>CM070743.1:22007103-22607103 GCA_036346245.1 Bonia amplexicaulis
TTTCAGGGGGAGTTCATCTCATGTGCATTCTTTTGTTCAATGGTGCGTCACATTCACATGAATGCCTGTACGATCTTGGAGCCACGAATATTATCTTTATGTGACATGATATCATGATTTATATCTTGCCATGTCTCGGTGATAGCTTGATTTATCATGCCCTTCTATGTGTTGCTTAGCTCTTGCCATACTAGCTTAATTAAATGTGAACAACTTGAATCAAATCATGTCTTGTTCAATCTTGTGAATAGTCTGGCTTTAGTGATCCTCTTTTGATTCATGCCATGTCGAATAGGCTAAGTTGAGCCTTGAATCTGTTTTTGAGATTTAGATTGAGCTAAGTTAGTTCATTAGTGATGCATGAGTTAAGTCTTAACTCTTTGTTCATGAACTAATTCAAGAAAATGCAAAAAGATCTCTTTTGTGCGAAAAAACTGATCTCACCAATTCTTTCTCATGAGACGGCTTGCCATTGCACTCGGCATGAACTCGGGGAGTTTTGGATGACCAAGATCACCTCTTTAAGCTTATTGCTTGGAGTGATCGCATAAGGCTTGAGATCTAGCACATGGCTATGAAAACAAAAATTCTTGTGAAAATGGTTGAAACCAACCATGAATTTCGATAAAAGCCAATTGTGCTAATTTTGCTCACTACAAGTATTCTACAAGTGGTATCCAAAGTACTACAAGTAGTGAATTACTTGTGATATCTAGTGCTTGAACAAAGTGTCTCATTTTTGAACTTATAGCACTCTAAAATTGACTCAACTATAGCTTCGTGGTTCCACTTAGAATATTGACATGGCTTGACTCACGTTTGGATACCTTCTTCTAGACTATAATCTTGAGTGACTCGACATGCTAATCAAACCATTTAATTTAAAGATCATAACTTATTTGGCTTGAGCTTGGCAATACATAGTTTGTTATGATCTAGATAGCATTGTCACTTTTATGGCTTGATATAATTTTCTGTGAAGTCACTTTCGATAATTTCATGGCTCCCTTTGCTTAAAATGAATTAATTGTAGTCACCCCATTTCATTCATGCTCTATGTTTCTTCCTTGCATCTTGATGACTTTATTGCCAAAAGGGGGAGAAGGATAGAGAAAAAGGCTTTAAGGGGTGCAAAAGGCATTAAAATGGGAGAATGCATCAAGGGATGGGAGAAGGATAAAAGGCATTAAGGGGGAGAATGCTTGGTCATCTTGCTATGACAATGGTCATGTGCTTCTTGGACCATGAGCAAGATTGTACTTTCGTGTGATTTGGAGTTTCAGTAGAAATTTTGATCTTCTCTGTCGCTCCATTTCATTACGTGTCAACATGGTCTTGAGTCACTTCTTCATTCTTCTAGACCATGTGTGGCTTTTGCATCTCCATCCTTTCTTCGCTCAAAACTAACTCTTCCTCATGCTTTTACGTGTTTGTCAATATACTCATCAAGGGGGAGATTGTGAGACCATGTGGAGGTCACCCCATGGTTGTGATGAGTAATTGACTCTTGATCTAGAAAGATTGAGTTTGGTTTTTGAGGTTTGAGCTGACTCTGCAAAGTTGTAAGCCTTAACAATTGTCAGCAGACTGCTTACGACTATGTTGTCCTTAGTTGAAACCGGAGTGAGGCATTGAACGAGTGGTCAAGGCTATACGACCACGCTATGGAGATCACGATCACGCCAGGCCTTCTCGACAAGTTTAGCCGTGGTCGAAAGTCTCGGGTGGAGTACGACCACGCTGCGGAGCCCTCGAATATTTGGCCATGATCGAAGGTCACCCGGCCATTTACGACCACGTTTGGTCGTGGTCGAAACCCTTTCGAGTGCTGTACGACCACGTTGGTCGTGATCGGAAGGGTATACGACCACGTTGAGCGAAATCAAGAACCAGTCGAGTAGCGCACGACCACGCCAGGAGTCTACGACCACGCTGGTCGTGGTCGAGGCCACCAGGGCGCCACGACCACGTTGCAGCATCCTCGGTGAATTTGGACGTGATCGGAAGTTGGTCGGATGCGAGGACCACGCGGTATCTTACTCAATGAAAATAACCGTGGTCGGAGGTCTCTAGGGGCATCTACGACCACGTTGTGAAGTTTCGACGCGCTGGTCGTGATCGGTGGTCGGCGCCGTGGTTTACGACCACGTTGGCGCTTGGGAGCGCCGACCACGTTGGGCGCTGGCGTTCGACCACGCCAGGCGCGTGGGTCTTCGACCATGTTGGGAGATCGGGCGTTCGATCACGTTGGGCTCATTGTTTCGACCACGTTAGCGGATGACCGACCGTGGTCGATGGAGCTCATTAAACCGGTCGTATGAGCCCATGTGATGTCCGATTATGTTGGGGTTTGGTCGTATGGGTTCTGCGGTTGTCATGGACCTTGTGGACTTATTGGTTCATCATTTTGACAGTCTTGTTGCAATCTATCTTTGTTGGGCTCGAGTGTCTCGGTTGGTGTAACAGAGTGCTCGATGAGGTCTAGACTTTGTGCGATAAAGTCATAGCGGCTAGTGATGGTCGTAAGCTTGTGTCCGCATGGTCGAACGAGCTTTGAGATGATCGTGACGGCATGTTGTGTGGTCGAAGGTTGTTGAGAAGTCTTCTAGGACTTGACCACTTCATGAATTGAGTGTTCGGGTGGTCGAGGGGTTTACGACCGGTGTTGTCGTGATACTTGTGCCGAATGATGGTGCATGTGCATTGTGCGGTGCTATGTGACGGTTTGCTTGTCTATGTGGTCTGCAGGACTTTGAGCTATTTCATGGTGGCGTGGGAGGACCGGGACTAGGCACAGGAGGTGTTGAGGTCCGACGGCCGGAGACGCCAAGATGATCGAGGCCGGTGAGGTGGTTGCGAGCGGGGTGACGAGGAACCGAGCTGGAGCTGCAGAAGGTGGACACGACGGCAGCGGTGAGGTGGATCGGGACTAGGCTCGTGGAGGAGTCGGAGGTCAGACGGTCGATGTGCGGGTGCGGTCGTGTGCGACGAAACGGATCGAGACTAGACTCTGGAGGAGTCGAGGGACCAGATGATCTTGGAGACAAGTCTTGGTGAGGCTTGGAATGGTCGGGACTAGACATGGGAGATGTTGAGGTCCAGAACGACTGGGTGAAGCCAAAGAAGACTGGAGCTCAAGGTGGCTGATGAGGAACCGGAGCTGATGCAGCCGGTCGGAGATAGGTCTGGTGAGGCTAGGATGGTCGGGACGAGACACAGGTGGTGTTGGGGTCCGTAACGACCGGGAAGCCAAGGAGACCTAGTCTTGCGGTGGTTGCAAGCATGGACGGGAAGGCGGTGTGAGGGCATTTTGGAGAAATGCCAAAGGCGCAAGGGAAGCTGTCCCTCCGTAAAGCACCGAGAAAAGAAGTGGATTCTGTTGGCGCTAACGGGCAAAGTGCGGGTCTGTTGGGATAGCAGGCAAAGCATTTGAGTTAGCGGGTAAAGTGAGTGATAAAACCCGGTGTTAGGTGGGGTTTACGGGTTATCCCCAGTGTGGACTAATGGATGGATCCATTAGGGTTAGTCTCGGGTGTGAGGCTATAAAGGGAGAGGGAGGCAAGTGTTGGATCGAGTTGGTCGGCTAGGCCTTGAGGCAGCCCACCTCTCCCTCCCTTGGGAGTGTATCGTGTGTGTGTGTAGCTCTAGGGCTAGAGCTTGTCCTCCCAAGGGAGTGGTTGCAAAACCTCCGTGTTATGATTTGAGAGGACTCATCTCTCTGCACTTGTTAGAGTTTATCTATGAGATGGGTCCGTGTTTGTGATCTGGGTTGAGAGGCTGTTCTTGAGATGTTTTCATTGATTTATTTGCCATCTCTTCATTTTTAGTTCCTTCTGTATTTCCTTTGAGAGTTGGCTTATATTTGATTTGCTCAGAACAGAGAATCTGGCTCAAGGCAATTTGGCTAGTTCATTCCCGAGAGCAAAAGTTGATTTGGAAAAATTCCTGTGTCTTTCGATTACTCCTTGATGAGTCTCTGTTCTATGTTTCGACCGCTTCAATCTCCTTGGCGAACAAAGACTTTTAGTTTTCTGGTAAATTCACTTCTAGAGATCATATTCGTGCTAAGTTTGAAGTTTCATGTGCTCGGATCTCTATATCGAAAGTTCTTCAAAAATCGCTTAAGCGGTCGTCCGCCTCAAGATGCTCGCTTTCAGTTTTGCCAGTATTTAGACTTTGCGTCTTCTTTAGCTTCGACCGCCTTGAGGAGACCGGTCGAAAGGAAGTCTGACTTGAGAATACAAGTTTCAGTTTGTTTATCTCAAGTTTCTCAACTGGTCTGAACACTTCCTTAGTGGGCGAAATCTGTTTATTTGTCACGCTCCGTGGTCGCCACTCCGACAAAAGTAGTACTTATTGTTTGCTCGTCATTTTCCGATCGAGTATCGAGCATGTTCTATTTGCATCCGAAAGCACCGCTCGCCGACCGGTCCAATCACGACGTTCGACTTATTTGTCCGCCGTCGGTTGGTTCGACCATCAAGACATAGATCATCCGCTTTTTTGCGCTGGTTTCCGAGTGCTTGATGGTCGAGATCTCGTAGTCGTGTGCCCCACGGTCTCATGAGGTGTCTCGCGACCGCGATCGGCTATAGGTGCGAGTCGGTCTTGACCACATTGATCATACGACTATGTCATTGGCTTACGACCACGACAGCTCCGACCGGACTCATCTTTCGATCATCGCCGCTTCACCGTTGGTCATACTTTGTCGGTCGTCGCGGTCATCCTTTGTCGGACGGGTCGACAAGCGCGATCTCAGTATTCTTGTTGGTCGTTTTCGGTTCTCGAGTGATTCATTTTCGGATGAGTTGTTCGACCGTGCAAATATCATTCGGATATAGATCACAGCGGTTGTTCGTTTCTCTCCTGGATTTCGACCACAGTCTTTTGACCATTTTCCTCTCGGTCTTAAACTAGAGATTTCTCTGTTCTCTCTGAGTTTTTCAGTGAACAACCAATCTTCTTCTTCATAGCTCTTTAGCTACTGGAGAAAGATAGGGTTGAACTTTATGAGAGGATTTTTTAAGGCACCATTCACCCCCCCTCTGTTGCCATTTCGATCCTACATGGACCCAATCCGGTCCTAAGACTGCTTTCTCGCTCACCGCTTCCCAGCAAAGAGGCGACCTGCACTTACGGCCATACAACACTTCAAATGGAGCTGCTTTGATACTAGAGTGATAATCGTTGTTATAGGCAAACTCGCCAAAGGTAATTGATCCTCCCAACTACCCTTCCAAGACAAGACACAAGATCTCAACATGTCCTCCAAAGTTTGATAGTCCGCTCGACCGTCCATCATCTGGGTGGAAAGTCGTGTTCAAGAAGCCGAGTGCCCAAAGCACTCTGCAAACTCTCCCAAAACTTGAAACAAACTTGGCATCTCTCGTCGGAAATTATGGTCTTAGGCACACCATGCACTTCACAATTTCCGAACATAAATAGGAGCCGATCACTCACCGAGTTGGTTGTGCGGATAGGAATGAAGTGCGCGGACTTCTCGAACCGATCCACAACAACCCAAATTGCGCCCTAGCCTCTCGGCGACCGAGGCAACGCGACCACAAAATCCATAGAAATATCATCCCACGGCCATTGAGGAACCTCCAATGGCTGCAATAATCCGGTGGCCTCTTATGTTCGCTTTCACTTGCCGACAAATACCACACGAGGCCACATAATTTGCTATATCCACCTTCATCCTTTTCCACCGTAAATTCGCTTCAAATCACGATACATCTTAGTCTCTCCGGATGAATCAGATACGAGTGCGATGAGCTTCTCTCAAAATGTCATCCTTAACCTCCGTCATGCACGACGCAAACGCCTTTAAAACGCAATGCCCCGACATATCCATGCCGAAATCCCTTCTTTTCCCATCTCCAACCGTTTACAACCCTCAAGCAACCGATCGATCACAGCCTCCCGCACTCGCTCCGGTATAGTCGACTCTAAGATCAACGGGTCTCCACTCGGGCGCACTCGCATAGCGTAAAGATATCCCCATACGATCAAAATCAGCAATCAAACAATCCAGTAGCAAAGCGCCGCCTTGCGACTCGAGCATCGACCACCACATTGGCCTTACCCGGATGATACCGAATGGTTAGATCATAATCCTTGATCAACTCTAACCATCTGCATACGCCTCAAATTCAGATCCTTCGGGTAAAGATGTACTTGAGACTCTTCGATCGGTAAACACGCCACAAGTCTCACCGCATGATAGTGCCTCCAAAGCTTCAATGCAAACACAACTGCAGACCGACTCTAAATCATGGGTAGGGTAATTGTTCATGCTTTTGTGCCTCGATGCGTAAGCCAAAACCTTACCATCTTGCATAAGCACACAACCCACCCAACTCTTGATGCATCGAGAAAAGCGTGAATCGCTTCGGCTCGAACGGTGAGAACAGGCGGTCACCGACTTTTCCTTCAAAATCCAGCTGCGCCACAATCATCGTCCCACCGAAACCTCATGTCCTTCTCGAGTAAGCTTCGACAAGGGCTTGGCGATGATGGAGAAATCTTGCACAAAGCGCCGATAATAACTCGCCAACCGAGGAAGCTCCTCACCTCCTTGACATTGGTCGGCCTCTCCCAATCCACCATCAAGAAACTTTACTTGGATCAACGGAGACTCCTTTATCGCGATGATGTGACCCAAGAACCCCACCGGGTCACCCGAACTCACACTTCTTGAGCTTCGCATAAAACTTATGCTCTCTTAGTGTTGCCAACACTTGTCTCAGATGATGCTCATGATCTGCTTCGCTCTTGGAATAAATCAAGATATCATCAATGAATACGACCACAAAGTCGTCCAAATATTCATGTAACATCCTGCTCATTGTCTCCATGAAAGCGGCGGGGGCATTTGTTAGTCCAAACGACATAACTTTAAATTCAAAATGCCCATACTCGTGGAGAACGCCGTTTTCTCAATGTCCTCCTCTCGGACAGAATTTGATTGTACCCGATCGAGATCAATCTTTGAAAATACCTTAGCTCCCTCAACCGATCAAACAAATCCTCGATACGGGTAAAGGATACTTATTCTTGATGGTTAAGCGATTGAGAGCACGGTAATCAATACACATGCGCCAACTCCCATCTTTCTTCTTGACAAATAACACTGGTGCTCCCCACGGAGACACACTCGGACGGATAAGATCCTTTGCCTTGGATCATCCAATTGCTTCTTTAACTCTTCTTGGAACAGTCGAGCCAAACAGCACGGAGTTATAGAAACCGGTCGTGCTCCGGCACCAAGTCAATTCCGAACTCCACCGGACGCGGAGGTGGCATCACCGCAACTCGCTGAAAACGTCCACAATTCCCTGACCACCGAATCGCTCTGCAATCAAAGAGGAATTTGGCTTTTCCACAAGGGATAAAAGAAATCCACTCTTATCGCTCTACTACCGGAAAAAGACTAGCCAACACACTGGGTGCAGGAGGGTGCACTACCAAACACTAACTTGGCTCGACGGCGATTGCAAAGTTACCGTCTTCCAAAACAAGATATGACAAAGACGGTAACTATGCAACCAATCCATTCCCAAAATAACATCAAACGGCTCCATCCTCATAACCATCGATTAGCAACAAAATGTTCTCCATCTATGGTAATCGTACAACCCGGATGATCGTTGAACTAGAAAGAATTCCACCCGTGAATGAACCAAAACAGATCGAGCTATAGGCGCAAACTCAACCGCCCGACTAGCAAACTCTATGGAAGCAAAGAGAAAGTAGCTCCGAATCAAAGCAGAACATAAGCCTCCACCGAGTCCACCAAAAGCGCACTGTCACCACATCGGGACGACACGGCTCGGCCCGCCGGCAAGGCGTGGGAGATCGACGCTGGAGTGCCGGGCCGCAACACCCGGATATGGCGGAGCCGCCACCGCAGGAGGAGCCAAGGCGCCATTCTTGAAACAACGCCGCAGGAGGAGGCGGCCAAAAGTACCGGAGGCATCCCTCCAGAGAAGGGTAGTGAGACCGGGTCGGCGCCAAGTTCGAGTAGGGCAATCGCTAGCATCCTGACCGACCCCGGAAGAAGTCGTCTGGCGCCGACCGAGCCGCATGAACGGCTCCCACTTGATGATCTTGGCGGGATTACGCTTACAGACCATTGCCTTGTGGCCTCAGCACCACAATGGCCACAAGCTCCCGACCAAACACAACCGCCGCACGATGTCCTCACCACACTTGAAACATTTCATCCCGACCCGGACCGGACGTACCATCGAACACTAGTCAAGGACGAAAAGTGGAAGACGCCGGGACTTGTTGAACTTAGACTTGAAAGAATTCTCGACCCTTGAACTTCTTGTGAACCGGCCACCGACCCACCACCGCCAAAACTCTTCCTCGGCTACTCTCTGTACTCTCGAGTCGCATGACCACCAGTCCCATGCGTCCCTCCCAAGCGCATCTCTAACTCCATGCCTCTCGCTTTCTCCACCAGGGAGCTAAAGTCACGGAGCTCCAAAGCTCCCAATACCTGTCGAAACTCCTGCCTAAGTCCTCTGCGGAACCTCTTGGCCTTCTCCACCTCATGGTAGCCACAAAGGGTACGAAGCGGATTATGTTGTGGAATCCCACCTCGCACTCGACACCGACATCTTGCCCGCTTGTAATCGCTCAATGAAACCTCCATCCTCTCCACAAATGAGTCGATAGAACCTCTTCCCGAACCGCCCGAGAACACCTCCCAAGTCGCCGGCCCTAAGGCGCGGATCTAGCCGACAGACTCCTTCCCACCGAGATCCGCCCTTCTTCAACCGAAGGCCACAAACCGAGCTCGCCGCTCGGATGGTAGCCCCAACACCTCTAGATGTCTCTATGTGACGCAACCGCTAGCAAGATCAATCAAGCGCCCCTAGTCCATCGAAGTATCCAACCTCAACGCATTCTCTCGATGCGGACCCATCACACCCACCGCCGGCAAGGCCACTGGGAATGATCGAGGCGCGGCTCGGGTGCGTGGGTGGAGACGGTTTCCTTGAACCGTGAAGCAACCTCTTCCTCTCGATCCCACCGGATGGCCTCTGGCGCAGACTGCTCATTCAAGGGCGGGGGCCACTGGCTTCGTCCGGCGCTCACGGCCACGACCACGACCACGGCCTCTACCCTTGCCATCTCTATATAACATAAATAAATATAGAGTCACACATGACACACAATTAATTATCGAAACAAAGAAGAATGATACAGATGCGATGCAAAACCCATCCCCATCTACTGTGCACAGTGTGTCAAATTTAATATTTTCACTACCACGGACCTACTGACCGCTCGATACCAATCAGTAACACCCCGACCTAACATAGGCCCGAAATGCTACTAACTATCCACAATAAAACAACAACTAATATAGGTTACCTAAAATTTCGGCATAACCTTCTTTGTTTATTAACCGGATGGCGTTTAAATAAGCATGAATAGCACAAGTTCTAAATAATGAACGGAAAGATAATATCCAATGATACTAAGTCTTTATTACATTTAATCGATGGAAAATAAATGAACCAATTAAGCTAACAAGCCAACAAGATTATCATGACTGTCTTTATTTCTTATTGAAGGAATAGTGCACGTGCAACGAAGCTAATCCCTTTTTGATCCCATAGATGCCATTCTCACATTGGTACCTAAAACAAATAAACAAACAAAGAAGAGTGAGTCCAACGACTCGGCAAGTATAATCGTATCAAATGCAAGCATGAACATTAACCCTCAAGTTAAACATATTACATATGAATTTCATGCTATGCATTATGATCAAAACTCCTCTTTCTCATCTCTTTCGCATTTTACCAGACGCGGTGTGCATCCGTCAATGCACACCCATGCCTGCACCCTCTGCATGGGACCAATTGCCCACACTCCGCAAGTGTGGGGACCTCGATGCTTGATCACCACATGACCAAGACTTCAATAATTCTCAATATGATGCATATATGTGAATGTATCAACAAGATATCATGCATTCACCATACTACGCATCAACAAATCTCATAAATGCCATAATGTAAACAAAACATAAATAGCATTAACAACTCGAACATTACTCAAATTCATAAGTAAAGCATTCATAACTCAAACACCACTCGTATCATCACTCAATCACACAGATTAATCATAGCAAGGTTATACTTGCCTCAACCGAGAAAATGAAGAAGCGTAGAAGGCACAACCCACAAATCCGTTCTCCTCCTGAATATTTAATTAATAATTACTAACATGACAGTAACGGGTTTCTAGGTATAAAATAACAGCAACCCCAATTAACCCAACAATTTATCTCAATTAAATCCCCAACTCCCCTCGGCCAAATCTGCCCAACCACAGATAGCCGACTTCCAAAAATCATAACTTTCAGTACGTAACTCCAATTAAGCGTTCTTGGACTCTCTGTAAAGATAATTAAATTATCTACAAAAACTTAGCTGGGGAGACTCTCTGATTCGGCCATTTACTAACCGATCCAAACCCTTTTTTTAAAGCATCCAAATTCACGTTGGACTCTCTGGACAGCGCACTAAAACAGGCATAACTTTCGCCCAGAAACTCGAAATCCCGACTTCTTGACATTTATGGAAAGCTAAGAAAATTATCTAAAACTTTCCTAACATGAAGAATTTCTGATTCGCAACTATTTCCATCGCACAAACCGATCTACTAAACTCTGTCCAGAACTACTCCGATCTGCAGAACAGCAGCACTAGAAAATTCATAACTTTTGCTACACAACTCAGAATAATGCGTTCTAGAACTCCCTGGAAAGATAATCAAGTACTCTACAATTTTCTAGAAGAGGTCCAGACCTGAATCCTGACGGATCTAACCCAGAACAGCCGATTAACCCAAACTGTCACGGCGGTCCAGAAAACAGACGAAATCCAACTTGATTAAAACTCATCTAGAGGACCAACGGAGTTACCCTTGACGACACGAGGACGAACACGTCGACGAACACGACGACGAACAACGACGAGCACGCTCGCGATCTCCTCCTCTCCTTCCTCCGGATCCACGCGGTATAGCGGCGAACGCCGACGACGGCGCCCGGGAACATGACGATGACGACGGCGGCGACGAAGACGAAGGCACCACGGCGCAGCGAGGACGGCGACACGGCACGGAGAAGACGGCGGCAGCAGGGGCGACGGCGGCCGGGACGCACGGCGGCCGGGCACAGGCGGCGGCAAGAAGATGGCGGCGGCAAAAGGCGCTAGGAGGCGGCTGCAGGAGCAGGCGCAGGGGGTGGAGGCGCAGGGTGGGGGCTGCTGTGGTTTTAAGTGGTGGCATCCTCCCTCTTGGGCCTAGAAAATCCCACAGGCCAAGCCCAAGCCCAGTTGTCTTAACTTTCCGGAAAACCCCCCCAAAACTCTTTTAATAAATCTTTTCACTTAAGTCCCTCTCTCTATTAACTAAGCAATTAATAAAACATTTTCTGGGGTATTACATTTTGATTAGCAATTAATTTTTAAGATGAGCTCAAATGAGATAAAGAATTAGTTGCTTGCAAAGTCAGTCAACAAATAAACAAAACTCTCCCTAAACATGTGTATATGGATTTGTGAAGTGATTTTCATGCACATATGTGATTATTAGGAAATTTTAGCAGAGTTTACTTTATTTATTGAATTTGTGGAAGCATGTTAATATGATAACATGGAATATTTGAGCAATATGAATCAATTATGGGATGAACAATCATGAGATGAACAAGATACTAGCATACTCATGAGAATGTAGCACAGATAATATTGTAGCATAGCACCAAGTTTTACAAGATCATCCAAGTTCATCCAAGCATGCATAAATTTAACTATTAAAAGCTCAACACAAGAAATGCATACAACCAAAAGATTCAAAAGACACATATAGATAATTATAAAATAGCATAGACTAGACACTTCATTCTTCATTCATCTTCCCTCAGTTGCTTCTCCTCCTTGATCTTCCCTTGATCTCTCCCCCTTTGGCATCAAGTACCAAAACCCACTAATTGGGGGATGGATCACGATGGCAACGGCGGCGATAGTGGAGTGGCGAGGACGGCTGCGCCAGCTGCGAGGTCGTTGAAGAGGATGGGCGCTCAAGCACACTCACACGCTAAGTCAAAGCCACAAGCTAATAGTTCATCTCAAACTAAACATTTGGATCTCCATAAGAGTAGAGTTGATAGAATTCAAAGCTTGAAGCATGTGTTTCGAAGCTTGAACTTACTCTTGGGCTTGACAAGGGGAGTCCACTTCCACAATGTCTTGCTCTCACATTGAGCATGAGGAGGGGCTGCGGTTGGCACTGGAGATCCTTCCCTTGGCTTGTAGGGCTTGTGTATCGCAGGTCATGCTCCACGGAAGTGCGTCTTCTTATGATAAAAGCCATCATATATGGATCATAATAAATACACTTGACCCTATCATTCTTGGATGATACTATCTCTCTTATGATCAAATCGACTACATCACACTTGTGTCCTTGCATGTGTAATCGATGATATTCCAAGCATGGCCATGAATAACATCCAAATTTTCGCTCTTTGGGAACAAAGTGTGATTTATGATGTGGTTGATCAAGCTCAGCAAGGGAGGAGTCCAGCAAGCTTCCTGTGTGTATATCTTACATTCTCATCATAGAAGGTACACCACACCGGGGTTCGAAGTGCTCTATGAGTAGACCTTTTCATACGAGCTTGAGTATGTCCTTAAAGCTTGCTCAAAGTCGGCCTTTGAAGCTTCCATTCTCTGTGTTCCCATCATTCACACTAAGTAATCAAAGTCTGAGGAGACATAGACCAAGGCATAAAATTGTCTAATCATATCCTCTTGGTAGTCACATTTTAGTGCCACGGTGTCTTACAAACCTGTTGCATAGAAGAGTTGGTACGCGCCAACAAAGCGATCAAGAGAGTTTAAGTGCTCCCAATCCACATATTTGTGGTCCGCAAACTGTCGGTGATGATTGTAGAGTTGGGCGTACACCTCTTGTTGGAACCTTGTATGGAATCTTGGATCGGAGGAACTTGCTAGTTTCTCAAATTGGTTGGAATGGCGGAGAAGTGCATAGTGTCACTTGTGATTTGCATGAGATTGATCCTTGGCTCTTCGGCCTCCGTCATATCCTTGTCATCATCATCCTCATTGTTCCCTTGAGAGTAGTCCTCATCCTCTTCATCATTATCACTTTCCCCCTCTTCTTGTTCTTATGCTTGCCTAGATGATTAACCTCGATCTCTTGCCCTCATTGCTTGCAAAAAGGAACCTGTCTCTGAGTCATTATGCTCTCTAGTAATTGGGGCTACCTTTATAGATGCTAACTTTCAAGAAGCTACCTTACGGCGAGAAGAAGATGGAGCCATTGGATTCGCTTGAGGCTCATAGTGATCCTTCAGTTCTCCCTCGGACATGGTTTTCTTGCTTACAGAGCTTTTAGTCCTTACTATGATATACTGGATTAAAGAACAACTGAATAAGTCAAGGAAGAGCAATACTTGAGTAATTGTGCATAAAGAGTTCAAATTTTCTCTGCTGAAGCGGTAGTACCACAGTTGGCATACCGGTACTACTAGAGAGTGGTAGTACTGCACCTGCAGGAGTTCTTAGGGCAATGATTAATTCTGCTCTTAGCAAGTATTTGGCTTAAATAAATTCATAGAATAGACATGATATGTCACCAAGTATGAGTTTCAATCATGTGCCCAAAAGAAATTGATCAAATCATGCACATTTCAATTTTAGCCCTAGAATTGAAAAAGATAGCATACAAGAGGAAAGAAAGGCTTCCAACAAAGAACACCTAGGAGAATGGAGGAGAAATGCTACTAAGCATTCAGGAATGGCAAGACTTTGAAGAATCCCAAGATTCCCTTGAAGATTTGAAGTTGGAATTTTGAGGAAGAAGAAAGAAGAGAGGACTTGAGACTTAGTGGTTTCTGAGGAAATGGCGGTTGGACCGCAAGGGGGAAAGATGGAAGTAAATAAGGAGTCGGCCACAACTGTTTATGGGACCACCAGTTAGGAGCGGTAGTACCACACGATGGGCTGTAGTACTGGAGGGCGGTAGTACTGGCAATGGAACTATGGTAGTACCATTTTTCCTGAAGAATCAGGGTTAAACAGGGATGCAAATGATCCATACAACACTTAGATAAATACTTTTCACCACTCAGATAAATACTTTTAAGGATCATTATGCATGAGATAGATAATTAAAAGCTTCAAATAATATATTTTTTATCAAATTAAAGATTTTTGAGAAAGATTTTTTAAAATATGTTTTCACAAGAACTTCAAGAACTCCAAATGAGAGCAAATAACATGAGGCATCAGTTCAAGCAATATTAGAATAATTTATGACATTTAACTCATTCCTTAACTTGCAAAATTGGGTCTCATCTAATAGTTTGATGAAAATATCATCTAATTGATCTTCGGCCCATATGTGGCTAATGACAATATCACATTTGCTCACATGATCTCTCAAGAAATAGTGGTGCTTGTTGTTGTTAGAGTGTCCTTTGTTGCTTTGTCTAAGTTAGCGTTTCGGTTTGAGCACCTCCGCATGAACTTCTTCATTCTCCTCACAAGGAGAGCCATCTCCTCTTTGGAGTCATCTTCATCATCCTCCATCTCATCACTTGATTCTGCTTTCGCCTTGAAAATAGTAATCTTCTTCTTGGAAGAGGATTGCTCCAAAAGCTCCTTCTTATTCTTCTTGTACAACTCATTGGTTATGAGGTTTCCTAAGAGTCCGGTAGGCGTCATCCATGGCAATTCAGGTGAGTTGAGGAATAACATCACCAAAGCCTCATATTTCTTCGGTAGGATCCTTAGCATCTTGTGAATAATAATATCGGTTAGTGAAGTGTCTAGGCCCTTGAGCTCATTTACAATGTTGTTGAGTCGAGAATGTATCTCATTGATGCTTTCATGAGGCAACATTGTAAATATTTTATATTTAATCTGGAGTCTACGTTATTTGGCCTATTTGACTGTGGATGTATCCTCATGAATTTTCGAGAGGGTAGTCCATATCTCATGAGTGATTTCTAAATTACTCACTCGATTAAACTCATATACATTTAAAGGTCCAAAGAGAGTGCTAATCGCTTGAGCATTGAGGTGAGCGTTTTGCTCCTCAAGATCCGTAGGTTGTGTTGCATAAAGAGGCATAACGAAACCCTCACTCACAATCCTCCACATACTTGGGCTCATGGCCTTTAAATATGTAGAAATGCCAAAAGAATATCTCACTGAAAATAAGCTACCGGAATGTAAAATCGGTAGTACTGGTGCTATTCAAGACTTGCGATCATACCGGTTTTTCGAGGAAAATCAGAGAGAGTTCCAAATGAAATTCAAATGCATGCATGAATACTTAATTGATCAAAGTGGTACAAGTTAAGCTTCAGGCTACTAGCCATGATCCATTTTAATAGTACGACACTATTATATAAATCTGATCTTTTCATTCAAACATTGAGATCGATAAATATCTACTAGCCTTAAGCTTTATCTTGATCTATGCCACTCTTTAATCACTTTTGCATTCCTTTTCCATGACGTCATCAAACTCCAGGACTAAACTTTTTAATCATCTCAATAAATTCTAGGACTAAACATGTCATCATTAAGTACCCAAATCATTTTAAGGAGCTAGTTGCTTTCAATGGCGGAGACGCCGACGTGGATAATGCATACGGCTTTGAGCTCAGGAAGCCATTTAGATAATCCGCTTTAAGAGGCAGTCTTGTTTTGACATTTTGCTTGTTGACTTTTGGAGAAGACAAAAGCCAAAAACAAAAAAGAACAGGGCCAAAGAATGAGTATAGGGGGGAAGGAAAATTGTAGGCTAATATTTGGTTCATTAAGGTTTGGTTTAGTTAAATCCAAGGTTTATTCAATTGAAAGATAGGCAGGCAGGCCTCCTAAGTTTCAAAAGAAGAAGATTGCATTTAGGTATGCAATAAAGTTGTGTGCTGGGCTAGGATTTTTGTTTTTTCGAATTAATCTGAGATTTTTACTATATGATATGTCCAAAAACATACTTGAGTAAACTGTTATTCTTCCTCTACTCAACATTGGTAATTTGCTGAACTGGAAGCAATTTCAGCATGTGTATCATCAGTTGTGCCTTAGGCCTGCATCACATGAAGATTCACCTGTTTCCAAGTTACTTTTTTTCTTCTCAAGGAACACGCAGGAGAATTGTGTCTTTGTGTTACAAAGAAGTGGAATGATCACAATTCAGTAACAACCATTGTGCAAGCAGAGCCTGACTCTTCTTAGTTGTGATATCAGTGAAAATTGTTGGCAAAGCGTCGGCATCATTAACGTGGGCGAACTCTACGAGCGTCTTCAGAAAGCTTCGATACAAGGTATGGCATCTCAAAATTTGAAAATCTATCCAGCACCCTGATCTATGAAATCAGATATTTGACTTACAAACTTTGCAATCATGTTCAAATAACACTCTCACACTATTTCGCATAGTGGTATTGCTCGCGTGACGCGATGAGTGAGTGGTTTTGCTATATAGGATGGCACATTGATCAAGTTGAGTCAATGATATATGGGGCCACAAAGGCTTCTCCCTCATCGAGTTTCTAGCTGTGTTTCCATGGCCACCACCCTTTTAGTTCTCTCCCTCTCTGTTTCGATTTGAGATAGAAGACTTTGTGGGTCTTATCTATCATTCATCTAAATTTGACTAACGTACTATCCTACATGGTAAAATCGTCCACTCATCACGTTACGCGGACAATACAACCATTCAAAGTCAGGTTAATGTATTATTTGAACTAGATTGCAAAGTTTAGAGGGTCAAATATCCAGATTCATAATTTAAGATGCTGGACAGACTTTCGATAGCTGCGTGGCCCACACAAAAAACTAAAGTAAAATTGCACGTAGGTCTCTAAATTTGTTCCGAGCAGTCAAGTAATTCCTTAAACTCCAAAGTAATTCCCTATAACTCCAAAATTACATATCTAAGACCCAAACTATCGTGTCAAGTGAGTCAGTTAGGTCCAATGTGGCATGCGGACCCACGCGAGTCATGTTGTGAGAGAGTTTGGCCAGTGAAAAATACAATCACACCCTTGTTTCTTGCTTACCGTACACATTATTCACTAGCACCTTGAACTTTTCAACAATCTCGCCACAAGGGCGATGGGCATTTGGGAGGAGTGACGGTGGTTCCTTAGGATTTAGCCTTTTAGAGTTCGGCTCAGGATGTGACGAAATTCTAGATCTGCCGCTGATTAAAAGAGACTCAACCAATACAAAATCAACACGACAATACATGACCTCAACTTGCCTTGTGATCCATGCATTTGAAGAAATTGAGGTTGGGGCTGCCTTGTGTACCAGACGTGAGCCTCGTCACCTCCCTCCAATCGCGGCACAGACATTACAGGATCAAATGAACCGGCCGTTTCCCCTTCCTCTGACATGAAGACATTGATATACAAGTTAGGGACTTGCTACACCGCTTAGGACTTGTGCAACTGGTGTGACCGATAACTGGTCGGTATTGTACATGGTTTTGTATATATGTAGGGAATTGCTAGCTAGTACTTGAGTATTTTTAGTTTTGAGTACTTGAATTTCTCACCGTAGGATTTTGCCTCGAGATTCATGCTCCACATCCTCTCTGGCTCTGATGAGTTAGGGTTTGGGTACAGGTGGCGGAGGCTAGCCAACAGGCAGCGCCATCGCTAGGATGACGATAGTTTGGAGGTGGGCCGCCAAGGGTGCGGCGGCAACGGTGGTGATGAGAATAGCCGACGGTTAGGGTTTATAGAGAAAAGAAGGAGAGGAATATATGTAATTTAGAAGAGATTCTTTAGATCTAGACGTACCCTTTAGTGGAAATACCTACACAGCCAACAGATGCACTCGACAACTGTTCCCGAGTCCTTACGTTGCCCTTGACGTGCATGTTTGTACGACCAAGGAAACGAGAGAGAGAGAGAGAGAGAGAGCAGGGGGCAGCAGCAGCGGCGTATGGCCCACCGTTACAAGCGCATCTGCGCATGCATGTTCGTATGTAAGAGCTTTCAACTGCATGCATGCAACGCGATGACGATAATAATAACAATGTTGCTGTACGTGCGTGCGCACGTGCCCCCCCTCCCCAATGCGTGCAAAGCTGTCGGTACACTGTATCCATCTAGCTACGTGCGCGCGCGCGTGCACACGTATATATATATATATTACACGTGCTACCTGAACTTGAAAGATATCGTTTCTTTTTTCAGTGTATACTACCGTATCTGTATGTATACGCACGAATTGTACAGATCATAATTCGTATGTGCCTGGATTTAGATCAGAAGAGATACGATGTACGTTTCTTTTGTTTGTCAAGTCACCGTCTTCAATTCTACCTGAGGACTTCATTTGCGAAAGCTCATGGAGTCATGGGTCGATGGGAGCAGCTAGCTAGGGATCAGACCAACAGCAAAGGCTATATATCAGAGATGCAGATGTGCGATTAAAAGAGGGTGACATCGCATATCATGCAGATGTTCTTGCTGCAATACATCATCTGTTACAAATATGAGCAATATTTAATTCCAAATTTTATAAGGAGACAAATACAACAAACTAGTGATGCAAAGCTTACTACTAACAGCAGGCTATTCATCATACTTCAAAATATACTCAAGAAAAATATAGTAACAAAGTCGTACGTATGCGCGAACGACTTACTTGATAACCTGATGAAGAACAGGAAGCCGCGCAGGCTTGACGCAATACAGAACGTAGATGACGCAGTGCAGTGAAACGGTCACGCAGATGCGCTGCCCAGAAACCTTGTTGCCGCCCCGTGCAAGTACTCTCTGCGGCAACAGTTCGGAGATAGCCGCTCTCTCTCCTTCCAAGTGCACACCTGGAAGAAAGGTCGACGAGGTTCGACGACAAGACCACAAAGACAACAAGAGATCGAAAGTAGAGGAAGAATGGAGGTACAAAATTCTCTCTTTTTTTCCTGGAAGTCTCCAGGCCCTGCTCTCTCTCTCTCTCGTTTCTTTGGATGAGCGCGCGTATTCACGAATTTTTGCGTGTAAATCGCGTGACTTGCGACGCGCGACCATGCCGTGACGTAGCACGCCACTTGGCAGAGCTAGTCTATCTCTATTTTTGCTGAACCCTGCACCACTCTCTCTGTTTGAATGAGATTCAAACATTTGAATAAGACAGTTACAAGTGAATTTACACTGCTTAATTCATCAGTTATCAGTGTATAATTCTGTTTAAAACGCAACAGTTACTAGTGAATAACTGCAGAGCAGAAAGTAGAGGAAGAATGGAGGCGCAAAATTCTCTCTTTTTTCCCTGGACGTCTCCAGGTCCTTTTAAGGGCGCGACAGTTATTCACTAGTAACTGCTGCGTTTTAAACAGAATTATGCACTGATAACTAATGAATTAAGTAGTGTAAATTCACTTGTAGCTACCTCATTCAAATGTTTGAATCTCATTCAAACAGAGAGAGTGGTGTAGGGTTCAGCAAAAATAGAGATAGACTTGGTCTGCCAAGTGGCTCGCCACATTATGGCACGGTCGCGCGTCACAAGTCACGCGATTTTCACGCGAAAATCGCGAATCACTGCTGGCATGCACGCTGCGTGTGTGTGACTAGACAGAACCCTCGACATACCATCTCTATCCATATTCAAGGAGTGGTGAGGACTCCACCTTATAAATTGGTCTTTCTCACCTTTCCTTAGCAATATGGTACTAAACCATGCATGCTTTGAAATTAAGAAAATGAGCCATAAAAATGGGTCAATTTCTAACAATGCCCCACCAATTCCGAAGCAAGAAGTAAACAGATGACAAAGATATTGTGCTGAAGTATTGTTAATATACTAGTCTTTTGGTGTAAGTCCCGTACGGGTTGAACTTGCACCTAGAATGACAAGATTCATCTTCTCACAGCTGATAAATGGACTATGCCTTGAATTCACAGCTTTTCGTGATCAGATTTCACTTGAAATCTCAACTAGTAGTAGGCTGCCAATAAACCACGCTTAAACGGAGCGTTATATGGTCATACTCCCTTATTTGCTCATGAGGTTTCTAGAGAATACCTCATATCATTCTCGTGAACTGCGACCACACAGTTAAGCCCCGTTCTCGCAAGTCACAAGTCACGCAATTTTCACGCAAAAATTCGTGAATACGCGCGTGCGCGTGTGTGACTAGACAGAACCCTCCACATACCATCTCTATCCATATTCAAGAAGTTGTGAGGACTCCACTTTATAAATTGATCTTCTCACCTAGCAATTGGTACTAAATCATACATAATTTGGAATTAAGAAAATAGACCATAGAAATATGCCAATTTCTAACATCATCGCGGCTAACGTGGTATCATTGCGGTTGGGACAAACTTCGCCACCAGCACAGCACGCCTTGCTATGTCTCAGATCCGGCCGCCTCATGAAGTTGCAGTACGTACGTACCTTGCATATCCACGTGCGTGCATGCTTAGAACTGCGGGGGAAACGAGCAAGAAAAAAAACACTTTGTTTCGATTGTATGTAACAAAAGATCAGCATATGACGATGTGATTCGCTTAGAAATTATATTGTTTCCTGAAGAATTTCTATCGGCGCGCGCACACAGGTTGTTTAGGTTGCTCCAAGAGCCAGTGTTAGTCCTACAGTTGATGGACGCGAATGCGATGGTCTAGTTGGGCAACCACATGCAGTTGCTGAGGAATCAGAACAAACCAACTCTGTTCTTTTTTCTTCCAAAAGCGATTTTGACTTTTGCTACAGTAACTAACTTTTAAATAGAGTATTTTCTCAAGACGAAATCTATAAGTTAATTGTAGCACACGTTAAAAGCCTAACATTCGTATCAACCAAAATTACAAGCGATTATATCTCTCTCTCCGTGATCTTTGTCGCAAACAGCTAAAATTCAAAATTTTCAGCCAAAAATTATAAGCCGCAACTAAAAAGAACAGGCCCTCTATTCACCAGTAACCACGCCAGTGACCAGTAGAGGAATCCTAGCTAGCTCGGTCGATACTGCCAAGGTTCTTCTCATCCTTTTCTTTCTGATCTCCCCCCACTACAAGCCAGCAGCGACATGCAGGAAGCATGAGCAGAGGCAGCACAAGCAAGACAGGGGGCATAAGCATCTCCCCGTGTTCCAGAATGAAAGGACACCTATCCATACGTTAAGCAACAGCTTGTAGAATGGAACAACAATTCATATTCCAGTGCACCACATAATCACATGCCCACTACCAATTAAGCCACTGCTAAAATAACATGACCTCTGATGAGTCTGATAGACACAAGTCAAGCATGAAGCATCAGAGTAGTGTATATACAACAAGAGAGTTTGATAGGCCTGTAAGATGGCAACAAACAAAAAAAAGCCTAAGGTCTGTTCTTTTCCTTCAAAGCTGACGGTTTTTGGCTTTTGCTACAATACCTAACTTTCAAACGGAGTATTTTATTAAGATGGGGTCTACAAGTTAAACGATCTACACGTTAAAAGCCTAACATCCGTACCAGCCAAAATCGCAAGTGATTATCTGTCTCTCCGTAATTTATACTATAAACAGCCAAAATTCAAAAATTTCAGCTATAAACCGCAGCCGCACCCAAACAGACCCTTATTTCGGGGCAACATAACCACCATCACAAAGTTACTTTTTTTTCTCTCTCCTTTTTTCTTGGTGCTGGATGAATGATCGCAAGGAAGCCACTTCCATAGACAGTATCATGGCAGCAGGACAAGGATAACCCATGGAAGGCCCCCACTAACCGAAGCACTGATTGAAGGCCACCATTGAAATAGGGTTTGCGCCACCTTGCAGTGCGTGCTGCATAGAACGAACTCACGAATCTGGACCAGCTACCCGGTAGGGTTTGGAGACGTACAGTGGCATTTAACTGAAGCAAGCAAACGCAGTGCCTTAGAACAGAGAGAAGTTCATGACAGGCTGATGTGATCTTCTAACTACTAGAATTTTATCACCGGGTCTGTTCTTTTGCTCCGAAACTGACGGCTTTTGATTTTTACTACAATACCTAACTTTCAAACAGAGTATTTTTTTAAGATAGAGTCTACAAGTTAAACGATATACACGTTAAAAGCCCAACATCTGTACCATCCAATCTCACAAGTGAGTATCTCTCTATAATCTGTACCGTAAACAGTCAAAATTCAAAAATTTCAGCCAAAAACCGTTGTCAAACAGGCCCGGCCGTCTGACGGTTCTGCATGCACAGCTAGCTGATGAGAATGATCAGGTAAGCAAACCACTGTGGCACAGCAATCTGACCCTTTGAGCATCCGGGAGGGTCTCAGAAATCATCGCAAGGAAAGAAACGTTCTTACAAGCTAGATATGAGTTTCTGTATTGCAAATTTTAGACATCGACACAAGCAACAGATACCGACTCACACCGGACAGTTGCTAGCACCAAGCAGGACTCCAAAAACAGTAAGCATCATACAGCACAACAATTTACAACAGAAACTACCACAAGCGATCAAGTAGACAGATATACAGGGAATTACACACAACTTACGACTCCAATCTAACATGCTTGCTCCAAACGAAAAAAAAGAGAAGAAAAATAACAAAGAGGATGGCACATAGGTATAGGTAAATCCCCTTCTCACACCTTAATTCCATTACCCATTGTGGTTTTGAGAATGGGGCCTTTTTACAGGTAGGAGTATGACGTGATTGCAGGGATCAGATCGGGTTCATCTTTTGCCCTGTTCCGACGCTTGCTCTTCTCAGTGGCTCTTGGAGCTGAAAAACGAAAGTGCATTCTCATATTACAAGTTTGTAATAAAGACAAACAATGAGCCATATTGGCTATGGTGAATACACCAGACAATGCTTCCTCATGGACAGATTCTCTGCCTGATCCATGAAAAAAACCAGGATAGCCAGATATGTCAGTCCCACAGTTAATAGAACAGACCTAACCTAGTTCATGCAAACTGGCACCTCTGATAATTTTGCATAAAGCATAGATAAGGTGTACTTATGCAGAACAGCAAGCAGTAGATTCTCTGCTATGCCCTCCACAGAAAAAGGCACGAACACAAGTAACACTTCCATATTCTACCACATATTTATCTGTACTTACCAAGGCCCACTGCATCTGAACCCTTCATGATCCTCAGCCTCCTACAGCTGTCTGTGAACATTCTGCAATACAACAAAATGAATATTTAGCAGTCAGGTGGACTTTTAATGACAACATGGTTCCTGGTTCATGTCACAAACTCATTGGAATGTGCCAACATCTCGGTGGGCCTGGAATTGCAATGCTGTGCCAGACCAAGCAAATCGGGAAAATAAACTAAAACATCATGGCTCTTAAGGGAGAAGATGAAATCTAACCCCAACATATGGCACAAAAGAGTTGGGATTTGGTATTTGTTATCCTAATTTTGGTCCTGATTTCCCCATAGCCATTACCAAAGTGTTTCTAAGCCTTTTTTCACTTTCTTTCATCAGCACCCAAGTACCCTTTCAATTTATTTCTGGAACAACAATCCATATGCGGACCAAACGAAATTTACAAACTATTCCCTAGAATTGAGATATGAGTCATCAGAAACCGTTCAGTTCGATACCAATATATGAAACACCCCAGTAATTCAACTAGTAGATAAAGTCTATTAAACTTTGCAACCTACCAGAAGAAAGTCAATCCATGAAAATATATGAAAAGTAAATAAATTTAGTAGTGTCAACATTACTCACCCCCATGGAACATCACCAACAAGCATCCAATCTCCATCCTTGTCCTCATAAGTGAGCACAAGTTCAGTCCCATTTTTAAGATCCATCAGTCGGCAATCAGATAACCCATCTCTCCCTGATTTCCCATTTGATTCATTATGACCTGAAGGAGGGCAAAATATGAAAGTAAATCCCTGTTTAGGAACATTTCCAACAGCAAATAGCATTGATGAAGACAGATGTCTGATGGAAAACAAGTCCAACTCAGGCTTGTAACTAACACGGATGAATAAAAGGACAACACTGTTATCACCATGTGAACTCATTTCTATGGATCTCACAAGCAAAAGCAAGGGCAATATGGCATTTCTAACTGGCTGCAATTTCAGCACACACACTGCATGACATAATACCGTGCACATAAAGTATAGTTTCAGTTTCAGAATAGGAAAGCAAAACAATCCAAAACCACAAGCTTCCCTTAAATAACGACACTACATGCCATGGAGGATAATAGCAGGGAAATAGTTCACTGGTTGACACATCATGTAAGGGTTATTAATGATTGAGGACAATAGGCAATCCAGAATATGGGATCGGCTCAGGTGCAGGGGCCCGTCAGATCGCGACACGTGTCCAAAAGAAATCCAAAAAATCTTTAAAAATCTAAAAAAATGTAAAAAGTATTTTTGTAAGTACTTAAAAAATATTTGTATTAAAAAGTATTTTTTAAGTATTTACAAAAATACTTTTAAAAAATATTTTCAATTTTTTAAGTATATTTTTGATATTTTTGGATTTTTTAAGTAGAACTACAGTCCGTAAAATGCCAAAGATGATAAATCCACATTAATTAATAAGCAGCACGGCTAAATGTCTGGCCTCCAAAGGAAACTAGATCTACCTCTACACGGTAAAGACCGCATCTGTCCAAGCAACTATTTATCTAAACATGAAAAATTATGCACATTCTACCGCACAATACCAACGAGCAAAAGAAAGATGAGGGGCGAAACAGGAGCTCACCGACTGTAAAGCAGCTGAACATCTTCTCCAGCGCCAGCGAGAGCTCCCTGTAGTTCTGGTACATCTTCAGGTCCACCTTCCTGAGGTAAGGAGCACCATCCATGCTAACCTTGACATAGAGGCACCCTGGCGCCTGCTTCACCTCCTCGTCGTCTTTGCTTTTCGGAGCAGGGAGGTTCATCGCCATGGTGTTCTTCCTGTAACTGCGGATTGGTGGCCATCCTACCACCTGTGCCCTGTTACAGACATTCTAACAGTCAAAACCATATCCATTGAAGATTGCTCCAACAGGGACAAACTACTGAAAATTACAGCAAAAAATGAACCACAGCCGCTAGGATTTGCCAGATTACGAGTTCGCAAGTACTGAGCGGGTAGAAATGCCGAACAGCTAAACAGGGAGAATAAAATCGACATGAATTGGCGCACTCGCTAACTACCTTATTGCAGCGATTCTGGCACATTGGCATCACGCGAGTGGAGAAGAGACACACAAAAGTTGCTTCTTTTCCACAGCAGAAACAACGACGCGCACAAGAAGAGAGCTTCTCCAGCTTTTTCAGAACAAAGACGGTTTCTTTTTTTCGTTAAATTTTTTCTTTTCGCTAATTACAATAACTTTTTTAACAGGCATTACTCCTAGTCCTCGAAACATTAGCAGCCAACTTACAGACAATTTGCTATAACACGAAGAGCCAAACTCAGAACGATGATTCATTTTAAATCAGGGGGAAAAGGGAAGGAACATCAGGAAACGTAGAATTTATCTTTTCAAGAAAAACACGGTCTAAAGCATGCCACTTGTACCTAAAATAAATAAGTAACGAGGCAAACCAATAACCAATTTGATTTCCTCCACAAGAGCGCCTAAAACCTCCCGAAGAAGATCGACGAGAACGCCAACTTGCAAACACAAACATTTCTCAAGGAAAAAAAGAGCCCTTTTCCCGGTTGAAACCCCAGAATTATCTCCAAAAAAGGCGGCAAAAATCAACTACTACGAAAAACAACAAGAACATTAAAAAAATCATTTTGCAAAACGAAAAAAAAACGTTTTTTAAACCACCAAGGAACCAGGCGGCGAACCCATACACCAACCCGAGTCCCGAGTCCACCTACTTTGCCGCCGGCGCCTGCGCCTTCTTCTTCTCCTCCTCCTCCTCCTCTGCCGCCGCCTTGCCCCTCGCCGCCTCCCGCCTCTGCCCGGCGGGTCCCCCCACGATGGCGTCCGCGAACCCGCGCTTCGCCCCGCCCTTGGGCAGCAGCTCCAGCGTCAGCGGTGCCCCCGCGTCCGCTCCACCGCCCTCCGCCTCGGCCTCCTCCGTGCCCGGCAGCCCTAGGCGCAGCTCCGTGGCCGCCGCCGCAGCCGGCGACAGCCCGATGTAGTCCCGCTCCAGTGGCGGCGCCATGCCTAGCGCAGCACGGCGAGCATTACAGCATCACCTGCTACGGAAATCTTGGTTTCTTGAGAAGGGGAGAGGTGGGTTCGAGGTTTCTTGGCTCTGTGTGGGTGTTGCTTGCTGCTGCGCTTGTGATTTGCGAGTGGCAGAGGAATCAGGAAGAGGAGGACAAGCAGGAGATGGATGGGGTTTAATGGTGTGTTTTTGCGAGGAGGTCCTTGCTTTGCTTTGTTTGGTAATTACAGTTTTATGGCCTGTTATTTCTGTTCGAGGCTTCAGACTTTTGACTGCGGTTTATGATTTTTAAACTATTTATATAAGATATTATAAAGTAACATAAACACACGTGTTGTTTTCATCGATATAAAGAAAGTCGGTACAGTATATACTACAATTAACTAGTAGACCCCATCTTGAAAAGATATTCCATTTAAAAGCTAGTTACTGTAGAAAAGTTAAAAGTTGAAAAAGAACCATGTTTTTAGTGGCGCCCATTTGAGTTTAAAAATTCGGAATTATAGCATTTTTTTACTATAGCAGCTAAAAATACACCATATCTGCTGATAGTTTTTCAGCGTAAGTAAATTTTAAAATTTTTAAAAATAAAAAGGTTATATCATCGTCTAATTGTTATTGAAGATATAACTTGCCTTTTGTTTGGCAATGGTTTCTGTTCAATATGCCGTTTTATTTTCACTATTTTCAAATATACACCATCTAATTGACAGCTCTTTAAGTTTCAAACTATTTTCAAATATTTTACTAGAATCAATAAGGATTTTCATTCCTTGAAAAATATAAAGACTATTTTAACTGGCCAGATTTTGCGATGCATGACAACAATGTCAAATAAGATCTATCAACTGTTGTTGCGCTATCTTGCTGAAGTGAGGTGAGAAGGATCTACACAGTTTATTTTAGTGAGGGTTATATTATAATAGTAGAGATTAATCATATAGATATTAAAGTTATATAGCAATGTATTTTCAATCATGTATATACATTAGAATTGTATAACAAAGATAATCATATCGTAATATCTAGCAACGTAACTGCACAAGTAATTCTGCTAGTTCTATACAAAATAACTAGCTAACTAAATAACATAATTTACCATGCATAGTTACAAAAGCCGGTTCAGAATCTCGATTTGCAAATCCCACTTCGACCATCGCCAAAACTGGCCACTTTCGCTTTTTTTCTACCTTTTTCTTCTTTTCTTTATACATCTTAGAGTTCATGTGCTTCTTCCATGTGGAATCATCACCATTTCCTACATTTTGTTGAAATACTTGCCTGCTTCCGTTGCCTCACATGCATGGTGAAGAAGAAGGCTATGTGGATGGCCGAGAGGTCCACACGTGTTCAACACAACCGTCTTACGCACGCCCGTAAATTAGTGATTTTGTAAGGATATTGCTATTTTTCGACATTCGACACAAAGCGTTCCGTCTATACACTTCACTCGTGAACTCTTCCCACCAATAAAAATATCAAAGGGCTTCCAGCCTTCCAACCACGCGATACCTTTATGACTTTGTTCAACTTGTGGACTCTTCCCACCGACAAAGGCATCCAAGGGCATCTAGCCTCCTACCCACGCGATATCTTTTTGACTTTCTTCACCCAAGTAACTGAAGCTTTGTCTATATATCTTGTCTCCTCCAGCTACCCACTCTTCGTTCATCTCTTACTTATTGCACATGGTTGTTGCTCGCTAAAACTCGCACACGCCTCTATGCCCCTCCCTCTCTCATCAACAGTCGCGCTTAAGGGAGGCCGTTGTGGGGATGTGGCTTCTCTTTTCGTGGAGCAGCCATAGTCATTGGATCAGTGGCCACCATGGCCAGAACTTGCCAGATTTGGTGGGAAGGCCAGAGGAGCTAGGACTGTAGACATTGAGCAGAGAACAACATAATTGGGGGGCAAGGAGGTAGTAATATCATGTAAGAGGCTATTGTGACTGTGAGACTTCAACTAGATATAGTTTGGTTGCGTGTATTTGCAAACTTTGTTGCAGCCCTTTTTATCAATTGTTGCAAGTAGTTTATGATTTTTGTTACAGCGTGCAATCCCAAAAATGTTACAGTAAGTTTATTTTGTTGTAGTCAGTGGGGACCTCGGGCGCAGAGACACCCGTAATCACCGTATGTGTTCTGTACTAGTCCCATGATCAGTAACTAGTACACAAATTCACATCATTGAGCTTACATCCACGCACATCACACATAAATAGTTTACAACAAATGGTGATATATATAAGCGATGCATAGAAGAGTTTGTACATATAAGGCTGGTCGGCCAAATAAACATCATAGTTTAGAACAAAATATAGCGAAAGTCTAATAATTCAACAAAAGTATCCAGTAGTTTGCTATCATAACCAGCAGGCAACGGACTAAAGTTAGGCCCTAGAAAGACACCTCATAGAATTCTCTAGTGCTGGGGGCAAAATACGCATCTTCAGGTACGTAATTTTCATTCTCTTATGAACAATAATTTAAGTAAAGTTGAGTATATTGCGTACTTAGCAAGACTTGTAGTATATCACAAAATTATACATATATGCAAGGCTATCAAGGGATGAGACTTTATACTAAGTTATTTTCAGCATGAAGCAAATTTTATTTGTAGTATCAATAAGTAATAATTTACAATAGAATTGTAAAGAGCATTTGACATGTAATGAAATAATATTTATGTAACTTTGATAACGGTAAACCACATCCATTTGCAACCTTCCTTGGCTATGAATATCGCACAATTCCCACCCATGGGCATGGCACACGGAAGACGCGTACATGATATCCCATTATGTTCAGTGAAACAGTTTTTTTAAAAAGAAAACTATACCTATTGTGGCTCCATCCAAGCATATTCATGACCGCGAGCATGGCTATTTAAATAGTTTTTAACTCTCTACAAAGATTGTACAGCTTTATCCATATGAGATAATTAAATATACTATCGGCCATTACATGCTTTCTTGGGCATGCGACAAAAGTGATTATCATATAGCTTTTAGATCACTTATGCACTAGCTTAATGAATGGACAAGCCCTTACTTGGGTGCACCAAGTGAGCTACATGACAGGCCCTCACCTCAGCAGATTACGTCCCTTTGGTGAGGCATTTACCATTATATTAACAAGCTTTGGTCTCAATACCTTGGTGAAGGGAGCCCCTACGAGCCAAACCGTTATGCAAAATGCCCTTACCACTTCTATGTCTATCACAATGCAAGGCTAGACCTAGAAAACTAAATTAGCTAAAGTCAGAGCACATGTAGCACATGTGGTTGTACGGTGTGACTTAGATGTGCGGCAATAATGTTGTTAATTGACCCGAGCGAGAATCCCCCCTATCTACATGCGAGGTTCGGCCTCACATTTGACAGCTTATTACATAACTCGCCCGCGTCTAAAAACTAGATTTTTTATTTATTTTTATACCAAATTAACAGAGTTTCCTCCTCTAGTCCAACATTTTGAAACCACCATGTTCACGCACACAATTGTTCGAAAGTTCAAACTTAGCAGAAACTAGTGTGTGGCTAAGCATCTAGACCTTATATCAATGTAATATTCCCATTTTGACAGTATATATTGTCTAAACTATATCCTAAAGGTTACAACATGTGAGGACATCAAATTTTGCAAGGGAGGTTCAATGCATACGAGTGGTTGTAACTACCATTACCCACAATATAGCAATTTTAATGAAATATACACGCATGCATGATAGATTTCGCAAACAATGTACAATAATTGAAATACTAGGGTAAACATGATCAAAGGGGTGCTTGCCTTGCTCTTGTTGCTTAGAAAATGATTCGGATGCGTTCTTAGAGTTGTCCGCCGCAAATTCGTCCATTCGATAAAAATTCAGATAAATACAAATTAAAGCCAAATAAATAGAGACAAGACTTAAATAATTTTGTACAATCAAGAAGATCATGATGTTAGAAGAATTAGAAACAAAGATCACTAAATTCGGAGTTCGTAATCAAAAGTTATAAGCGTTTGAGTTTTGGCTTGGTTGGATTGTCTCTTCTTGGTTGGTATAGTACTCTTTATGACTACTAACATAATTCGGATGCTACGGTACTCGGATGCTACGGTACTTGGATGCTCCGACTACCGAATACCGACTATGTTTTGTATGTTTCGACTACCGACTACCGAGTAGATTATGTAGTTTTCGACTAGCGACCGGGTATTGTAGCTTATGACTACCGACTAGGTACGGTAGCTTATGATTACCGACTACCTGCTATGTTCTATAGGTTTCGACTACCGACTACCGAGTAGGTTTTGTAGTTTTCGACTTACAACCGAGTACTGTAACATGTGACTACTGAACGTGTTCTATAGGTTTCGACTACCGACTACCGAGTAGGTTTTGTAGTTTTCGACTTACAACCGAGTACTGTAACATGTGACTACTGAACGTGTACTGTACCTTACGACTACCGACTACCGGCTACATTCTATAAGTTTCGACTACCGACTACCGAGTAGGTTCTGTAGTTTTCGATTACTGACCGGGTACTGTAGCTTCTAACTACCGACCAGGTATTGTAGCTTACGACTACCGACTACCGTCTACATTCTATAGGTTTCAACTACTGAGTAGGTTATGTAGCTTACGACTACTGACTAGGTACTATAGCTTATGACTATGGCCAATGGTTGAAGATTACGAGTCCAGCTGCGGTCAAAGATTTCGGCAACAACAGTGATCGAAGATCTCAACTCTGGCTGAGGTCGAAGATCTCGACAATGGCAGCAGTCGAAGATTTCGGATAGGCTATAGTCGAAGATTTTGGATAGGCTATATCAAAGATTTTGACAACGACAGCGGTCGAAGGTTTCGACATGACAGTGGTCGAAGATCTCGACTCTGGCTACGGTTGAAGATCTTGACAATACCATATATCGAAGATTTTGGACCAGCTACGGTCGAAGATTTTGACAACGGCAGCGGTCAAAGATTTTGACACGGTAGCAGTTGAAGATCTCGACACAGCAAAGGTCAAATATTTTGACTTCGACTGCTACAGTTCTCTTCTCAATTTCGACTACTATGGTTTCCTTTTCGAGTTCGACTAACTTAGTTCTCTTTTATTCAATTTGACTATCTTAGTTCTCTTTTTGACTTTGCGTACTCTACGAGGGAGGAGTAGCTCACCGAAGACAATGATGGCACTCGAGAAGGAGCGGAGGAGGCTGGCATTAGAGACTCTACCGGCGATGAAGAGGAGGTTCTCGGTGACAGTGAAATCTGATAAAAGAGAAGCTACAAAAAGGGGTGCGCATGAGCTAGCTTGCATGCATGCGGAGGTATGGGCGAATGAAATCGAGATACGACTCACTGGAGAGAGGAAGGCATACGGCGGTGTCCGGGTCAAAGATGAGGAAGAAAGCCTAACTCAAGTGATCCATTGCACGAAAGGTCAAACAAATGAATAGTGTGCTTCAGGAAGAGGCAGGCGTGTTGTGACGGAGTTGGGGAGGAGAGAAGCTCACTGGAGTTGCTAGAGCACAGTGGCGTGCTCACTAGCATCGCGAACGACTTCGGTTTCTCGGTGTTCTAATGAGCAAGGTGCTGAAGAAACATGCGCAAGAGACTGAGGGGGTGAGCTGAAGAGCAAAGATGTGGTTGGGAGGCTTTATAGGTACAGATGGTTGAGGGTAGAGTGCAACCGAACAACATGCTCGAATTCTCGCTGTGGAATGTGAGGCGTGGAAGAAGACAAGGGGGAAGAGATGCGTCATGTTGAGACGACAGGTAGGCGAAGGTTGGTAGCAGCAGAGAAGAATTGTCGACGCTACGTTAGAAACTGGGGGCAGCACGAGCCACGACCACAGTGGAGCTGGCGCAGACGTGTGAGGTGGAAGATGAGTACTACGATCAGGCCTCACACGGCAGTGAGAGGGAGAGAGGTGAGCCGATAGGTTTGGGTATTTATTAGACCCATCAGATGTGCTCGAAAGATTATAAAAATCTTTGCAAATGCTCCTGACATAGTGTTGATTATTGCGTAAATTTTTCAGAGTTTTATCTTCTCTTGATATTCCTAGAAAAATCTGAGAAGACTTTTTGTTGAATTTAATTATACTTATTTGATTTAGATAATTTTAGAATTGGCTTGAATATTTATTTTTATTGCCAAGATTATACTCGTAGGGTTTTAGGATGGTTTTCACCATACTTTCTCTCATCCCAATTTTAACTATATCTTGTAACATTTGATTTGGACTCAAAATTGATGCACTTTTGATTTTTGAAAATCAAAATTTTCGAAGAAACTCCAGTAAAGAGCCAAGGATACAAAATGCATTTAAAAAGTTTAAAACTTTTCTTATTTTTGCATGCCCTAAAATTTAGGATGTTTTTGAATCATTTTCTGTTGCAATAATTTTGTGGTTTTGTTGCTGCCTTTTTTTGTCGTCATGGGTTGTTGCAACTTGATTTTTTATAGCAAACTTTATTAATACTTGTTACAACTGGATATTTTTTGTCTCAAGCTTTGTTAATCCTTGTTACTGCTGAATATTTTTTGTTGCAAGCTTTATTAATTCTTGTTGCAACATGATTTTTTAGGGACCCTATAAAATGGGTTAGTTGCGTAGAGATCTTATTTCGGTGCACATCTTTCTCTATCTCTCATTGGAACAATGAGCTTTGGCAAGCCATCTCTACGGTCCGCGAGCTCCAACTTTTGCTATCTCTTTTAGTTTTGTTGCAAACATGTTTTTGATTTGTTGCATCTAAAGTTTTAAGACGTTAAAATATCGCATCATCATTTTCTAAATGGGGATCGATTGTTTTAAGATGTTGCATTGGTTGTTTATGTTACCGGTGAAAATTTTTGGAGTCAGCTTAGCGATTCGAGTCAGGATGAACCTCGAAGTTGGAGAGGAGGCAGTTTTGCTGAAGGGACACCTACGGCTGCGGTAAGGAGATCAAGGGAGAGGAAGAGAAGAGGAAAGGAGATCTAGGAAAAGGAAGAGAAGCGGTGATGATTGTCGTGCATCCAATGGTTAGTTGCAGATCCTACGGTGGAAGAGTGCGTATGATACGAGCATCCGGATCGGTTGTCTGGACACTAGTCACTCCTATTTTGTAATTTTTTTAAAGGGGGCGGGAGCACTCCCATTCAATTAAGAACAAGGAAGCAAAAAAATTTTACACACCTAGAGGTCACTCCAAAGATGAAATGATCACACCAGCTCAAAGCTCAAACAGAGGGGCCGGGGATGCTAAAGCGGTAAAACAAACTACAACAAAGTGACTAGGGTTTTGTATTCTGGTTAGCTGATACGAGCGGAAATGACTGACCACTCTACTCCATCACCACAGCTATATATAACCAACAAAAGCGGAGCACGCGGTAGAAAGTGACCGAACTGATGAACTTGCTAGCTAGCAAACCTGTCCATGTAGCTTCTTCCACTTGTAGACAAAAATCGCGTTAGCTTGCCGTTGCACTGATAGGTGTCTAGCTAGCTAGCTAGAGAGAGAAAGGGAGCTTTCGGGAGAGCTAGCTATGAGTTGGACTGGACATGCATTGTTAGATGGACAGACGTGGAGACGCCACCGGCCGGAGAGAGAGATGGAGCCCAAGCTAGAGACAGAGCGAAACTTTCTCTCTCTCTCTCATATATACATGCCGGCCGCGCGCGCGAGCGGACATCGACTGCGACGGGCGCCCGCGCGCGTCGCCAGCGACGTCGATGCGCTACCCGCCAATGCCACCCGACGAGAGAGCTAGCTGGCTCGGCCAAGCCATGTCTGCTAGCTAGTACTGCTTGTCTGGTCCATGCATGGCTAGCTAGCATATGTGTATTTATGTTTGGTTAACGCTTGGTTGGAGTGATCAATGGCAGATTTTTTTAAATATATAATTCATTCATTTATTAATATTATATTAATATATCATTGTTTAAAAAAATTACGTAAATAACCTTCTGTCGTTATTTCAAATGGCAACAGAGGCTCTACTGCCATTTGAATTTGGGACAGAGCTTCTGTCGCCATTTGAGCACTATCGTCAAACGAATGGACGATAGAGTGCTACATCAGTGTCACAGCATTTGTCATCATTTCAATTGGCAACAGAAAAACCAACCATCAATTGAAATAGCAATAGAGGCCAATCTATTTAAGAGCAACAAACTAGCCAAAATTCATAACAATTGGGTAAAAAAAGAGAAATAGGGGAGGACAGGAGAAGAGCGGAAGACAGGGGATGTAACATCCTGAAATTTCGAACGTTCAAAATTGCGAAAATTTAAAACTTTTGTTATGTCTTGGTTGGCATTCGAATTTTTTCTGAGTTGACATTCAAATTTCTTCTGAGTGTTTATCTGAGCTTTTTCTGAATTTTGTGATATGCAAATTAACCATAGGGAATAATTCCAAAATAATAATAATAATAATAATAATAATAATAATAACCATAATAAAGGTGTAGAAAAGCATGAAACAATTAAATGAGAGTCAAGAAATCTGAGAACCTTAATTCAAAATCCACCTCGTTAACACAAAACCTTGAATTTAACCGAATATTTGAAAGAAGGAAATCCTAACTTGAAAAATTACGTTAACAACAAAAGATATGGAAAAAATGGGAAACAATGAAAAATAAGTTCAATGTCTGAGAACTTAATTCAAATCCAGCTCGTTAAACCTAAAACCGATTCAAAGATCTGATAAAAAGAAATATTGGAGTTGACAATATAGTTTGAGAATAAAATAAAATTTAAGCATGAAATTATTCATGATTCAAAATTTTTAAGTGGGAAATTCAAACTGGGATTTACATTTCAACCAAGAGCAAAGTATGCCAAAATTTCGCATCCGAATATTTGAGCTAAGAATTCCAATGCCAATTCAAATCACAGAAATGGAGATGCAAATAAAATTCAAATTTCCACATTTGGCAGCATTCCCATTTCTTCTCTTTCTCTTCCATGTGGGCCTGACCTGTTTCTTCTCTATTCTCCTCTCTCTTTCTCTCTCTCCCTTTCTCTCTCTCCCTTTCTCTATTTCTTCGAATTTTGGACATATCTGGCATTTTAGATCTCAAAAATTACAATTCTAACCCCTAAAGTGTATAAATTCCATTTCTAGCCCCCGTTTCGACCGCGGGATTGCGTGGGGGCGACACGTGGCCGGTCGTGCGGTCCAGAAGCGCACGACCGCATCAGAGTTAGGTCGTGCGGTCCCGCACCGCACGATATCATCGTAACATTGCGTGGGGGTGACACGTGACCGGTCGTGCGGTCCGGGAGCGCACGACTCTACTGTAGCAAAGGCGGTCGGACGGGGTTGTGCGGTCACCAAGCCATTCATGCGGTCGGGCACCCCACCACAGCCGCTACAGCCGCGGTCGGTACGAGGCCAGAAATGGAATTTATGCGCTTTAGGGGTTAGAAATGGAATTTTTGAGATCTACAGTGCTAGATATGTCTAAAATTCTATTTCTTCCAGGTGCCATGCTGCCGTGCGTCACGCTGACGCCTGACCCTGACCCGGAACTCCCTCTGTGCCTTCTACACCCGAGCACTGTCACCTCACCCACACTGTGCCCTGTACGAAGTCTATGCCTCTGCCACGTCCTGTCGCCCACCTCAGCGCTCGTGACCACGTCGGAGCCACGCCACGACCACTCCGCACCCTGTTGGCTAGTCGTTGACCACAGCATTGGCACAACGTCTCTGTCGTTATAAATAGCCTCCCTAGTCTTGCCTTGATCCCATGCCATTCTCCCCTTTTTCCCCTCCTAAAGGCCAGTTGAGCTTTGTGGCCACGTCCATGCGCCGACCACCACGGCCATCACTGTTCCGGCCGTTTTGAAGATCCTCTTGCCATTGTGATTGCATCATTATGTGTTCCCAAGGTCCATGTATATATATATATATATATATATATATATATATATATATATATATATATATATATATATATATATATATATATATATATATATAATTGCTATCCATTAATGATGTTCTCAAAACCAGATACTAATGACATATAACCTGGTTAAAAGTAAGGTAATTAGCCGATGTATCCTTCCCACTTGAATGGAAATGCAAAACTGATTTAGAATGATGGTAAAATATAATGGTGTAAATATAGATAATAGCTAGGGCTTCTCAGGATGAATAGTGATCAGTTAGGGCGCACGAGTGAATCTCTATGCTACTATGATTTAAATTGAAGTATCCATTTTAACTAATAGTCTTTTTCTGGAAGGTAAATTAGATAGAAATAGAGGGTGTTTAGGAAGCTAACCAATACCTACTCTAGAAACTCGTACGACTGTCAAATGCCTATTAAAATATAATCCCTATCTTAGAAATACCGCTGATAATTAAATCTCACTAATGATAATGAAATATAATCGTGTATAGTGAGCTCGGCCCCACATAAATAAAAGTTGAATTAAAATAAACTATGCCAAATAATAACTTAAATATACTTAAAATATCAGCGGCATTTGACCCAAAGTGCATCTTTAATGATTATGTGAAAATGTGACTTTGTGTATCAATTAAAATAAAATGACCCCTGGGTCATCAGTCATTAAAAATAATCCGGCTAATCTACAATCTGATGAAGTATGTGTATGGACTAATTAATTAGACCTTAATAAAGATAATTCACTAACACATCAATAGATGGTAATTTGAATCTAGTAATACCCAGACATAATAAAGAGTTACATTTTACCCGAGATGCATTTTAACCCTAGGATGGTTCCACAGTGGTGGTTTGTTAGTAAATAGGGGTGTACCTAAAATTAACCGTTAAATAAGTAGTGATTAAATAAATAAGCCCTTGCTTTAAGAAATTACTAAGTTAGTCATTTAAATTAATAATTACAATAATTGGAAATAAAACCTCATAAAATATTACATATTGTATTGCCAGAAATATGAACTCTAAGATTAATACGATAAGCCAAAATCATTTTCATCGCATGCAGAACACATGCCCTAATTTGTAAGTTTTAACATTTGACAAATACTACTCAGCTAAACTCATACATATGTCCATATGTCCAACCTAACTCATGCAACTTACTTAATAAATATAAAAATAATAAAGTGGTTATTAAATTGTAGGTCAAGTCATAGTATTCTACAATTTGCTATGCCTAGCCATCTTCAAATCTGAAGCATAATATTCATGTGAATATTCCTTTATCACTGAACCTTCCTTGACACCCTCCTCGACAGTGTTTCCCTTTTGTCGTTTCCTACTTCGCTCAAACCTTGTTGACTCCGTCTATGTCTCGCGCTCACTAAACCTTGTCTCAGACCACCCATTTAATCGTACTGAAGCCAAATTGAGTTTATTCAGATTTATTGTACTTTGGGTTATTTGCATTTATTTGAATTTAGTTGCATATCACATTACTATAAATTGAAGAATCGAAGAAGCAACAGATCGAGTGAGATAAAGACAAAGACTAAGAGATCAAGACCATCAGCTACAAAGGCTTTGAGTAAGATCAATGTCATAGTAAATTAAGCAAGGCAAGTTATCACTTTGATCATTTTGCACCTACCTTTGAATGTAAGTTATTTTAGTTGAAAATATCAAATTGCACGCTTTACCTTATTATGCAAAGTATGTTCACATTAGTTCATAGTTAATTTTTTTAAGAATAATTGCTTAATTATGTCCCACTCCTTTGCTTTGGACATAAAACTTTGTCGCCCTAGAATTAATGGTTAACATACTGGTACTAAGTCTATGTTTAAGCGCCATGCTTAATCAACCTAGATACTCAAGGGCATTAATTTTCTTTGGCATCATTTCAATATAAAAACTTGGTTTAGGTAGTCATTGGTGGAAAGAGGCTGGTATGTTGTAACGTGATTATTTTATTCTCCTAAAAACCCTAACCTGCTTAGCTATCTGGGCGAATGGTATGGGGGCTAGTGCAGCGGATGCATGAGAGTGTGGATTGTGGCAGAACCACTTAGATAGCTCTGATGACTGAATCTTGTCATGACCACTTATTGTAAAACAGCGTAACCACAAGTCTGTAAATTGTAACTGGGCCTAGTAAGATGAACTAAACCCTGGAGTCATCTTATTAGTAGGGGAGTGAAGTAGTACAAGTGGCATGGATGCGTTTCGGCTTGAATGGGACACCAGGTGAAGGGTGAAGTTGCCAACTGCGCTTGTTGTTGTGGATATTTGTAGTCTAGCTACGCTAATTGTTGTGGTAAACATTCCACACAACTTATGGGACCCACTTCATATGGGAGAAGACCATATAGGTGAGATGACAAAAGGGTGAGGTATTGATGAAAAGTTGCGTGACGATCTCTTGATCTACATGACCAAGGAATCATGTAGAACTATCGGGTTGATTGTCTTTTGTGGGTAAAGTGTACAACCTCTATAGAGTGAAAGCCATTCGAATAGTTGTACCCATGATCAAGGGCAGGCATAGGAACCTAACATGGATATAGTTCTATTTACAAAATGGATTTGTGGGTGGAATGAAAAGTGTAGGGCAATAAAAGCCTTGATTTGTGTTTCCCTAGGACGTTGGTCCTAGTGATGGTAATAAGTGGATATGACAATAAAAAACTAGTATATGGTATATGTAGCCATGTAACGGTGGATGGAAATCTATACCACTATATTATTATTGAAATCTTTCATAAAAACATGTTTTGTTAAAATTGCTAAGTCTTAGGCATTTCTTTATATTTGTATCTCAAAATGGTGGCATTTCTGCTAATAAAAGAGTCTTAAGCCTTTCTTTGTTTAGCTGTTCATTTATTAATATTGCATTCTGTGTGGTGACTTGCTGAATAGCTTTGTACTCACTGTTGCTGAATTACAATTATTCAGTAAGGTAGGAGGAGAAATACAGGTCGTGTGATCATCTAAAGGTGTCAATAAGATGAAAAGACGAAGAGGCAAAGAACTAGGTTACGAACCCTAGTTGGTTGTCTATGAGCGTGTCCTGAGGGTCACACCTATGTGAAGTTTCTGTTTCCGTTGTCGCTTTTTAATGATTTTGGCCTGATCGGCCTCATGATATGTACTTTGATGTTCAGTAATGTATCTGTGAACACTTTGATGTCCAGGGAATAGTGCGGTGGAATCACAGAGGATTCTGGATTATAATATCCGGATTCGACATGGGAGGAGAGGAGAAGAGAGTGAGAGAAGGATTAATTTTCACATCGTAGATGTGAGTTTTTTGTTTCTTTGTTGATTTCATTTTAAAACTGTAGGATCGGAAATGGCAACAGAGGTGGGGGGTGAATGGTGCCTTCAAAAACCGCCCCAAATATCCACAACATTTTCTTCTCCGATAGCTAGCGAAGCTATGAAGCAAGAAGTTCGATGCTCACTGGAAGCTTAAACAACCGGAAGTAGAAAGAAAAAGAAACAGAGAGAAAAAACAGAGAGGCAAACCAGACCTGACTAAAACAACAAGGGAATTAAATTTGCAGCCGAGAAGAGGAAGTACTGAAAGACAAACTCTCGGCTGGACAGTGAGCACTAAATGCAGAAACCAGATTACAACAGCTGGCAAGAAAATGAGACTTCAAAGCACTTGGCTGATTTCTGCAAATTAGAGAAAGAAAACTCGGCTAAAATATCAAGACCGATTCTTCTGAAAACGGTGAAAAGATTGAACCAAAATTCGGTGGTGGCGAAACCATCGGCACAATGTAGTTTTTCCTTTTTGATTCAGCCGAACTGCAGTTTTCAATTCTACCGAACAGCAGACTGGGAGCAGCTAGAAAACTGAAACCAGCAGAGAAAAGAGACTAGAAATGCAGTCCAAAAAATGCAGAAAACACAGCAGTCGCTGCTGGTCGAAATCAAGAAAAACAGGATGAAACACCGTCGGTAGAAAACAAAGGGCGATAAACACTGCTGACAACAAAGAACCGAGAAATTGATGAGAAATTGCTGCTCTTCTCGGGTTGAATGATTTAGTTCTCAAACTAAATAGCGATTGCATTCAAGAGAGGAAAATGCGACAAGGAGCAAAAAAATTAAGATCCGAGCGTAAGTTTGCCCTTTGACCGAAAATAAAACAGATTTCCCAATTTGCTTGTCATTCTCCGATCTTTGCTCATGAAACTTGTCAATCACTGCAGGGGATAGACTCAGGACAGGAAAGCACATATCTGAAAAGAACTTTTAGAAGGGAAATCAAGAACATCACCAAACCCTAGAACTATGAACAGAGAGAAACAAGAACGCAGGGAGGAGAAAAATGTGATTCTTGTGATTCAACCATTTTGCTCTTGGGATTAGCTGACCAAAGGGTCTAGAAATACAATCCCATCACGAGCAATCCATTTTCTACTCCTCGAAAGAATCAACACGAAACAAAATTGCGAAATCAAGCGAGCAAACATCTGAAGGAAAAGCGGGTGACAGGAACATCTCAAATGAAATTGATTCATTCCTAGAAGCATGAGGATCACAGAGGAGTCCCCATACGCGATTACAAACAGAGGAATGATTACATGGTATCTCAACTCCTCTCCATCCTCTCACAAACACAAGAAACCCAAGAACACACACGAGAGAGATATGAGCACAAGGAACCTACGGGAGACCACCCTATGTCATCTCACAACCACTCTCAACTACTAAAGCCTCAAAGCAAAACAAACTTCCCAACGGCCATTTTGACTAAAAGCAAAACTCTAAAAGCCATGCACTCCCCTCTCAAGACATGCATGCAACAGGAGACATCCCCTCCTTATATAGGCTTTGGCTAACTGGTCTCCAACCCGTTTTGCTCGCTAAGCCCAAACTGAACCCGCCTCCACTTGAGCAGCTTTGCGCTTTTACCAAAACGCCCCTCCTACACCTTCCGGGAAGCTTCTGCATTCCTTGTCGTCCAAGCCTCGCAACCACCTCGCGTCCTCGCCGTCTTCGGCACACCTCGACCGTTCTGACCTTGGCACCACCTGTGCCTAGTCCGGTCATCCCGTGCCTTGCCATGACTCCGTCTCAACGTCCTGTAGCTATCACAGATAAGAAACATATCACATAGCACCGTTCGACACATGTAAACCTCATTAGCATCAATAAATCGATCTCAAGCATAAAATGACCCAAACGACCAATCGGGAAGAATGATATGCAATAAATCCATCTAACCAAAGCCGACTGAGCCAAATGCCGTCATGGCACGAAGCGAACCAATCAAACTCAATCTTTCCAAAATCCTCGTCAATTACTCATCACAATCATGGGATCATAACCACATGGTCTCTCAAAAACTATGGTAGGTTAGCAAATAAAATGATTAGATGTATAGTTATATTTGGTAGTGAGTAGATGTATAAATAGTGTGGTTATATATGTAGTTATTTAGGGTAGTATGTGTAGGATGAATTATTGTAGAACTATTAATTCATGATAGTCATAGTTGTAGTGAACCAATTAGTTTTAGAATATTAGATCTACTAGTTACGTCTATTCAAAAGATGGAGAGTATAATGTCTGTAGGATCCATTATTAGCTATGCGTGCTACGTAGATGAAGCATACATGGTAAGTTAGATTTTTACAAGACATATATGATTAGTTGTCTTTCTTTATGGTGTTATATGTTAGGGAAATCCCATTCTATACAAGTTTACTAATGACTAGTGGATTTTTTATTAGGTCTATTTCACATTTATTTAATCAAATTAGGAGTAGTCATTAACATCAAATTAGTTGTCGAATTGATCGGTAGGTATGACTGAATAAGTAGCTTTCAAAATACACTATGAAGAATGGGTTCCATGGATGGGTGCAGATGAAGTCGATTTGCATGATTTCTATTTGTGATGGCTAGTCTTTCAAATGTAGAGCGGCATCCTTTGACACTATCATGAGATGGTTGTACCAGTTATTCTCGCTGGATCATGCATTGTATGACCTCAATTTGCATGGCATTGCTACCTGGACATAGCAACGCATGTACTGGGAGTTAGTGAAACTGAAGGGGCAAAATTCATGGAGCTCATACATGAGATTGGCGAAGGAACATGGATGGCTGCTAGTCTTGCTGGCCCAACCTATGAGGAAGTCTGTCCGACAGCCATCTTATGTGACATAAGAAGTTGGCATATGTGGTAATGCTAAAGAAGTTGGGGAGTCCAACCAAAGTGCGTCGTATTATTTGAGCAAAGAAGGGCGAGGTGGTACTGATTCAATTGAAGCTTAAATTGTAGACCTTCGTATGGCCGAGACGTAGGAACACATATGGATTACAGATAAAGGTGAGAGATTGAAGCCTTGGTGGAATGAATATAGCTCGAAGACTGTGAGTGCGAGGCAATGTCAGATGATGAAGATTCTAATGACAAGCAAGGTAGCGGTGATCAAGCCATTCTGACGGAGTATAATGCACACCAAGTTGACAAACTAGTAGTGAGTGAAGATGAGTGGGTGGCCTAGGAGTACCAGTAGAACGAGGTTAGGCAAGAAGCATTTTACAAATGTAAGGAGGGGTGCAGGAAATAGTCAAGTTCTAGGTAGTGTCATTGAGGAGGACATTCAATGTAGTGAAAACCAGCCCACACGTGTATGACATGAAGTGTGAGATAAAGGGAAGCCCTTGGAGAGTATACGCATATCAACCTATGTGGGACACCAATTAGAAGTGTTCCATAGTCATCCCGTATATTTGCATATTGATAGAGTCCATGTAATCCCACAGAAACATGTCTTTAGGCTTTGTTGCAAATGTCATATACAAATAGATTGTAGACAACCTAGATTTTGAGCCATGTTCCATTATTTTTGCGGTAGAGCAGAGGTTCTAATACATAATAAGCTACGCTTAGGCTTAGAGGGTGAAGTAGAAGGCACTTAAAACAAGGTTTGGTATGCTTGAAGACTCTTACTACAACCTACTCAATCTACTCCAAGTCATACAACCAAGGAATCATGGGACCCATGTTCATATTCTTGAACAACCCTCGAAGCAGTTTCTCAGGAAGATGATACTTATGTGAGCAATATTTGCTTTTGGTGCGTGCATCGATGCATTTTTAGATACCTTCATTCGTGGCTTCGCGTGGATGGCGCCTTATTGATTGAGAAGTACAAAGGCCAGATATGCAATTGTAGTGGATTTCAAGAACCAGGTTCTTCCAGTCACACTTGCATTCATCGAGAGTGGGAACACCGATGCGGTAGAGCAGAGGTTCTAGTACATAATAAGCTATGCTAAGGCTTGGAGGGTGAAGTAGAAGGCACTCGAAACAAGGTTCGTTATGCTCGAAGACTCTTACCACAACCTACTCGATCTACTCCAAGTCATACAACCAAGGAATCCTGAGACCCATGTTCATATTCTTCAACAATCCTCGAAGCAGTTTCCCGGGAAGATGATACTTAAGTGAGCAATATTTCCTTTTGGTGCGTGCATCGATGCATTTTTAGATACTTTCATTCATTGCTTCGCGTGGATGGCACCTTATTGGTTGACAAGTACAAATGCCAGATATGCAATTGTAATGGATGGCAAGAACCAGGTTTTTTTTAGTCACACTTGTATTCATCGACAGTGGGAACACTGACAGTTGATTGTGGTTTCTGAAGAATGTAAAAGCTGATGTCATAGGTAATCGCCCATAGGTTTGCATCCTACATGATCAACATACCATCTTATTGAAGGTAGTTATGTAGCTGTACCAAGGGGAAGACGGGCCATATCGATGGACATATTTGCAGAGTAGGTGGTGCAAGAGGCACATATGTGCTTATTTCTACAAGCAATTTAAGAACAAGGAGCTGATAAATCTTTTCAAGAGGCTTTGTGATCAGAATCAAAAAAGAAAGTTTAATGCACTATGAAAGAAATTAGATGACTTGATGATGAAACACACGAGAGAGGTAGAGAAGAAGCCCACCACAGGTGTAGAAGCGCTCCCTGTTGCACTTGGTAAAATACCCACAAATCCGCCAGAATTGGTAAGGAGGAATTCAAGACAGACGAAATGCTTTTCAGAGTATGAGCCAAGGGAGAAGCAAGCATTGCTTTACGACATTGATGGTGCAAGTTATGGAGTTATGGCCACAACTTAACCGAGGTGTACAACTAGGCCAGAAGGGGTTGAGGCCCCTTCTTTTGGTAGCTATTATGGAGGGAGTACTATGTGGTATTACCAAATACTTTGTTGATCGAAGTGCCCTGACTCGCATTTGCATAAGTGATCCACAACTGAGGTACTCAACTATGATCACGAAGTACTTGGAAGAGAGGGGCAAGAAGGGAAAGATGCATAGAGCATTCAAAATGAGCATGAGGGAGCTTTGTTTCGAGGTACTATGTAGGGGGAATGGTCATTGTGGGACGAACCATGAGACAATTATTCACGAGTGCACATTGGAAGGTGCACTTATTTATGCACTTGCAACAAGCCTTGTCTATTGCATAGGCCATTCCTCCAGGTCATGGCTGCTTGTTCGACAGTTGCACATGAATCCAGCAGATTCTTGTTAGAATATTTCATGAAGAAAGCGATGGTGCCAACATGGAGCGGAGAACTGCATGGTTTTGGTGTGGTTAGACCATTCATCGGCCATCCCAACTAGGAGAATAAGAGGTGGGTGCTTAGCATTGATAGGCTGAAAGGGGGAGTTGGTTGTCCGTAGACCCAATGTATTAGGAACATCATGGACAAATCAGAAGTGTGGCCTTACTTGAAGAGATGCTTCATTTGTAAGGAAATCCGGCATATCTTCAATTATTGCCCTCACTGGAGGGGCCAGTAGGAAGGAGGAAAAGAATTTACATCGACGGTTGTTGGGACCTCCATCGACGGTAGTAGCCATCGGGCTGCCAGTGCTATTTGAACTTATGTTCATAGTTGTTGTATGATCTATGCGTCATGTGTAATCTACTTACAAACTATGTTATGTTACTTTACTATGATGTATGCCTTATGTACAACCTACATTACCATACTTGTAGATTTACCTAGTGTTTTGTTATTTTACTTGCACATTTACTCTGTGTTATGTTACTTTACTTGCAGATTTTTCTTCTGTTATTTTACTTTCCTTGTATGTATACCCTGTAATCCATCACTTTCTATCGTAGTAACATCCCATGGTTTTCAACAATAAGGAGGATGATATTGGATCGCGCGTAGGCTACGCAAGCAGAAAACAAAACTTTTCTACCGCGCACACAAGGACATCATGCTTAAGGAGGGATCATGGATCGTTACCACTAGACGCGCAGCGCAGCGGAAGAAGAGTTGGAGAAGCCGATCCAACCACGCGCGTCGAGGTAGTAGTGGAAGTAGCCGATCGTCCCGAACCGATCGTCTCCTCCACGCGATCAACCACACCACGAGCAGATCCAATCTGTAGGTTGTTGATGCCGATCAACGCCGCAACGAGCAGCGCCCACCGGTATCCACACGCCCGGGATGGAACGCCGATCGCGAGTGTACCGTAACTCGCGAGCGGCTAGGGTTTGGCTGTGAGGTGGCGGCGTGGTTTAGCTCGGGATTATCGATGCATCCCCTCGCCCTCGCCTCCATATATAGACCTCCTCACTTGGGCCTCGTGGATCAAGCCCAATAGGAGTCTATCCGGATCTCTATCCGATTGAGCCCACATCCGAATCATATTCGAATTAGTGTTCCAACCCGTTAAGTGTGCGACCCTGTAGGTTCACGTATACTTGGTCGCGACCCAGAAACATCTTTCCGGTCACCCTGTTAATAGCGGCCTCTAGTAAGACATATTAACCCCAAAGTATACGTAAAGATCATATCGGTGAACTCGTAATGTTCTCATGTACTAATCCCTTTGCCTCACGATATAGATTAAGCTCAAGGCGAGACTGTGTCATCCTCTTAATAACTCAATCACTCTCTCGATTCCGTGATGGATTATAAACTCGTGATTGACTCCTCAATCACCTTGGCATGGCCATGCACTTTAATAATCCATTACATCGAGGGGCTCGTAGATATCTCTCCCATAAGGAGGGCAAATTCTATCTTGATCATTCATATCCCACTACATGTTTCATGGCAAACCCAAAGACTACTTTTATGACTACCCGCCACGGAGTAGTGTTTAGTAGTCCCAAAATAAGCTACTACGCATCTCGGGAACCATGATGATCTCAAGTCTAAGGATTCCACATAAACACTACTTGAGACCAACCGATGACACATGGAATCTCTGCGGTGTCTCATGGCGGGTCTATCCAACATATGTTCACTAACACATGTCCATATTATTGATTTGGTATCTCCATACCATGATCCATGAGACATGATCATCAATCAATACATATCTCGATCTTTGAATCATATTTGTTCCTCATATGAAATATAATCGGGATCATTTAGAAATAGCAACATTTTGGCATTAAGAGTTTCATGAATAAGTCACATACTCATTGATCAATAATGATAATGTCTATTTCAAGGAACAAAGCAATGTATCATAAACATAGTATGTGATATATTAAACATCTCCATGTTGCCTCTAGGGCATATCACCATGATCTCCCACTTGCACTAGAGTCAACCATGTAGGTATCTAATACCCATTGCCCTAGTGTGAGCCTCATGCTTTGGTGGGAAAGCGGCTTTGTCAACGGATCCGCAATGTTCAAATCTGTTTGTACTTTGCATATCTTAACATCGCCTCTCCACAATCTCGCGGATGAGATGAAATCGCCAGAGAATGTGCTTGGACTTACAGTGCGATCTAGGCTCCTTGGCTTATGCGAATGGCTCCACTTGTTGTCACAGAGAGGTCCATTGGGTGGAGGCACTAGCCATCACACCAAGCTCGAAACAAATTTCTTGATCCAAACAAACCTCTTTAGCGACTTGAAGCCGCTATGTACTCGGCTCGTTGTAGAATCAAGAATCGCCTCTCGCTTGGAACTCTTCCACCACCTCACCGCCATTCGTGCGTAACACAAATCCAGATTGCGATCTAAAATCATCTTTGTCGGTTTGGAAGCTAGCATCGGTGTAACCATTTACAACGAGCTCTTCCTCACCCCATAGACGAGGAACACATCTTTAGTTCTTCTCAAGTACTTCAAGATGTTCTTTACTGGTAATCCAAATGACTTTCACCGGATCCGACCGGTATCTACTCGTAGCACTTAAAGCATGCGGGACATCTGGACGTGTACAAAGCATGGCATACATAATGGATCCAATAGCTGAAGCATATGGAATCACTTTCATTTTATCCCGCTCATCAGGTGTACTAGGACACTGATTCTTGCTAAGATTTATACCATGTGACATAGGTAGGAAGCCTTTCTTGGAATCCTGCATGTTGAACATTTTCAACACCTTGTCAATGTACGTATCTTGGCTTAATCTAATCACCTTTTGATCTATCTCTATAGATCTTGATGCCCAGAATATATGCCGCCTCTCCTAAGTCTTTCATAGAGAAACTATTTTTCAATGAAGACTTAACTGATTCGAGCATAGGAATGTCATTTCCGATCAATAATATGTCATCCACATATAAGACCAGAAACACGAGTACGCTCCCACTAGCCTTTTTGTAAACACAAGGCTCTTCTTCGTTCTTGATGAAATCAAACCCTTTGATTACTTCATTAAAACGAATGTTCCAACTCCGAGATGCCTGCTTTAATCCATAAATGGATCTTTGCAGCTTGCATATCTTTCGGTGATTGCGGATCGACAAAACCTGTGGGTGTGTCATGTACACATCCTCACTCGATTTCCATTAAGGAAAGCTGTTTTGACATCCATTTGCCATATTTCATAGTCGAAATAAGCGAAGAATCGCTAGAATGATCCGAATAGACTTTAGCATTGCGACGGCGAAAAAGTTTCATCATAATCAACACCTTGAATTTGTTTGAAACCTTTGGCCACCAATCGCGCTTTATAGATGTGAACATTTCCATCTATGTCTATCTTTTTCTTGAAAACCCATTTGCACTCAATGGTTTTAACACCATCGTGGATCAACCAAGTTCCAAACTTGATTACCGTGCATGGATTCAATTTGGATCTCATGGCTTCAAGCCATTTCTCGTAGTCTGGTCCCACCATCGCTTCTTCATAGGTCTTAGGCTCATCGTTGTCTAACAACAATATGTCCCGTTGTTGAGTAGTCAAGAACATGTACCTCTCGGTGCACGACGTGACCTCTCGACCCACGTGGTGCGGTGTGTCCACAACAGGTTCTTCAACAGCTTGTTCATCGTGTTGTGGTTCTATAGGAGTCAAACGTTTTGTGTGTTTCTCGAATTTCTTCAAGTTGCACCATGCTCCCACTATCCCTTCTTGAGAGAAACTCTTTCTCTAAGAAGACACCATGCCTTGAGCGACAAACACTTTGCCTTCTTCTTGATTATAGAAGTAATATCCTTTTGTTTCCTTAGGATACCCGATAAAGAAGCATTTATCGATTTAGGACCGAGCTTATCATATTGTAAACGTTTTACATAAGCCTCACATCCCCAAATCTTAAGAAAAGACAAGCTAGGACGTTGTCCTGTCCACATCTCATATGGTGTCTTTTCATCGATTTTGATGGAACCCTGTTTAGTGTGAAAGCGGTTGTTTCAAGAGCGCACCCCAAAAGACAACGGAAGATCACCGTGGCTCATCATGGAGCGCACCATATCTAATAAGGTGCGATTTCTCGTTCGATACCCCATTCCATTGAGGTGTTCCGGCGAGTCAATTGTGGAACAATTCCACAATCCTTCGATGATTACCAAACTCATGGCTCAAATACTGCGTCTCCACGATCGATCGTAGAAACTTGATTGTCTTGCCTAAATGATTTTGCACTTCATTTTGGAATTCTTTGAACTTTTCAAAGGATTCGGACTTATCTTCATCGGTAGATATATCCATATCTACTAAAGTCATCGAGAAAGTTATGAATCATCGAAAACCACCTCGGTCGTTGAGCTCATTGGTCCACATACATCGAATGTACGAGTGCCAATAAGTCACTTGCCCGCTCACCTTGACCGGTGAAAGGTGCTTTTGTCATCTTGCCAAGTAAACAAGATTCGCATGTCTCAAATGATTCAAAATCAAATGAGTGCGAATACCATCTCTATGGAGCTTCTCCATGCGTTTCTCATTTATGTGACCAAGCGCGGTGCCAAATAAACGTGGGATTCAAATCATTCGATCGTTGCCTCTTTGCATTAATGTTATAGACCGATGACTCTTCAAGAGTAAGAACATATAACCTATTCACCAATGGAGTATGACAATAGAACATATCTTTGAAATAAAGAGAACAACCATTGTTCACGGATCTAAAGTCATAACCTTCGCTTGTAAACATGAAGCGAAATAATGTTCTTGGAAAGAGATGGAACACAATAACAATTATTCAATTCCAAAACTAATCTCGAAGGTAAAGACAATGGCATGGTGCCAACACCACCGCAGATAACTTTTGCTCCATTGCCAACGCCAAGATCCACTTCGCTCCTCCTCAAACTTCTACTTCTTCTTAGCCCCGCAACGATTTGCAAATGTGAGCAACCGATCCGGTATCAAATACCCAAGAATCAGTAGAAGAAGTGGCAAGATTGATTTCTATAACATTTATACCTGGAGTGGAAGTCGTACTTCCCTTCTTCTCCTTAAGATCCTCCAAGTACTTTGGGCAGATCATTTTCCAATGTCCTGATTGCTTCTGATGAGTAGCAATCTACATCGAGCAGGCCCTTCTTGACTTGCTTGGCCTTAGAACCGCTCGCGATCTTATCGGAGCTAACTTTCTTTGACCGCGCCTTTCTTTACATAGGGCTTGCCCTTGCCTTTCGCATCATCATCACATGATTGGTGCTTTTCTTAATGCTTTCCTCGCAGATTTTAGCATCCCATGCAACTCACCAAGGTCTTGTCCATGTTGTTCATGTGATAGTTCAGAATGAATGGCTCAAAGCTCGGGGGGAGTGATGAAGAATCACATCAAGAGCCAACTCTTGGCTAAGGGAAAACCAAGTTTTCCGACTCTCAATGTAGCTAATCATCTTAATCACATGAGGGTCGACGGTTTCCTTCGCAAGCTCGCACGCAAACAAGGACTTTGAAGTGTTGAACCTCTCACCCTTGCTTGGTTCTCAAACATACCACGCAACCCCACAATGATATTGTAGGCATCGTGTTCTCATATTGCTTCAAGCTCAAAGGACATTGTGGCAAGCATGAGACAGCTCACATCAAGGCAATCATTCGTTTGCTTCTCATAAGCTCTCCGTGCAGCCACAGTAGCATTATCAGGCAAGTCATCATGATAAGGAGACTCAAGGATATACTCCTTGCGCTTTTGCTTGAGAACAATTCTCAAGTTGCGATACCAATCCAAAAAGTTCGTTCCATTGAGTTTTTCTTTCTCAAGAATAGATCGCAAATTAAAAGAACTGGATGCGGCATTAGTTGACATGATCTACAACAAAGAATATGCAAAGTTTAGCACTATGTTCATGTTTGATCTTCCATTAAACAATTTAACAAAGATACTCCCACTATATGTTTTGTAATCGTCTTCCCTCTAACGACATATAGTGGTCAAGATCCATGTTCATCTAAGTTCTAGTGAGCTTTGGCATCACTGCTAGAAACCTAGTGACGTAGGTAAGCAACACTTGCTAATCACATCTTATGTGACTCTTGTTTGTTGGGTGGCATCCAATGCCCCGGCTCCCAACACCATGCCCCAAGGCCCAAATCCAATTTGACAGCCTTGTCAAGTAAACCAATACTATGCATGTGGATGTCCGACATCCACCCTATTATATCAAGATAGTTGATGGTACTCTGCTTTGGCAGACCTACCAAACAATGATCAAGATTCTTATAGGCGCAACAATTGGAAGGGCATCAAAACAAATTCTTAATTTTTCTTGAGAGAAGCTATTCTATCATGAAAAACACACCCTCTATAGGTATGGCATGAAAGAATAGTATGACAAGAAATAAACATCACATGCATATAATCACATTATACTGTGAATGGTATGGCATTTTGTATCGTAGTGGTCGCCATCGCCATGGTTCCACGGTGATATTCTTCGCCACACTTCTTGTCCTCTTTGTCATCATGCTTGAAGCCTCCATAGCAAAGAACTAAACTATTACAACTAATAGGTAGCAAATGAATTACATGAGGAGCTCAAGCATCACAAGTCGACACGCAGGTCGTTATACAATTAAAGAACAGCCTCAACCCGTCTGTGATTAATACGACACACAGACCGCCAAAACACACATGCATCACATATGCATCTATGCCATACCATTCACATCATTCCCGCAAAACAAGTTAAGCGTGAGAACGATTCTACCGCCTACGACATGAATGTGTTTCTATAACAATCTATGCGTACGCAACGGTATGCTTGAGGAGACCGCAACACAAGACCTCGATCTGTTGGCTCAATCCATCGATCGTGCGCTGTGATTAGCCCCGATGGTGTTACCGGTAGGTAGGGGCAAGTCGCGCAGTACATCAAAGAAGGAGCACGAACTAATCTTTTGGCCACATGATGCTATCAACTCATACATATTCCAACCCCTTATGACTGATTGATCTAATCAACCCGTGCTACCAATGATTCATCACATGAACCGACTGATCTAGTCCGTAATAGATCCAATCTATTACAACCGCATATCAACATATGCGCTGATCCAGATCGCAAACTAAGCAAGATGGCTCTGATACCACTATTGGATCGCGCGTAGGCTACGCAAGCAGAAAACAAAACTTTTCTACCGCGCACACAAGGACATCATGCTTAAGGAGGGATCATGAATCGTTACCACTAGACGCGCAGGCAGCAGAAGAAGAGTTGGAGAAGCCGATCCAACCACGCGCCGAGGTAGTAGTGGAAGTAGCCGATCGTCCGAACCGATCGTCTCCTCCACGCGATCAACCACACCACGAGCGGATCCAATCAGAGGTTGTTGATGCCGATCAACGCCGCAGAACGAGCAGCGCCTCCACCGGTATCCACACGTCCGGGTGGAACGCCGATCGCGAGTGTACCAAAGACTCATGAGCGCCTAGGGTTTAGCTCGGAGGTGGCGGCGTGGTTTAGCTCGGGATTATCGGATGCATCCCCTCACCGCCCATATATATAGACCTCCTCACTTGGGCCTCGTGGACTGAAGCCCAATAGGAGTCTATCCGGATCTCTATCCGAATTGAGCCCACATCCGAATCATATTCGAATTAGTGTTCCAACCCGTTAAGTGTGCGACCTTGTAGGTTCACGTATACTTGGTCGCGACCCAGAAACACCTTTCCGGTCACCCTTTTAATAGCGGCCTCTAGTAAGACATATTAACCCCAAAATATACGTAAAGATCATATCAATTTGAACTCGTAATGTTCTCATGTACTAATCCTTTGCCTCACGACATAGATTAAGCTCAAGGCGAGACCGTGTCATCCTCTTAATAGCTCAATCACTCTCTCGATTCCGTGATGGATTATAAACCCGTGATTGACTCCTCAATCACCTTGGCATGGCCATGCACTTTAATAATCCATTACATCGAGGGGCCCGAGATATCTCTCCCATAAGGAGGGGCAAATTCTATCTTGATCATTCATATCCCACTACATGTTTCATGGCAAACCCAAAGACTACTTTTATGACTACCCGCCACGGAGTAGTGTTTAGTAGTCCCAAAATAAGCTACTACGCATCTTGGGAACCATGATGATCTCAAGTCTAAGGATTCCACATAAACACTACTTGAGACCAACCGATGACATATAGAATCTCTGCAGTGTCTCATGGCGGGTCTATCCAACATATGTTCACTAACACATGTCCATATTATTGATTTGGTATCTCCATACCATGATCCATGAGACATGGTCATCAATCAATACATATGCTGATCTTTGAATCATATTTGTTCCTCATATGAAATATAATCAGGGATCATTTAGAAATAGCAACATTTTGGCATTAAGAGTCTCATGAATAAGTCACATACTCATTGATCAATAATGATAATGTCTATTTCAAGGAACAAAGCAATGTATCATAAACATAGTATGTGATATATTCAACATCTCCATGTTGCCTCTAGGGCATATCACCAACAGACGATGCAGTAGCTGTCGAGTGGTGTTATGAGCTGCTCGACCAAACCATCGATGCTATGCACCCCAACTGCTTGTGACTGCCTTGCCTCAGCATAACGAGGCACCCATTGAGCTTGCTCCATTGCGGTTGTGCTCCCCCATGAGGGCATGGAGGATAGACCCTGTTGGATTCCGAGGTATGTGAATCGGGTAAACTTTTGTTTAGCACATGCTGCATCTTCTTCGGTTGCACTAATGTTTCCTATTGTCTGCACATAGGTTGAGGGCTTCCGGACTACTCCCCGGATGGTAAGGTGTAACATCAAAAAAAGTACCATCCAAAAAATTCTCATTCTTTAAGATTTAATTCCAAATTAATTATTTAAAATAGTCTATATTTTATTTGCATTTTATGTGTAATTCTGGAAGGAAATCTCAAAATTCTAATTCCAATTCAAAATTCTGAATTTGAATTTAAATTCCAAAAATTCAAATTCAAGTCTCCAAAAATCCAAATCTCAAAAAAATGTCCTTTTTATTTTCTGGGTTTAAACTATTTTTTGGCCTATCTTTTCTTTTCTTTTTCCTTTTTCTTTTTCTCTCTACCAACGGTTACTGTTCACATCGGTTACTGTTCATTATCTTCAACCTTCAAATGAACAGACTGAAAAGTAGAGTAGATCATGGAGTCTCTTTCCTTCTCAAGCCAAATTTTCAACCAAGCCTTAGCTTGATGTCTTATCAAAACAAAAATGCTCCAAATCATACAAAGAATCTATTCCTTCTATTCCCTTCGTAATTCGTTCATTCGTTTGCCTTTTATCTCGTCTGTTTTCAAATCAAATCAAAACTAAATCCTATGAATTTGAGTCCATTTCTACCCCTTCCGAGCCCTTATATATGGCTCCATGACCCCTCTCAACTGATGAGGACATCACGACTAGACCGATTACGCGAGCACGAGCTAAAAAGATTAATCAACAAGTGAACTCGCTCTTAGTTGAATTTGATTTTAATTTGTATGAGAATAATATACTACCTAATAGCTGCTATTTAATTATTCCTATGTTTGTCCAGGAAGAAATCTTAGAAAATAATGAGAATAAAGGATATATTATTGTACAAATTTGCTTAATGGCCTCCGCAAGGAATCAGCCCACAAAGGTTTCAACGTATGGAATAAAGAAATTAGAGGGAAGGAAACGTGTGCTTGGTTGCTCTATTGGCAAGCAGAGAGCCATGCATGGCCTGTGCATGAAATAAGAAAGGAATTGGATAGCCAGCTATCAGGACGCGAGAGGGCCAAAAGGAAACCAAACCTGATCAAGTGGCAAAGGATTTAATGCTTTCTCTAATGAGTCATTAGCAAAGTTCTGTTTGGATTTTTTTCATAGGAGCCGAACCGTAAGGAGATGTGAGTCCTTAAATATATTTGTATCCGTGAGTTTTGGATTAGACCACAGAAATTAATCTATTATTTTCAGAGAGCAATACGCTTGTTCTTCTTAGGGTTTGGTATACGATTGCAACCTAGAGGGGAATTGGACGTTTTCTACTCATCGTTCTTGTGTTTCCTTGTGATTGACCGGAGCGACGACACGTCTACTTGGTAGTCGGGTAGATAGGATCGCGAACGTGTGGTTGGGTGAATACTTTTGTCGAAGGTTGTTGTTCTAACAGTGGTTGGCACGATCGATTCGTCAGGTTGCATGGATCCAAATTATCTCCATTGATCCTACGTCATGAAAATCGGGCAATCCCTCGCATCATCAACCCTTTCCAATCTTTACCAAGCCTCCTCAAACCCCAGAACACTGCCGTCACCGCGGGCCATCTATTCTTGAAAATTGTTCGTCTCTCCAACTCGCGTTCTGAGCCCTCCGGTGAATTTCTTTCACGTCACTTCATGTTCTTGAGTATCTTGCACCCTCATGTCAGTTAATTTGAGTTTCGTACAGCCATTTGATAAGAATCAAGTTTTTCCCAAAATTTATTTACCACGACATCCGTTGTCGATTCGTCACTCCAATGAGCCAAAACCTAATACATTTCTACTACATGATCACCATCATCTAGTGTACATATTCCATACCTCCATTTGTCTAATGCATCATCGAGGAAGTCCTGCACCAGAGCACCACTTCGTTTCCATGGACATCATCGTGGCTAGCCAAATCTAACCATCCTCTAGCCAAACCGATCACACTAACACATTCCTTGGGCCAAGGCCGTGTCCATGCTCACACGTTCTCTATGTGTTCCATGGCTCTTTCTTGTTTTCCCTGTTCACCCATGCTACAGAAGCTTTTTGCACCCTCGCCACTACTCCGGCCATCACCGACTGGTGGTGCCACCTGCCGTCCCCTCCCTAGGACTCAAGGGTTCTATTTTACCCCTTGCCATAGCACCCTGTCCTCCCCTCATCGGCAAGCCGCCATGGCTAGAGCGCCACAATGCCTATTCATGTTGCTCTTCGTCTTCACAGAGATAGCCCTCTGTTAGTCTTCATTTGGTTTGCCTAGAGACAATGGTGAGTGAGCCCTACCTGCCATACACACAAACAAACCAAAATTCCAGCAAAAAGAATATTCCCTAGAATATTCCACCATTTTCCATTTTCAGGATTTTCTTTTCCATTCGATCTTCATCACTCGTTCTCCGTTGTTCGAACTCTGAATCCAATGATTCGAGTTTCTAAATTCATCTAAAATCCTAATCTTCCTTCTAGTATATATTTCATATTTTATTATTTTATTTGTATTTATTTATTTATATATGTTTCTCATTTTGGCGTAGAACCCAACATCGTCGAAAATCTTCCCAACCAATAAGAAGAGACCCTGGCCATAGAAGGAAAGTCTTTATTGACCATGTTGATCTAAGTTTTATCAAAGTTATTTACTGTTTTAAATCTACATGCGTTGCTATTTCACATAAAATGATAACTTGTCTTAAGGTCATTAGTTATTCTGACATTGCTATACCCTTATTTGTTGTTGAAATCCTTTATCTTTATCACCTTAGGATCTCCTTATCTCAGTATTGAGATTATAATATTATTTTATTATTCTAGAAATGGTAGAATTACTTAGACAAGCTACTCGGTCATTATAACCTTGTGAAAAATTATGAACATATGTCATAACCATTTCATTCTATTAACTTTGTGGCAATAGGTATTATTACCATTTTAAAAGTAAAATAAAATAATAAAAATGATTAAGACTTGGGCGGATGGTAAGTTTGGGTTGGTATAGGTGTAGCACGCAAATTTGTGTCGTGAAAGTGCTGCCTAGTCAATTAAGGGTCGACGTTTGTGATTGTCCAAATTGAACATTACCGTACAACCACAAGTCTAAATGGGTATGACCTGGCTAATTAATTTACAACAGCTTAGCTTAGATTCTGCCATATGGCTAAATGTGGGGTGTCAGATAGCAGCATTGCCACATGGTGTAAGAGGGGCATCTAACTTGGGCAGATTGAATCCATTCAGCGGTGAAACCTTAGCGGATGGGGTTAGGTTGAGTTGGCACATTGTAAAGGCCTTGTCATGGTCTTCCTACCGCACACCAAAGGAAATGCAATTATATGGAGGCAATATGGGATGGTCATATCTTATGGGTAAAGTTGTATAACCTTTGCAGAGTATAAAACTATTGCTCACAGTCAAGGGCGGGCAATACGCTTTCACATGGTAGATCTTTGGTTTTGATTTCAATGTAAAATCTTTTGGAAGCTCGGGACTCAGGTGTGTGTCCTGGCGGATAGAGCCGATGCGGGTGAATAGAATTCGTATTCTTGAACCTTTGCGGATAAAGCCTTAATACTACTGTGCCAGCTAGAACCTTCACCAGAAATTATCTAGTTTCCGTTATTGCTAATTACTTTATTAAATTAGTGCTTTAGAAAATATATAATGATAATTGAACTAAAAATACTATTTTACGCAAAAGAACCATATTATCCTTACTTTGTTAATCCTTGCATATAATTGCATTTTTTCTAAGACTAGCGGAATACTCTATGTACTCACATTGCAATATACAAATCATCTCAAAGGAGTACAAAGACGTAGAAGGAGACTATGACTACTTCGCGTGCAGATTCGACGAAGGTTTTTCAGAGGTCTAGGTTACGCTTTCCTAGTAAATTGCTTGTGTCATATTGATGGGTTATCTTTGGAGTTTATTTTCTTTTGCTTTTGCTTCCACTTTGAGTTTGTATTCAATGCCGGTATGTAATACTCTGAACGTCGTTACGGCGTAAGTTTTTAAAACAATCGCGGATTCGCCGGTTTTTCGGCAAATCGCGGGAAGGGAAAAATAAAATTTGTAGAACATTGAAAAAGGAATAAAATATATTAAAAATTATTTTAAAATTCAGACTTGGGCTGCCTGGGAGGTGGGCCAACCACCCTTGGGCCAAGGGCCCAAGGGGGTGCGCCACCCCCCTATGGCCGCACCCACCCCCCTCTCCCCCTTTTCATATTAACCATAGTGCTTCCCCCTTGTCCCCCATAGCCGCCAGGCCCCTCTCCCCCTGTTCTTTCTCCCCTGGTGGCTGCGCCCCCTCCCCAAGGTGATCATCCCATTGCTGCCCTTGGAGAAGGGGAAGAAGGAGAAGGAGAAGAAGGAAGGAGAAGGAAGGAGAAGAAGAAGAGGAAAAAGTGGGGAAATTCTTCATCATGGTAATTTTTTCTATCCCAAACCCTCTGTTTTTATGAACAATTAGGGTTCTTGGCATGGATTTTGATGGTAGTTAATAGATTAATTGCCCGATTAGAGATTAGTCGCTATCGCTCAGATTGATTCACGCAGCGCGTCTGTCCTCGCGGATTTGACCTAGTAAACGAATTTTCCTGTGGACTCTCCCAAAAGGAAAGTTGTAGAGGACTCCCAGATGCGTCTCCTGTAAGTTTTTCGTAATGTTTGGCAATGGGATCTGGGAGATACGGGGTCAGGAATACAGCTGTTCGCCAGACGAGCAGATTAGTACAGACCGATGGCAATTCAGGGATTTGAGGTAGTAAATGATTTTTTTGCTCATGTCCTTAATTGAGAAAATTGTAGAGAATCTGGTAATCTATCTTATGTAGAAATTTCATAATTTTTGGACCCCTGTAGTATTTCTGGGACACGATTGAACACTGCTGTCCATTTTGCCAAAACAGAGTTCTTCCTTTGTTTTGGGCATTAAATTACCCCTAGCGGTGATCAAAATAAAAATATGTGTTCTACATAAAAATTGTAGGTTTTTAAGTCATGAATCCAGAGAGGTACATTTTCTGTATTTGGATCATTATTTTTAAAGATACGAAATTGTGAAGTAGCGCTGCTGTAGAGGGTAATTTGCTGAATTGTTGAGCGGAGAAGAGTTTGTGCGGGTTCGGGGTTCTAGCGACGTCTTAATTATTTTAGTCGTGTTTGTATGCTGTGGTTGTGTGCTGAGAGTTAGCTGAGAGTTATCTTTTGGACAGGTGGTCTTATCCCTGAGCGCTCTTGATTTTACTCCGCTTCATCAGATTGAGGCAAGTGAATGTAGCGGTAGTTGCTACCGTTTAACTTGTTATTCCTTCTACTTGCAATTTACATTATTATCGTAATTTGATACATTATGCCATGATTGCATGATATTTTTAATTGTGGATATGGTAGCAAGTATTGATCAATTGATATGTTGATAATTTTGCTAGTAGACATGTGGAATTCCTGCTTAATGTTATATTGTGGAACATGAAATTAATTTGTGGTGGATGTGGATATGTTGAGAGCATGATAATGCTCCTTGTGGATGAATTAATGTGATTCATGAATTATCATATCATTCATGTCATATCATGTCATTTGCATGTATGGATGTCGCCAAGAATGCCGCGATCAGATGCAGACAAAGATCGTATATTGTCAGAATACGATGCACCTCTTCTCCCGCGGGAAGCAATTCCCTGCCCTGAAAAGAGTGAAGTGAAGATAGCATGGGTATTCATATGCATTTATTTATTGTTAGATGATTGCATTCATATGCCACTTAAATCTGAAAATTTAAGAGGAATGATTCATGGAAGATTGCGTTGGTTTATTAATTGTGGTCACGAATTGTGGTTGTGCATGTATGAAATTAATGATGATGTTTATTTGTTTATAGTTTGAATAACTTGTTAAACTGTTTGCTTGCTGAGATTTTTATCTCACTCTTGTTTCCCCCTCCCTTCAGGTAGACTTTGAGCATGCATTGAGAAGGGTAGAGCAGCACCACATTGATGCATATGGATTTTGTTTTAATGCTAAAATAAAGTCGAAAGAACTCTAATTTTTGCTTAGCTATCTTGTAGATGATTGTTTCATCTTATTAATGTTAATTTGGAACCGTTCCTTTGGTTATTATGTTTAAGTTGATTATGAATATTAATTTGTTCTCATTATTCTGTTTTTTCCTAGTTGTTTATGCTTCCTCTTATATTATCCTGTTAATTAAATGTTGCCAGTTTAACTTACCTTGTAAATTGGCTAGTTATAGAGCAGTTTTAATAGCATCCCAGGGTAATGTGGGTCCTAGGGTGTTACACGGTACTTTATTATTGTAATAAATCATCTTTGGTTATGTAATCATTACTGTTTGACTATGTACACTAGTTTTGATTTATAACTAGTGCGGTAATACACAGCGGGTTCGGATTCTGAAATCCAGTCCCTACATGGAGGCCACAGTCGAGGATGCCCAGGATAGGCGCGGTGCATCTAGGAGGTTTACGTACGACATGTGTCTACTCACAGTGTTTGTGGACCGTTGGCAGCCTGAGATATACACATTCCACCTCCTGTGTGGGGAGATGACGCCAACGTTTCAGGATGTTTTATACCCCCAATGGTCTCCCTTACACAGGGGATACGGTGGTGCCGGCGGATATAGATCTAGACTGGATTTGCAAATAAACAACACAACAGTCCTGAGAGAAGACACATTTTCGAAATGAACATAGAATTCCTGTCCTTAATTTTTTTAAAAAAAATCCTGAAGAAGATCCGTTTGCAACGTATTCGGAGGAATTTGGTAAGAAACATCCTAGCTAGTTTAATTTGGTGTTTAACAATATTTTTAACAAATACTATCAAATTCTTATATTCCACTTCGAAACTGCCGCATATGCCGTGGTGGTACAGAAGAAATGACTATTCTACCGCTCTCTCGACCTCCTCCTAGTGTATGGTGTTGTCGTCTATTTCAATCCCGTTGATTTTGTCATGGTGTCTAGAGGCAGAGCCACACCCTAAGTAGGATAGGATTCAGTTTGGGGTGTAAAAAAATATCTAGTGTATAACCCAAGTAAATTTAGTCCAGCCTAGATAATATTTTCATGGTCTAGCTTAGATAGTCTAAATTATTCTACCACTGAGTCCAAAACGTAACTAAATTCTGGCTCCGCCGCTGATGTTGCCCTATATATCCATAATCCATGGTCCATGCAATCATGCAAAGTATCGATCAAGCGCGGATGGAAGGATGCATAGGTGGGGCGGGTTGGTGGCCCGTGTCCTAACGAACATCTCAATCAATGTTGATAGGTAGAAATTGATCAAGACAAGTACGTGTAAGATGTGACTGCTTTCAAGTTATTAACTCGAAGATTTCAACTCATCGCACGGGTTAGTAAGCATATCATAAACCTGAAACTTCTTGGAGTGCTGCTACAGCTACTACTAGCCTACCACCGATCACGCAGACACGGCACGCGGACCGCTTCTATCATGTTTTTTGTCGTTATTTTGGATGACGCGGAGCTGGGAAGGATGCCAGCGTGGATGGCCCATTAGTTGGTCGCCGCGTCACTGTTGGAACCGAACTCATCAGCTCAGCTCTAATCGCTACTCTTGAGGGGAAAACACATATATGTTTTCTCCCTTAGAATGACACACGCACACAAGTAGGGAGAAGGACGAACAAACATTGGAGGGACTTCTGTTGCGGCGATGCACACCTTTTTCTCCTCTCTGTTATTCACTCGCAACTCCTCTTGTTTACTCAACAGATTACATGGCTTAAATAAACCTTATGCACGCACTAAATCCAACAACTAGGACTATTCTCATGCCACTATCCGGGATCTTCGTCACGATCCTCACAACTCGCACACTGCGCACTTACCGAAAGACTCGTTCCTCTAACCAACTAATAGCTAGTGGATACGACTGGTGTAGACACACTGCAACCTGACTAAGTCTACAACCACAAATAGACATGCCAAACTTCGAGTCCTTCATTGAGCCCTGCTTCAAGTCCTTTGACCATGGCTATTCGGCTACAGTTGCTCGACCATGCCACTTCGACCACGGCTACTCGACCACGGGTACTCAACCACATCTTGTCGACCATTTCACCGACCATGGCTTGTCAACCATGACATTTCGACTGCATCTATGACCATGGATTCTCTTCGACCACTTCACCGACCACGGCATGTCGACCATATTACTTCGACCGCATTTCCGGCAGTACCGTTCACACAGACAGTACTACCGGTCTTTGAGTACCAACTGTCACTATAGCTTATGAGTACCGATTGTCTATTGTAGATTAGGATTGTCGACCTACAACTACAACTGCTATGACCAGTTCACTGCATAGCTTGACTCATGACTGCGACTGAGTCTCTGGAGTCTCTGACTGCTCTCCGACTCCGGGGTCTTCGACTCCTAAACGTACTCAAACACACGAGTACACAGTACTCGAACACATCAAGTACTCGATACACGACCACACAGTACTCAAACACAATGAGTATGAATCCCAATATTGTAATTTTTTATCAACTACAACCATCTTCATTGCCTTAGATTATGATCGGCTTGGGTGGAGATATACTTTAAACACTTATGATCCATATAGGTCTCACAACAATTACTCATAAGATAATGGCACCAATTTTTTGAAGCACGCACCACAATTGCTAATTCCAAATCATGCGTAGGACAATTCTCTTCAAAAGGTCTCAACTAACACGAAGCATAAGCTAATACTTTTCTGTCGTGGATCAATACAGATCCCAACCTTTATGGGAAGCATCACAATAAATCTCAAAATCCTTATTAATATCTGGCGACACTAACACTGGTGCAATGGTTAGACATTCCTTCAATTTTTGAAAACTCTTCTCACACTTTGACCTCCAAAACAAACTTCTTTCCTTTATTCAACAACTGTGTAAGCGCCCTTGCTACTCCAAAAATGTAGGAACCCGGGCGTGGAATACCCAAAATCACCGGATGTGTTCTATACAAGTCCCATGATCAGTAGCTAGTACATACATTCACATTCTTGAGATCACACCCATACATATCACATACAAATAAGTTATAACAAAAAGGGGTGATATGGTAGTGATGCATAATAAGGTTACAACATAGGGCCGACCGACCAATTAAACATCAGAGTCTAGAACAAAATGCAACAAAAGACTAGTAAATAAGCAAAAGCATCCAGTGGTATGCCATTATAGGCCACAGGCAACCGACTAGGGATTAGGCTCTAGAAAAACCCATCGTCGAATTCCCTGGTGTCGGGAGCAAAGTACGCATTATCGGGCACATATCCTTCTTTATTCTCTAATCTTTGGAGATAGACCTAAGAGAAGTTCAATGTTCATTGGACTAGTGCAAGATTAGGACTAGATGACGTAAAGGCTATATGATAATCACTTTTGTCACACGCCAAAGAAAGCGTGAAGTTGCCAATAGTATAATTGTTTATCTCATGTGGGTAAACTTGTATAAATTCTGCAGAGTTTATACAAGTTTACCCACATGAGATAAACAATTATACTATTGGCAACTTCACGCTTTCTTTGGCGTGTGACAAAAGTGATTATCATATAGCCTTTACGTCATCTAGTCCTAATCTTGCACTAGTCCAATGAACATTGAACTTCTCTTAGGTCTATCTCCAAAGAGAGCATTCGAATCCTCACTTAGGTCCATCCCCTAAGCGACTACCCTCACTTAGATTCGTCCCCATGTGGGTATTCACTGTTGTATTAGAAAGATTTGGCCGCAATACCTTAGTGAAGGGAGCCCCTACAAGCAAACCTACCCGAAATGCCCTCACTATATCTACGTCTACCATAATGCAAGGTTAGACCTAGATAACTTAATCAGCTAAAGTCAGAGCCCATATAGCATAAGTGGTTGTACGGTGTGTCTTAGATATGTGGTAATAACGTTGGTCCTTAATTGACCCGGATGAAAATCTTCTCCTATCTACATACGAGATACCCTCTCACATTTGACAGTTTATCATATAAATTGTCCACATCCAAAAACTAGGTTTTTTATTTTGTTTTATACCAAACTAACAGAGGTTCCTCCTCTGGTCTAACATTTTGAAATCTCCCATATCCATGCGCAAGCTTGTCCAAAATATCAAACTTAGTGAAAGCTATTGTATAGCTAAGCATCTAGACCATATACCAATATAATTTACCCAATTTGACATTATATATTGTCTAAACTATGTCCTAAAGGTTACAACAGTGAGGATATCAAATTTGCAACAAGGTGTAATGCATACAAGCAGTTTTAACTACTATTACCCACAGTATAGCAATTTTAACAGAACATACACGCATGCACAATAGATTTTACAAACAATGTATAATAATTGAAATTCTGGGATCAACATAGTCAAATGGGATGCTTGCCTTGCTCTTGTTGTTCAGAGAATGTTTTGAGCATGTTCTCGAAGTTGTCCCGCGCGGCGTCGTCTAATTGACTAAATCTAGATAAATGCAATAAGATCCAAATGAATTTCAATAGATACAAAAACATAAATATTTTTGTATATTCAGAAAGATTATGATTTTAGAAAAATGTATAAACAAATATCACAAAATTTGCAGTTCGTATACAAAAGTTATAAGCATTTGAGTTTTGCCTAGGTTTGAATTGTCTCTTTTCGACTGATACTGTACACTTTTCCGACTACTATAGAGGTCTTTCGACTTCTAACACTCTTTGGCTGCTATATCATTTTGACTTCTCACACTTTTTGACTACAGTGCTCTTTTCGACTTCTGACACTCTTTGGCCACTATAGTGCTCTTTTTTGACTACACATACTCTACAATACTCTTTTTTTACTATACATACTCCACAATACTCTTTTTCGACTACACATACTCTACAATTCTCTTTCTTGACTACACGTACACTATAGTGCTCTTTTTTGAGTACACATAGTCTACAGTGCTCTTTTCGACTGACTGCTATGGTTCTCTTTCCTACTTGGACCACTATAGTTCTCTTTTCGACTTTGACTACTACTGTTCTCTTTTCTTTGCGACTACGACTCTTATAGTTCTCTTTTCGACTTCGACCGCTACGGTTCTCTTTTCGACTTCAACCGCTACGGTACTCTTTTTGACTTCGACCGCTACGGTACTCTTTTTGACTTCAACTGCTACAGTTTTCTTTTCAACTTCGAACACTACGGTACTCTTTTTTACTTTGACAACTACAATACTCTTTTTGACTTCGACCACTACAACACTCTTTTTGACTTTGACTACTACTTGATGGAATCTGGTCCCCGAGTTGGCCATAATCCCAAAATCAGCCCCCAACCACACACATTGGCAAATTTGGCCCCCTGGTGTACTCAGGATAGTGCGAGGGGTGTGGCATGCCTAGTGACCATGTGAGAAGTGGTGGCGCGCCCAGCAGCAGTGCAAGGGGAGGTGGTGTGCCCGAGACGAGCAAGATGGGAGGTGGCATGCCCGAGCAACGTGTGAGGAGGTGGCGCGCCCAGGGGCCACACGAGGAGGAATATACTTCGAGCCATTTTGTTAAAAATATTATTTATTTATTGAAATTTATAAATATAGCAAATAGGCTTAAACACATTATAAATTTTTTTATAGAGCTTTCGGACACAATGTACTCACTTCATAATTTGTTTTGTAAATGTAACCTTTACAAATTATTCTTGAAAAATTATGTAATTATGTTATTTGTAGGAATTTTTTAATGTAGGACATGAAGTCCGAACATTGCAATTTTTTAGGCCTCCTTACACAGTATACTTGGTTATGTAATTTTTCCAAAATTTTTGAACATTACGCACATCGTTTTGTCTTCGTGTGCTTGGTTGTGTATTTTTTTTTTGAGAATATCACTGTTATGGATTATCATCGAAAATTAATTTACGCATATTGATCATTACGGTATACTTGAATTTAAATTGTATTATGTAGACATACAATGTGACGCTACTGAAGAGAGTATACATGAAGTCATGGTGCGTGTCTCGGAGGTCGTAGTGATACTCACAATCATAGACGGTTCTACTTACCAACCGTTTGTGATTGAACAGTATCACAGACGGTTGGTATATAGAACCGTCTGTGATAGTTTTTCATAGACGGTTTATAGCACAACCATCTGTGATAGTTCATTTTATACCTAATTTTTTCTGTTTTTTGGCTAGCCTTAAGAAATAATGTTACCTATGCCCTTTGAAAACAAATAAATACAGTGGAAAACACACAACAACACATTCCATTTCCATTAAGATTAGAATCCACCATTATAGCATAACAGGATAACGAACCGAACTCTTTAACAGCAAGAATATATAAGAAGCAGAGATCCTAGCAGATAGTAGAAGCTGGATGCAGCACGCAATGTCCTTGACGCCTGCCATCAAGGAAGAGAGGGGATGCATCTGATGGCAGCCGGATATCACCAGCAATGGAGAGGCGGTGGTAGCGTCACCTTTGTGGCACGACGGTGAGACTGCACAAGACACTCTTATGACACTTACGACAAGAGTGTGTTGTGCAGTCAACCGTGGTGTCACAATGGAGGCGCTAGCTCACGGCGGTATTCGGTGTCATCAAGGAACAAACTAGATGCATCGGATGCTGGTCGAATATCACCGGCAATGGAGAGGCGACGGTAGCGCCACCTTTGTGGCATGATGGTAAGACTGGATAAGGCACTCTTACGACACTTACGGCAAGACTATATTATGTAGTCGATCGTGGTCACAATAGAGGCGCTTGCTCATGGTGGTAGTCGATCGGTGTCGTCGATGGGAGGATGTAGGAAGCTAGCTAGTGGTGAACTCACGTGTGACTGCCGATGAAAAGGTGGATGAGGAGTAATTAATAAGGGCCGAGCGGTGGGCGGAACCGGTGCCTGCCATTCGATGTGGAGAGAATGAACGGATGAGATCGAAATCCTAGGGGATACGCCACGGATCGATGACTTGTCATTATCAGAGACGGTTTGTTATACGAACCGTCTGTGATAATGCACATATCAGAGATGATTTGTTATATGAACCGTCTATGATATTAATATCAGAGACAGTTTGGTATACGAACCATCTATGATAACGCTTAAATATGTGCGCCTTAATCCAGCTCTTCTAAACTGTCCTCTCTCTCATCTTCTTCACCAAATTTACATCTGGAGCAGCTCCTCTGCTCACGCCTTGCTCTCCTTCCTCGACTCACTTCCATTCGTTAGCTGAACCTCATCATCCACCATCGACGAAGGTGTCTCGTTGCCGCTCAGGAAAGGGAAACCGCCCTCAGCCTCATTCTTCTCTGCAATGTGCACAAAGCGGAAGAAGCTCTTGCGGCAGTGGAGAGACACATGGATAAGGGCATCCTCTTTGAGATTATGGGCCATGCTAATGATTTGCCCAGGCTAGAGGAGGAAGTGGAGAGGCCAAGGACAATCTTCACGGCATTCGAAAACTCAGCAGCTGATCCTCCAACTCCAAAAGTCAAAGACGAAGCATATAAAGCCTAGAAGACTAAGATCTGGGAATCTCTTTTTTGGGGACTTTTGTAATACAATTTGCCCTGAATTTGTTTCTCGTCTTACTAGCTTCTGTAGTTCATATGACAAAGGACAAAACACAGACGGTTGTAAATAAAACCATCTGTGATAGTTTCATAGACGGTTCTAATTAAAAACCGTCTATGATAAGGCGTATATCATAGACGGCTTTTAAACCTAACCATCTGTGATAGTTTCAGAGATAGTTTTAACCATGAACCGTCTATAATAATCAAAGCACAGACGGCTCCACATGAACTGTCTATGGTGAGACGTCCAGTATAGCTTGTTTTGTAGTAGTGTCTTTCTCATGCTTGGTGTAAATCAAAATATCATCGATGAACACAATGACAAGCTTGTCCCAAATACTCAATGAACACCATATTCATCAAATGCATGAAATTGGCAGGGCATTGGTTAAACCAAAAGACATCACTGTGAACTCATCATACAAACCATAGCGAGTAGAGAACGCAGTCTTGGGTATATCCCCTTCGCAAAATTTCAACTAATGATATCCCGATCTTGAATCAATCATAGAGAACACTCTGGCTCCCTCAAGTTGATCAATCATATCATCGATTCTGGTGAAGGACACTCATTCTTAGTAGTGACCTTGTTGAGTGCTCAATAATCCACACTCACATGCTAACCACCATTTTTCCTCTTTGCAAACAGTATTGGGGCCTCCAATGGTGATGAACTAGATCTGATATACCCTTTGCTTTGCCACACTAGATATGCTTCTTCAATTCTGCAACTCATTAGCAAGCATTCGATAAGGTCTCTTGGATATAGGCAGGCACTAGGAACTAACTCAATTGAAAACTCAACATCTCTATCTGACAACACTTCCAGAATACGATCTGAGAACACATCGGGAAAATTCTGACAATAGGTACACCCTCTAACATGATACATGTACTCTGGTGATCATAACTCATCTCGGTTGTTCTGAAATGTATTCAAATCTTACTTAAATTTTACTTGATTGGACTAATCACTTGCCGTTGGGTAACACAATAATGCTCAACCTAGCTAACAATAGTTCCTTTGGTGGGCCTTCACACCTCCTCATGATCATTGCATTGAACACATTCCTCCCACATTCTTGAGCCAAACCACAACTTCCAGGGCGGCAACTAATCTAGCAATTATGGAAGAACAAAACTATCCTGAATTCTCCTGTCTAACATGGAGTAAGTTCAACCACATTGTAATACCCCAAAAAGTCATTCGAGAGATAATCGATTAAATGGAGGGAGTGACCTTTTAGAAAAGAATTAAATAATGATTTTTAGATGGGGTTTCTGAAATTTCCTAGCAACCTGGGCCTGGGCCTTGGCCCAGGGGAGGCCGGCCAAAAGGGGGGAGGCGCCCCACCTCTCCAACCCTAGCCGCACCCCCTCTCACCCCTTGAGCTGCACCCCCCTTTCCCCCCTTGTGCAGCCGCCACCCCCATCTCCTCCCTTGCGCCTCCATCTCTTCCCCATGGCTGGTGCTAGGAGAAAGCGAGAAGGAAGGAAGAAGAAGGGAGGGAAGGAGAAGAAAGGAAGGAGGAAGAAGGGGAAGAAGATGGGTGATTCTAAGGAGATCCTCTAGGTAACTCTCCCTCATCTCAAATATCTCTGTTATTGCTGTAATTAGGGTTCTTAGTCTAAGAATTGGTTGGGGATTAGTAATTAGATTCCCCGATTAGGGAATTTCTGCTGTCTGTCTGTAGATCAATCCGCACAGTGCGGCTGTTTGTGCAGTTTAGACCTACGAAACGATTTTTTCTGCGGGTCTACCCAAAAGACAAATTGTAGAGGACGACGAGATATATGTTCTGTAAATTTTTGAGAATTGTAGGCCGCGGGATTAGGGCGCAGAAGAGTCAGGAACATCGCTGTCTGTCAGGGGTGCAGATTGGGGCAGATTGTTGTTCAAGTGTGATTTAGGGGTAGTAGATGATTTTTATGTTTTTGGTCGCAATTGAGAAAAATGTAGGGAATTAGTAATCTAACTAATGTATAAAAATCATAATTTTTAGAGCCTTACACTGTGGTTGGGACGCGTTAGAATCTGACTGCCCAGATTGCCAGAACAGAGAACGTCCTCTATTTTGCGCATTAAGTTACACCTTACTAGGATCAAAATAAAAATATGTGATCTACATGAAAGGTGAAGGTATTTAAGTGAGGAATCCATAAATATATCATTTGGTGCGAATGGCTTAATATTGTTAAAGATACAAAAAAATTAAGCAGCGCTGCTGCAGCGGACAGAGTGTAGAATCGTTAAGCGGAGAGGGAGTTGCGGGTTTTGGGCATAGAGGCATTTACTTCTCAGTTGTGAATATTGTATTATGGTTTTGTGCTGAGTGGTGCCTTGCGAATAGGTGGCTTCACAACTGATCGTGCTTGATCCCTTCGCTCATTCGATTAAGGCAAGTATAATGATGGTTTAAATTGATAGTGTGGAATGTTGATATTTGATCAACATTATGATTATATGTGTTCATGGTTATGGTAAATGTGAATTGGTGATGTTTATGGTTGATTGCAAATGATAGTGTTCATGAGTAATTCTGGTGCATAGATATTGTGGATGCAAGTTTTATTTAATTGAGATATTCACGCATATGCATCATGTTGATTTATTGAAGATTTGGTCACGAGATGACCAAGCGTTGAGGTCCCCGTAATGTTGATGACGGGCTAAAGGTCCCCATACTTGTGGAGTATGGGCAATTGGTCCCTGTACCAGATGGTACAATATGGGTATGCATTGACGGATACACACTCTGCATTACCGGTAAAATGCAAAAGAGAAAGAGATAAAGAGATTTTTGATCATCCTGCATAGCATAGCTTATTTATATGGTTGTTGGATGAATTTATGATGTGGTGTTCATGAATGTTCTTGTTACTATCTATTATATTTGCTGAGTCGTTGGACTCACTCTTGTTGTTGTTTTTTAGGTACCGTTATGAGCTCGGCATGCATGGGGAAAGGGAAGGAATAAACTTGTTGCACTTGCACGTTCCACCCATAATGGTAATAAATAAGAAAAATTAAATATAAGACGCAAGGACTATTTAAGTATCGTTTGATTATTACCCTTGGATTTTAATTGTAATAAGAGTTTAGAATATTTATGATGCTCTTGTTCTTTCTTTAGGTATTATATCCATGAATATTTTAGTAATCTTTAATCTATTTGCTTAGCATTGATCTTATTACTTGAGATTTATCCATTATTATTGATACTGCTTGTGAAATCTCTGATTTAGATAGATAAACAAAGGAGGCTCTGCCGAAATTTTGTATACCGTATTTAGTTATCATTGTTTTACTTCTAGTTGGGTAGCATTCCAGGTCATTGTTTGGCTGGGGTGTTACAGTTGGTATCAGAGCGGGCATTAGGTCCGTGGTAATTGAATTATTAAATTGACACACTGGTGCACAGTAGGATGGGATGGGTCAAACATTGCATTTACACTTCCAATACATTGTATTGATGTTTTATGCTATAAGATGATCTTTTGTGCCTATGATTTGATTACATGATTATTATGTGTGGTGATAGTTAGTGTCGAGAGATAGAGATCGTGATGCGGCCATAGGCGTGGCCAAAATATATGCCGGTAAGGCTTTCTCATTCAGGCACCCCTCTGTCCAGGGGTGGACTCACCATTTGGGTGAGGCTGGGCAACCATCTGACCTCACCCGTTAGCCAAACCCTTGCCCCCTTCCTCACCGGTGAGGTAGAAGGCCTAGCTGTGTTGCCGATGGTTTCTCTCGCACAAACTGGGTCGCCGACCTACCGCTAAAAATCTAGGCATCTGGATAGGCCATGGTGGGCCGTGAGGAGTGGCTACCTACCTACCAAAGGTACCTCGCTCAATGCATTGACAGAGTTGACACACTAGTACACCACCTCTGCCTCCCCTACTCAGCTGCTCCCCAACACCCAACACTAGCTACAACTGCAACTCTACGAGGGGGATGATCCGATGTTGGCACAGAGAGGAGGAGCTAGGGAGCACGACACACTATGGCTGGACTGGCCAACGCTTGGCTGGGAGTACCCATGGGGCGCGGTGACATGAGGCGTAGCCGTGCCGATAGGAGGTCAGGAGGAGAGGAGGAAGTGGGGACCTGGGGTGGCGGGGCACATGCCATAGACGAGGAGGAGGAGCTGGGGGGATTGGGCACTAAGAGAAGAGGATTATTGGAAGCCTTAGGCCATAGCCACTAGCCAAGAAGGGGATTAGAGGAGGAGCCGAGTAGCGGAGGTGGTAGGTGGAGAGAGGCAGGGAGGCATGAGCCAGGGTAATAGCCTCACGCAATGCTAAACTATTAGTCAAATAGCCAGTGAGGGAATTGGACCAATAGAAAGGAGCAAGAAGATGGGAAAAATAGTAAGTGACATTGTGACAAACTCTTTAATCTTCAATTCTTCACTTGTTAATTGTTATCATGAACTTGAATGGATTGTTCAAAGGTTGTAATTGATTAGTTGATCATTTGATTTGCTAGAAATGAATTTAAAGAGATACTTTATCATTGTTTTGAGGTCAAACACGATGCAAGTGGAACGGTAGCTGCACAAGTGGAATCTCAACTTGAAGTCCAACTAGTCCAAGTCCAATAAGGGGAAGAGGCTGCACAACCATGACCACCATATCAAGTAGTTGAAGGTATTAAGGAATTTAACCCAGATTACATTGTTGCTGATCTGGGACTTTGTATACCAATTGATGAATTTCATCTCGATATTAGACATCAAGTAAGGATGGCTTATTTATTGAGGGGCCCTACTCAACCTATTGGCATCGTTATTCTCGTCAAACATATCGAAATGACCTTAGAGGATTTTGTGAATCATAGTTTAAGTACGATTGGTTAGAATATAGTGTGGAGAAGGATACACCTTATTGCTTCAGTTGCTTTCTTTTTAGGCAGCAGCCTGTAGATGAAATTTTTGGTAAATTAATTCAAATTCCTCCATTTAGTTTAATTTAATCAAAATAAGATGCCTAAATTATGGTTTTGAATGTTGTTAGTGTACAACTCGTGTGATAGCAACCTAAAAAATTCAATGTTTATATCATTATTGTAACACCCCCAATTATTTTATTTTTTTCTGGGCTGAGTGGGGCTGACTCTCTAGCTGCCCTAATATTTCCCCCCTAGCTGCCCTCTTTTGTCCCCTATCCAACTGCCCCCTTTTCTCCCCCATCCAGCCGCCCCCTTCCCCATCTAGTCGTCTCCTCGTCTCCCCCTCTCCTTGCTTGGTGGCTAGGTTGTTGTGGTGGCTGGGTTTTGCAGAGGAGAGATCAAAGTGACTCAGTAAGGTAAGGGTTGGATTGAAATCAAGTTAGGGTTTAATGTTTAGGACTAGGGGAGATTCGGGGCTGATGTTGTAATTTGGATTAGAATATTTTCAATAGAGATGTTGGGGTTTTGATAGAAACGAAAGATGTAGATCATTGTTTTATGTTTTCTGTAGAGTGCTTGAACACATGATTTGGATAAATAGTTGAAAAGTTATGTCCGTTAGATCTGTGTTGTGCAAATCTAGTCTAAATCTGGCAGCAGTCATGGAAATTCAAAATTTAGGATTCCTTAATTTGAGAACTTGTTAATACTCATAACTAAAAAGTTATAGATAAATTCATGTAGTTTTTGGAAAATATATCTTTCAATTTGTTTGGGTTCCTGAGTCTGGAGTTATGGCTATTTGAACAGTTGCACTGCGGGTAAAGGTCGTTGTTGAAGGAGGGTTGTTTTTGGTGGCGATTAGGAAAGGTATTTAAATATATCTTTTGTATCTCACATTGCTCTTGGATTTTTTTTAGTGTGTTTTATGAATGTTCAGGTGGTGGTGTGAATCAGGGGGCTGGACCCTCTACTTGTCATCCTCTGTCACATGGTTGAGGTAAGTCGAAGTAGTCGATAACAAATGTGAAAAAGATTTATTCCATGCTAATGTCTTGTGTTTATAAATATTTATTCATGTTATTGCTATTGGTTATGAAGCACATTCCAGTTATAATGTAAAGAGATAAAGATTAATGGTTGACCACACTCATTTACATCATTTAATTGATCCTTAAGACTTGGTCTATGTAGTAGCCAAGTAATGATTATTTTGAGGTCCTATCATATTTTAGACGGGCTTATGGTCCCCACACTTGTGGAGTGTGGGCTTGAGGTCCCTCTGTAAGAAGGCACAAGCATGGGTATGCATCGACGAGTGTATACTCCACATTACCGGTAATTCCAAAGAGAAAAGAGATGTGCAGTTGTGACGTTTGCATCGCATGAAAGTAAAAGTTGGAAATATATCAAATTCAAGTGGATGGCTGTTTATGAGCAATATTTATGCTTAATATCTTTTTATGATGTTTGTTTATCGTCTTGCTTGTACCTTGCTGAGTCTTGGACTCACACTTGCTCTTATATTTTTTAGGTACTTTTTGTGAAGGTGGCATGCATGGGGATGGGCTAGAACTTTGTGCACTTCACCTTGACACTCATCATGTCTAATAACAAAGCAGTTTAAACTTTAATTGGATGAACTTTGCAAGTGAATTTGTTTTATGACAGTGTTCACCTTTCAAGGTGGAATTGTATCCTTAGTAGAAGATATGATCGATTTCTTCTTGTGTGCTGTTATGGTTATGTTTTAAATTTTATCTTATGGTTATCATGCTCTTTTACTTTTTAAATTGTATTGAACCTTATTAGTGATCTACGTTTCAAAGTAAATGCTGTCAAATATTTAGAGAAATGCTTACAGTTATTAGGCTCTTGTTAGACTAGGGTGTTACAGTTATTGTATATTTGATGTCTTAGACTCTGCCATACCTAAAATTTTACCCTAGGTTTGCCACTTCCTCTGTCGACTCCGTCGACAACCACTTCCTTTCTGCTACTACTTCATATACTACCCCACTAAGGGTGGTAGGAGCCAAGGTGGCGATGGGACAACAGTTGTTGTACGTGAATTGAATCAGCAACATATAGTGTTGCCAAATTAGCTAGAGGCCAAGGAGAAGAAAAAGAAGTTGTAGAGAAAACCAGTAGGGAAAGTGGGGGATGAGTGGTAGGGGTGCTGGATAGCAAGTCTGAAGAGATATGCCTCGAGGAACTAGAAGAGTTCCAGAAGGAACTTGCATCACTGCATGTACGAGGGCATAATTCACTATATGAGTAGATATTATAACGAGTCCCTTCCTCTTCATATGAATTACTTGGGTACATATATAAAATGAGGGAAATGAATCCTACATGGAGAGAACGAATAAGAGTCGGTTACTATAGGTTGACACCATATCTAATACAGCCTGCGCATGGCCCTGGTACTGATCATGTCATGTCTAGTATGATGCGATGCAGTGTCCTACATGAACACGGTACAGATTCAGATCAACTTCAACAATCTCCACCTTGAGCTGAATTCCCTCCGGTAGTCAAAAAAACACAATAAACTCCTCCAATTTAAATCATGGCAAACACCTTGTGTGACAAAAGTCTATCGAACTAATCTTTAACGAAAAAGATTAGAACAGTCTTATCCAAACACTTCTTGAGAAGCAAAATTGAGCAAACCATCAACAGATCTGAACACACAGCTATCAACAAAGCAGACGAACAAACCTGAGTCTTCAGCAATTCATAACCCTGATAAAGTCTAAGTCAATGCAACTGACCTCCTGAAACAAATGCTCAATCGTCGAATGGCATAAACCAAAATATCACATGTGGCGTTGGATAGATAGCGAAGAACCTATATAATGGAATCTAACATGCTCTACATAGAACACAAAACTCAGCAAACAATGCTCATTGAAAGTACAACTTGCATATGTGGCTATCACGTACACCAAACTGCCAGCTTTAAAGGTAATTAAATTCCATAATATGGTTGAAACTGCTCATGTAAAATTATGGGATGAAAGGAACTCTTGTGCTATCAATGGGGAATAAACTGTAGTAGACCCATCATATCGAGCTATGACAATTGCAAAATATTGTAATATCTATGCAAAAATAAACTTCTTCTTGCACTTAAATCTATTGTCTCAAACTGAAATTGGAGCAAAACCTTCACTTTCAAATATCAAAACTTTGGAGAGCATCATACTAGCTGCCATCAGGGAGCCATCAAATTCCTGAGAATAAATGTTGCCAAAGCCTCATAACGGTCGCGTAAGTGATCTAAATTGTAACCTATCCAAACAGTGATTGAAACACTAAATTTAGTTGCCCCCACATTTGATATTTTTTCAAAGTATCCTTGATCAAAGCATAGCCCAATTAACCCGTTGTGTTGAAAAAACCTACAAGTCTACTTTAGACTCCTCATCTGCGGATCTTATTGCATTAACACGTAGAAGATGATAGATCATCGATAAAATCATCAATAATTAATCCCACATGAATGCCACCAATAATAGGAACAATGATGCGGATCCACCTAGAAAGCTAGCTGAACCACGTTGCTTTGGCCCTGATCATTCACGATATGCCTTGTCGGATGCCATCCTTGGTCTAAGGTTCTTGCAAACCAAGAACAGTATACACCTCCAAGATAAGCCTTTTCCGACGCACACCAAGCACGTGAACAAAGGGTAGAGAAACCGAAGTTTCAGCGAGTAGAATCTAACACCACAATTGGATTCAACACACCAAGCGCAATTCCTCGATGGAAATCTCAAGAACACGCCAATAATGGCCACCAAACTATGGTGATTTTCTGGTTTCTATTTCTCAATTCTTAGCCTAAGTTACAATGGGGCTAAGGCCCTGGCCTTATATTGGTGCACAATACATGGCCTTGACTAAAACTCACGCACAACCTAGTCTAAGGCCGAAACAAACTGTAATACGAACTGAAAAGCAAATATCTAAACTGCTACCACTGGATTCTATCTCAATTTTTTGATGTGACCATGTGGATTCCATGGCTGGCACATTATCTATTGTGTGGATCTTTGAAATAGCTTTCCAACGAGTCCAAGAACACCCAAATTAGACTCCATTTGTGAAAGTTATGGATGTTTTAGTATCGGTCTTGCCAGTTATCCCAAACCGAGTCCGAACCGGCTTCAAATCTTTATATATTTTGTTTTCTTGTTCATGGGGATTTCAAATCTATTTGGAATCTGAAAAGGAATCCTTCTCAACCTTTATAAAGCTATGGTGTGTTCAGATTTTACCCTTACTTGCATTGTAATACTCGGACTCTTTATGCTTGGCAAGTCTCGCGCATCTCTCCGGACAACTCGTGCAGCATTCAATGAAATTGCCATAACTTTGTGCAGAAAGCTCCAATTAAGTGCCATTTGATTCGTTGAAAAGTAGACTTCATTAGCTTTCCAAATATGTGTTTTGTACGCATTAGAAACCTCAGAATTGGTATTCAAAGCTTCTTGAACATTGTGCCTAGAACTGCAAGGACTAACCCAAATTGTAGTGCTACTTGGTGCCACATCATCCTCCCCTCCTTGAAGCAAAGCCGTCCTCGGCTTTGGGGTAATCTTGGAAGCCTGCCTCTTCTTGGCTGTAATTTCTTCATCAACATGAATAGCACCCTCCAATTTTGGTTTCAACACATGCTTCTTTCCCCCATGTACAAAAGTGTGTGTTGGACCGGCCCTCATGCGTAGCATTGCGATCATATTGCCATGGTCTTCCCAATAATAACCCACATGCATCCATTAGAACTACGCTGCAATCCACCTTATCAACATAGTCACCAACAACAAATAGGACCCGCACCTTGTGAGTTATCTTTAGCCTTCCGAAGTTGTGTAGACACTCCACATGATGTGGTTGAGGATGCCTCCACGTGGACAGCCCTAAAGCGTACACCAAATCTTTGCTAATCACGTTGGTATAACTTCTACCATCTATGATCAACTTGCATGCTTTATCTTTAATCTTGCACTCCGCTTGGAAAACACTCCACCGTTGTCCTTTTGTTTCAGTTTTTTTACTTTGCACCTTTCGGACCAAAAGATTAACACCATTCAATTCTAGATCACAATAGACAACATCTTCCTTGGAATCGTCGGATTTTTCACTTTCAGAATCACTACTAGAACTTGTTGAAGCATAGTCATCTTTAGTGAGAAGCATTCTTCGTTGATTTGGACAATCACGCATCATATGACCTCTTCCCTTGCACTTGAAACACTCAATTTCTCTAGTACGAGCATTAGAAGACAAACTAGAATCAATTTTAGTTGCTTCTTTACCTCTCTTGCTTGCCTCCTTTGAAAGAGCTCCATTCGAATGGCTTGATGTCGCCACCTTGGAGTGTGAACCAACATCATCGCTTTGCTGTGATGGGCACCTCCGTGGGTTTGTTTGAGTGTTGGCATGTCCACGCTTGACTTGTTTGCGCTTCAATTGTTGTTCAGCACGTTCGGCTTGATGCACCAAGTCTTGGATGTTATAGTAATGGACCATCTCCACCCTATCTTGCACATCCTCATTCAACCCATTAAAGAAATGTGCCATAGTAGCCTCATCATGCACATCTGTTCCTGTACGGATCATCAACATCTTTATCTCTTTATAATATTCATCAACACTAGAATTACCTTGACGTAGTTGTTGTAGCCGGTTGTACAAGGTCTTAGTGTAATGCGCTGGAACAAAACGCCGCCACAAAATATTCTTCAATTGTACCCAAGTATCCGGACGAGCTCCTACGTGACACAATTGATTCCACCAGTGAACTGAATTGTCGCCAACCGAATCTTCTTATCCTCAGTATAGTGATGGCTATCAAAACTTTGTTCGACGCGCATCTCCCACTCCAAATATTCCTCCAGTTCAGTTTTACCATTAAATGATGGGATAGAAATTTTTATCCGCCCAATTCCATCATCCATGACAACACGCTGAGCAAACCCAACACCATCACACATACCTCCACCACGGGCAGCACCTCTACCTCGGATGTCCCTACCACGGTCAGCACCACGGTAGTCCTGAGCATAGCGTGGTTGTGGAGCAAAGCCTATTGCACCATCAAAGACATCCTCGTATTCGTCGTCTTCGTATGGTGCACGCCGTTCGGGATATTGAGGTCCCCGTTCAGCATGCTGAAATTGTGGTGGCTGGTTGCGTATCGCCTCCGTCAACACCTCAATTCGTACCCTCAAATCATCAACCTTTCCTTCAAGCTTCTGGTTACAACTTAAGAAGTAGTCACGTGTCGCTTCAAGCCTGTGTCGCACCTCGGACAGCAAAGACACCGCATATTGGAGCGCCTCCCCGATTGGCCCGGCATGATTATGTCGTGCCTCGCCATCTTCAGTCTTCATAGAACCCGCCATCAAGAAAAATTCAGCAACCTCGTACCGTGATCAACTACGCTTTGAATCCAAGATGATACGGATCCACCTAGCAAGCTAGCTGAACCACATTGCTTTGGTCCTGATCTTTCACGATACACCTTGTTGGATGCCCTCCTTGTTCTAAGGTTTTGCAAACCCAAGAACAGCATACGCCTCCAAGATAAACCTTCTCCCATGCACACCACAGCACGTGAATAAAGAGTAGAGAAACCGAAGTTTCAGCGAGTAGAATCCAACACCACAATTGGATTCAACACACCAAGAGCAATTCATGGTGATTTTCTGGTTTCTATTTCTCAATTCATAGCCTAACCTACAATAGGGCTAAGGCCCTTGCCTTATATTGGTGCACAATGCACGGCCTTGACTAAAACTCACGCACAACCTAGCCTAAGGCCGAAACAAACTCCAATAAGAACTAAAAAGAAAATATCTAAACTGCTACCACTGGATTCTCTCTCAATTTGCGATGTGACCATGAGGATTCCATGGCTAGCACCTTATCTATTGTGTGGGGTTTCGAAATAGCTTTCCAACGAGTCCAAGAACGTCCAAATCGGACTCCGTTTGTGAAAGTTATGGACATTTTAGTATCGGTCTTGCTAGCTGTCCCTAACCGAGTCCGTGTCGACTTCAAATCTTTATATGATTTGTTTTCTTGTTCAAGGAGCTTCTAAATCCGTTTGGAACCTGAAAAGGAATCCGTTTGGAACCTGAAAAGGAAACATTTTCAACCTTTAGAAAGTCATGGTGTGTTCGGATTTTACCCTTACTTGCATTGCAATACTCGGACTCTTTATGTTTGGCAAGTCTCGCGCGTCTCTCCGGACGGCCCGTGCAGCATCCAATGAAATTGGCATAACTTTGTGTAGGAAACTCCAAATTAAGTGCCTTTGATTCGTTGGAAAGTAGGCTTTATTAGCTTTCTAAATATGTATTATGTGCGCATTAAAACCTCAGAATTGGCACTCAAAGCTTCTTGAAACATTGTGCACAGAACTGTAAGCACTAACTAAAATTGTAATGCTACTTGATGCCACATCAAACAATGACCTAAATTGCAAGGAACTCCATTCCAACAAAAATATGAAGAGCTGACAACAGAACTTTCGCATGAAAGATGATGATTGACTAAAACAGAAGATCATCAAAGCAGAAGATCATCGATGCCCTGGCAATAGTATTGGCGAAACCTAGCACTAGAATAGTTAGCAATGTAGAGCGCAGGTTGACATTCATTATAAAGTCGAGGCATGGAATAGAGTTAAAGCGAGCCAAAATCCCCGAGTCAGATTTAACGTGAAAAATATTACGAAAAAAATAACTGCAAGCACTAACCAAAGTTATAGTGATATTTGGTGTCATATCAAACAATGACCTAAATTGCAAGGAACTTCACCTCTAAGGAAAACATGAAGAGTTGACAACAGAACTTTCTCATGAAAGATGATGATCATCAAAGCAGAAGATCATCGATGCCCTGGCAATAGTATTGGCGAAACCTAGCACTAGAACAGTTAGCGATGTAGAGCGCAGGTTGACATTCATTATAAAGTCGAGGTATGGAATAGAGTTAAAGCGAGCCAAAATCCCCGAGTTAGAGAAAACAAACCAGCCGAGAGCTTCACACCTTCCTGCCTCTTTTTCGTCCTCCTGTTCCGAGCTTCACTTTTTCCTGTTCCGAGCTTTACTTTTTCTTTGGTTGTTTCTCGCTTGCACCGAAGGGCGAAGAAGCTTTGATCGAGGGACTGAATGCTTCTCTCTCCTCCTCTATGAAGGCCGACGTTTGTGCTGGAACCAAGGACCCGACGAAAACAAAAAACCGCTGCTGTGTATTGCACTTTGAGACCGAGGAAACCGAAGAACAAAAACACCGTGTTTTGCGATTTATCTTCGTGGTTGCTCGAGATCAACTCGGAAACGGGAACTCTTCGGTTTAGTTTCCGTGCTGTTCACGGCTAAATTTTAATTGCTCAGATTGATCCCGCTCAGTTGGGCTAAAAAATTATGATTTATAGCTAAAACTATACTATAGCGGCTAAAATTTTACTGTAACTAAAGGTGGCTTATTTGACGTAATTAAATTTAAAAATAGAAAAAATATGCTAGCTCATCACAGATAACACAAACGAATACGGAAAAAAAGAACCGGCAAAAAAGCTCAAAAAAGCCAAAAGTTCATAAAAATACGAAATCTATGAATAATGAAAAATAAGCCATAAACCAGAAGCTGAAGCCAAAACGAGCGGGGCCAACCGGTGCTTTGATACCACTGATTATAAAATATACAATAAAAATAGAAGATCAGAAGAATAGGAGGTACAGATTTAACGTGAAAAATATTGCGAAAAAAAAACACAGATACATGAAACGTACAGATTTAACGTGAAAAATATTGCAAAAAAATCACAGATACATGAAACCAGATTACTATAATGACAAGATGTTATAATGGAGCTCTTACTCTTGCTATGGACTTTTACGGTATATATATAGAGTAAGAGAAATAAGTCTCATAAGAAAAAAAATTAAATTAAAGTCGGTTACTATAAATTAACACTACATCTAATGTAGCCTGTGTATTAGCTGAAAGTGTGTCAACTCTTGTGGATTTTTAATCTTGGGGATGAGCACCAACACCATGCTGCTTACATCCATTGGAATACCACCAATCAGAAATTGTAGAATTGACCTGCACACATCTTCTCGCACTAGGTCCCAATTCTTTTGGCAAATACCCATCGTGAAACCACCGGGCCTGGAGCCTTGTTTGGACCCATCACAACCAATACTACCTATTTAAAACACACGATAAAAATAAATGATTAAGAGAACAAGATGCATAGATTTTATATAGAAAACCTTTGCAGAAAAAATAACGAATTTACAAGTATGGAATTCACTATATAAAGAAAGATTATAAGCCCGAGAAACTTCAGTGTATGTCAACTGTGTGTCTACAGTGGTACATATATAGATTAGGGAATAAGAATCTTAGAAGATTATGAAACCAGGACAAGATCAGTGTATGTGTCTATTGGACATGTATATGAATTTGTATCATACTTTAACAATCTTCACGTTGAGACAAATTGAGATCATATGCTCATCAATCTTTAGTTTTCATGAATTCGCTCTTATAGCCAAAATAAATCAAATTATAATCCACCATCAATGATCCTTGTATATTGAAAGTCTATAGAACTAATCAATGAGTAAGACTAGATCAGTCTTCTTCGTATGTTTCTCCTGTGACGCTGGATAACTATAGTCAATAATTCATCTAATGGACTTTTTGCATACTTCACTTGGAACTCACAATTTGGCAATCAATGCTTATTGAACAGCAACTTGCTTATGTGACAATCACGTACATCAAACTGTTGACTGTAAAAGTAATTTAATTCTATCATATGGTCAAAAACTGCTCATGTAGAAGAACATCCTGATTAAAGTAACTATTGTGCTGTTAATGGAGTAGAAACAATCTCTGCAATAGACCCATCATATTGAGCTATGATAATTAGAACGTATTGCACCTATAATACTAAACATTGTAGTATCTATGCAGATAATTAACTCATTCTTGTACTTCAAATCCTTTATCTTGAATTCATATTTGGAGCATAATATTCACTAATGAATAAGAAACTCTGGAGAATATTATGTATCTGCCATCAGGTGTCATCAAACGGTGAATCAGTTGTCCCCTCAACTGATATTGTTTTTTCAAAGTCTCCTTGATTTTAAAGTCTCTGATACCACTTGTTATAAAACACACAGCAAAAATAGATAATCAAAAGAGTATGATACATGGATTTTACGTGAAAAATTCTTGTGGAAAAAACCACGGACTCACGAATGTGGAATTTAGTACATATGGGAGATTATAAGCACGGAGAACTTTGACGTATCTTAATCGTGTGACTATGAAGATATATATATAAGTTAGAGAACAAAAGTTATAAGAGATTAAAAAATTGAGACAAGATAAACATATGTGTCCATTAGACACGTATATGAATTTGTATCACTGTAACACTATCTCTGCCTCATGCGGAAAAAAGGGGCGTATAAGTTATCATTCCTCATAGGCATCACCTTTTCGGGGATAAATTATAGCTCAGTTTTTTTTGACTTATGCTTAGGCTCTGGGCTTATATTTCTACAGTAACTTATCGTTAAAGGGTGTGTTTTTTTTTTAAGACGGGGTCTACAGGTAAATTGTAGTACAAACTATATCGAGTTCAGCTAGACTGGTCAAAATCACGTGCACCTATTCGCTGTGCATACTGCCTCTTACGAGCATGTTAAAATTCAAAAACCACAATCATAAATCATAAACTTCAATCTAAAAGAACCCATCCTAAGCTGTGAAAAAGCTAGTACGCAAAGTTTCAATTTCAGTTTGATTCGTACAAAAAGTGCCAACATCTTTTTTAACTTTTAGGGGGCACAATCTTATTCTGTATTGCCCTTTCATACACGCTTTTGCTTGGAAAGAAGCTGGAGCACTGAATGCGGAAACGCTACTTAGCCATTTTCTCCTCTCTGGTAGGGGTGCAAATGAAGCAGATATTTTTCGATCGACCGTCTGTCCATTTTAATTTGGATACAATTCGGAGCATATTTTTGGATATCCAAAGGTTTTGCCGGATACGGAAACGGAGTCAGATATTTTTTATCGGATATGGAAACGGATTCGGAAAATACATTATCCAACAGATATGGAGCTATCCGAGTATTTTCCAGATAGTTACCTATTAGGTAAATGCCGAAGGCCAATCCGGACTAGAGACTTAGCGAGCGGGAGCTGCGGCTGCGGTGCCCGAAAAAATCAGATCGAGCAGCTTCGTCTTTGTCTACTCCTCCTCCGCTCTTTGTCGCCTTGGTCCTCCTCCTACACCGCCGTCCGCCTATCTCTCCTCCCCATAGACCTGCGTCGGCCGCCTCTCCGCCCCGCAGCCGGCGCCGCCACCGCCCGCCTCTCGCCCCCTGCACCGACGCCGCCGCCACCCGCCTCCGTCCCCACTGCATCGACACCGCCACGTGCCCACCTCTCCTCCCCCACAGAGCAGAGCAGGCGCCGCCCGCCTCTGCCCCCACAGACTAGCATCGTTGCCTCTGCCCCCATAGATTGGTGGTGCCATCGCCGCCCGCCTCTCTTCCCCCACAGAGGCACAGACCGGTGCCGTCGCCACCGCCGCGCCTTCTTGGCTTCTTCTCCAATCCTCTGGCCACATCCGGTGAGACAAAGGTGAACACCCAAGGCCTGCCTCCTCCTCCCCCTTCTCCGGTGTGACTGTTTCCCGTGTCCAGTTGAGGAGATCAGGATTCAGGACTCAGGATGGCATCCAAGTTTATGAAAAATATTGTCTTCAAAGAATTTGAAGTAGCTGCTCTGTTGAGACCTTTGTTACCTTCACTATAGTCTGGTTGCATTTTTCAACAAATAGTTATTCTAGAGCTGTGTTTTATTCTACAGCAAGACTATATAATGAGAACTCAACCATGAATGTCAGTTTAGTGAACACAACATTGATTCTAAACAAGTGCAACCATATTGGCAGGTTGTCCCGCCACCTAGAAGGCCGGAACTCATTGTTCGATGTGGTCAGTCGGGCACTGCAAATTTGATCACCTGCTCCTATTGCAGAGCCACGCCGTTGAACCCAATCAGTGTCATCGAGCCATCGTTGTCGCGTGGATTTTTGGTCGGCGCTCGTCGCTTAGCCCTTGAGGCCCTGACATGCTTGTATACCACTAGTGTTCCTTCTTTTCCTGGATTGAAGTCGCCATTATTGGTGAGGGGAGAGAGATAAGAACAAGACAGCGGTTGGAAGAAGCCCAAGTTTAGGAAAGAGGAGATCATGGGAGATGCTACGAGATTTTTGCTTTTGGTTTTACTTCAAAGTTTGTGAGAGATGGCCAATGGATTTGGAGAGCAGGTATCTACCCATTGGTGCTCGCGTGTTTCAGAGGAATCTTACACAGATGATGAGGTAGGTGAATGGCATTTTTGCGGGTAATTATCTTCAATTTGAAGAGGTAGGGAGAGGCAAGAGATGGTTGACACAGATCCTATCTCATAGCCAAATTGGACGATTGTGGTGAGAAAAGGGAGAATGAACCGCCGTCGATTCGTATTTTTAAGTAGTAGAGATTTGTAAATCCTCTCATTTATAATAACGACCCATAATCAACCTCGTACATCAAACCATAACAATCCCCTCATCCAACGGCAGATTCCACCGGCCCTTCAAAAACTACATTGGATAACCTCGTAACCACGCGAGCTCTGTTGTCCCCTCCAATAGTGGTTAAGGGTAGGTTTGGCGGGGCTTCTGCTTGGCTTGCTACAGCTTTCAAACGGAATGTCTTTTTAAAAGCAGAGTCTACAAGTCAACTGTAGTATATACTATCCTAACTTTATCTGTATCAATCAAAATTATACACGAGTCTCTCTTCGCTCCCTTTACCCATAGCCATAATTTAAAATTTAAAATAAAAAATAAGCCACAGTAATCCACGCTAAGCTGTCGTAAACTCGTAACCCTCTCTCCTCGACCTCTCCAAACCCTAGGAACGCCGCACAGCGCAACAACACATCCAGCGAGATGCGGCCGCGCGGCAGAGGAGACGACGACGAGGATGAGTTCTCGCCGCAGCGGAGCGCGCCGGAGGCGGAGCCCGCGCAGCCGCCGCCGCGGCCCGCGCGCGCGCCCCTCAGCAGCCTCGTCGTCAGGCCGCCGCCGCAGGAGAACAGCGCCTCCTCCCCAGCCGCCGCCGCCCGTTCGTCCTCCTCCCCCGCCGGTGACGCCCTGGGTCGCCGCCGCGGGTCCTCTCTACCGCGCCGCCGGCGCGACCTCTCTCCACCTGACCCCCGTGGGAGGGAGAGACGCCGGTCACCTCCGCTGCCGGCGAGACGGCGTCCTGGGAGCCCGCCGCCCCAGCGCCGCCGCTTTAGCCCTCCTGGGTTCCAGCCTCGGCACCCGCGCTTCCACGATGAGACGCAAGGTCTGTTGAAAACCCTCGAATCTTTGCATTCTATTTATTCTTCTCTTGAGGAGTTTTTATATCGTTCCTGGGTGGTGTATATGCCTGTAAGTACTTTGTACTATGCTGCTGGAATAACACGCTAGGGTTTAGTTTTGTTCGTTAGATGGTTCAGGATGCAGTCTGAGTGCCGGCAGATGATGAATTGATGGGAATTCTTTGATTGGATGTACGGTGATATATGTGAAATCTTTGACTTGTTGATCTTTTTAAGTATTTGTTGTTGGTATTAACTAATGTCTGCGTTGTTTTTATCGAAGGGTGTTTTATTAGTTGAGCGCTTTGAATTATTTTTAGAAAGATAGCAGAAGCTTAATTTTGATTGAATGAACTTTGTCCTCCGATGATGAGGAGTTCGGAGCTACATAATCATTAATCAGTTACATGACTTATTTGTTGTCTAGATATGTTTTCACTTATTTATTTTGAGATTGAAGTTTCTGTAAACTGTGATTTCCCCTATGCATAGTTTGCGTTTGTGAAGTAAAAATACAAGATGGTTATTGATAGTGGTCCGATTCCACCAGATAGGTCTTTTAGGTGAAGCAAGTTCTCTTGGCAAAATTTTTGATTGGTCTGCAACGTCTGATTTGTATGCTACTGCTGTGGTCCCTGTTCTTGCTAGTGTTAATAGGAATTGGTCTAGGAGAAGGTCTCCACCTAGAGAACATCTGTAGATGATGTTTCCTTGCATATATCTTTTGCATAAAGCTGTAGGAATGAAACATTGTTATGATATCTGGGCCGTCATTTTCCAGAAAAAAGTTCCATATCGAACTTGTTGCAAGCACTGTTGCATGTTAGATTGTTATTTTCATTTCACTTATAAATTATGATTCCTCTTCTTAATGGGTGCCATGCATACCTTGAGCACTTGACCCCTTTATGTACTGTTTCATCTGCTTTGTTTGTTTGGCTTTCAGCCTTTCATCAATGTAGAATTGCATTCTTAGGTTTGAGCACTTGATTACATAGGGCCTGTTCTTTTTGGCTGCGGCTTGTGGCTTTTGGCTGCGACTTGTGACTTTTGGGCTGTTTGCATGAGAGATTACAGAGTAACAGAAATTTACGTGCGGTTTTTGCTGATATAAATGAAGTCAGTAAACTATGTACTATAATTAACTAGTAGACCCTATTTTTAAAAAAATACTCTATTTAGAAGCTAGTTACTGTAGAAAAGCCGAAAAGCAGCTTTTAGAAGCTGAAAAGAACAGGGCCATAGAATGCTCCTTGTGTTAATGTTTTATCATGTAAGAGTGTAATATTTTAGAAAGTGAGGTTGAATACCATTAAGAGGCTCATTGAAATAATTCGCTCTGGCATTTGAATATTTTAAGTTTTTATTCATGACGTCAAATAGAATTTCTGTGATTATGTTTCTATTTTATTAAACTCTTGTTTTCCTTGTTCCTTCGCATACCAAGCCAGGTGTTTTATGGTAAGATGGATTTAACAAACATTTCACAGTATCTCCTCAAGTTCAATTCTGCTATCTCCTTTGATGTAACTGCTAAATAGTTTTAATACCTATAGGCCTATTGCATAGGAATATTTTGTTTTCACTATTAAATCACCATATCTAGCAAAATAATGCACAGAATATGAATGTATAAGGCCTCCTGATATGCTTAGAGAGATTGTAGATATTATCTAATTCTTTGCTGGCTTGGATGTTCAGTGTAATGGCCAAGCACTGCAATCTCCACTAAATATCAAATGGAGTATGGAATTTGCTGTTCTACTGTAACAGTTTCCAACTTGGCTGGCTCGAGTGCTCTTGCTTTTCAAGACAGGATATTAGTATTGACGCTTATTGAAATACAACATTGGTCTGCTTGATGCTTAGTTTATTTTCTGGCGTATCACATGGAAGTATTCTGCCTGTGTCCTGATGCAATAACGTTGTGAAAATGACTCAGTCCGCTGTGCAATTTGTGATTCCTGACGAGGTTGGAGGTGTAATTGTAGCAAGACAATGAAGGGTTAAGATGGACTTGAGGTGGATTTAGCAGTTGTGGTTAGATGCTTGTGTTTTGGGGTTGTCTGAGAACTACAAGTCTTTGTTGAAATTAACTTGAAACATGGACATCTATGAATTCCACTTATATGAACATTAGAAGTTGTATCTTGCTACCATCAATTGTTAAACCTGGCCAACTCCTCTGCTTGAGGTTTTGAGATAAAGAGTTGAGATGGATTTGAGGTAGTATTGATGAAGCTGTGGTTGAAGTGCAGGTGTTTTGGGGTTGTCTGAGTTTGTTGGAGTTAATTTGGAACATGGAGATCTAGGACTTCCAATGATATGAACCTCAAAGTTGTATCTTGCTGCCATCAATTGTCAAACCTGATCAACTCTGTTCGAGTTTTTGGGATTGTTTGATTACTTCATAATGAATGAAGTTGCAGAATACATTTTAGAAGTAGGTTCGTGGATGGGGTAATGTTGTTGAGAAAGGTGCTGCAGAGACCGGTTTTAAAATAAATCAGTGAATACAACTGTTGATGTCTTGAATTGGTACAGAGGCTTCGGCATAAGGGATCTACATACTGCCTGGATACTGAGCTGACTCATTTGTTATGTGGGGAATTGGTATTTCATTGTCCAACAGTTGCCTTTGTCCAAGATCCTATGTGCTAGTAAGCTTGCAAGTTTCTTTTATGGTCAAGAGAAAATCGAAGCAGAACTTGGTAATCTTTGAGGGAAAGCGACTTGCTAAACATTAACATAGGATGTCTGGCGCTTTCTTGCTTATTTGCTCTTCACATAGGAACTTTTCTTTAGCTCTCCAAAGGATTAGCTAAGTAATGCTTGATAAGGTGACATAACCTTATATGAAGTGATTTGGAGGGAGAAGCCCCTGAGTTTTGTGTTGGCAGCATGATTTTACTATTTGAGATACCATTGACGAACTGCTCCGATGGTCCACTGAACGCATAGGCTATACCTGACGAATGGTTTGAGAGCTCTTTTTTAGCTTTACATGAAATTATGGAGATATTATTGTGCCACAAGGAAATAAGCTTTTCTTAGCAGTATCCAATTTCAATCTCTGGATGTGTAGGTATTAACTGCATTGTGAACCACGGAGAACAGATAGTTTTGTTTTGGGTTGAACTGCAGTTACAACGGTATTTCCTTCTGACAGCTAATCTTAAGAAATGTTTGCCTTTGCAATTACCACCTCTTGCAATACATGGAGAGTAACTTTGTTGAAAGTGGTTCTCCTGAAGGGGTTTGCCTATTTCAATCCCATGTGGCTGGTGTAAGCACTTCTTTGCTGAATATTACTCTTCCATGTCTTCTAATGCTTATTTGGAATTGCTATTACTTTCTTTTCAGGATATGGCATGCATGCAGGCTCTTCACCTCCACACCAATGCAGACTAGAAAGCAGTAATTTTGATGATGCTATTGGTCCACGTTACACTCATGGATATCAACGGAGTGGTAGAGGAGGTGCAAGGTTCCGAGATGGTTCTCCACCATATGGAAGAGGAGGCAGATCGTATGGGAGGGGCCATAGTTCTCCTGGAAATGAGTTCATTAATATTGATGGAGAATATGTTCACAGGAATGATCCAAATCTGTCACCAAGAGAAGGTGATTGGATATGCCAGAATCCAAAGTAGGTCCCTTTTTGCTTATCATCATTACTACATTACATTTTCTTAGAAAGTTCATCTTGATGCCTTCTCTAAATTTCTTGTTGCATCCATTTTAGCTGTGGAAATCTCAACTTTGCTCGGCGAACTCACTGTAACAACTGCAGCAAGTACCGATATGAGTCTAGCCGCAGTCCTTACAGGGGTTACTTCAACTCTCCACCACGAGGGCCTCCAAGGATTCTTGGTCCACCAAGCGATCGTGCTCCTCCTAAAGAGATGGGCAGGTACAGATCACCACCCCATGGCTGGGCCATGGGTGCTCCTAGAGGTTATGCAGCTCGATCGCCTCCAGAACATGCAGGACGATTTCCAGATCCATTGCAGAGGGAAAAAATGGGCTTCCGTGGTGACAATGAGTTGAGGGACCATGTGAAGTTTAAGTGGTCTGCTGCTGAGGAGTACAATCAGAGGGAGCGTCCACATGATGGGATGTATCTTGACAGGCGGCGTCGACGATCTGGGTCTCCTCGGGGTAACTGGGGGCGCGATATGCGAGACAGAAGCCGATCTCCTGCAGGTAACAGGCCAACGAAGAGCTCTTTCACTGGCAGAGGTCGACCAGACCTGGACCATGCTGGTTCATTTGTAGGCCGAGGCCGACCTAACAATTTGGATGCTGGCCGTGGGCGTGGCCGTGGTTACAGACCAGGAGGTGATCCATACCCTGGCGAGGGTCGAGGTGACCGGCGTTCTGCTCCCCATGGTAGGAGTGAGGGACGGTACTAGTTAATCGTAAACTGATTGGGCGCCTATCATCCTGGAATAGATGCTCTGGAAAACAAAACCCAGTTAAGATGGTGCTTTGCAATAGATGCAGCATGTAATATTGAAGATTCCGTACTGTGTCGTAAACTGTGATAACATTGGCACTTTGTTTGCACTTGCAGTGAGGTTACGGTCAGCTTTTTCTCTTAGACGTATGATGTGTGTCCAGTGCGTCGACATTAAAGGGCGAGTTCCGAAATGAACAAGCTCACTATGCGTTGGATGATCGTATTAATCAGTTACGGTCACGTCAGGCTACTCAGGCTGTTACGGTCACGTCAGATCGATTATTTGATGTTTGTTGAGTTGCTTCTCGGTTGGTTTATTCCCTGAAGGCTGAAGAAGATAGCGCTACAAATCAATATTGCAGAGTGCTACGGCTGCTTTTTTGGTTACATGCTTCGTCGGTTATTCGGTGGTATAAGAGAGGGCGACATTTCATGGCAGCCTAATAGCACCGTCAGATGAAACTAGTTGTTTTTTTTTCTTTTATCCGATATTGGATGCCAGCAATGAAGCTACTGCGATGGATGATTACATGCGCATTGAGGCGCACTATTAGCTGAATTTAATCAGTGCTGAATGCATTGCCAAAGATTGGCTACTGGTTGATAGTATTGCTTTATCATTAGTACTTTTGAGGTACCGTATGAACGAGAAGGTGAGACAGTAGTCAGGATTCATTTTGCTAAAGCTCTGTTTATAGTGTTATTTACTGAGATTATGGGCGTAATCCATTAAAAATCTGTATCCCAAAATTTCTTCATGACATATGTTGCTGTTGTAGTGTGTCAATTTCTCATGTATCCAAATAAGCAAAGGGCAGGCCTGTGTTCCAAACAAAGAAATTTCACAAAATCCAAACAGAAATTTTACAAAAAAAAAAATCAAAGAAATTTCACGTGAACTAAGTTCACTTTCTCACATACCAGACTGAAGCCTAAGCTACACAATATTCATATACGATATACCCATGGGCGAAGGATAGTTGGGGCCAAGGTGGGCTATGTCTAGGGATGCAAATAGAGTGGATAGTTCCCAACTATTCGTTCGTTTGAATAAAATTAGATCTTATTTAGAGTGTGAAACTAGATCTCTCTCCCTTCCTCGCCGCTGCGCTCACCCGTGCCCTCCCTCACGGTTCCCTCGCCGCCACCCGCCGCCCCTTCCTCCCTCTCTGTCTGCCTGCCTCCCTCGCCGCCACCCGCCCTCTCTGCTTCAGGATCATGACATCTATGCTACGATGAACTCGATCGTTTTGCATTATGCTAAGATGTTCTTCTTAGCTCTGCTTTCGATCATTTTGATTAGGAGTAGTAGACTAATACTTAGAAATTTAAGAGGAAGGGGGAAATGGATTTTGTTGTATGTGCTCGTGTCTTGAATATTTGTTTCTGTCTCTGGTCATTGTTAGGAGCGAGTCTGCATATGTGTTGTAGTTTGAACAGGCCATCGATTGACCTCATAACGTGATGACGATTCAGTTGAACCTGGTTGTACTTGAGGTTGATGAACAACTACGGTTGTCAAATTAATTTGCAGGCATGTGGTCGAGGTTATAAATGGTAATAAGGTGCTAAGAATACCAGGCAATTTTACTCAGAATTTTGCCCTGAAGATTATGAAAGCCCAAGAGAATCAGACCACAATCCATAGAGTGGGTGATAGAGAATAATCGGCCTCCTTCAAGATGTATGTTATGTTGTCTTGAAAGGCTTGTGGATGCAGTCTCAGTGCAAGAAACTCAGCATCCCAGATTTTTCAGACAAACGAGCACATAATACATGCATCCTTAGTTTATTATCATATAGACTAAGGAAAAAAAAATCACAGTGGCGCAGATTTAATATTTTATACGTACACATTTATATGCATTGGAAAGACAAATTTATTTGAAAATGGCAGAATAACTACCTTCTATTTTGAAAAGTGAAAATAATAGAACTTGGTAGTTGGTAACATGCATATTCTGTACAACAAATTGCCATGTCAAGAAACAGCATGTTAGTCCATGAGGCATGATCACACGTGTTGGATCGATATGGTGAATCGAGAGGGGGTAACTCTTTCAAATCTTCTCCAAGCATCGATAATACGTAGCGGAAATACGAACTCACCAAAGTCAACAACCAAAAACCATCCGACACACTCTGTCTCCAAGCGGTCTGATCACCGGCCAACAAGCGGTTTGACCATTGGCCAGACTAAGCATGTTGGTCTGACCGCTCGTGTCTTTGCAGTCTGATCGCTCACCGAGAAACAAAGCAGTCTGCACTGTACACGTTCTAATAAAAGATCCAACTCTCAAACCACTAATCCAAATACAGTGAAACTTGGCACAAACCCTTCCTAGAATGCCAGGAATCTATTCTTATCATGGACCATGAAGATCGATGCCAAAATTCCGACCTTTATCCAAAACAAGAAAGGTTGTACCAAAACTGGGCAAAAGAGGGAAATCTTGACCTGCTCTTGCTCATAAGTTCTTGATGATCTAGATGACTTTAGATGGGTTGTCATATGTCATAGCAAGCTAGATCACAGTACAAGTTCAAGCCGAAACCTTCGCAAGAATAAAAAATCCCAAAATCATCTCTCGAGGAAAACTGGACAAACTCAAGAATTTCCTCTAGATCATGCTTAGATGTATAGGATCTGATCTCTAAGAGATATCTCTATCTCTTACATGTTCTTGGCATCAGGGAAGATTAAGAAGAGACAAATCCAAACAAGAAAGCCAAACAAATCAAAGCACAAGAATCTATGACACAATTCATATGAGCAAATTTTGGATGTTCATTTTATTTGGAGAGAAATATTTTATAGCCACTCCCTTAGGATGGCAACGCTTTAACCCTAGAGCGCACACACATACACAAAGCTCCAACACAAGAAACCCTAATCCTAATATTTCAAGTGTTCTAAGTGTTATTTTTCTTTTCAACACATAAGGCTTATATAGTGGAGACTTCTACCTCACACAAAACCCTAAACAAGTAGCCACTTGTCAGACCCAGATTTTAACATCCAGAATCTTCTGTGATTCTACCGCACTATTACCTAGATCAGTAGATAGTGCTCACCGATACAGAAATGAATATCAAAATACATATCATGCGGAAACATAAATATAATAATAGACTTACTCATTGGCCGATCAGACCGAAATCATTAAATTGCAGCAGCGGAAAAACAAAGCACACAGGTGGGACCCGCAGGAGGTGCCCACAGGCAGCCAACTGGGGATTCGTGACCTAGCTCTGGACGTCTTCATCTTCTTTGCCATCATGACCAAGAGTATTGCTGAAGTGTAGTCATATGCTTCCTGATTCTGGATTTGTTGTGAGAGCGAGTGTGAGCACACTAACCACCGTGCTCCGCGAGCCAATACACAGGATGCAAATAAATAGTATACATGGCTTATCAAGGGAGAGGCTCGGGTTATTTTATTTGCTATAAATTACTTTTAGTATTATCATTATTTAATCACGATGTTATTGTTGCTGTTTAAAACTCTGAACAGCGAGTGGCATCATTTATGTAATCCACCGATCATACACTCATTGCTGCCTAAGACTCCAAACAACGAGTGTCATCATTTATCTAATCCACCGATCATACACTCTCTATATTGATTGATGAATAAAACTCCAAACAGCTAGTGTCATCATTTATTTAATCCACCGAACATACACTTTCTATATTGAATGCTATCTAAAAGTCCAAACAGCTAGTGTCGTCATTTATTTAATCCACCGAACATAAACTTTCTATATTGATTGCTGTCTAAAACTCCAAACAGCTAGTGTCATCATTTATTTAATCCACGGAACATACACTTTCTATATTGAATGATGTCTAAAACTCCAAACAGCTAGTGTCGTCATTTATTTAATCCACCGAACATACACTTTCTATATTGATTGCTGTCTAAGCTCCAAACAGCGAATGCCATCATTTATTTAATCCACCGAACATGCACCTTCTATATTGATTGCTGTCTAAGACTCCAAACAGCGAATGACATCATTTATTTTGAATCCACCAATATCTTTTGTGCTCTGAATTCCTAATAATCCAATCTTGTAAATGTTATTCATCAACTCTTTGCTGCTGAATTCTAATGATTCTATAAGATAATTACTTTTTAATCCAGCGAAATCATTTGTATCAGGACATTCTAACAATTCAATCCTTTCTGTTATTGATCTAAAAACCATAATTTGCTCATCCAATAATCAGCCTTATTTTTCACTATATATCTCTAACTAATTCACTAGTATACCTCCACCAAGAATATCATTAATCAAGTTTATACTCCAATTATCATATCTCCAATTTTACAAAAATTTAATTCATCCATCTAGTATTTGATTAAATCCTATTAATTCCATTATTGCCAACATCTCCCAAGAATTTATATTAGTTTTTCAATACTCGTAATCCAGCAATACTCGTAATCCTAGATTCTAACGACCACCTAAGGCTTTTACCCTACAGTCGTATGCTCTGATACCAGCTCTGTCAGACTCGGATTTTTCAATCCAGAATCTCCTGTGATTTGCCGCATTATTCCCTGGATCAGTAGATAATGCACACAGGCACACGGCTGTATCATCTCATACATCGCATACACATGAATATTACATTCCAGAATTTTAAATTATGCCATGTCGGGCAACGGTTACAAAAACCGGCACTTAGGCCGGAATGTCATCATTACAACCAAGTAGTGGAAACGGAAACAAAGGTAAGACCAAAACCACAGGCAAACGACTGGGGGGTAAGGTGAGCATGTATGTTATTTAGGTTTAGGCAACATACGCGCTCATATTGCCGCAGGTAAGCTTGTCTATGTTTTAGAAACGTAATTAACGTCCTAATGTCCTTCTTCGTTTCTTCCTTACATACCAGAATTTTAAATTATGCCATGTCGGGCAACGGTTACAAAAACTGGCACTTAGGCCGGAATGTTATCATACAACCAAGTAGCGGAAACGTAAACAAAGGTAAGACCAAAACCACAGGCAAGCGACTGGGGGGTAAGGTGAGCATGTATGTTATTTAGGTTTAGGCAACATATGCACTCATATTGCTGCAGGTAAGCTTGTCTATGTTTTAGAAACATAATTAACGTCCTAATGTCCTTCTTCGTTTCTTCCTTCTGTGACGGGGGCATCTTCATGAGTATAATGATCTTGCGTCCCTGTTTCTGTTTTTGGTAATGCGAGTGTGAGCACACTAACCACCGTGCTCAACGAGCCAACACATAGAAATACAGTATATAACATGCCAGGCTATTCAAGGAAAGATTTGGGTTTGACTTATTTTGCCAGAATTTGCATTTAAATAAGATATTTAGAAGACTCCTATGACTTAGCAGTTTTGACTAAAAAACGTAATGTTTAGGAAATTACCATGTTATTAGTGATATAGATTCCATCCACCGTTACATGGCATCCGCACCATATAGTGTCTTTCAGTGTTATAGCCGCTTAACTTACCACTGGAACAACATCGAGGACAATTCCAAACTAGGGCTTTCCACTGCCCTACATTTTCCCAATTTCACCCACAAATCATTTTGGAAAACAGAACTATATCTAGTTAGGTTTCCATGTCCGCCCATGACCGTGGGCACGGCTATTCGAATAGTTTTGACTCTGCAAAGTTGGTACACTTTCACCACAAGAGATAGTCAACTCGTTGCCCCACGCGATTCGTTAGTCGTGTGGTTGAGCAGACCATCACAGTGACTTTTCAAAATATCTAGTTCCTTTGGTCATCTCGCCTTATGAAAAACTGCCCACTTGCGGTGGGTCTCATCTATGCACGGGATGTTCCCCACAGCTACTAACACAGCCGGGCTCCACTTCCCGCAACGATTAGAACAGCTGGAAAACTTCACCCTCCACATGGTGTCCCTTTAGGCCTCCCTGCCCTTGCTTATCCACTTCTATCCACTACCAGCGAGATGAGTCCGGGAGTTTCGATAATTTTACTTAGCCAAGTTGTACTTTACAGACTTGTGGTTGCACCGTTTTACGTGGGAAGTCATGACAAGATTTGGTCCTTAGGACTATCTGGACGGTTCTACCACATTCCATAATTTGTGCTTCCACTGCACCACATTCCAACCCCTAAACCATCTGCCCAGATTCATTGGCAATTGAGGTTTTTGGAAGAATAAAATAATCGTCCCTAAATTTTTCGTCATTCTCATCATGACGGCCCAAATCATTTTCATACTCGTGAGTGACAAATTTATGGGGCATGTATGTACCCCTAGTTACCTAGCGGAACTAAGCAGTGCGATATACTTTAGACTTATTTGCGAAAACTACGTTATCATATTTTTACTACGGCGACAAGGTTCACTTTTTCAAGAGTGCCAACGGAGTATTACTAACAAACATAATATTGGACATGTAACTAGGATTTTAAAGCAAATATAAAGCTATCACACAAATACTAACATGCATTTTGAATAATTTAAAAGGAACTAGACTTGCATAAACATGAGTTCAAAATGATCAAAGTGTTAACTCGCCTTGGTTACGAAGTCTCGGTCTTGAGTGTCGGGGTCTGCTGCAGCTGCGGCTTCCTCTTCTTGGGCCTCGTACGCTATTTTTACGTGCGCAAAAATTTGGATAAAAAATCAGTAAAACAACCAAAATATCATAACAAAATTCAATGAACTCTAAAAGTATTGGTTCTGGCTCCATTGGATAGTTCTTGAATTTAGATGAATTTAGAAATTTGTTTCATTTAATTTGGAGTTAAGATGAATAAGTTATGCTCATTTTAAAACTTTCGGTTTGATTAAATACCCAAAAATACGAAAATCTGACAGGTGGGGCCCACTATCAGTGACCGTACTCACGCGGGCGCTGACACGTGGGGCCCGGGCGACAGCAGCTCCCCCTCTCTCCCCCCTCCGCCTCTGACGGACGGGGCTCGGCTGTCAGCGGGGTGTGCACTCGGGTGGTCGCTGACAGGTGGGTCCCACCTGTCAGCCGGGGAATTTAAAAGAAAGGCTCGATCTCAGGCGCTGCGTGAGCGGGGGCAAGATTAGTGCCTCTAGCCAGGGGAGCGCTCGGGTATTTCTTACCTTTAAAAGGTAATAATACTCTTTAAGGTATCGCGCGGAGGGGGTCGAGGCAGAGGCAGTCCGAAGGCGGGGAAGACGGCGGCGTCGCCGGTGAGGAAGGGTCGGGGGGCCTGGGGTGATGGCCGAAATGGGTTCTTGGCCATGGCCGGTGATGGCGATGTCGGGAAGGCCGGAGATCGCCGGAGGTGGGTCGGCGGCGTGCGGCGGTGGTGAGCTCGAGGTGGCGCTCGTTGACAGCACGGTACAGGCGATGACGTGCTCGAGTGAGGCCGGGAGGAGGTCGGCGATGCACTGGAGATGGTGTAGAAGCAAAGAATTTTATTTATATGGCGATGATTGGTGGAATTCGAGGAGGGTGCCGGCGGCCTAAGTTGGGGAAGACGGCGATTTGCCGGCGATTTGGCGACTCCGCGGCCGATTCTTTTTGGCAAAATGATGAGGAGGATGGGCCGACGCTTTTGAGAGGCGCCCCAGGCTTTATAGCCGGCTGGACGCGGCCAGCCACGGTCGACCCCACGCGGGACACGCCGGGGTGTCGGGCGATGACGCTGGCAGCGGCGACCACGGGCGGCGGAGACGTGCAACGTGATCCGGGGCGGCGCCATCAAGCATACTCCCACGCCATCCGGGGCAGCGTGATTCGTTTTCCTGAGCCTTGTACGCTATTTTTACGTGCGCAAAAATTTGGATAAAAATCAGCAAACCAAACAAAATATCATCAGAAATTCAAATGAGATCTAAATTACATGGTTTCAGTTCCATTGGATAGTCTTGAATTTAGATGAATTTAAAAATTTGTTTCATTCAATTTGGAGTTAAAATGAATAAGTTACGCCCATTTAAAATTTTCAGTCCAATTAAATCCAGGAAATGCTAAAAATCTGATAGGTGGGTCCCACTCCCTATTTTTAAACTTTACTTTTATTTTACGCTCTATACACTGTGCATATGACAAGTGGGTCTGGCTATTATTTAAATAAATGGGGCATGGCCCACATGTCAGTGAGAGTTTCATGTATTAATCCATCATTAGTATTTATGGTGGTCATTAATTACTAATCTTTTGTTATTAGTATCAGCTAACTCTTGTCTGAAAACTCATTTATCTCCTACTAAATTTTGTATCACTCATTAATTATTTCTTCATTTTTTACCGGATTTTCCTTTACTAACTAGTTAGAGACCCGTGCGTTGCAACGGAGTCATAAAAATAATAAGACGGAACTTACTGCCTGGCTAACTTCACACATCAAACATTAGAGAGCAAGCGACAGAGAGAGAAGGGTGGCTAGAATGCGTGAGGAGATGGAAAAGTGGAGGGCAGTTGTATCTTGAGAGAGAGAGGAGGAGAGAGACGAATGGTCCAGATCAAATCGAATGCCTGAGAAGAGAAGAGGGAGAATGGACCAACCATCAACACACACTTTTATAATAGTAAAGATACTACTTAGCAAAATGACTACTAAAAACCTAATCTAATACTATGGAGAGGGGAGTCGATCTTGGGCTGGCGGGGTGGGAGCGCTCTCAACTAGCCACCCGGTTACTCGGTCTTTCGTGACTTACCAGAGGGGGCAATTGCAATTATGCTTAGGAGGTAGCGCCCCAAATAGAGGAGTCCGGGGGTGGTGGTCGTGCGGCGGTGCCGGCGGCGAGGGGTGGCCGGAGAGGTGCGGGAGAGGGCTAAAATACGTTCCCGGTGCCGCGGGAACCGGGGAGCACGGTGGCGGGCCAGCGGCATGCGGCGGCGGCAGCTTGGGATGGAGCTTCGGCGCCGGTGAGGTACCGTCCACGGGGAGCTCAGGGGTGGCCGGGAATAGGCTTGCGGCGTTCCGGAGATGGTGTGGGTAAACTTAATCGGGTTTTCACAACGGGAGTCGAGGAGAAACGAGGTGGCCGGAGTTGGGGGAGATGAGTGGCGCCGGCGAGCTACGGGCGATGGGAGTCCAATTGCGCGGTGTGGGAGTGAGTAGGGAGCTTGGGAAAGAGTTTGGTGGGCTCGGCGATTCTTATAGGCGTGCGGGCAATGCTAGCCTCAGGACGGCGCTTGTGCAGTCACGTCGGCGAGCGACGGGAGCAGTGGTGGGTGCAGGTGGCAGTGGCAGAGCAGGGATCTTGCGATGATTCGGTACGATGGCCTTGCGCCGCGCATGCCGAGTGGCAGAAAGGGGCGCCGCACACGCGTGATGAGACAGGGCGAAGCGGGGTGAGAAAAAGAGGCGGTCAGGGGCGGCAGAGGCCAGGGTAGCGCAGTCGGAGGCGGCGGCGACCACCGGTCTGAAGTCGGCGACCATTGGTCCAAACGCGGTGAGGAGGCGGGCCGGAAGGCGGGTGGGCTGCGACCGTGAAGCGGAGGCGAGGCGAGTTGCGGCCGGAAGAAGCGAAAGCGGGGGGAAAGAGTGGGTCGGTGGTGGGGAAGGGAGTGGGGTTGGGCGGGCCATTCGGCAGCTCCGACCTCCTCCATTTCTTATATATATATATATATATATATATATATATATATATATATATATATATATATATTTCCTATTTAATTGTATATTCATCATTTTTTATACATGTATATTTATGTATGTATATTTCCTTTATGGCTATTTTTGTACATATACATTTTTATGTTTTTGCTCATTTTGCTAGACCTTTTGTATAACTACTTGTATATGTTTTATTTATTTATTTTTGTTGCCCCTTTGTAATACTATTGTCAAAATGAAATTTTTATGTTTTAATTTAAATCTCTCCCTCCTTATGATGGATTATCTTTTTAGCTTTGGATTCAAGATTTTAGATTTCTTCTACCTTCATATTTTCTGTATAGTTTATTAATATTGTTTTTATCTTCCATGAGTTTCTTCAATGTTTTGGAACCTTAACCAAAATTTAGAGAAACTCCAAAGGAAATCCAAATTTTCAAGAGAATATGTTGCAAAATGATTCAAAAGCTTCACATTTTCGAATTTCAAAATTTTGGGATGTTACACCACTCTTTAGTGGATCACACCACTAACAAAAAGAGGAACCCAATAACCTACACACAAACGGATTTTGGTGGTGATCGGTTCATTTGAAAAGTCAAGGCTTATGGTGAAAACACTTGTAGTGGTGAAAAAAACAACATGTGAGAGAGGCTTATTTGATATAATTAAATTTAAAAATTAAAAATATAAAAATATGCTAGCCCATCACAGACAACGCAAACGAATACGAGAAAAAAAGAACCGGCAAAAAAGCTCAAAAAAAGCTAAAAATTCAGAAAAAAACGAAATTATGAATAGTGCAAAAATAAGCTTAAGCCAATAAGCTTAAGCTATATTGAGCAGGGCCTTTGTTCCCACAAACACTTGCACACTTTTCAAAGCGTGATATACATGGCTCCACAAGCCCAATAAGATACTCTATTCTTAAAGACATAACCTAAACTACTTAGACCAATACTACGGTTTTTTGAACCACCAATCCACTCGATATTAAATAATTTTCTTAATTATCACCTATTGATTTTCATGAATATGCGATGGCCAATGCCTGCCAAGAGCATGTTAGATCCTTCAATTCGCACAATTGCATGCACCTACCGTGGCACACAGGTCTGGCCGGTATCACTTCACAATTGCCGGCGAGCTTGATGAGAAAAAAAAAATTTGACGACATGTGTCGTTCATAACTTCATACAACAAGAAATGAATGAGTCATTTTTTCTCTGCAGAAGAAATGAGTACTATTAATCTCAAAAAATGAGTACAGAAGCGCTCAGCTCTGTGTTCTCTCAGCCTGTTCCCTGAAGAAACAGGCTGAGAGAAATGTACAGTAATAAAATAGTGTTTGTCGTTCATGGATGTTATGGTACACAACTGAAATGTATGCAACTGCCGTCACCATCGGTTTCCAGCTACAAGACGACGCCCCATTAAAATTTTGAAGTGTTCTTCTACAAATTTCTCGTCATCAGATGGTGCTCGAATAGCCAATTGATTTGTCGTATACGACTATAATTGAGCTATAGAAGAAGTACACGCATATAATTCCCAAGCAGATAATGATTTCGTAAGTACTTACTAGTAGGGGTGGATATAGAGTCAACTCCTCGTCTTATTGAGCTTTTTTAAAAATTGATATAATTTGATTTAATATCATTTTACGTATAATTTGAAAGTATTTTTAGAAACGAGCTAACGAGCCGAGCCGAGCTGAGCTAGAGCAAAATTCAAATTCATTTGAAATCAACGCTGAGCTAGAGCAAAATTCAAATTCATTTGAAATCAACTCATTTTAATGTTTAACCAACTAACAAATATAATTGAAGCAATTTTAAATCGAGCCAACGAGCCCCACTAACGAGTTTTTTTCCACCCTACTTACTAGTGTTGTTCTCCTAATAAGACTAAAAATATGAGTTACAGTGGTCACAGAAAATGAACAGTAAATTCGCTAGGTTTCGTCCACATGTATACGGAAGGAAATGCTAGTTTCCAGACTTATATATATATATATATATATATATATATATATATATATATATATATATATATATATATACATATATATATATATATATATATATATATATATATATATATATATATATATATATATATATATATATATATATATATATATATATATATATATATATATATATATATATATATATATATATATATATATATATATATATATATATATATATATATATATATATATATATATATATATATATATATATATATATATATATATATATATATATATATATATATATATATATATATATATATATATATATATATATATATATATATATATATATATATATATATATATATATATATATATATATATATATATATATATATATATATATATATATATATATATATATATATACCCACGCAGCCAAAGCTTCAGCCTCTCACACTTGGAGCGCTAGGTAGACAGTTCAGTTCCCTCTCCAGCAAGGAGTCTCAAGGAACCAATTGATTGGGAAGACGAAACAAAAGAATTAGGAGAGGGTGGAGCTGGAGATCAGCTATATGTGAAGCCCAAGACTCGAGCACTTGGCCTCCATTCTTAAGACCTGACGGGGATGTTGCTAGTGTTAGAGGATACTGGAAATTAAGCTTAGGTTTCGGAGGCGTCGGGAGTGCAAAGGATGCCGACGATACCTACTATCTAGTTACCTCATCTTTTGCCAAATTCCTACTCTTTATCAGCCCCCGCATCGAATTGCAAAAATAAGCAACTGATCCGGTATCAAATACCCAAGAACTAACATAAGTGGCAATATTTATTTCTATAACATTTATACTTGAACTAGAAGTCTTACTTCCCTTTTTCTTTTCCAGTTCTGCTAAGTACTTTTTGCATTTTCTCTTCCAATGTTCAGTCCATTGGTAATGGTAGCAAATGGCATTAGGTGCAGCACCAATCTTGAGCTCCTGAAGCTTAGATCTGATACTCGAGATCTCATCTTGAGTTTTGCCCGTGCCCTTTCTTTTGCTCAAAGCCTTATGATTCTTCTTTTTGAAGTTGATAATCTTCTGAACCATTATCACATGATTAGAGCTTTTCTTAATGCTCTCCTCTGCTGACTTAAGCATCCCATGCAACTCGGTCATTGACTTCTCCATATCATTCATGTGAAAGTTCAAAATGACTGGCTCAAAACTCGGAGGGAGCGACTGGAGAATCACATTAGTAGCCAACTCTTGGCTAAGGAGAAAACCAAGTTTTTTCAAACTCAATGTATCCAATTATCTTGATCACATGAGGGCTGACCGGACTTGTTTCAGCTAACTTGCACGCAAACAGTGACTTAGAGGTGTTATACTTTTCAGCCATTGCTTGGTTCTCAAACATGCTTTTAAAACCCACAATCATATTGTAGGCATCTGTGTTCTCATATTGCTTCTGAAGCTCAGAGATCATGATGGCAAGCATGAGACAGCTAACATCCAGTGAGTCATTGCAATGTTTCTCATACTCATTCTTTTGAGTACGAGTAGCATCTTCAGCTGGTTCATCTGGATATGGAACCTCTAGAACATATTCCTTCTTTTTTGCTTGAGAACAATTCTCAAGTTGCGATACCAATCAATGAAGTTTGTTTCATTTAATTTTTCTTTCTCAAGAATAGATCACAGGTTAAAACTGGGTGTGGAGGAAGTAGATGGTGGCATTGTCTACAACATAACAAGTATATGCAAAAATTCAGCACTATGTCTATATGAAATCTCTCATTAAACAATTTAACAAAAGATACTCCCACTATATGTTTAAAAATCAAATACCCTCTAATAATATATGAAAAATGAATTACATATGAAAAATCAGGCATCACAAGTCGACACGCAGGCCGTTATACAATAATATATAGTCCATAGCTATAAATCAACATGACACGCAGGCCATGGAAAACTCATATATGCATCACATATATAATGGGCTATTCTATTCACACAAACCTGCAAAAACGAGTTATGTACAGAATCCAATTCTATTGCATGATATGAACACATAACACCTATAATGCACGGTACGATTAAGGCTAGTTTCCAGACTTCCAGTTACCCGGTGTATACATATATATATATATACACCCCCACGCAGCCAAAGATTCAGCCTCTCACACTTGGAGCGCTAGGTAGACACTTCAATTCCCTCCATTCTTAAGACCTGACGGGGATGTTGCTAGTGTTAGAGGATACTGGAAATTAAGCTTAGGTTTCGGAGGCGTCGGGAGTGCAGAGGATGCCGACGATACCTACTATCTAGCTACCACCTGCGCATTAGCTACGAGTATTCATGAATGTTCCACGTCGCGGTCTCATCTGCCCGCTTCAGATTCGTTCGAACTGCAAGTTCAGCTTGCTTGTATTAAACAACGACGGAGCTCGGCCTTGAGAATAACTCATGCGTTGATGCGTTGCATTTCGCAATGTGCAGCTGTGCTTTGTTTATCTAATCTCTCCCTATAGTGCCACAACAAACAGTAGAAAGATGAACTTGATTAAGGTAGCAGTCAGAGAATGCATTGATAGAACTTGAGTAATGCATTGATAGAACTAGCACTTGTTGTACTTCGATTGGTCGGTATGGTGATTGCGAAATCCCCATGCATTTACCATTCGCTTGTGTGAGGCTCCTGCTGCAATTGAATGTATGTCTTTCAGACTTTTAGTTCCCCTTTATAGACACACCCAGCTTCAGGACTGAGTTCATTGAGATACTTGTGTGGTAAATTTATCATTTCATTACGGTTTGAGCCAAGCTTTAACAAATTTTCCCGAGTAAAAAGAGAAGAAAGATGGACAAGTGAAGATCCTAAAAACATATATACTCACGGAGAAACCCGGTTTTCAGCAACTCAGATAGACATAGGTCATGTTCTTTTTGGTTTATTTTTTTGTTTTTAGCTTCGGCTTCTTTGGAAGCCAAAACAAATGGCACGATTTTTTCAAGCGGCTTCGAGAAGCCGCTTCTCTAAAGGGCTTCCCGAGCTCAAAACCGTGTACAATGTCCATGTCAACAGCCCTCCCGTCTCAAAAAACATTAACAAAAGCCATCAGTCACAGCCTATAGCCATCAACCACACTACTACAAAATAAGCTCTACTAGACACCTCATCATATATGGTTCATAGGGAACCATCTTTGCAGTAATTATCACAGATAGTTTTACAAGTGTGACCATGTACTGTCTATGATACGCAACTATCATAGACAGTTTTTACTAATAACTATCTGTGATAGTTCACAGACAGTTATTAATATAAACCGTCTGTGATAATTGCAAATGTTGCAGACAGTTTTTAATTAGAATCGTCTGTGATAGTTCATACATGGTTATTAATGAGAACCGTCTGTGATAATTAAGGAGGCGACCGACCGGCTTTGGGGAGTTTGGTGAAAGCATACCACTTGTTCTTGGTGATTAGATGTTAGTATTTGTTTATAATTATATGCCATTTAATAAAAAGAAATGATAGCTAGGTTTAGATCTTGCTTAATTGGTAGTTTGATCCAATTTAAGAATGGGTCACTACTAGTTTACTTTAATATATTCTTGCTTGATATATATATTTCTTAATGAATAGTACGAAGCTAGCTACTTAATTTAGATATGGGCAATTGATTATAAGGTGAATGACAATTATATGTAAGTATTCGGCTATAGCTAGCTATAGTAGCATTAATAATTTAATTTGACACTAATTTGTTACATGCGTAGTGTAGATAGATTGAAGCTGGATGTACGTTGAGAACCGTGTGAGTGAAGAGTACAATAATGGTGTGTCTGTTTTCAGAAGAGCGGTCAAGCAGGATATGTTGAAGAAGGGGATGGAATATATGTATTGTCTATGCATTGATTGCAATAATCTGAAGATGTTTACCAACTCAGCGCAAATTGAATCTCACTTGATTCGAAGGGCCTTCAAAAAGAGCTATACATGTTGAACCAGTCACGGTGAAGAGAAGATTATACAAGAAAGTAGTTATAATATCGTCGAGAGAGACAATGATATGTAGGTTGTGGAATGTGCTTTCGATGAGGATAGATCATATGATAACAATCTAGATCAGATGCTACGCGATGTAGAAGGGAACTATAGTGTGAGAGAGTTTAGTAAATTCAGGGATTGAGGACTCAGAGAAACATTTGTTCCCGGGCTACAAGCCATAATATACAAAGTTGTCATCCATTCTTGAACATTTGAATTGAAGACAAGCAATGACTGGTCTGGCAGGAGTTTTCATGGCGTTGCTACGTCTCCTAGCGAACATCCTTTCAGAGAGAAACGTGTTGCCAAGAACTAACTACCAAACCAAGAAGGCTCTTTGTGAGAATGGAAGTAGAAAGAATACATACACGTTCGAATGATTGTATCCTCTACCGTAAAGAGTATGCAAACTTACATGTTTATCTGATGTGCAAGGAATCCCGATGCAAGTGTAAGGATGACTCTGATGACGGCGAGGACATCGAGGTGAAGTAAAGACGTTCTATTAAGATGTTGTAGTATTTGCCTATAATTTTCTACTTGAAGCGTTTATTTGCAAACCGAAAGAATACAAAATTGCTATGTTGGCACTCGGAGGAGTGTAAGAAAGATGGAATGGTAAGACACACTGCTGATTCTGCCAGTGGAAGAATATGTCAATATTTGGGACTTATCTTATTGGGAACACTTAGAAGTTTGCAATTACGTTGATTTCATGAATGTAGAGAAGAATGTATGTGATAGCTTGATTGGTTTCTTACTGAATATTCGTGACAAATAAAGGGTGGAGCAACGCACGGCATGACTTGGTCGGTATGAACATCAGGACTGAGACAGCATCGATAGAGACTAATAAAGATCGGACGTACCTGAGAGACCATGTGAGGGTCACCCCGTTGAGAATGATGAGTAATTGACATCGGTTTAGGAAAGTCGAGCTTGAGTTGGTTGGTTCGGACCATGTCGTTGCATGGTGCAATGGGCTCGGTCGGACTTGGTCAAACCTGGTCAATAAGATTAGTATGTATGTTCTGATGATTCGACAGGTTTGTTGATGTTATTATGCTTTCATGTATCGAACGGTGCTATTTGATGTGTTTCTTGTCTGTATGACTGTAGGACATCGAGGCGGAGTCGTGGTGAGACACGGTGGACCGGACTAGGCGCAGGTGGCGCTGAGGTCAGAACGGTCAGGATGTGTCGAAGAAGACGTGGACTCGACGTGGTTGCGAGGCGTGCGAGACAAGGAGCGGAAGCTTCCGGAAGGTGCGGGAGGGGCGAATCGGTAATTCGCAAGGCTGCACAAGCGGGAGATGGCTCCGTTAGGGTTTAGCCGGCGTAACGGGTTGGAGACCCGTTAGCCAAGGGCTATAAATAGAGGTGAGGGGCTGCATACCCCTTTGAGGATCACAAAGTCTTTTAGAGAGTTCTTTGTGTGTGTTGTGTTCCTCCTAAGTAGCATGTGAGGCTCTTGGTATAAATAGAGGTGAGGGGCTGCATACCCCTTTGAGGATCACAAAGTCTTTTAGAGAGTTCTTTGTGTGTGTTGTGTTCAGTCTGTGCATCTATTTGCAGCTGCTTTTCTTTCCTTTTTGTCTTTTGCTTTGACAGTCGGTATTTCCTTTACTTTGCAAGGACCAGCTTTTCTTTCTTTAGCCGAGATCACTTTTGTCCTGTGGAGAGCATCAAGCCTTCGGTAATTAACCTGCATTCAGTTGCTCTACATTTTCTGTTTTGTTCTCTGTTTTCAGAGGCCAGCGTTCAGCCCCTAGTGTGGGTATTTATTTTGAGATATTGCAAGCCGATTCCAAGTCCTTTCTTTTTTCTTCTCTTTTTTGATTACTCTCTGATTTATGCTGAATTTTTCAGTATCGCATGCGTTCCAGTTTTCAGAAGAATTAATTTTCTGTGAGTTGCTTCGTTCTGCATCTGTTTGAAAAATCAGTGTACGAATTCTCGGGGGCGATTTTAAAAGAGAACGACATTCACCCCCCCTCTGTCGCCATTTCGGTCCTACAATTGGTATCAGAGCCGGTTAGCTCTTCCTCATAGATCTTAACCGGTCTCAAGAGCCATGGCGACGGACAAGTACTCGACCAAACCCCCGATCTTCGATGGGATGGACTATCCCTTCTGGAAGAGTCAGATGGAGACCTACATCCAGGCTCAGGGCTACGCCATGTGGTGAAAGGTCAATGTTCGGTTTCTTTGTTCTGCCGATGAGGACGTCAATGCGGAAACATGGGCGACGTTGAGGCAAACGCTAAGGCAAGGAACATCATAACCCGGGGCACGAGTCGTAGTGAGTTTGACCGCATATCTCATCTTCCGTCGCCGCCGATATTTGGGCGACCTCAATGCTTACCATGAGGGCACCACTCAAATAAAGGCGGTGCGACAGGACCGGTTCAAGCGAGATTACAACAAGTTTGAAATGCTCATTGGCGAGTCCTTGATGAGTGTTTTGCGCGTTTTCACAAGATCTTGAGCAACCTCCGAGCGGTCGGTCTCACGTACCCCGACTCGGACAACACTCGTCAGATGCTCACTGCACTCGATCTGCGTGTTTGGGAAATAAAAGTGACCACCATCAAAGACACGACAGACCTCTCGACCCTGACTCTTGACGCGCTGTACTCGCGCCTCAAGACTCACGAGATTGACGTTGTCTCGTAGGTCGAAATCACAGTCATGGCCTTGGTCACCGATCCGTTTCTTCTTGGGCCTCTCTTCCGATTCGATTGCGGTTTCTCCCTTGCTTGCTCTCGTGGCGTGGCGATGATCGGTTAGAGCGACTTACGGATGATCAGTTGGCTCTCCTTGCTCGGAAATTTTCTCATGCCTACAAGAGAAGGAGGGACGGAAGGAGAGGAGGACCCGTGATTTGCTTCGAGTGTGGTGGCCCCAACCACATTCGGGCAAACTGCCCCAAGCTGGAGAAGGGCAAGAACGACTACGGTTCGGGCAAAACGACTACACCGACAAGAACCGCAACAGAAGCCTCCGGCTCGGACGCAAGGCAAGAAGACGTTCCGCAACTTTGGGAAGGCCAAGAAACTCTTCCACCGCGTCCTCACCGCACTCGACGACCTCGACCTCAGTGAGGTGGAGGGATGGAGCGACGACGACGGGACGGGAGATCAAGAACGCAAGGATGGCGGCGACGACTTCTCCGGCATATGCTTCATGGCCCTTGAGGGCGAGATCAGCGACAGCGAGCTCTACTCCGACTCCGACGAGGTATATCCCTCCTATGACCAACTTAATGAAGCTTTCCTTAAGCTAGGAGGATTTCATGCTAGATCTAGAGCTAGGTGTAGCGAGTTGGAGAAGGAAGTGGATAGACTATCACGGGAGCTTACTTCACTTATATCTGCCCCCTCCCGTGATGATTGTGATACATGCATTGCCTTGCTTGGAGATATGAAGAAATTAAGGACCTCTCATGCTAGTCTGTCTTCTGAGCTTGATTTGATTAAGGTGGAGAACATTAGTCTTCGTGCTGAGCTTGAGATGAGTAGGGTAGTTCCTGTTTCATCTTCTACTGTTGAGACTATTTCTTGCACCTCATGTGAGGATAATGATAATGCTTTTAGAGGTCTTTATACATTGCTTCTCGATCTGCCCGAGACTTGTGAAAGTTGTAATAACTTAAAGATGAACTTAAAAAGGGCAGATCACAAAATTGCAGAATTGCGTGCTTCCCTGTTAGAGCCTATTGTTTCTTGTACCAACTGTCCTAAATTAACCTTTGAGCTTGAATCGGTTTCTAAGCAATTTCAAGAGATAGTTGATCATAACAAGAAAATGGCTCAATTTGCTACTAAGGATCCTGTTAGCTCACCATGCAATAGTTGTAATAAACTAAAATCTGAATTGATTGCATTGGATGAAAAATGTGTGAAGCTAACTAAGGACCTTCTAGAAAATCACATCCTTCTTGTGCTTTACGTCTTTGAAGTGTTGGAAAAGGATAAGGACATGGTAGAGACGTTTAGGAAGAGTTACGAGAACCAAATGGCTAGGATTAGGGCTGCCCCTGTGTGTCTGCGAAGCCCTCAAGGTTGAGGTGGCGTGCATAAGGAGAAATATGCACGTGCTATTCGCTCTTCGCTATTGGTTCTTCTCCTTCCTCTCCTCCTGCTGTCTCTTCTTCTTCTCCTTGCTCTTCTTGCACCTCTCTTTTTGGGAGTGTCGATCTTATGAACACTCTCGAGAAATTTGTAGGAGGCAAGAAAAGCTTAATCTTATTTTAGACCCGGTCAAAGATTTGCAAATTCAATCGTGGTCTAGGATATGATTTTCTAGAGGATGTGAGGAAGCATCCACCTGTCGTGCTCAGACCCATAGCCGCAGGTGTGATTGAGGTCAAGCCCAAGAACAAGAAAGTTCAATTTAAATTAGCGGGCTTTGTTCAAGGGATTTCTGACAGCAAGGTGATTCCACCTGCAGCTTCAGCCTCTTTGAAGACGAAGCCATCTCATGCTATACGCCTCTCGGAAGGTGAAGTATCATTGCACCTTACATCGGAAGGATGGACATTTGATTGACCAACGCTTCAAGCGCTAAGATTGCTTGAAGAGACCATGTTGAGTCTCTTAGGCGTATTCGTGGTCACCCGGACCTTGAGTGCACCTAAGACCAACACGAGGTCTAGGCTTGCTATTGTTGGTAGCTTTGGGCAGCATCGAGGACTTGGTTCTTCCGAGTTTTCTGTTTTTTGTTCTCATGCTCCCTCTGGTCGTGACTTCCGCCGTTCTGAAGGTGGATCTCGCTTTTCCCATCGAGATGCCTACCCGCGGCGTGATCAGCTTGCTGCCGGTGCGCCGACTCGCTCTTCCGTAGCAGTCGGACCCAGCAACAGCTTCAGGTCTGCACACAGACCTTCTGCTTCTTTGAGTGACAGAGAGCGTAGGGTAGATAGAGGTCAGTCGTGCTTGACTACTTCATCTGCTCGACGTGTTACTCGGTATTGGGAGCCAAAATCACTCTTGATTTATCCCAAGATCGAGACTTTACTCTGTTTGACTCGGGTTCGCCCGGCGAGGAAGGAAAAGGTTTGGCTTGTAGACTCGGGTGTTCACGACACATGATCGAGATTCCGTTGGTTTCTTCCTTGCCGTGCTCGGTGATGAGATGATCACCTTGAGATGCTTCATCCGGGCGCATCATCGTCAAAGGTCTTGTCTTGCGTTAATGATTCATTTATTTTGAAAGATGTTGCTTTGGTTAGTAAGCTGCAGTACAATTTGCTTTCGTCTCTCGACCACCGATGACGATTTCGAGGTGAGCTTTAAGAAGAACAAGCGCAAAATTCTTGATTCTTGGGTAGTCTAGTTTATGGATTTCTCGCTTTGGGAGGATCTTTCGTGCTGATTTTTCCGAGTCTTCACTGATCCTCTCCGTTGTTTGCTTGCTTCGAGTCCGCGACCTTTCCTTCGGCATAGGAGACTTGGTCATATTGGATTCGACCATTTGACCCAAGTTAGCGCCACGATCTCATTCGTGGTCTGCCGAAACTCAAGATGGTCAAAGATCTTGTTTGCGCTCCATGCTTAAGACACGGCAAGTTGGTTGCCGCTTCTCATCCTCCGGTCCTGATTACTATGACCGATGCACGAGACATTGCTCCACATGGACACGGTTGGACCAGCTCGAGTGCAGTCAGCAGGAGGGAAGTGGTATGTTCTTGTCGTGGTTGATGACTTCTCGAGGTATTCTTGGGTGTTTTTCTTAGCCTCGAAGGATGAGACGTTTTCACATTTTCGAGGTCTTTTTAATAGGCTTTCTGTTGATCTTCCGGGTGCCTTGCGAGCGATCCGCAGTGACAATGGCACGGAGTTCAAGAATTCCTACTTTGAGAGTTTCTGTGATGAGACAGGTGTAGAGCACCAATTCTCTTCTCCGCACGTCCCACAGCAGAATGGCGTCGTGGAGAGGAAGAACCGTACCTTGGTCGAGATGGCCAGGATGATGCTCGATGAATACTCTACACCACGGAAGTTTTGGGCTGAGGCTATAGCCACCGCGTGCCATATTTCGAACAGAGTTTTTCTCAGGGCACACTTGCACCGCACTTCTTACGAGTTGAGATATGGGCGAAAGCCCAGTGTTTCTCATTTTCGTGTGTTTGGTTGCAAGTGCTTTATTCTGAAGTCCGGGAACCTAGATAAGTTCGAGTCACGTTCTTGTGTTGGACTCTTTCTAGACTACTCGACTTCATCGCGGGCCTATAGGGTCTGGAACTGCGAGTCTAGTAAAATGGTAGAGACCTGTGAGGTGACTTTCGATGAGGCCAGTCCGGGGACTAGGCCCGACATCTCAGGTTCTTTAGAGCAGACCGAGACCATCTTCGTAGATGATGAGGACGATGGAGACGAGGGTTGTCTACCGGATCCAGTCCCTCATCCACCCCTTGAGGTGCCTTCTTCCACCGCACCTCAAGGAGATCAGCCCATGCCTTCTGCTTCTTCTGGTGCTAGTGGCTCTGTTCCTACCTCATCAGCTCATGAGGTAGAGGCCACTTCTTTATCTCATGCCGGACCTCCCAGACATATCCAAAAATCTCATCCTTCAGAGCAGATCATTGGAGACCTCTTTGAGCGAGTTACTCGCTCAAAATCTGGCATGTCACTCTTTTGTCTCCATTCTGCCTTTGTTGCCTCCTTCAAGCCCAAAGACATTTGTCATGCTCTCTCTGATGAGTCTTGGGTCAATGCCATGCATGAGGAGCTAGAGAGTTTTGAGAGAAACAAGGTCTGGTTGCTTGTTGAGCCCCCACAAGGTCACAATATCATTGGGACTAAGTGGGTGTTTAAGAACAAGCAAAGTGAGGATGGTGTGGTTATTCGAAACAAGGCTAGACTGGTAGCTCAGGGGTTCTCCCAGGTTGAGGGTCTAGATTTCGAGGAGACCTTTGCCCCTGTAGCTAGACTTGAGGCCATTAGAATCCTGCTTGCCTTCGCAGCTTCTAAGGGTTTCAGACTTTACCAGATGGACGTCAAGAGTGCCTTCCTCAATGGCCTTATTGAGGAAGAAGTCTATGTGAGACAGCCTCCTGGTTTCGAAAACCCCAAATACCCAAACCATGTCTTCAAGCTCTCTATAGCGTTGTATGGACTTAAGCAGGCCCCTAGAGCTTGGTATGTGTCGGACCCGGATTTTGCAATCCAGACCCTGCTGTGCCTTACTGCATTATTCCCTGGATCAGTAGATAATGCACACAGATACATTGCTGAATCATTTTATACACGTGGAATTCACAACAAGCCATAATAATATTACATTGCAAAAGTGTAGCTAGGCCTTCACAAAGCGCAGATTTATTCTGATGGGGCCAAGCAAGCCAAATATTTACAATTCAAAAGTCTAGCAGCGGAAGAGATACAAAGTAGGCCTTTAAACCACAAGCAGAGACTGAGGGCAAAAGTGGTTATACAAACATCACTAGAACTCTAGTAATATTTGGATGAAACCACACCTTAGTCTAAATGCCTAAGGTTCGAAGCGCGGATTATTCGTCCTAATTCCCGGCGTGGTCTTCTCCATCTGCAGCAGGTGCTTCCTCGTAGGCATACGGATCTTGAGCTCCTGAGTCTGGATTTTTGGTATTGCGAGAGTGAGCACACTAACCACCGTGCTCAGCAAGTCAACGCACAGAATGCAGTAGGTAGTATGCAAGGCTTTTAACAAGGGAAGGCTCAAGTTGTTTTGTTTGCTGAAATATGCTTTTTGAACTATGATACTTAAAATTCTCCTAGGACCTAGCCAGTTTTTTATTTTTAAACATGATACTTAATGACATATACCTTTATTTTTATCGAATCAGAGATCATCCACCATTACATGATCTCTGCTCCTCATACCATACCTTCAACGTATGGTCGCTTACATTACCACTGGGACGACACCCAGGACAACTCAAATGAGGGCCTTACTCTGCCTTCCCATAAAGGCCTTTCTCTGCCCCTTTTTAAAAGATTTTGAAATAGAACTATATCTAGTTAAGTTCCCATGTCTGCCCATAACCGTGGGCACGGCTATTCGAATAGCTTTAACTCTGCAGTGTGTACACTTTACCCACATGAGATAGATCGCTCATTGCCCCACATGATTCCTTAGCCATGCGGTTGAGTAGACTATCACAAGGCTTTCTGATGCATTTTCCTAGCGAGTTGCGACCGCTAAGGTTTCCACTTCCTCCGTGTACGACCACCCTTCCAGAAGCCCCCTCTTGCGCCATCACGTCGGAGGATGTGGCCATCCTCTACCCGCCCGTGTTCACACCGACGCAACTCTTACTAAGTCATTGCAAATTAGTTGGCCCTGCCTACACTTTGCCAGCATGTGGTTGTACTTGTTATATCGTGGGAGATTATCACAAGATTCAGTCCTTAAGTGTTATCTGGGCGGTTCTACCACAATCTCTTGTGCTATCATGGCACCACTTTATCACAAATCTGTGCTATCACGGCACCATTCAACACTCCGCCTCAACCATCCGCCCGGATAATTAAGCATGTGAGGTTCTTTCGAAAATACTCTTATACCACATAAACCGATCATCATCACAATGACTGCCCAATACTGCTTTCTTTTAGCTTGCAAGATATGCTAGGGTGCTTTCACACCCTTGTTTATCTAAAACAACTCTAAGCATGCATTTATAATTATAGACTTAGTTTCAAAAGAGTTGTAGCATTATTACTTTTACTAGGGTGACAAGGATCACATAGCCAAAAGTATTGCAAAGGACATATACTAATTCCAGAGAACATGGGCATATATCTAAAAGCTGAAATTAACATGTATTGCAACATAAACATAAGCATGCAACTTGTAATACTTAAACCAAAATACTTTATTGAAAACGTAGGCTCAAAATGATCAAAGCATTGACTCGCCTTGGATGCAAAGGTCGGAGTTCTGAACGTTGGATTCTACAGCAGCTGCAGCTTCCTCCTCTTGAGTCTCGAAAGCTACGATTTATACGCGCGAAAATTTAGATAAAAACATCACAATCAATCAAATAACACAATGAAAATTTGAACAATCTCTAAAAGTGTTGGTTCTGGTTTCATTTGGTAGCCCTTGATTTTAGATGAATTTAGAAATTGATTTCACTAAATTTGGAGCTAAAATGAATAAGTTATACACATTTGAATATCCTCGGTTTGAATAAATCCAGAAAATATTAAAATCTGACATGTGGGGCCCATCGCCCGATGTGGCGCTTCATGTGGCTGCCGACACGTGGGCCCGGCGGCTGATGGCTCACGCCCGCCCCGCCGCCCCGACAGGCGGGTCCCGGAGGCGTGGTGGACTCCACTCGCGGATCGCTGGCGGTGGGGCCCACCATCGATGTGGTTTAAAAAAATGGCTCAACCTCAAGCTGCGTGGAGAGGGCTCGAACGCCGAGGGAGCAGGGGATAGAGGGTGGCGACGGTAGCCAACCCGCCGCTCGTTTTATCTCACCCTTAAGGGATGATCTTTTCCTTAACGGGGGATACGAGGGTGGGGCGAGGCGGCCGAGGCCGGGAAGGCGGTGGAATTTCGGCGAGGGACCGACGGCCGGAGTTGGGAAGAAAGGTCGTCGCCGCGATCGGGTGGCTCTTGAAGGTAATGGCTGGTGGGAAATGATGAGGTGGGCACTACGAACCTTCCGGGCTGCCCCGGGCTTTATAGGCGGCAAAAGGCGGGGCGGTGTCGTCATGGCGATGGGCGCGGCCAACAGGCGGCGGAAGGGCGGCGGGGTTGGGCGTCGTGGGAGTCTTTTCCCATAACGCCCCTCCATGGGGTCCCACAAGATGGACGCCGCACTGCCGAGGGGGTGTCCGAGGCGTCTTGTGGAGGAGGAGGAGGAAGAAAGGGAAACAGGCCTGACAGTGGGGCCCGCTTGCGAGAGAGAGGGGCGGGAGAGGGGTCCGCGCGGCGATCGAGATGGCGCCGGGCGACGCGGCGCCATCCGGCCGGACGCGTGTCGGCCCGAGGGGAGGAGGCGGATCCGGGGGCGACGTGGGCGGAATCTGACCCGTCCACGCGTCGGCCGGTGGTGGGGTTTTGGGTTTTTATTTTGATTTTGAATTTTCAGAAAGGCTAGAGGGCATAATACAATTTGGAAAAATACTAAATTACCGCCAAAAATTCTAGAAAATTTACAGAAGCTTGAAGAGGTACTTTTGGGTTTAATAAAATTATTTCGCCACAAAGTGGCTATTTCATTTAATACTCCAGGCCTACAACTGACTCTTTTTCCCTTTTCCCTTTTATTTTTCTCCTCTTTTCTTTTATAATTGTTGATATATTCACTTTGTGTACAAGCATGCATATATATACATACATACCTACATGTACATATAAACGTATATCTAAACTTGCCCTACTAATGTTATCTTTTGAAGTCTTCCTTATGGATCATCTTTTCAGATTCTAATTCAAATTTAGGATTTCCTATTAATTTAACAGGTGAGTTCTTCCACGAAATTCTACAGAAAATACATTCAGAAACCCAACTCAATCATAGTGCTACAAAATAACTTACAACATTTTATTATACTGCCCCACTGAGTTTTCAGGATGTTACAGTATGAGAGGCTTAAGTCCTATCTGTTGAGTCATGGTTTCGAAATGGGTAAAGTAGACAAGACCTTGTTCATCCGCCGGCATGACAATGATCTTCTGCTCGTCCAAATTTATGTTGATGACATCATCTTTGGCGGATCCTCGCATGCTCTCGTTTCTTAGTTTTCCGATGTCATGAGCTCGGAGTTTGAGATGAGCATGATGGGCGAGTTGAGCTTTTTCCTTGGCTTCCAAATTAAGCAGACTCGGGAGGGTACCTTCTTGCATCAGGGCAAGTACACTCGAGACCTCAAGCGCTTGATATGAGTGATGGTAAGCCGGTGTCCACTCCGATGGCTACATCGGGCCCACTCGACCCAGATGAGGACGGCGAGCCAGTTGATCAGAAGGAGTATCGTAGTATGATCGGCTCCCTCTTGTACCTCACTACCTCGAGACCGGACATACACTTCTCCGTGTGTCTTTGTGCCCGGTTTCAGGCTTCTCCTCGCGTATCTCACCGCCAAGCGGTGAAGCGCATTCTTCGGTACCTTCGAGCTACCATTGACTATGGTATCTGGTACTCTTCATCATCCTGTCTTTCCTTGAGAGCCTATTCGGATGCAGACTTTGCCGGCTGTAGGATAGATAGGAAGAGCACTTCGGGCACCTGCCAGTTCATTGGCACTTCTCTCGTTTCCTGGTCCTCGAGGAAGCAGTCCGGTGTTGCACAGTCCACTGCAGAGGCCGAGTACGTTGTCGCTGACCGATTCTTGTAGCAGTGCTGGATGGTCTCGACTGCGGGATTTTGGGTTAGCTATCGACCGTGTTCCGCTCATTTGCGATAACATCGCCCCGCAATTAGCATTGCCAAGAACCCGGTCAGCAACATTCTCGGACCAAGCATATTGATATCGATATCATTTTCTTGAGACCATGTAGAGAAGGGTGACATCGTGCTCGGTTTGGAGAGTGACCACCGGTTGGTGATATCTTCACCAAGCCTTTGGATAGCACGAGGTTTTTTCTGCGGGGAGAGCTTGGGGTGGTCTCGTCATATGGACTCTTGTGAGGGGGAGCTTTGGGCTTTACTGCTTTATAATTCTAATTATGCTTCTGTCCCCTTACTGTTGCATTGCATCTGCGGGTGCATTGGGTTTAGTCCTTCCAGCATAGGTTAGAGTGTGTCTCTTGCTGAGATGCTTAGACTTCTTGCTCTTATCTTGTGCTTTCAGGATAGCTGTTTCTTATCTCACTAGGTTGAGCTCACTCACTTCTTCTAGGTTCTAGCGAGGTTGGGCCACCCTCGGGTGAGCAGGTGCGTGTTTGCTCTCTAGTGTGTGTTTTACTCGACATTTGTTGTCACGAGTCATATGGGGTAGATAAGAGTTAGTCTGAGTCATTAGTATTCTCTATCTTATCTATGCTTTAAGGACCGCCTTTCTTGATTTATTTGCCGACTCTTTCTTTTATTGCTTTGGTTCGGGGAGTTCATTTGGGAACTTCTAGATCTTAATATTGATATAACTCAACTTGAACTAAAAGTTGCATCTCAAGTTAAGGGGGAGCTGGATTTTCTTTATTTGTTTTGTAATATAACTTAATGGAGCCTTGATTATTATCCACTCATGACATGTTTTCATTATATTACATCTTGCCATGATTTGTGCTCCATTGCTAATTTGATCATGACTTTATATGTGTAGTCAAGTCTTTGCCATGATAGGTTAATTAAAATACTAAATTTGACCTAATTCATGTCATGTTCATATTTGAGACTAGTCAGCTTTGTGTTATCTTTTTATGGTTCATGCCATGTCAAATAGGCTGAGTTGAGTCTTGAATCATTGTTGAGCAATAGATTGAGCTATATTAGTTTCTTGATGACACATAAGTTAGTACAATCTATTAAAAGCAAAAAGATCTCTTTTGTGCGAAAAAACTGATCTCACCAATTCCTTCTCATGAGACGGCTTGCCATTGCACAAGGCATGAACTCAGGGGAGATTTGGATGACCAAGATCATCTTCTTAAGCTCATTGCTTGAAGTGGTCGCATAAGGCTTGAGGTCTAGCACATGACTAAACAATAAAAAAATGGTTGGAAACAATCATATGATTTCTAAAGTCAAAGTTTGTCAATTGTGCTCAATTGCTAAAAAGTTCAATATACTCCATCAATTGTATCATTCTTGAACTAGTAGCACTCTAGTTGACTCAACACTAGCTTCTCGGTTCCATTTAGCTTATTGACATGGCTGTCTCATTTACGGATACCTCTAGCTAGACTAAAATCATGTTTGACTTGACTTGCTAAGCACTTTCACTAAAATTCAGATTATGCTTTATCTCGCTTAGCTTCACTTTACATACATAGTCATGATCCTTGTAGCATACTTGTATGTTATGGCTTGATATAATACATAATGGTCATTTTAGATAATTCTCATGGCTTTTCATACTTACAATGATCAAATCAGCCATTTCATCTATTTTCATGACTTTTTCTCCTTCCTGCATTCTTGATGGGTTTATTGCCAAAAGGGGGAGAATAGTGGTAGAAAAAGCCACTTTAGGAGCTTTGAGGAAAAATTATTCTTTCTTTTGCTCCTTCTGTCAACATGATCATTAGCCTCATTCTTTTTCTTTGGACCATGTTGGACTCTTCAAACTCAACTTCATATGTTTTTTCGGTGTTTGTCAATATACTCATCAAGGGGGAGATTGAGAGACCATGTGAGGGTCACCCCGTTGAGAATGATGAGTAAATGACATCGGTTTAGGAAAGTCAAGTTTGAGTTGGTTGGTTCGGACCATGTCGTTGCATGGTGCAACGGGCTCGGTCGGACTTGGTCAAACCTGGTCAATAAGATTAGTATGCATGTTCTGATGATTCGACAGGTTTGTTGATGTTATTATGCTTTCATGTATCGAACGGTGCTATTTGATGTGTTTCTTGTCTGTGTGACTGCAGGACATCGAGGCGGAGTCGTGGTGAGACACGGTGGACCGGACTAGGCGCAGGTGGCGCTGAGGTCAGAACGGTCAGGATGTGTCGAAGACGACGTGGACTCGACGTGGTTGCGAGGCGTGCGAGACAAGGAGCGCGGAAGCTTCCCGGAAGGTGCAGGAGGGGCGAATCGGTAATACATAACACCATAGTAATACATAAATATCGAATAAACAACATCACTTATGCACGTTTCCCGATCTAATAATCATCTCTTCACTGGGTAGTTCTCCCCTATTGTCCCGATAAAGAAAATACCATAACTCTCAACTCAAAGGACCTAACATGGAAAACCATATATGTTCTGGAATCTACATAGAATTTTTTTACACTTTATTAGTTGGCCACAAACCCTAATTAATCATTTTTAACCCTAAAGACCATTTTGCCCTGTCCAAACAAAGAAAAACATACCACTTATGAAATCTACAAAAAATATATCTTTATTTAGTTATGCTTAAAATTTAATTTGGCCATCTACTAGGCCAAAATTGCAGTTTTCCATGACTGTGTCCAGCAGCGACCTAATTCTTGACAGAGATCTTCATGATGCCATAACTTAACCACTCAACCAAATCTCGTATTCTTGCACTTATGGAAAGCTTAGATAATTGTCTACAGTACTCATAATATGACCAAGCTATGAAATAGACGTAGCTATCCCAAAACTCGCCCATAATATAGAACAGCAAACCTTAACAAGTTGTTGCACCCAAAACCCACCTCCAACATCTCCTTACCTTCCCTAACCAAAACCAGCATGACCTGAAAACCAAATTACCATGGCCTAAAATCGAGAGACAGGGTTATCTACAACTCGATGCTTTGCCGCCACTATGAAACCGACACGGATGCAAGAGTCCCTCTCCTTCCTCTTCTTCCTTCCCCTTCCTCTTCCCTTTTCTAGCCGACGTCTTCCTCCTTGCCGTCCTCCCCCTCTCCTTTGTAGGCATGGTGGCAGCAACCACATCAACAACAGTGGCAGTAGCGTCAAGGGGTGGCATAGCAGGCTGCAACAGTAGAGCAACAATGGTGGCAATGGTAGCAACAGCGGTAGGGTGGCGCTGGTGTGACAGCCAGGAAGCGGCAACGCGGTAGGGTGCGGCACAACGCATAGTAGGGGCGGTGGCTAGGGCTTCAAGGGGTAGTGGCTAGGGTTGTTCTCCCCTACCCCCTCCTCTCCTTAAAAAGCCCAGCCCAACCCCCATCTCCCACATACAACTCGGTCCAGTCGAATCGAACTCCACCTCTCTTTTCTCCCTCTATTCCATTTTTCTTATTTTTTTTCTAAATTCGTGAACGGGTTCATAAGAGGGTTGGTTTTGGAATATTACAGGGTCCCCATGGTGCCGCGAGTCCTTGCGTAGTCGGGATTGGGGACATCTTCCCCACTAAGCCGTGATGGCAATGGGGATTGGGGTGGGGGCGGGGCATGGGTAGTGATTTAGTTGGGGGCAGGTGGGGTGAGTTTTGGCTTGCTTCGACTCAAGTTGGCTCGGGGTGAGGCGGGGTTTTCCAGTCAACGATGCTGATCTACTGAGTCAGGGTGGGTTTCTAGTTTTCGCTGTGTGGGGACGCCATCGGACCTTTCTCACCCGTTTTCATCCCTAAACATATCATGCTTGTTGCATTTTGTGCTCTACTACTGTTAAAAAATTAATAAAAAATTACTAAGAAGGGCTTTCAAAAAAATTTTGTGCACAAACAATAAATCTTTAGTTTTTGAAAATTTTGAGTACCATATTCTCTTTTCAGTTTTTCGAAAATTTTAGTAAAGGTAGCTGCAACTCATGAGAGCGCTCCCAAGAACTCTTTTGTTTATTTTTATAATGATAACTTACTTTTTGCCATTTGCATGTGAAGTTCAAATTAATAATCCCACAGTGAAGTTGGTAGATGATTCAAAATTTCAACAAAATACTAGACTAAGGCACTTAGAAATTTTACTATAACAAATATCTTGGCGCCAAATAACCAACATCGTGTCCAAGTGATATCCATAGCATATGTGAACCATCTAATCCATCTACCATGAGTCGAATTCTTTTCATTGTAGTATACCTCTGATCTTCGTCCTGAAGGAGCTTTGAAAATTTTGGTGAAAAATCGTGGCATCTTATCCAAATTAATCTCTATCGCTCGCGCAATACATCGTTCTAAGCCGAAAAAATCAGCCACCAGCAAAATAATTTTTTTAAAAAATATTTGAAATAAAAAGGGAAATAAGTTGGAATATAATACATGAGATTCAAAATTTTGGGAGAGACCAAACAATATACTTCCTGCGCTACCCATCGGCTGCTTCTCCCCCCAACACTGCGCCACGCCCTCCCCCCAAATCCTCCGGCAACACAAATTTCCTCGGATTTTTTCTCTTCTCCATCTCGATATCGAATTCGGCTTCTTGGATTTGATCTTCTCCTCTCCGCGTCATTCTTTTCCCTCGCCTTTTCGGCTTCTTGTTGAGTTGGGAGTCGCCCAAGAACTCGAGTTCTTGGCCCTTGATCCAAACTTCCCCAATTCCACAAAGTAGCGCGGAAAGATTTGATTTTGATGTCTCTCGGAGTGGTTTAGGCGCCTCAATCGGAGTACCCGCCTGGGGAATTTGGTTCCGTGACCTAAACAGGTGGGAATTTTGGTTTGGCGATGGAGCAGGAGAAGCAACAGCAGGTGCAGCCACCGGCGCCCGCCCCCGCCCCTGAAGCTGAGCCGAAGGCCGCTGCGCTGCCTCCGCAGCCGAAGCCGGCGGCCTTGGTGCAGCCTGTGACGCCGGCGCCAAGGCCGTGGCCAGTGGCCTTCACGCCTATGTGAGCAAATTGTTTTGCTTGAGAATTTAAAATATACTGTTGTCGTTTGTTCATGTCTTGGCGTGAATAGCTCAATTGAGGCGTTTCAAAATTTATTTGTATAGTGTACTTTTCAAATGTTTTATGTGGTTTTATGAAAACGAAAACAATTGAGGTTAGAGATATTTTTGGTGTTTGGGGATTTGACATGCCTGTGGAAGTGATGCTAATTCTTACTGAGCTGTAGCGTTAGACACAATAGTTCTTGACAAGGCTGCGGCTATCGAATTTGTTATGGATTGTTGGGGTTTGGATGGTTTGCTTTTGAGATGCTTCAACATTTCAAGTTTGAAGTGCTATAAATGTTACTGGAAGTGTTGTGGTCTTGGGAAGACAACTAGGCTGTATATCGTTCACCATGATGCAATTCCTGGCACGCTAACCCTACCAGGTGCCAATTTGAAACCACGTGCATTACTTCGGTGAACAGAGCTAATGGGTCTTGCGCCGCAAAGTTCACATGGAAAGAATCTGTGCTGAAGATCTCACCATGTTACAATAGGGCCATCCTCATTCTCCATTTTTACGGGAAATAAACTTCCATGATGTCATTATTTATTTTCAAAAGTCATTTTGTTGCTCATGACACATGAGTCACATTGTTACTTCTTGGTTGGAGATAACAAAAGCAAGCACAGTACTGCATTTGCAAACAACTTCTTTTACTAACGGTCTTTTTAATTTATTTTCAGGAAACCTGTGATCGAAATGAAGAGTGGTACTCCAAGAAAGAAAAAGAAGCAGTGTAATTGCAAAAACTCGCATTGTCTAAAGCTGTGAGTTTTCTTTCTAGTACATGAAAATTTGTTTCAACCATGCGCGTCAAATATTAAAAAAACATTCAGTATAGGTTAATGATATCTGCAAACGCGTACTGTTACATTCTATTGGCATGCAAAGAAGGTTAGTGTTGTGTCAATCATAAGCTAACTGAGTTCTGCTGTTTGAATGAAAACTTCATCTTACTTTTAAGATGTTGACTAGAATTGAATAGGATGATCAATTCTAGTATCATAGAGTTTCCTCCATTATCCTTGTCCTCACTAATGGAGAAATTGAGTAATAACTCATGATTATATGTGTGTAGTAGCTTTCTAATAAAGCTGGGCCAATGCCTTTTGCTCCAAAGCGGTGTGTAATCTTGGGCAAAAAGGAATTATAAAATACATAAAGCTTGGTAGTATGAAGGTCAGTATGTTGTTAGTGAATAATTTTGAAACGAAATTTGCAGTTTCAGCTTTCATGCTATTATTTATTTTTCTCTTTGGTCAATGGTATGTTGTGGTCTCAACTTTTTGTGCCAAGTTACCACTTTGGTAGTTTAAATTTAATATTATATTTCAGGTTACTTGTTTGATATGGTTAGTTGACCAATCTTATTTAATATATAAAATGAGCATTTATTATCAAACAGAACATCATGTGAATAGAAGGTATAATCACTAACTTGATATTTATTTGTTAGGTACTGTGAGTGCTTTTCAGCAGGTCTTTATTGTGATGGCTGCAATTGTAAAGAATGTGGAAACAACATTGAGAATGAAAATGCCAGGCAGGAGGCTATTAACAGTACGAAGCAGCGGAATCCAAACGCTTTTCAGCCTAAGATTGAAAATGGTTCAAATATTCTCAGTGTTCGAAAGGTACATTCTTCCTCTAATAGAATGGTGTAGGTGGATCATGTATCTCTGCAATAGCCAATAGCTTACACACAGCAGTAGATAGGTACCCTTCAAGTTATATAAAGTCGATAATAAAAGTTTTGACATGTACGGATTATTAGGTCTGCAAGTTCTGCTTGTGTTTTTCTGATATGCCTTACAATCTACATGATGCAATAAAATTATGTTAGAAGATATGCTTGTTAGTACGCCTATGAAGTTTGATGTAAGTTAGAAGGAATCCTTGAACAAGTGTAAAGGACAGTCCTTACTTTCCAAACCTATTCAAGAAGCAGCTAGGATGTCATGAAAATGGTGCTGATATAGATCTGTATATAACATGGATATATTGGTATGAACTGATATTGATGACTCTATACCAAATAGTGACCGACAAGCAAAGTACGTGGCATCATCTTATAGAGACCATTTTGTAACATCAATTACTGTTTAGTGTAAACATGTGCAAAAGCAGGATTTCCGAATTAGGTGGTATGATATATTTCTTGTGACAAACTCAAGTGGAATTTTGTTATAGCTCATATATCTCCAATTCAGTGAGCAGTGTTTCTGATGACACATAGAACATTCATTCTCTGCCAACTATCAATCAAATGCAGAAATTCAGTTCCAGGACTCGTAAACTTATAAGTGAGTTATTTAGATGACAAATTTGTTGGTAATTTAGTTATTTTAGTAGGTAATAATAATATTGAACCACTCACTTTTGTAGCTGGTATCACATAAAAATGGGGTATTGGTGCATCCATTTTCAAGTTTTAATGCAAGCAATGAATTTGATTGTTGTTTAGTTGCAGCACAGAAATTTTTTTTGGGCCAGTATGGAAGGAAGGGGTGCAGACCAAAATTTATTTGGTCAGTAAAAGTACAAAGAGACTAGAGGGCAGTAGAAGGGCTACTGTTCTTTGGTTAGAACTGTGACTTACTTTAGGATTTCAGAGTACGTAACTCCAATAATGGAGCTGTCAATATATAGATGACTACATGGGCCACATGGGCCTATAGTATATGGGCCTTAATATACTTAACACCCCCCTTCAAACTCAAGGTGGAAGCGGAAGTTCTGAAGCATTGAGTTTGAGCAAGTGAAGCCGATGTTGCTCTCGAGTTTGTGCTTTAGTGAAAAAATCTGCCACCTGCAGTTCTGAGGGCACATACTGAAGAGCAATTGTTTTCTGATGACAATGAGACCGAGTAAAGAAAGCATCAACGCCAATATGCTTTGTAAGTTCATGCTTCACAGGATCATTGGCAATCTGTATGGCTCCAGTATTGTCACATAGAAGAGGTGTAGGAGCATCACAAGAAATACCAAAATCTGCTAACAACCATCGAAGCCATACAATCTCTGAAGTGGTAGTGGCAAGTGCTCGAGTTACGCCCTGTACTAGAGCGAGATCTGATACCGCTTCTTAGACTTCCATGCAAGAGGAGAAGAACCAAGAAGAATGCAATAACCGGTGATAGAACGACGATCTGTTTGATCACTCGCCCAGGTGGAATCCGAGTAAGCATAAAGTTGAAGTGGACTCTCACGAGCATAGAACAAACACTGAGAGGATGTCCCCCTTAAGTACCGTAGTACACGAAGCAAATGGCCAAAATGAATTGATGTAGGAGCACTCACAAACTGACTCAGAATATGAACCGCATGAGCAATATCGGGTCTAGTGTGATGAGATAAACAAGTACGCCCACAATATGCCGATATCTAGAGGGATCCTCAAGAGGTGTACCATCGGTGAGGCGAGTTGTAAATGAAGATCCATAGGTGTCATGACTGTTCGACTATCCGTAATGCCGAGCGAGCAATAAGGTCTTGTATGTATTTGGGACCGAGAGATAGTAGCCTTTTTCGAATGCAACACCTCAATTCCTAAGAAATAACTGAGAGGACCCAAATCAGACATCTGAAATTGCTCACCAAGTTGCTTCTTCACATGAGAAATGTGTTCCACATCATCTCCCGTAATCAACATATCATCAACATACAGAAGAAGCAAAGTACGTCCACGTGGAGAGATATGAATAAATAGAGCAGGGTCATGATCACTAGGCGAAAACCAATGACTGTATCACAGATACAAAGCGCTCAAACCAAGCACGAGGAACTTGTTTAAGACCATATAGAGCACGACGAAGACGACAAACATGACCGGGAGGAGCATCAACACACAGGGGTGGTTGCATATAAACTTCTTCATGCAAATCTCCATGAAGAAAAGCATTTTAACATCCATTTGAGAGATAGTCCAAGAAGAAGTAGCGACCATCGCAATGAGAGTACGAAACAAGAGTCATATGAGCAAGCGGTGCAAAGGTCTCATCATAATCGTGACCATGAGTTTCTTTGAAAGCCTCTAGCAACAAGGCGAGCTTTATATCTCTCAATGAACCATCGGACTTGGTCTTAATTTTGAAAACCCATTTAGATGTAATAGGCCCGCATGTGACGGTAATGGAACAAGATCCCAAGTGCTCAGACGATCAAAGGCGACAAGCTCCTCAGACATAGCAAGCTGCCATTCCGGAATATTAGAAGCTTCCTGGTAAGTGGATGGCTCATCAACAACGGCATTCACACGAGGAAAACCATACTTGTCAGCCTGACCAATAGTAGTACGGTTTCGTAGATTATATCTTGTACCAACCTGTAACTCATCAGCAACAGTATCATTAGGAGCATCAACAACGGTCGTATCAGGACTGGCCATGGTGGTAGGGCTAGATGGAGGTGCTGTGGGGTTTTTGGGACGACGATGAAAAACACGTGTGATAGGTGGTTTAGAATGAAATGGAGATGGTGCAGAAGGTGGTGTTTCATGTGAAGGTGGCGTGATGGAAATAGAAGGAGCAGGAATGGGCGTAATATATGGGGAAGGTGTAGTGACATCATTATTGGGTGAAATAGGAGGAAGACACAACAACGATATGGGTTCTGTGGAAGAATATGAGGGCTGAGTAGAGGGATTATAAAAGAAAGGACGGTCCTCAACAAAGGTCACATCACGAGAGATACGTATGCGACGAGAAGAAGGGTCATAACACCGATATCCTTTATGCTCGGGATCACCCGAAAAACACACTCAGCAGTTGTGCAATCAACTTAGTTCGCTCACGAGGTGCAAGCAAAACATAGCAAGTACATCCAAAAACTCGGAGATGATCATAGGCGGGAGAGGTACCAAAAGGACTTCACGGGACTTTTGCCGACAGTTTGGAAGAGGGTTGTCTATTGATGAGATAGGCAGAGAAACAACTTCACCCCAAAATGAGAAGGAACAAAAGATGAAATCAAAAGTTCTGAGCGATCAGTATAAGATGGCGATGTTTATGTTCACTACACCATTTTGAGCATGAGCGCCAGGACAAGAGAGCTGAGCAAGAGTGCCCTCAGAGGACAAAAACTGGCGAAAAACATCGACAAATACTCACCACCAGTCGAGGCGAAAAACTCTAATAGGAGTAGAAAATTGTGTGTGAACCATGTGAACAAAAGACTGGTAAATGGAACACAACTGAGATCGATGTTTCATGAATAAATCCATGTATATCGAGAATGATCATCAATAAAATAACATAATACTTGTGACCACCCTTTGTAGTAAAGGTGCGGGACCCCATACATCCGAATGGATAAGATCAAAAGGTCTAGCTGAATGAGAAACACTAGATGAATATGGTAGTTGTATTTGTTTTCCAAGTTTGCAACCCTTACTATGAAAACTAGACTCAATAGGTGTATGACCTAAACAACCTTTATTTATTAATGTGGACAACCGTGACCCACAAAGATGACCAAGACGATGATGCCACTGGGCGAAGGAAGAGGCGGAAGACGAAGCAGCGGATGACACACGAGCTGGAGACTCAAAGGAAGAAGGAAGACGCAAGGTGTCTAGGATGTAGAGGCTAGGAGCACCTTTACGGCGATGGCGGTCCCAATCACTTTCCCGCTCGACGGTCTGAATAAAGCAGGATGAGTCATCAAATCCAACAAAACAATTTTGGTGGTAACTAGACCAACCGAAAGAAGATTCATGGACAACTGAGGTACAAAAGAAACATTAGGTATAGAAAAATGAGGATTGCAAAGTGAACCCTGGTGAGTGATATGACAAGATGTACCATCACCGTCGAGCGAAGCTCCATCGTTGGCCGCTTGCAAGCGACCAAGCGGGACCGATCGGATGTCACGTGAAAAGAAGCTCCTGAATCAAGCACCCAAGGCGACGAAGGAGCAAGAATAGTGAAACAAAGAATGAAGACACTGAACCTCTAGGAGTGGAACCAGTACCACGACCACGAGCAAAGACGACGACGCACGATAGTCGACCAACTTCTCCGGATAATGAGAAAACAATTCTACGGAAGGTGACCGGACTTGCCACAATGCTTACGGTCTTGTTGAAGAGGAACTTTTTGGTGCACTAGTCCTCTGAGAAGCTGCAACACACTATGAGACACAAATGCAGAAGAAGACATAGACTTGAGACGTGTTTCTTCTGCAAGTAAATCAGATAATGCCTGTGCCATGGTGAGAGCAGAAGAATTGTGAAGCAATCGTGTACGAATGGAATCATACTCAGCCCGGACTCCCATGACAAATCTGTAAGTGAAAAACTTTTCAATAAACTTATGTGCTGGACATGAGGCAGCTGTACACTCAGGTATCATGGAAGTAAGTGATCCCATCAGACGATCAAAAACAGAGTAGTACTCATCAATGGACATATCATTACGCTCAATCACATGAGTTTCTTTGCATGAGATTATGCAAAAGAGCGTCACTATCCTGAACATAGCGCTCCTTCAAGTTGCTCCATATGCCTTTGGTCGTTTTGAACTTAGAAAGACTCATAATCATGGATTGCTTAGTACTATTGACCATGGCGCCATCACTTTCCCATCATTAATATGCCATTCTTTTCTCGCAGCAAACATTACTACCATCATTGTTAAGCACGGTGGAGTTTCGGTTAAATGGAAGAGTAAACCATAGCCCCTCAATGCAGTCTCTACACAAAAGCCCACTCGGATAATTCGACCATCTAGTGTGAGATTGATAACTATTGCATTTATCCGAGACATGTTGAGAAGTGCTAGAACTTGAGCAACAATGATGGTGAGCAATGCAGTAAACGGTTACACGAGAGTCTTCCTTGTCACCGCACGTGAGCCCCAAAGCAGAGACGAGGCGAGCAAAGAAGCGAGTGCCCAAAGGACGATCGAATCAGCAGCGCCAGAAGAAGGCGGACGTCTGAGGCGGTGGCGGGACGAATGCAGGACGGCGGCCCAGATGAACAGCGGCGGTGGCCTCCTCCGCCTCCGATCGCCTCCGGAGGTGTCGCTCTCCATGGGCGGCGAGGCAGTGCCGAGCCGGCAGAGCGGTGGCGGCGAGGCGGCGGCTGGCGAGATAGGGATCCGCCGAAGCGGCGGAGGCGGCGGCCGGCGGCGCGGGATCCGCCGTAGAGACGAGGGATCCGCCAGAGGAGAGGACGGCAGAGAGCGGCGGTGGCGGATGCGACGGCGGATTCGACGAGGCGCCTCCCAGCGGCGCCGATCCGACGAAGAAACCGCAAGTCGCTGCCGCGACGGGCGACCCGCGACGGACGGCGGCGGTTTGCGACCGGCGGAGAAGGCCGCAATGGGCGACGAGACGAAGAGCCAGCGACGGGTTTGACAGGAGCCAACTGGCTAGCCGAGATGGGCTGACGGACGAAAGTCGAACGAACGGAAACGGACGGACGGGCGAAGATATATTTGGATCGTGGGAGGAGGACTAAAATAATCCTAACCTAACCCTAATCCATGGCTTTGATACCATGTAACTTACTTTAGGATTTCAGAGTACGTAACTCCAATAGTGGAGCTGTTAATATATAGATGACTACATGGGCCACATGGGCCTATAGTATATGGGCCTTAATATACTTAACAAGAACCAACTCCAAGAATTATCTCACTGTTCTTTCACTCAATACATCATTTTCATTTGAAAACTGGCACCAAGTTCTAAAACTCGGTAACTGGTACTCGCTCGGTCACCTCACCTTATAGTGATTATACGGTAATTAGCCTTAACTCGGCCTTGTAACTAGTTTTTCTATTTTAATAATGGATTTATATATGTATATTCATATAAAATGAAAGCAACATTTTGTGCTACTGTTTTGATGTATATAGGTGGTTAAAAAATAATCAGTTGCCAACATTGGCTGATAGAAGAATGAAAAGAGAAATCACAAATGAAGAAATGTATAATTGGAGAGATTCATCATGTAAATTTTCAGCTGGAAGCAAGAAGGATCAAAACTTGAGCAGAATGCAGAATTATAGAATAAGTTCTAAAAAAATAGCTAGCTTGGTAGTTTCAATGCAAAAAAAGGACACTACTGAAGTGGAAAGAATGCTACCTGTTCAGAAAATCCTGCATTGCTAGACATAACAGCTGCCCATCTATTTCTAACAGTTGCCATGGAAGTCACATAGAAATCATCCCTCCATTTCTTGTTTATCCATTTGAAGGGGAAAGTATCACTAACTTTGTAGGACTGCTGAGTATACGTTGATCCTGGATAGACATGCCAAGTAGTCAAAAGAATATTTCTATTATAAGACAGAAAAGACTATAGAACTGCAAGTTTTAGCTGGTTACCTTTAGACATTACTACCAGGGAACTCCCATTGTTTGCTCCAGCAAGTGCCGTTATATAGTAGTTGCTCTCCCATTGCTCCATTATCCATTCCTTCAAATGACGAGAAATCGTGACATTTAACTTGGCAATGTACAAAACAGCTTATCTATGTAACTTTGCCTCAAGAAGTGATTAGTTTGTAAAGATTTTAACCTTGAAAGAAACAAGGTGTAGGTTACTCACTTTGTGAAGAAAATGAGGTGAAAGCTCATATACTTGAGAGGTGAACCCAGTGCCAGCATCCATGATATAGGAATCAATTATGTAATTCAACAGTTGTAAATAAGGAAGAAAGAAGTGTAATTGTAAATCATCATTCAGGAAGTTCTGACTTGTAAATCAGCAAGTGTAAAGCAAATTGGAAATAAATTAAAGTTTATAGTTCATTCATACTATATGTTGCTCCAAGTTCCAACCATGTGGTCATATGGCAACAACATGACTACCAGTCTACCACTGTACCATAATACCACTAATCCCCTATTCTCCTATGCACCAAATCACAAAATGAAGCATTGGCACACAAAGTGACTTAACCATGCGTTATCACTAAATCCCTTTATCAAAAGTAAGACCTATTGTTAGTGTCTTCTCAGTTCTCACTAAATGTTTAGTAGCCTATCTGCCGTCTATATGGTAGATTAGCTACCAAACTAAAAACTATCACATGACTAAATAGATTTCGAGTAATCAACTATACTAGTAACTAGTAAGTGCTAGCATGCTAGCCTACTCTACTATCCTACATCACTAGCAGCATGGTTTGAATCATTATCATCAAGCATCAAGTTGTCATCAACTTCTTCGCTTTCGGTACCATCAGTGCCAAACTCCATCTCATCTAAGGCCTCGACTGCTGCTGAAGATGATCCCACATTTGGTGTGTTTCTAGAACTTCTCCCAGGTTGCAAGGCCTCTTCAGTGCCCATTGCTTGGTCAACTAACCCCCATCGCCAGAAAGGAGATGCATCAGTAGCAGCCATGTCGGAGATGTTATGAATATTGTGTGTATATTCATGAGGCCCAAAGAGCAATATATATAGGAAGTACAAGGGGATATACAGAGGAATATGCCATATACAGATAAAGAAACCAAAACATATAAGGAAACAAATAACAATACTATTCTATTCTTAACACCCTCTCAAACTCATGGTGGATCACACATACTGAGTTCGGAGAGAAAATACAAATGTTGTGCTCTAGTTTGTGGTTTCGTGGAGAAGTCAGCAAGCTGTAACTCTGATGGCACAAACTGTAGAGCAAATACTCCCTCCTGCACCTATGAGCGAGTGTATGAAGCATCCACACCAATGTGCTTGGTGAGCTCATGCTTCACTGGATCACGAAAAATACTGGTAGCACTTGTACTGTCAAACATAAGTGTTGTAGGTCCCCTCCCAGGTACTCCAAAGTCTGCAAGTAGCCACCTCAACCAAGTAATCTTTGTTGTCACTGCTGCCATAGCTCTCAACTCGACCTCGCACTCGAAGCGGAAGCTGCGATGCCTTCTTTATCTTCCAGGCAATAAAGGAGGAGCCATGAAAAACACAGTAAGCAGAAAGAGAACGACGATCAGAAGGATCACTAGCCCGTGTCGTGTCGAATCGCTGAAGTCAGAGTGAGGTGGAGCTAGGGAAAAATAAGCGACGAGTGATTATCCCACGCAAGTAGCGAAGAACACGAAGGAGGTGATTGTAGTAAAGATGAGTAGGACTAGTCATGAACTGACTCAAGGTATGAACAACATGAGCAATATCAGAGCGAGTGCTCACAAGATATACCAGACTCCCAGTAAGATGGCGATAACGGGTAGGATCCTCAAGAAGATCACCATCAGTAACACGAAGCTGAAGGGAGAGCTCCATAGGAGTCTCAGTAGTGCGAGTGTCAGTCAGACCAGACTGATCAAGAAGATCCTGGACATACTTCTGCTGGGAGAGGTAGCAACCCTCAGGCGTGGAAGAAACTTCAATCCGAAGGAAGTACGCAAGCAAACCAAGATCAGTCATCAGAAAATGCTAACTGAGATGCTTCTTTACGTATGTGATGAATGAGGAATCGTTACCGGTAATGAGCATATTATCCACATATAGAAGAAATAGTGTCCTACCTTGAGGGTGAGACATGGACAAAAAGAGCAAGATCGTGGGCATTGACAGTGAAATCGACAACGGTAATCACTAAGGTGAAACGCGCAAACCAGGCATGAGGAGCTTGTTTGAGGCCATAAAGAGCACGATGAAGACGATAGACATGGCCATCTCGAACAGAATACCCAGGTGGTGGCTGCATGTAAACCTCCTCATGAAAAACACCATTAAGAAAGGAATTCTTAACATCTAGCTGAGAGATAGACCACCGGCGAACAAAAGCAACCGCAACAAGAATGCGAACAGTGGTCATATGAGCAACTGAGGCAAACGCCTCATCGTAATCACGACCATACTCCTACTGGAAGCCACGAGCCACAAGACGAACCTTGTAGCGCTCAATAGTACCATCAGACCTGGTTTTAATCTTGTGCACCCACTTGCACGTGATAGGACGAGTATGCACAGGCGTCGGTACAATATCCCAAGTCTCCGTACGTTTAAGAGCATCAAGCTTCTCTGCCATAGCGAGCTACCACTCAGATTGAGAAGCAGCCTCACAATAAGAACTAGGCTCAATGACAGAGCGAGCATGAGCGGTCGATGCCAGAGACTTGCCAGGGCCCAAAAGAAGTCGTCGACGGAAGAATCTCCCTGGCGAAACGTCTCCAACTCATGCTGAAGCGAAAAGAACTGAGTATCACTACTCTGCTGGTATCACTCATGCAAGTACTCCTAGATCTGTCGAGTAGACCGTAGACCAACAATGTCTGGGTAGATGGAGTTGTCGACACTTACCACCAGGATGGCATGAACACGGGCCTCGTCAGCACACCAGCCCTCGAAAGCGTCAATGGCATACTAAAAAGCCTCATCAACAGTGTCAGCAGCAGTATTTGCCTCCTTGGTAGCCTCATCTGCTGCAGGAGGTGCAGAAGTAGACTACCTAGGAGGAGGCTAAACCGGCGGTGGCGGAGAAGGGCATGCACCGGTGACATGTCCCCAAGGGCGGAGACCATTAAGCGTGATCTCCATGAGAGAAGACCATAATATGTAGTTCGTTCCATGAAGCTTTGTTCCCGAGAATGGGATCGCAGCAGATGGAATGAAAGCCATCGGTAGGCGGCGTTGGACGGCACAGCGACGAAAGCAACGAAGTCTAACAGGCGGCGTTGGCCAGTGTGGCGGTTAGATCAACGTTATGTTTTTTCTTTTTTTTTGCTAATACAAAAGGAAACAGACAGCCGACTACTCAAACCGATGCAGACGGCCGACTTGACTCTGGCGTCACCGAGGCGATGAGCAGGCAGATGGCGGAGCGGGTGGCCGGCGGAGCAGCGGTCGGCAGAGCGGCGATCGATAAGCGGCGGTGGCAAAGCGTCGGTGGTGGCTCGAGAAGCAGCAGCCGGCTCGAGTGTAGACGACGGCGGCGGGCGGCAAAGGCGGCGGCGATGGATCGAGAAGCAGCGGCCAGATTAGGTGGAGATGACGGCGGCTCGGGCGGCGGTGGCCTAAGTGATGACGGCGGCGGCCTGGGCAACAGCGGCGACTTGGGCGGTGACAGCGACGGCCTGGGAGGCGTCGAAGGCAGCGGAAGAATAAGGTCAGAGCCCTTACTTTGATACCATGTTATGAATATTGTTTGTATATTCATAAAACCCAAAGGGCAATATATATAGGGAGTACAATGGTATATACAGAGGAATATGCCATATAAAGATAAGAGAACCAAGGCATATAAGGAAACTAATAACAATCCTATTCTATCCTTAATAGGAGAGATGCGATGCTTACCGCCACCACTGGAGAGAGGAGATCAGAAGCAGCCCGCCATTGGAGAGAGGAGATCTGAGCGGCCGCCGCCATTGGAGGGAGGAGATGTAGCAGCAGCCGTCGAGATGCAGCAGGCCAGTAGCTGCCGCCGCCCTCTTGACCTAGGTTTTTTTAGCAACTTCATGCACCATCGCTGGAATGACGCTCTCTTGGACAGCTTTGGGCATGTGTGGGTGGACTAGTGCATGTGTGGGACTGTCGGTGGACTTCTCGGGTGGGCTGTGTGCCTAATTGAGTGTGGGCTTTAATAGATTGGAGTGGCCACTCACCATGTACACGTCCTGTTAGCCGATTATCCGAGTACTCGCCTAGTTATACCGGTTAAACCTGTTAGCTACACGTTTTTGTCTACTCGTACTCGGTGCGGGGACCTGGTACAAGTACTCGGCCGAGTAGACCTGGTTTTAGAACCATGATTGACACCACTTTGCTACTCATTTCTTCATACCTCCCTACACAGCGTTTCATACTTGTGCTTCAAGCCTAATGGTCTATTTGATCATTCCCCATGCTACAAGGTGTGTAGGCGACCAATTGGAAGATTTTATGGAAATTATGGAAACAACCACTAATAGGTTAAATGGCTAGTAGTTAACATTTATTTTTGCATTATATGTTATGTTCTGAACTTAAACCCTTCTGTACTGCCGTCTAGTTAAATTAGCTATATTATGCTTCATATTTCTGTTGGACACCATTCCCTTGTTTCTTTTTTTCATTATTAAATTCTCTATTTTATATTTTGGTTTACTGGATTTAAATAAAATATGTTTTTCATGCGAATCATTCTGATGCATTTAACTAATCTTAATTGACCATCAGGATGGTGCTGGAGCACCGCCTTCACTTCCAAAGCATAATAAAGGTTGCCACTGCAAGAAATCAGGATGTCTCAAGAAGTACTGTGAATGCTTCCAAGCAAATATCCTTTGCTCCAAGAATTGTAAATGTATGGATTGCAAGAACTTCAAAGGAAGTGAGGAGCTGCGTGCAATTCAAGGGGATGATGCATCTGATCGAAATAATGTTCAACAGGCAGCTAATGTCGCTCTGAATGGTGCCATTGGATCCTCAGGTTATAGATGTTCTCCAGCACGTAGAAAAAGGCCTCCAGAAGATCCCTTTGGTCATAGACTAAATGGTGAAGTAAGTATGATGCAGACACAGTTTCAAGAGGTATTTTCCACATGAGCTGGTTCTGCAATGTTCCAATAACCTGTCAGATTAAATTATGGTCTAGTGTGACACATTACACATCTGTTTTCTTGGTAGTATATTTTTACTTCTGGATGGTTGTGGCAAAACCCAGTTGGGTGTTCATCCACTTCTTCACTGCTACTGATTTTTTTTCTAACTTTAGCTATCAATTTCGTGGACTCCTAATTGTTTCTTGTATTCTAGGCTAACCACGCGGATGCTTCACAAGCTGCTTCTTCTACTGGACTTGAAGGGTGTATTGGAAATTACCAGAGTAAATCCAAAAGCTATAGGTAAGTAAAAAAAATCTTGGATTGGTATATTTGATAACCTTGTTAGATATGTACTATATAGTTGTGTATTTACCCTATTGTGTGAGGGGTTTCCTGCACATGCCATACCTATACGAGCATATATATTGGTCCATTGGTCTCATGATGAATATAAGCGCTATTTATAACATGGTATCAAAGCACACCTAGGGTTTTTCTTCGCCAAGCCACTGCCACTGCCAGTTCGTCTTCTCTGGTAGCCACCGGTCTTCTCTGGTAGACGTCGCTTGGCTTTTGCCCATCACCGCAACCGGTTTGTCTTCTCTAGTTGCTGCCTTCATCCGGGCCGCTCGGGTTTGATCAACGTCCAACGTGATTCCCTCGAACCGCCGGCGCTTCGGCTTGTCGCTGTCGCTGTCTTCCGTTCACGCATCCGTCACTCATCTACTGTGACTGACACCTGGAGCCGCCGCTCATCTGTTGCGGCCGTAGACTCAAAGCCGCTACAGTGCCGGATCCAGATCTAGATCTTCCACCGGATCTAAAGAAGCAGTTGTAGCTTCTTCCACCATCGTTTCCGGCCGCCATTGACATGTTAGCCTCCCTTGCCAATCTCTCAAATTTCTAGCTCTAGCTTCAAATGGAATGGATTGGGATTTGATGAACACAGGATGAACACAGTGAATATTTTTGGTGTTGCGTGAAGCGCATGACTTTTCTTGTTCTTTCTTCTCCTTTTATAATGCAAGAAACATGCAAAGCGTGAATACAATTCAAAACCGAAAAGAAGTCAAGCGAAGGCACGATGCAAAGAATGACTCAAGGAAGCGGAAAGAAAATGAAGCTGCGTGCACCCCTAAATGCGTAAACCGAAAAGCTGCGAGATAACTACATGCATGCGACGCGCTTTATGACTCAATGCAAAAATTGAATGCATGCGAGACTAAAAACTAGCTAACATGCAGGATTAAATGGTCATTGCTAACAATTCTCCCCTAATCCCGCCGCCGTGTGACGACCTCGACGATGCCCGCCTTTCACGAAGTTCATGAAACTGATGCGCTCGAGTGGCGATTAAATGAAGCTTGTCGAGTCGAGCTCCACCGGCTCAAGTAGCGAAGATGTTGGCCATGCTTCAGAGCGCGCGCGGTGCCACGTGATCGTCGTCGGCGTCGGGTTCGGCGGTTGAAGCGTCTGAACTCGATGGCGGGATCCGGAGTGCGTGGTGAAGTAGGGTCATTGGGAGCCGTCGTCTCCAAGTGTTCGGTGTTCTTTGCCGACCTCCGGCGCCATCTTTGGATGGCACAGAGGAGGAAACCACCTCGTAGTGGATGGTGAACGATCGCCCAAGGAGGCCGCAGACTCACTGAGCCGCCCAATCCCAGCCGCCGCTTCATCGAACACGGCGTCGCGGGTGACACAAACACGCCGGGACGCCGGGTCGTAAGCGCGATATGCCTTGGCTCCCGGTTCATAGCCAAGGAACACCATGGCCTTGCTTCGGTCATCGAGTTTCTTCAAATACGGTCTCACATCCTTGACGTAAACAACGCACCCGAACGTTTTGAAGTAATGCACGGTAGGTATTCGACCGTGCCATGCCTCATATGGGGTCTTGTTGCGAACACTCTTCGTCGGCGAACGGTTTAGGATGAAGACGGCAGTGGACACCGCCTCACCCCGTAACTCCCTCGGCATGTCCTTCGCCTTCATCATGCGGTAGCGCCATGGCCTGGCAAATGCGGTTGCGGTGTTCGACCACGCCGTTCACCGAGGGGAGTACGGTGCCGTGAGGTGCCGTGGACACCCTCGTTGGCGCAGTACAGACCAAACTCCACGGAGGAGAATTCGTCCAGTGTGAGGACGCCATTCTCTATCTCCGTCTTGCAGCGAGATTCGTCCAGCTGGCCGAGGCTGACGATGTTGCTGCGGAGGCGCGGGATGTAGTAGACGCCGGTGAGCGCGCAGTGATCTCCGTTCTTGCAGGCGAAGAGCACAGTGCCGCACCCCTCGATGTGGACTCGCGAGGTGTCGCCGAACTTGACGGAGCCGCGCACGCGGTGTCGAGTTTGGAGAATGCGCCCGTCGCCCGTCATATGATTCGATGCCGGTGTCCAAGATCCATTCGGATCGTTGGTTCTCCTCGTCGCGGAGAGTGACAAGGCGCGCCTCGTTTATAACGAGTTTGGCGCCTTTGGTTCGATGTTGATGGCGGAAGAGATCACGACCGAGCCATTAACAACGTGGGCTCGTCTTCGCCTCGGATCGCTCTAGTTCGGCTTGAGAAGATTCGCTGAGCCAACCTCTCACGATCCCGCCGCCTTTCGGCGATCCTTGGCCCGATGGCGAGTTTGCCTTAATAACGGCATTGTCCTTGGAGATGTCGTGGCATGCGGCTGGGATAGCCCAAACTTTGTTTCCCGTCTCCCCCGTCATGCCCGCGGTTGTGCCGCCCACGTTGGCGTGAGCGCGACGTGTTCCCCGTTAGCAAAGAAGACGAGGCGGACCACGGCCTCCTTGGTGTTGTCGACGACCATTCCTTCTCTGCGAGTAGAACTCGGTCTCCTTCCTCATCGTCAGGCTCTCCACGGTCCTCGGCAGTGGAGCCCGCGAGGTCCTCGATGGACAGTCTTGAGGTCAACCAAGGTTTCAATAGATAAGGCGATTTGGCGATACTGCGGGAACAACACGCAGATAACTTGCGACCACCTTCTCCTCCGACAACTCCTCCCAAGGAGGCGAAGGTCGCCGACGACACTCGGAGCCGGGAGCCCAAGTCCTCCACGTGCTCGCCATTTTTGAATCGCATGGATTCAAATGTTTGGCGAGTTTCGTGCCTTGATTCACGCACTCGATCCGCCCCAACCCTCATCGCCTTGAGGCGTCCCGAGCTTCTTTGGCGTTGTCCTTCTCGAGCGGTAGGAGCATTCCGGAGGCACCGCCGCGCAGATCGCCGAAAGGACTGGCGGTCTTCTGGTATGGCACATCACGGTGTCGACGGGCCCCACGTGCCTTGAGCTGCGGGTTGACTCGCATCAACACCGCCCAATCGAATAATTTGAGCGTGTGGCGTGGGGTAGGAGATGGAGCCACTACTCTCCTTCACGATCCATTGGACAACGAGTTCACGCCGCCGCCATCACGTCGATGCGGGCGGGCGTCGGTGGGACGGCGGCGTCCACTACCGTGTCGTTGCGGTGTCGGAGTGGCCTACGGCAAAGGCGGGGCCGACATTTTGCTCGATACCAATTGTTAGCCTCCTTGCCAATCTCTCAAATTTCTAGCTCTAGCTTCAAATGGAATGGATTGGGATTTGATGAACACAGGATGAATATAGTGAATATTTTTGGTGCTGCGTGAATTGCACTACTTTTCTTGTTCTTTCTTCTCCTTTTATAATGCAAGAAACATGCAAAGTCGTGAATACAATTCAAAACCGAAAAGAAGTCAAGCGAAGGCACGCATGCAAAGAATGACTCAAGGAAGCGGAAAAGAAAATGAAGCTGCGTGCACCCCTAAATGCGTAAATCGAAAAGCTGCAAAGATAACTACATGCATGCGAAGCGCCTTATGACTCAATGCAAAAAACTGAATGCATGCAGAGACTAAAAAACTAGCTAACGTGCAGGATTAAATGGTCATTGCTAACATGACAACAGTTTCTCGTTCGAGTGCTGAGGCTGAGTTACGAGCTATGGCTTTGTTGACTGCGGAGATTTCTTGGCTATGGTGGTTACTTGAGAATTTTAGTGTTTCTGTTTCTGTACCGACTCCTCTTTTGTCTGACAGAACATGTGCTATTATCATTGCTAAAGATCCGATGAAGTATGAGCTTACAAAGTATATTGGTGTTGATACTTCCTACATGTGGACATAGGTGGAGGATCACGTTGTTGCTTTTCAGTATATGCCTTCAGAGTTTCAGTTGCAAACTTCTTCATAAAGGCACAGACCAGAGCCCAACACAACTTCTACCTCTCCAAACTTCATGTTTTTGATCCACCATAAGTTTGAGAGGTTGTTAGATATGTATTATATAGTTGTGTATTTACTCTGTTGTGTGAGGGGTTTTCTGCATATTTGACATACCTGTACGTATATATATTGGATCATTGGCCTTATGATAAATACAAGCGCTATTCATAACAAACCTAAGAACAAAAAGGATTCAAATGAACTCAATAGCCAAATTATATCCAAAGTGAATTCATGGCCAAAAGCAACAAAGGAAAGGCAGACTAGCACCATCTCACAGGCCATCAGCCTCTTGGGTTCAAGTGGTTGGGGGTCAACTCTTGAGGCTTTTGCCATTTGAAAAAGCATAAGCTCTGGACAGTTAGCTGCTGGTTTGTGCCATCTTGAGGTGGTCCTAGGTTCCTAGCCACTCAGTTCATGTGAAAATACTATGATGTTGGGTTTATTCACAAATACTTCCTGCGTTCACAAATATATGTGTTTGGACTTTGGACAGCACCATGGTCTCCGAGATATAACTTGGACTACTAATTTCAATAATAATAATAATATACTACAAAATTGTATTATTATGAAGTATGAAATAATATTATTTTCATATGACCAATCAAGATACTTTTACCTATATCAATAGTCAAATTTTGAGAAGTTTGACTGCACTCTCTAATACGTATGAACGGAAGGTTGCATTTTCTTAAACTATTGGTTAAAAAAAGTAAATATCGCTGCAGTTGTACTTGATGCCTCATTTTGTGCTTTATGTGTCCTTCTGATGACATATGCTATTTTTTTAGGTCTCCGCTAGCAAACACTATCCATCTTACGGATGTTAATGACCTAGCCAAGCATTTGGTGATTGTATGGAGAAAGGCATCAGAAGCATCCCTGACGATAGCTGGTACACGATTTAATCCTTTTCATTTGACTTGACTATTTTCAGAACTTCTATAATGAACATACGAATTAGGTGAACTATTCAATTATTCATGATGGAAAGATGGGCTGCTTGGTGACCAGGAAAAAAACCTATTTATTGTTTTTTAGTTGTACATAGTAAAAATTTGACATGTCAATTGGACATGGATGGAGGATTTCAGATGCTTACATAATTATTAACCTTTTATAAAATAAGATAAATAAAATAGTTTGACAAACTGTTTTCTGTTACAAGAATAGAAGGTATGCAAATGTAAAATGTTGAGTATATTGCAATAGCAGCCCATAGGGCTATATATAGTACAAGGATAATAGAAAAAGACACATATATCTTTAACCCCCCATCAAATGTAAGGCGTATGCAATAGCATTTAAAAATGGTTGATACTAAAATAGGAAAAATCCAAAATCCGAGTCTTGAAGATGTCATCATAGCGTGCAGCTCTTGGAAAATTGTGCCGAAAAGATCGTCTCCCATCCAAAATCGTGTGGCAGCCCATAAAGCACAAAGTGCAGGGGCCGGGAAGGTAGAGGTAAACGAGAGTAAAGTTGACCGCGGTAACACAACGAAGCGGATGTGGAAGGTGACACAAGTAGACAGTTGTCAAATCAAGCCGAAGAGGGAGCTAGAAACATAATGGCCCAGATCGAAGCCTAAGACGGCGGCGGCACTGTGCACAAGAAGCACAGCAGAGGCATGGTGCAGTAGAGGCGCAGAGGCCTTAAAAGCTCGGGGTGGCGGCTCAAAGAGAAGCGGCGGTATCATAAAGACTTCTACGATCTACAGCAGCTTAAAGAGAAGATCGACGGCTGCGGCTATGCAAAAGGAAGGAGAGGACCACGCTCATCCAAGAGGATGGACTGTGACTAGCAAAGCAATCGACTGACTGACAAGAATTTTGTGTAGTTGCATGGCTTTGACGGACTGAAAGATAGATATTACGGATTTAGATGGATGCAACGGAAGACTCAGAAGAAAAACTCGAGATGGAGATACCATAGCCCTAGATCGCAGATCCAACGGCCAAACACCCACTGCGCACAACCCCTCTTTTCTTTCTTCTCTTCTTTTCTTCACCCCCTCCCCGCACACACACACATACTCCTCTCTCGCCTGACTCCTCCTTCCACAGAGCTTGCGCCGCTATGTGGGTGCAACAAAGAAAAGCGAGGCGGCCACGGAGGGGAGGTGTAGAATGACAGAGTTTGGGGCAATTGGCCACACCTCAATGTGAGGGGTGGCGCCCTCTATTATAGGGCCGGTGGCCTTGCTTTATAAAGCGGGGTAATATCCCCGATTTACATCGCTAATTATAGCAACTAATCACGATTTACATCTCGCTAACTATAGCAATCGATATCCACAGATGCCGCAAACATATGGTAAGGGGCTGCGCGTATTCTATTGCCTAACACCTTGCCTGATCGCGTGGGAGGCTCCGGACGCAAAGACCGGATCGAAAGTCGAGAAACAATCTTGTCGGAAGCCCTTTAGTCATGATGTCGTGACCCGATGAGAAGAGGGCACATGGAGGACCCGAATGTCACCAAGGGCCACCTTCTCGCGGACGAAGTGGATGTCAATCTCGATATGCTTCGTTCGCTTGTGGTGGACAGGGTTGGCCGTCATGTAGATGGCGCGACATTGTCCTGAAGACAACGGTGGCGGAGGGTAGGCAGAGGTGGAGCTCTGGAGTAGCCGTCGAGCAGCAAAGATTCGCGGCCACATGGGCCAAAGACGATACCGCCCGGCGGCTGAGCGGGACACCGTGGTCTGGCGTTTGGAGGACCAGGAGACCAGAGTGTCACCGAGGTATACACAGTAGCCGGAGGTGGAGCGTCGGGAGTCAGGACAGCCTGCCCAATCGGCGTCGGAGTAAGCCGTCAGCTTGTCAACAGGTCCGGCGCCGATATGTAGACCCAAGGAGAGGGTGCCCTTCACATAGCGCAGTATGCGCTTGATTAGCGCACGGTGTGGCTCTCGGGGGGCGTGCATAAAGAGACACACTGTTTGGACAAAGATAAGCCACCGGGACGAGTCGAGTGTAATCTTGGGCGCCCAGCCGAGCTCCTATACTCGGAGGCGTCCTTCTCGGACAGGAGGTCTCCGTTATGTGCGGAGAGCTTGGCGTGAGTGTCAACGGGTGTCGCCGTAGGATGACACTCAGCCATGCCCGCACGCCGGAGGAGATCGACGGCGTACTGTCACTGAGACAGGAATAGGCCGTCGGAGGAGCGCGTGACGGCGATGCCGAGGAAGTGATGGAGCTTTCCAAGGTCCGTCATGGCGAACTCAGAGCTCAGCTGGGCCATGAGGCGCTGAAGGAGAGCCGTGGATGAGGCGGTGAAGACGATGTCGTCGACGTACAGCAGCAGGTAGGCAAGATGCGTCCCCTCTTGGAGAATAAAGAGGGACGTGTCGGAGGCGGAGGCGACGGCCGAGCCGGACGAAGGTGGAGAAGCGGTGCGGGCAGTGGAGCTGCCCGGTCCGTCAAGGACTTGCAGAGGCGGCCGCCGGGGCGCCAGGTCGACGAAGCTCAGTGGGCTGGGCGATGAGCGATCTCCTCGAGATGGCCGTGGAGGAAAGCATTCTTCACGTCCAACTGGTGAATCGGCCAGGCGCGAGATGCGGCGATACTGAGGACGGTCCGGATGGTGGCCGGCTTGACCACCGGGCTGAAGGTCTCGTCATAGTCGATGCCCTCGCGCTGAGAGAAGCCGCGGACCACCCAGCGAGCCTTGTGGCGGGCAAGAGATCCATCGGCATGGAATTTGTGCCGGAAGAGCCATTTTCCCGTCACAATGTTGGCGCCGGGGGGACGCGGGACGAGCCGCCAGGTGTTGTTGGCGACAAGAGCCTGGTACTCATCTGTCATCGCGGCGCGCCAGTTGGCATCGGCCAACGCGCTGCGATAGTTCGTCGGGAGAGGCGAGGTCGAGGATGATGTGGCCGTCAGTCCTTCATAGCTGACGCGAGGGATGACACCAGTCATGGTGCGAGTAACCCGCGGCGGAGGTGGCGGTGGTGTAGGAGGCGCTGTTGGGGGCGGAGCCGGTGGCGCCGGTGCAACCGGAGGCGCCGGGGCAGCCGGTGACGGGGCAGGGTCGGATACCGCACGAGGGCGTCGGACGTAGACCCGTGGAAAGGGAACCACAGGGGGGCGCCCGCCCGGTGCTGGAGGAGCTGATCCGGCTGCTGGTGGTGTAGGTCTGCGGCGGTGTAGTACGCTCTCCATCCAGGAGGATGGAGCGACCATCAAGCGTCGAGGAGGAGTTCCACAGAAATATGATGGGACGGGGCACCAAATCCATATCGTCGTCTAAGAGGAAATCTAGGGAGGTGGGAGATGGGGCGTCTGGAGTAGCTGTAAAGGGAAACGTGGACTCGTCGAAGATGACATGACGGAGATGATTATGCGACGGGTCGATAGGTCGAGACAATGGTACCCTTTGTGAGAGGGTGGATATCCAAGAAAGACGCATGCCGCGGAGCGTGGTGCGAGTTTGTGCTTGGAGGTGGCTTGCAGATTTGGGTAACAGAGGCACCCAAAGACACGCAGATGGTTGTAGGTGGGTGGCTGTTTATGCAGGCGAGTGAAGGGAACTTCATGCTGGATGGAAGAGGATGGACGTCGGTTAAGTAGGTAGCAGGCTGTCAGGAGGGCCTCAGCCCAGTATGTGGGTGGTAGGGAGGCATGGAGGAGCATGGTGCGAACGGAATTATTAAGGGTGCGAAGTATTCGTTCGGCCTTACCGTTTTGGGGGGATGTGTAGGGACAGGAGAGGCGGAGGTGGGTGCCGCGAGCAGCAAGAAAGTGAGTGGTGGTGGTGTTCAGGAATTCAGTGCCATTATCAGCCTGAATGCATTTGATGGGCAGGCTGAACTGAGTTTGGGCGAGAGCAGCAAGCTCAACTAAATTTTGGTGAACGTCGGACTTTTTGCGGAGAGGAAAAACCCAACAAAAGTGACTATAATCATCCAGACACACCAAATAGTAGGAAAAACCGGACAGACTGTTGATAGGTGACGTCCATACATCACAGTGAACAAGTTCAAAGGGCGCATGAGTTGTAGAATGCGAAGGACTGAAAGGTAGACGTGTGTGCTTGCCTAACTGACATGAATGGCAGAGGGAGCGATCTACTGTTTTACAGGTAACAGCATGAGTTTTATTAAGATGCGCTAAAGCAGCAGGGGATGGATGGCCGAGGCGTTGATGCCATAGGGTCGACGGAGCAGCCAAGAGGGCGACAGGTGTGGATGCGGGCATGGTGTAGAGGTCTCCGTTGCTGTTACAGCGGATAGTCACGCGTCCCGTTCGGAGATCCTTGATAGAAAAACCATGAGCATCAAATTCAAAGGGCGGTGATTATCGCGAGTGAATTGACGAACAGAGAGCGAGTTACGAACTATAGATGGTGCGACAAGGATATTGTTAAGATGAAAGGTAGACGCGGAAGTGGATAGGACTGAGTGACCTCTAGACGTGACTGGAATGGTAGTGCCATTACCTACTGTTATTGAGGAGATGGAAGGGGGTAGACGGTGGGTGAGCATACCATCCGAGGACGTCATATGGGTTGAGGCGCCGGAGTCGACGACCGTGGAGAGTTGCCCTGCATATTCATGTTACGTAGGGCGGCGATGGTGCCGGTGCATCCTGTAGATTTGTTGGAGGAAGCCGCGGGAGCGAGGCCGTGTGTGCACGGGAGGCGGGCAGGAGGGCCTGCTTGGCGCCAGGCCGGGTGTTGTGGCCTCAGACCCGCCAAGCCACCGTGGCGGCGTTGTCCGAGAGGGTGACCCGCTCACCGAGAGCCACGTTCACGGTCGAGGTTGAAGCCCTGTGGTGGGCGCCTGTTGGAGTTGTGGCCGCCAGAGGTGGGGGGCTGCTGGCTGCCCTTCTTGTTGTTGGGGCGGTAGTCCTGCTGCTTGGTGCTTGGCCGCCGCAGGAAGGAGGCAGCAGTGAAGAGCGCCGAGGCAGCACGGGCCTTCTCGTCATTCTGCAGCCGCAGTTCCTTGAGGAGAAGGCGATGTCGGCGGAGGAGAAGGTGAGGGTTGTTGCCCGGCGATGTTGTCGGCGGATCGTAAGAGAACCTCGTTGACGCCGCGCAGAAGGTTGAGGACGAGGTTGCCCTCGAGGACGGTCTGGCCAACGTCGCGCAGTTCGTCGACCTTCGCCTTCATGCGGACGCAGTAGTCGTCGATGGAGGAATCCCCTTGAATCATCGAGTGGAACTCGTGATTGAGGAAGATGGCACGAGGCGCTTTGTTCGCCTGAAACACGTCGTCGATGGCCTTCCACAGCGCGCATGCCGTCTGCTGATTGTCGGTCATGGCGAGGTTGAGGACGGAGTCGGAGGCGGTGCTGTACATCCATCCGCGGACGCAGAAGTCAGCCTGCTGCCAGGCTTCGTCGGTGGGGCGCGCGGGGAAAGCGGTGTCGAGGTGGCTCAGCAGGCCAAACTTCCCGCACATGGCGCGGAAAGCCGTCGACCACTTGGTGAAGTTGGAGGGCTTCAGCTCGAGGACCATGGGGACGTGCAGCTTGACATTGGTAGTGGCGAAGGGGCAGATGATCGGGGCAGGAGCAGCCCCGAGGGCGCCGAGGCAGAGGTGAGGCGGAGGTAGTGCCCATGGGAAGAGGAGGTGGGGAGGCTGCGCAGGAGGGAGGGGCGGAAGGTGGAGAGAGGCCGGGAGATCAGATCAGGACCCGGAGCTCACGGTGGGCTGGAGTGGTGGAATCGCAGGGACGCGTTGGTGTGGCGGCGCAGACGAGAGAAGTCGCGCGGAGAGGAAGCAGCGGAAAAGGGGATCGAGTCTGCTCTGATACCATGTAGAATGACAGAGTTTGGGGCAATTGGCCACACCTCAATGTGAGGGGTGGCGCCCTCTATTATAGGGCCGGCTGGCCTTGCTTTATAAGGCAGGGGTAATATCCCTGATTTACATCTGCTAACTATAGCAACTGATATCCACAGATGCCGCAGCATATGGTAAGGGGCTGCGGCGTATTCTATTGCCTAACAGGAGGGGCCGAGGCGACAAGGAGGTCGTTGGATTCGACGACGCGGAGCGCGGAGGAGGCGAGGTGGAAATGACCGAAGACGTGTCGACTGGGGCGACGGCGGCCGAGGCTGGCGCGGAGCGCCGACGTGAGCGTGGGCCGACGGCATGAGCGGAGAGGCTCGGATCTGTGTGAGGAGGCGACTGAGCAGTGGACGGCGGCGGCAAAATCCGAGGCGGCGGCCGCCGGATCCGTGGCGCGATCGCGGATCCGAGGCAACGACTGGATCCGGGCGGGAGGCAACCTAGCGCAAGCGCGGCGGTTGGGATGGCGGCCCGGGAGAGCGGCGGCTTGGGAAGGGGATGGCCTAAGAAGGGCAGCGGAGTCGGCAACGAAGAGGGACCGCCAGATCTCGGAGGCGGCGGCCGAGGCAGGCATAGTTGGATCCGGCCGACGGCGGGTGCAGCACAGAGCGCCGACGCGAGCGCATTGGCGTACACGGCTGCCGCCAAGGTGGCCGCCCCCGGGATGGTGCTATCTACTTCCTCGATGAGACGGCCGATGAGATGGCAGCAGCGGAAGATTTTTGAGTTGAGCTAGGTATTTAACCAAAGCTTTGATACCATGTTACAAGAATAGAAAGTATGCAAATGTGAAATATTGAGTATATTGCAATAACAGCCTATGGGGCTATATATAGTACAAAGACTCACTAAACCCTAGACTACAAGAATAATAAGAAAAGACACATATACCTTTAACATTTTCTATTTTCAATTTAAAAAAAATATGCATCTAGAAGAATAGCTTTGCTTCATTGAGGACATATCTAGTGCAAACCATCATTTTGGTGCAACCTTGAAATACCATTTTGGTTTGAGCACCAAATGCGGGTGGGAGTGTTGTCACTGTCTCTAGATTTATTTTCAACTAAAATGTTTTTCCTATTTTCAGATAACAAAGTGGAGAGGGATGGAGAGAGGGAAATTTACACAAATGCTGACCTAATCAATGATAATAGCAAGAAGCAGGAAGTTCAGAACGCTGCTGCTAGTCAACTTGACAGTGCGACATATATAGATCAGTCGAATGATGGTGATATTGGATCCCGTTGCTCTAATGCCCAAGAGAATCCTAGGCCTGCCTCTCCAGGAACAGAAGCGCTGATGTGTGATGAGCAGGGTACTGCATTGGGAACAGATTATAGAAGTTCATTTCCAGTGGCATTGCATGATCAGGACACTTCAGGGCTAAATGCTCTGCAAGAAAAAGCAGTGTTGACAAGGTTTCGAGACTACCTCCGGATACTTATCACACGTGGAAAAATAAATGGTGAGAGGAAGTTGCTAAGATATTTCTACCCTTCAATAATGCTGACGTCTTGACACTAGTTGGACATATCTGGCTTGTTACATTTGGATACATTTCAAGTAAATTCGCCTGCTACAGTGCTAGTTGTTTTCAAACTGGCCATTTTAAGGTAATTGAAACTATCACATTCACATAGGAAAATCAACAAGATCAGGATGAGTTAAATTGAGAAATTGAAACTTTCGCCAATGAAGTTAGAACTAAACACGAGTTGTATCACAGTTGGTGTAGGATGGTTCCAGGTGATGAACTCTTATTGATCTGTTGGTGTAGGAGATTTTGAACGATATTAGTTGGTTAGTGCATATTGACCATCAACGAAATATTTGCAATACTGGCACATTCTGATGAATTTTAGTTGATTAGTTGGCACAATAATGTTTGCATCCTATTCTGGTTCAATATAATATTTCAGCCTGGATATTTGAAATGGTACTTGTTATGCTAACAAATATTCATTATGTGCATGTGTTGTTGCTTGTTATAATCTTAAAATTTCTTGTTGCTTCTGTTTTTCAACTTGCGGCTTGCCGAGCTGATAGTTTTTCTGGGATAACAGAAGCGAACTCGTCATCAGAGGCAGTAAGGGAGTTGGATGCTCGAAGACATCATGGAGCAACCACCATTTTACCCCCACTAAAAGCTGACGAAAAACCCAAAGCTCCAGACGACCCCGAAAATACTAAAACAAGTCAACCATCTTCATCAAATTGTGGATCAAAAGACCAAGTGTGACCGTTGAAGTAGATTTAGCCTCAAAATTTGCAGTTTCATGTCAAAAATATGTTTGTAACGCAGTCCCATCTCTGTGTATATATTGATAGCATAGTCCTTGTTGCCATTTCTGGCAACCGGCCATTTAGCATCAGCCTCATGAGGTGTATAGCAGGCAACAATTTTCCTGCTGATCATGTAATTAATTTAATCAATAATTAGTTGTTTTATGTGATGGTTCACCTATTTAGTTGTTTTATATGATGGTTCACCTATTCTGGTGGAATTTGTGCTCTGACTGTCTTGGTGATAGAACTGTTGCAACAATGTAACTGTTATGAATATTATATGTATATTCATAAGGTGCAAAGGAAAATATATATAGGAAATACAAAAAGATATATAAAGGAATATGATGTACGCAAATAAGGAAACTAAGGAATATAAGGAAATAAATAAATCAATCATATTCTATCTTTAATACCCTTGTTTAAATTTATAGTAGATCATACACTGAATTTAGAGATAAAATACAAATATTGTGTCATAGTCTGTGGTTTTGTGAAGAAATCAGCAAGCTATAACTCCGAGAGCATAAACTATGAAGCGAGTATTTCCTCTTGCACTTGTGAGCAAGTGTATAAAATATCTACACCAATGTGCTTGATGAGCTCATGCTTCACTGGGTCACAAGCAATATTGATAGCACATGTACTGTCAAACATAAGGGTCGTCGGTCATTTCATAGGTACTCCAAAGTTTGCAAGTAACCACCTTAACTAAGTAATATCTGTTATCACGGCTGTCATAGCTCTCAACTCAACTTCTACACTCGAACGGAAAACTGTAGACTGCTTCTTTATCTTCCAAGGCAATCAAGGAAGAGTTAAGAAAAATATAGTAAGCAGAAAAAGAACGATGATCAGAAGGATCACTAGCCTAGGTCCTATCGGACTATGCCTGAAGCTTTAGTGGGTTAGAGCTAGGGAAAAACAAATGATAAGAGATTGTCCTACATAGGTAGCGAAGAACACGAAGAATGTGACTGTAGTGAAGATGAGTAGGACGAGCTATGAACTGACTCAAGATATAGACAATATGAGCAATATCAGGACGAGTGCTCATAAGATACACCAAATTTCCAACAAGATGACGGTATCGAGTAGGATTCTCAAAAAGAGCACCATTAGTAGCGCGAAGCTGAAGAGAAAGACTCCCATGTGAAGATGAAGAGAAAGCTCCATAGGAGTCGCAACAGTGCGAGTATCAGTCAGACCAGACTAATCAAGTAGATCTTAAATATACTTTTGGTGGGAGAGGTAGTAGCCCTCATACGTGGAAAAAAACTCAATCCTAAGGAAGTACGTAAATAAATCAAGATGTTAGTGTTGGGACCTCTCAATGTTTGGCTTGCAAGTGGGTGTGGGTAGAAAGGACATCTTTTTTGGCGGTGGAACTGAGGACACGTTGAAGGGCTAGACCTTTGATGTTAGTGTTGCTGCTATTAGTATCTGCAACTTAGAACTTTGATGTTGGTGTTGCTGTTGTTTGTATCTGTAGCTTTGCATCTTTTTTTTTTTGAGTTTTCGGTTGCGTCCATTTAAATCCGTTGTCTCTATCTTTTAGTTTGTCCAAGCCGTGTGAGTCCACAATTTTTTTGTTCAGTCAGCCGATATTTTATTAGCAATGGTCCATCCTCTTGGACTGAGTGTGGTTCCTTTTTATTCGCATGGCCGTAGTTGTCGCTCTTCTCTCTAAGACGCTACAGATCATAGAAGTTTAAGGCCGTCGCTTCTCTCTGTGCCACCACCCCGAGTTTTAAGGCCGCTGCGCTTTCTTTCCGCGCCGCCGTCATCTTGGATTTGATCTACGCCACCATACTTTATCGACTGTCGCGACGCCGAATAGAGATTTTCTGACCTCGACACAATTTTTCAAAAGCTACATGGTACTACGAAATCTTCTAGACTCGGATTTTAGATTTATCCTATTTTAGTATCAACCCTTTCAAATGCAATACTATTGGATACGTCTTGTATTTGAGGAGGGGTGTTAAGGATATAAAGGTATTAGTGTCTTTTCCTATTTTAAGGTTTGGTCCTATGTCCTTGAGTCTTGTATTACACATTGTCCCTTTGGGTTATGCAATACGTGTGCGATTTTCTATTCTTCCAATAGATCTAACACCTGCAACATTGAATTGTTTGCATTTGCCATCATCTCAACAGGGACATTAGTTTTTACTTTTTAATGCTAGCTTCTTTTTAATATACTCCACGTGCAAATGCAAAAGGAGAACATACATAGCTCAAAAGTATGATAGCAAATGTTTTTGCAGTTTTGGTTGATAAATTCTTGTGCTTTCCCAATTCATGGAACACTACTTGAAGGAAAACAAAGTGGTCATTTGAGTCATGAAGTTACACAACTAGTGAGAAAAAGAACGCATCCACCCTTAAACACACTCATACGGGGTCAGAAACCAAAACCTCGCCCATTCAATCCACCTTATATTAGTTATTCAATTATTCCACTAAAATTTAAACTATTAACAAACAATTACAAGAGATTTAAAAGGTAATACACATATACAATGAAGACGATTTTCACGTGTATAGTATTATAATGAACCATTGCATCTGCATGATAGTTCAGGAAACTCAGAATGTGAATGACTCCAAAATCAATGACAGAAGTTCTTAACTAAAAAACAATTTGTGGACATGGATAACTGGTTTCAATTGGCAGTGAACCAAACAGGCCCTTAACTACAAGTGCGGAATCAATGAAGAACTACTGTATAAATTAGCACCATTTTTTGGAAAATAAACTGCACCCGCACCCTGGGTACCAAGTCCTATAGGGTTAACGGAGATCAATCTTGCACGCTGAAGAACAAGAACCTAATGGAACGATGGGTTAGATTAGCGGGCACCACGCAGCAAACAAATCCGCAGCTAATTGAATGGAGAGAAAAAAGATTTGGATTTGATTGCTCACAGCCACAGCAAAAAAAAAAAAGGTCCCCAAGAACACAACCATATCTTAGAACAATCCATCCAAGGAAGCTAGTGTAACACCCTGGCCTAGCCTCTGAGCCCAGAATACTACCACTGCTCTATGGCACAACCATTCACATCCATCGCTGCTAGATTTCGGCAGCAACTCCTCTAGTCAAATCACAATAATGCGGTAAACAACATACGCTTAACAAAAAACATTGAAGTAAATGTATAAATTCGCCGATTATCGAAAAAACATATGAGCCACACATGACTAAATATTTTCATTAAAACATATTTTTAATTACTATCTACCTAAGCATGCCAATAAAGTCAGAATATGTCCACTAAAGGTGATATGTGAATTATTATCTGCACGTGGAATAAATGTGCTACTCCCACCCGTGCATGTCGCCTTCAACATTCTCTTAAAAACAATAACTAAACAAGCGCAAGTCCAAGACTCAGCAAGTATATAGCAAAAAAGCAAACATCCGCCTACATATATCTCTATCTTAACCTCCATTCTATTTAACTGTTTATATCCATTCACCCTTTCATTATCATTAACTTTCTATTATGCAATTTCATGTCCTTGTCATGGAAACAATGCAACTGCACATGCACATGGCAAACTTGATATAAGGTAGTATATGTCCCATGTCCTTCACATTATTTATATCACCATAACAATAAGCATTTATGAGCATCACTTTTCTTTTACTGTTGCAGTGCAATGCTCATGCACATGTCTCAACTTTTCTTTAGCTTACATCGGTATAACGGAGTGAGCACCTGTCGATGCTCACCCAAACCCGCCCTCTTTCATGCGGGGACCTTAATAGCCCGTTCTTTTTCATACGGGACCTCAATAGCCCGTCCTTTTTTTGTAACACCCCAGGACCCACATTACCCTGGGATGCTACTAAAACTGCTCTACAACTAGTCAATTTACAAGATAAATTAAACTTGCAACAATTACTAAACAAGATAGTATAAGCGGAAGCATAAACAACTAAGGAATAACATGATAGTGATAGCAATTCACTAATTAAAACATCCTCCAATATTTTAATCTAAAACATAGCTCACAAATTTAACATTATGAAGATAATGTAAACAAAACTATGCAAAGGTCTAGAATTCTTTCAACTTATTACAGCATTAAACTATGATCCAAGTGCATCAGTGTGGTGCCGTTCTACCCTTCCCATGCATGCTCAATGTCCACAGCAGGGAGGGAAACAAGGGTGAGATAAAATCTCAGCAAGCAAACTGCTTAACAGGCTATTCAAACTACAAACAATTATACATCATCATTTATAATTTCATACAACTACAACCACAATTCATGTCCACAATTATTAAACCACCACAAATCTTATGGATCATACCTCTTCAATTTCAGATTTAATTGGCATATAAATGCTATCATTTTATCTGCAAATAATTACAAATGAAACATTTAATCCTTCCACAAACCACAATAGATTAATCATCAACATTTAATCTTCCACAATTAACAATGTTTATAACCTCAAGCGCAAATCACCATCAAAGACGGTAAAACATTAGCAAATTAATCTTATTTGACTACTTTAAATCCTCAACCACTACCACTACCAAAGTCAATAAAACATATGTATGTCTTACTTCCATGCTTTATTATTTCCCACATCCACAATTGCTATCAACAATTAATACAAGAGAAAAGAATCCCATACCATCACCACAACCCTTACCATACACAAGGGGCGAACCCCATTCCACGACCACATCCACAATCCTCATACCACAAGTAGCTCACATGAGCCAATTCCACATTATAACTAGAAAGTTCTATATTCCACAAAATAACATCACCACAATATATATTGCATATGTATGCAAATAAATCTTTTCACAATGCAATGCATATTAATGCTTCATGCTATGCTCCACATCACTCTTACCAGGGCAGGAATTGTAGTTCATCATATTACGGCAATATATGATGCTTCCGCGGGCGAAGAGGTGCATCGTATTACGGCAATATACGATGTTGTACCGGTACGGTCGCGGTTAAGTGCGGCGACATCCGCATATGCAAATGACATGATATGACATGTATGATATGATAATTCATAAATCTCATTAATTCATCCACAATGAGCATTATCATGCTCTCAACATATCCACATCCACCACATGTTATTTTCATGTCCACATTATAACATTAAGCAAGAATTCTACATGTCTACTAGCATAATATCAACATACCAACATATAAATACTTGCTATCATCTCCACAATTAAAATATATTGCAATCATGGCATAATGTATCAAATTAAGATAATAATGTAAATTGCAAGTAGAAGGAATAACAAGTTAAACGGTAGCAATAACCGCTACGTTCACTTGCCTCAATCCGATGAAGCGAAGTAAAATCAAGAGCGCTCAGGGATAAGACCATCTGTCCAAAAGATAACTCTCAGCACACAACCACAACATACAAATATGACTAAAAAATATTAAAGACGTCGCTAGAACCCCGAACCCGCACAAACTCCTCTCCGCTCAACAATTCAGCAAAATACCCTCTGCAGCAGCGCTGCTTCACAATTTTTTATCTTTAAAAATAATGATCGAAATATAGCAAATGATACTTCTCTGGATTCATGACTTAAAAAAATACAATTTTTATGTAGAACACATATTTTTATTTCGATCACAGCTAGGGGTAATTTAATGCCCAAAACAGAGGAAACTCTCTGATCTGGCAGACTGGATAGCGAAACTAAATCGCGTCCCAAAGACAGTACAGGGGTCTAAAAATTCTGAAAATTATACAACAACTATGTATATTAATTATCTACAACTTTCTCAATTATGGCCATAACCATAAAAATCATCTACTATTTTAAAATCCTATATTACAGTCGGACTGTATCAATCTGTCCGCCTGACAGACAGCGGTATTACTGACTCCGTATCTCCCAGATCCCATGGCCAAAAATTACGAAAAACTTACAGGAGATGCATCCGGAAGTCCTCTACAACTTTCCTTTTGGGAGAGTCTGCAGGAAAATTCGTTTACTAGGTCAAAACCGCGTGAACAGCCGGGCTACGCGAATCAATCTACTAACAGACAGCAGGTATACCCTAATCGGGCAATTAATCTATAATCTCCCATCAATATCCGTACCAAAAACCCTAATTAATATGAAAACAGAGGGTTTGAGATGAGAAAAATTACTAAGATGAAGATTTTCCCCACTTTTTTCCTCCTCTTCTTCTTCTTCTTCTTCTTTCTTCTCCTCTCCTTCTCCTTTCTTCTTCTCCTTCCTTCTCTTTTCTTCTCCTCCAATGGCAGCAGCACTTGGGGCACCAATGGTAGCAATAGGGGAGGGGAGGCGCCCAAGGGGTGGGGGCGGCCAAGGGGTGGGGAGGGTGGAGGGGCCAAGGAGGGTTTATAAAGGGGTGCTAGGGTTTTGGAGTGGGTACGGGCCCCCATTTGGGCTGGCTGGCCCAAGCGGCTGGCCCACCCCTCCGGACAGCCCAAAACATTCGAATTAATTGTGTTTAATTTATTTAATTCATTTTACAAAGTTCTACAATTCATATTTTTTCCTTCCCGCAATTTTCTGAAAAACCGGCGATTCCGCGATTGTTTAAAAACTTACACCGTAACGACGTTCGGGATATTACATTTTCATACAAGGATCTCAATCTCCACTCATGTGGAGTGCTTACCAAAACAGGTCTTACTTTCTCCCACTCCTATGGGAGGTCCGCACAAAGTAGACCATAGATACCACAAATGTCATCTATTTCCATGGTATGAATGCACATGTGCAACCTTTTTGTTTAGGCATATGAACACGTCATGTTTCCTTAACCATCATTCACCAACATATCAACATCAGTTTTCCATATCATGTACCATTACCATTACCCTTTATCATGGCATCAACCAATAATTATTATAAAGTTACCAGGTAAACATGTATAATCATCTAAATTGTCAAGATAAAGAGTGCATCAAATTAAACTAATAACAGTCATCAACCCAATTTACCATTTTACCATGCACTTGCCTGTTCAACCTGGTGGGCGATGTGTGGATGGCACCGGTCCTGAACCTCTTTCCTAGACAAACATCAGCCTTCTCAATACAACAAGCAGTGCATACATGCAATAAACGACATCATTCCTACGCACAAACCTGACACAAACAACCCCCTTTCACCGGATGCCTTCCCGTTGTCTCGGTGATTAAACAACCATCAATGTCAATCTTGAAACCCAAACATAGAAAATGATACAAGTTCTGGAATCTACATAAACTTACTCACATAATCCTGGTTATCACAATTTAAGTATTCTACACAAACTTACTTACATAATCCTAGTTATCGCAATTTAGGAATTATGTCATCTAGGCCCGTGATGTCAGTCCCAAAGGCCATGCTATCCCATACCAGGTAGAAGCCTTCTTGGAACCATAACATCCAAACCATTTCGCCAAATTTTGCGTTCTATCACTCTATAGAAAGATTTAGGAATTACCTACATTATTCATGTTATGACAAAACCTTGGTTTCGACACCTTCTATTTTTAATTTGTGAAATACCACAACACTATCGAAGTGCAACAACTCACTAGATAGTAGTGTTACTATTAACATAACTCTCAACCTACTCCACCAAATCAGGTGTTCAAGCATTTTATGGAAGCTAACCAAATTATCTATCTTTTGCTAGTAGATCAAGTTCTCAGTTGGAGGTATTGCACATGGAATTCATCAACTAACCACGTTCTAGCTATTTCAAATGCACCAATCTTGCTAATCCCTACTCTATCCTCTACACAAATGATAAGCAAACACTGGAAAGGATTCGAGGTGTAACCCTAGTGACGAATAGCTAGATCGAGGCACCTTCCTCCTTGTCTTGAACAGATCTGGTGTCAGCTCGGCCTTCCCTCTTCTTCTTTCTCCCCTTTTCTTCTCTTTCTTCTTCTTTTCCCATCTCTTCTTTCCTCGGCTGGCTCCCCCTTTTCCTCTTTTCTCCTTTGTTCTCCCAACCGGGTCCCTCTTCCCTTCCTCCTATCCATTTACGGCCGACTCCTCCTTCCATCTCTTCCCCCTCTTCCTGCCCTCCCATTCCTTCCTCCCTTCTCTTCTTGGCTGACGGGAGGAGGGGCATAAGCGGTGGAGGGGAGAAGGGCAGTGTGTGGCGCAACCGAGGTGGTGGCTCTTGGGTTGGTTAACGGTGATGCATGGGCTGGGTGATGGTGACTAGGTGGCAATGCTGTGTGACAGCGTCAGTGGGTCAGCCGACAACACGGTGCACGGGAACAACGACAGCTTGGCAACGGCAGCTCGGCAACGACACCACATGGGGCCGACGCTGGAGCAGCACGGTGATGGCTTGGTGAGGGCAGCGTAAGGCAGTCAATGGCTAGCGGCCTAGGCGTGGGAAGGCGTGGCACATGGAGGAGCAGCGGCATCACACAGAGGGCAGTGAGCACAGGAGCAGCTGGAGTGGATAAGGGCCAGCTGTCACCCCTCTTCTCCCTTTTGTGGGGTTGGCTTGGGCTAGGCCGGCTCGAGCTTGGGCCTGGCCCAGCCACCTCTATCCTTCTTTTTTCTGGTATTACATCTAGGGTTCCTTACCAATGATAGAAGAAACTAATATAGAAGTCCGGATAGATCTCCACTCAACGCCTCTCGACAAGAGAAGACTTTAGTGGACGAAACGAATAACAAATTTGACATTGTGAAGGGACAAATTTAAGGAGAAATCAGAATGATGAAGAATAAATGAAACTAGGAAGGACAGCAAAGATAGGGAAATTTGGAATTCTATTTGGGTTTCATAGGGTACTTGGACAACTACATCAGCAATATGCTAGATTGGTGAGGTCGGATGGGTGGTGGCAACTGAGGCTCTCGCACGTGGGCTAAGAGGGAGGAGGGCACATGCCATGGTTCATGCGTGAAATAGAGGGATAGAGCTTGGGGAAATTTTTGAAGGTTTGGAGAATTGCGAGTTTTAGAAAGGTTCAATTTAAAGGAATGCAGTATCACTTGTAGCCACAATATCCTGCAACTTTCGTTGGAGTTGTGTTCCCATAAAAAAACAAATTCGCAGCTGCCATATTCCCACAACCCCCCCGGAAATTCCACAATCGGAACCACCAAATCCATGCAAAAAATCCATTCAAACAATTCTTCATACCACTACACAACAACCCAAATCAACCCTAATTTCATTGATTTAGCAATGAGATTAAATCCCATTGGGAAACCCTAACATTCATATGACCTTAGTCTCATAGCGAGTTGATGTCCTCAATGGTGTCTATCTGTGCTACTCATCGCTATCGGAAAAGGTGGAGAGCGCATGCACTCTGCTCCTTTGTCCTATCGGCTCTCTAGGTGATTCCTTGTGCGCCCTTGCAAGAAACACTATATTCCCTTCATTGCCAGCGCACAGTCACTATGGCACCAGCGTGGATGTGGCCAAGGTGGCTCATGTTCTTCAAGCCCCTAGTGCAAACTACAAAAGAAGGTAAGAAAAGGTGGTTCTATATGAGAAGAATTCAAAGGATGTTGTTTTCTGAAACTTTGGTAAGAAATAGAGGTTTTGCAAAGTGAATTTTACTCTTTGTATTTTTTATCTCTCAACGTGTAAATCGAATTTAGATTTGAAATTTGTGACTTGATAGATTATATTGTACCCTCTCTATGATTTTTTTTTAATTTTTCATAACCATTTGGATTGTCTTTTAATGAGTGAAAGCACTGGTATCATGAAATATGTTAGGAGCAATGGATATGTTCTCCTTGTGCACAAATACCTGATACACATTGAACACCCAAGGTGCATGTCATGGGTTGGAAGCATATTAGGTAGTGTAGTTAGGCAAAAAGAGTTTGTTTGTGTGATGGCAGTGTGAATGTGTGATACTCCAAGATGAATTGGGGTGTGGGGAGCTAGGAGGGGAGGGTGTGACAAGCAAGCTACCAGAAAAGCACCTGGAGGATGGTTAGAATCGCACAAGTTACAACAGATTTGGGATGGCAAGGAAGAAACAAGATGAGATAAAAGTTAGATATGGGGATGTAGAAGTTTGTATTTAACCATAGCTAACGTACTGACTAGTGGACCCTTCAGTTTACCCAAGGGCGGAACCAGCTAAGGCCTAGTCCCTAGGTTGGCTGGGCCAGCTGTTCTTAGGCCAAACCTGAATTTTTGGTAATTTTCAAGTGAATCTTCATGAGCTTTTGATCCTGGGCCTCAGACACCTTGAGCTTACCCTTCCAAGTCTAAATAGCGCATGGTGGATGCAGCCAACCATCACATCTCAAGCATGGTTGTTTGTAGACACCCTTTACCCTATTCGAGTTAGGCATCTTTGACTTTTGTGTTGAGTTTCCTTCATAGCCACAATCATAGCAAGACACACATTCTTAGCATCCTGATTCGCTTGTCATAGTACATCTCTTTAGCACAATTTGTCTAACATATAGCAACCAAATTGGCTACCACAAAAGGAGTGTCTAGCAAGAAATGTTTGACAAATTGTGGCTTCTGGCAAAACAAACTTGACATCTTTCATGACCCCACTGCCATACTCTCACACACTAGACCTAATGATGAACATGCTATCTTTCATGAACTCAAATTTACTTCTTCCCAATTGTCAAGTGCAATATAATGAATATACCAAAAGACTTCATGAGAATTTTGGAAATTTTTTCTTGAGGTATTTTGAGATAATCCTCTAAAATATTCAAATATTACACTGCGCCATGGTTTTTAAGTCATAAAGTTGAGTCAAGTTGCTACAGGGGTGACTTGTCAACTAGGTTGATTAGTCGACCGACTAGTCACGACTAGTCATGACTAGTCCCCATACAAGTAAGTGGGGAAGTTCCTACTTCCTACTTCCTATTTAGATTTCGACTGCATAAGAAAGTTGTAGCTATTCATATAAGGATTGTTGCTTGGGAAGGATGAATTCAATCTGTTCAATATCTACAGGAAGTATGAGTTCAAATTAGAGGACTCACTTGCCCCCAAAGTGGTGTACTTGGAAAGTTATAACTCAAATCTCTAAATGTTTGGGAATCCTACTTGAGGTATATTGGGTAGAAATATCCAGAAGGAATGAAGGATATTATATTTTGAAGTTTTGACATAATAACAACAAAGAGAAACAGAGCCAAGGAACAAAGCAAATTGAGATTACTAAGAAATTAAGAATACAAGATTGAAGATTGAAATAGAAGCATCACCTATTGGCTATTGCAATAGCTTTCTCCAAGCACTCGTATTGTAGGTACAACGGACAAGCTGTTTGGAAGCTTCATCAACATTTCCAACAAAATGTCTCATGTCACATATACATATTGTAAAGCATGAAATGAAGAAAAGAACAACATAAGCATGATGATGAGTTGATGACTTACTTGTTTTGATCCCATTATCCAAACATATCTTTCTTGATTAATGTCTTTCTTTGAAATTGGGAAGCATTGAAGCAAAGTACTGGCTGCAGCAGCAAATTAAGTTCTCAAGAAAGTCTCGATCATTATCACACAACATAATGTCAACTCCACACAAGCACAGAATCAAATATTATCTAAATAAAGATCATCTAGTTCGAAATGGCCTTCATTAGTAGTAGCACTCGGTCCAACACAGTCATCTTGAGGACTAGGTGGCGGAGACTCCCCAAAATCATCATCCACTTCATCATCATCGTACACAAACTCTTCATCTTCATCACTTTCTTCATTTGTGAAGGCTCCATCTCATACGTTGCGGCTCTCGTACGCCTAGAATATGCCAACACCCCACCATAAGATTGAGCTCTCCTTGTAAGGTTGCAACCAGAAAGAGTGTGTGATGCACCGGTGGCTTCATCACCATGAGCCTAAACAAGATCATCCTCCTCCCCATGGTGAACTTGTTTCGCATTCGAGTTAACCCACTCATTATTCCATTGGAACTCTTCTAGAATCAATGGGTTGTTGTTCTTCCCTTAGATCCTTCCTCGTGCATCTTTTAGAACATTGTTGCCATCTTGCGATTGTATTGAATATAGACCAAGTCGTTCAACCTTTTGTGCTCCAGCTAGTTCTTTTTCTATATGTATCTACAAAATACAAATACCGAACATATTGAATAAATTATGAGTTGAATATTTGATTGCTAATGCTCTTATGCTAGTCGATAGTCACTAGTTACTTCATACTTATAGACTCAAATGTGCTCCAATTACGCTCGCACCAGAGGGGCATGAGCTCATGACTAATAATACACACCCGAGTCCCTATGGGCACTACCCCCGTTCCCCTGCAAGGGAAGATCTGCCCCGCCTCGGACTCGATGGGGAAATTCCCCGTGGCCCTCCCCAGGGGAAATTGTGTAACATCCAGAAAATTTGAATTCTGAAAAATGTGTAGCTTGAAATCTTTTGAAATGTGTCTTCTCGATATTGGACTTTAGTGGATTTCCATTGAATTTTGGTTGAGATTTCAATAATTAAAGAAAATCATGAAAAATGAAACTAACAGAAAATCATGAAGGAAATGTGAAAATGATAGAAATTTTAATTTGAAATCAAATCTGAAAAGATGATCCACAAAAAAGGAGAAGGGTAAAAATTTGAATCAAAATTTGAAATTTCACTTTGGTAATCGGTCTCCCGTGCACTGTAGCTCACCGGCGACACCTTCTTCCCCAAATCCAGCCGGTGAGCAATCCGCCAATTGGCACCGCCGTGGTCCAATTCCTCCTCACCGAAGCACCCCGGAGCACGGCGATGTCGTTCCCCTCCTCTGCCGGACCTCCCATCTCCTGTACTTCGCCCGCGCCGTGCGTCTCCTCCACCCGTCGCCGTCGCACCCTGCCAGCTCGCCACCGCCAATCCCGAGCCGCGCCGACCCCCGAGGTAGATTCTCGAGCTCGCCTAGATAATCCCCTCTCGCTTAATTGAGCTCTGGTGCCATGTGCTACTGTAGTCATCCTTCCCCTATTCCGCCGTCGCCCACGGTCGTCGCCTACCGACGCCCCGGTCAAATTGGCCGGTGAGACTTCGCCTTCGGGTAGGCGTGGGCGTGAGCAACACATTTTGGGGATGCTTAGCTCCGGCCGCCGTCTCCTCCGCCGGCGGCGAGCTCACCGAGTGTCGGCCAGAGGAAGAAGACACTGTAGCTGTGCGGTTTAATGACGGTTAAGACAATTAGTTAATGATTAATGATGAGTAATTAGTGCTAATACTGAGTAGTTAGAGTACTTGCTCACTGACATGTGGTCCACGCCCTTAACTAAACAGCAGCTAGACCCACCTGTCATAGGTACAGAGAAAAGAAAATAAAATAAAAGAAAATTTTCAAAAACCTGCCGTGGACCCCACCTACCAGATTTTATTTATTTTCGGATTTATTTATGCTGATAATTTCAAAAGGGCATAACTTATTCATTTTAACTCCAAATTGAGTGAAACAAATTTCTAAATTTATCTAAATTCAATATCTATCAAATGGAGCCGAAATTATAATTTTTGAAGCTCATTTGAATTTTTGTGAGAGTTTGTTTGGTTTACTGATTTGTATCCAAATTTTCGCGCAACGTAAAAATAGCATACGAGGCTCAAGAGGAAGAGGCTGAGGCTGAAGCAACTCTTGACGATAAAGACTAAGTCGACTGTGACCAAGGTGAGTCAATACTTTGATCATGTTGAACCTACACTTCCTGCAAATTACTTTTGTTTAAATTATCAAATTGCATGTTGTTATTTTATATGCAAATATATGTTTGTTTTAAGATTTTAGTTATATGTCCATTACTTGATTTGCTAGTATTACACCTCATTTGGAATGGTTAAATATTTGAGCCTTGTCACCCTAGCAAAATTATAATGGTAACCTTTCAAAAAAATAAGTCTACAATTATGCGCCATGCTTAGTACTGCATAGATACTCGGGGGTGCCAAAATGTCCCAAGCATCACTTTTAATCATGAGAAACTGATTTGGAAAGTCATGGTGGTAATGACTGGTATATTTTGATATGCTTATTTCATGTTTCCAAAAACCTCCAACTTGCTTAAATACCTGGGCAGATGGTTTGGGGGCTGGTGCAGTGGTGCACAAGAGTGTGGTTAGTGGTAGAACCGTCTAGATAATCCTAAGGACTAAATCTGTCATGACCTCCTGTGTGAGACAAGTACAACCACAAGTCTGTAAAGTACAACTTGGCTTAGTACATTTACTGGACCCTGAAAGGCATCCCATCGGTGGAGAAGGTGAGGTAGTGCAAGTGGTTGTCTATGTGATGACTTGAATGGGACACTCGTTGAGGGTGAAGTTTACTGCGGCGAGCTAGTCAGTGTGGGTAGTCCAGCTGCTATTCGCATATGGGTAGAATATCCCGCACAACTTATGGGACCGCCGTAAGTGGAAGAAGCCCATATGGGTGAGATAATGGAATGGACGAGGTATTTTGAAAAGTTACTGTGATGATCTACTCAACCACATGACTAAGGAATTGTGTGGAACAACGAGCAGATTGTCTCTTGTGGGTAAAGTGTACAAACTCTATAGAGTCAAAAACTATTCGAATAGTCGTGCCCACGATCAAGGGCGGATATGGGAACTTAACCAGATATAGTTCTATTTCAAAAACTTTGTGGGTGGAATTAGAAAAGTGGAGGGCAGTGGAAAGCCCTGATTTGTGTTGCCCTGGGTGTCACCCTAGTGTTAATGTAAGCGGTTATAACGCTGAAATGTTAGCATATGGTGCAGAAACCATGTAAAGGTAGATGGAATCTGGTCGCTATTATTATTGTATTCTTTCACACCTTATGTTTTAGTTCAAACTGTTAGGTCTCAGGAGATTTCTATGTATCATATTTCGAAAGCAATTTATGACAAATGAAATAACCCGAGCCTTTCCATCATAAGCCATACATATTATCTATTTGCATCCTGTGTATTGGCTCGCGGAGCACGATGGTTTGTGCTCACCCTCGCTCACTCAAATAATCCAGAATCAGGAGTCAGATCGCTATGCTTTAGCAATACACCTGGACATGATGGTGAAGAAGATGAAGGTGTCAAGAACTAGGTCGCGAACCCCCAGTCGGCTGCCTGTGGGCACGTCCTGAGGGTCCCACCTGTGTGCTTCATTTTCACTGCTGCAATTTATTGATTTTGGCCTGATTGGCTCACGAGTAAGTCTACTATTATAATTACGCTTCCGCATGATATGTACTTTGATGTTCAGTACTGTATATGTGTGCACTATCTACTGGTCCAAGGAATATTGTGGTGAATCATAGGGGGTTCTGGATTGAAAAATCCAGGTCCGACAGAGTTGGTATCAGAGCATACGACTGTAGGGTAAAAGCCTTAGGATGGTTACTAGATAGGGCCCTAGGACTAAAATTTTGAAATTTGTAAAAAGGAATTTCCAAAAATATAGTGTATTACTTCCTTTCTTGTCCTTCCTAGATCTGATCTTGTCTGCCTTTCTTTGGTATTTTTGAAAAGATACTAACACTAGTGTTTTAACTTACAGATGTCTAGGGGAGTAGCTGAGGGACAGTGGGACTACTTCGCTCACGGACAGCATGAGGGAGAGTTTGCGAGCATTTTACGCAAGCTACTACATTATTTGGGCTATAAGGACCAACCCATATACCGGGGCCGTAAGGCCGCTAAGGGAGCGAGGGAATCCTGGATTATGGAAGTATTCATCTATGCCCTAGATGAGAAGGATCCACCTCTTGTCTTCAGGACTCTACACAGGAGGAGCACCGTTACGACCGCTCTTTAGGACACTGCTCGCTTAGCCACGGCTCAGCTATGCGACATTCATGGACCCCACTACTGTAGTCCCTGTTCGGCTACTATCCTTCCTGCCAGGAAGGGGCTAGCTATAATGAGACGTTCATGTCAACGGCGGAAGACAACCCGATGCTTACACACCAGGTGCATCTCACCCAAGCCATGGGGGCTACCTACACCGTTGCACTCGAGGAGATTACTGATCTTCGACAGCCCCTACTTGCCAGCTACAGTCAGGTGGAGACCCTCCAGGAGCAGCTCACCAAGTGCGAGAAGGCACTTGCAGAGGCAGAGGAGGAGAAGTCCACCACTCTCGCCAAGCTACAGCGGGCCACAACTGCTACCACGATCCCTGCTCCAGTCCCCATGGTACCTTTTATGACTTCTGCTCCACCCAAGCCGTGGACTAGCGAGCCTCGCACGAGGCTCACCACTCGTAAGAGCGTGTGACCCCCTGGACCCCGATCAGCCATCCGCATGGAGGAGACCCGTCGTGACCGCAGCTGCTCCTACTCGTACTCGGACTCATCGGACTTCAGTGGTAGCCGCTCTCGCTCTTAGTCACCAGACTACAGCCCCTCTTGCCCTGGAGCTAGTTTTATGGAGGAGTAGATAGTTTAGCATAATGCTTGCAAGGTGTTGTATAATGATTGTAAGCACTAACCCCCTGTATTAGTAGAAAGCTATGTTAGTCCACTAGTACTGTAGTCGCGAGTGTTAAGAACTTTAAGTGTTATATGTAACTGTGGAGCTTAGCTTAGCCTGAGGGTTATATCAGCAGAGCTATGTGACCTTTTAATTATAAGTGATGTGTGGCCAGGTTTAGACCTTGTGTTAAAAATTTTTTGTCGTTTATTTTATTCAATTGGTTGTTTTGCATAACTGTTATGGGCTGATACCTCACTTGTCTAGCACGAGTGTCTAAATTGCAAAACTGTACCTATAGATAGCCACTCAGAGAGTTACTCGAGCCCAGGCAAGTGCCAACATCAACATCCAGGCTGAAGTGGATGTCAATCAAGGAACACCGCCTGCAGGCCGGGGTAGAGGCCAGGGCCAGGGAGTCGACCTTCCACCCCCGTCGGTCAACCCCACCATGGCGCAGGTCATGTCGCAACAAACACAGATCCTGCAAGCTATATATGCCGGTCAGCAAGTCAACGCCAGCAACCATAGTTCCAACCTGGCTGACTTCTTGAGGACCCAACCTCTCACCTTCGCCTCAGCGGATGAATCCCTCGAGGCTGAAGACTGGCTTAGAGATACAGAAAGAAAAATCTGGTTGGCCAGATGTGCAGAGAAAGACCGAGTGGTTTTCACCGCTCACTAGCTTCAGGGAGCCACAGCAGCCTGGTGCGATAACTATTTATCTACTCAAGGTCACTACGACGCCATAACTGAAGATGACTCTGAGAGAGAAGCAGGCAAGCATGGGATAGCTGCAAGAGGAAACACAGAAAAAGAAGGAGAAGCAGGTCAAGCCAACCAAGCCCCTTGCACCCGGCATGCCCATCAGGCCGTCCCATGGATAGAGTTTAAGATAGCCTTCAAAGCCAACTTTGTCCCTGCAGGGGTCATGAGAATGAAGAAGCATGAATTCCTCACCCTAAAAGAAGGGAGTATGTCTGTCAGTGAATATCTCACCAAGTTTAACCAACTCACCCACTACGCTCCAAAGGATGTGGCGGACGAGGATGAAAAGATTGACAGGCTCTTCGAGGGCATTAATGAGGACCTACGTGTACAACTGATCGTTCAGGACTTCTCCAGTTTCCATCAACTAGTGAACAAGACATTGATCTTAGAGAACGAGAGGAAGAACTTGGAAGCCAGCCGCAAGCGTAAGCAAGTGACCCAGCGATCCCAAGGGATATTTATCTAGAAATTCTTCAACTACCCCTCTCTCTCAAGTCCAAGTCAACCCAAGGTTCCAACCCCAGCACCCCGTCCAAGTGGCAGCTCTTTCCAGAACCCACTCCCAATAGGCCAGTCCATTGGGATGAACCCTGCTACCAACAAAAATTGCTTTGGCTATGGCAAAAAGGGGCACTTCATCAACCAATGCCCCTATACCCCTCGGAGTCGGCAGGTGGTGGCGCCAAGCTGGGGTGCGTCGGTGCTAGGTACGAGAAAACAGCACCGAGATAAATGAGAGGCTATGAGATGAGAGGGGGGTTTCTTGGTGCCCCGCGGGAGAGGAAGTGCCTGTGGAGGGAGCACTGCCTTGGCCCATTGGAACAGTTTGGGGTTGTTGGACACGGTAGCTGGTGGCGGCAAAGGAGAGGAGGTGGTCGGGGCAATGCCAGCGGAGAGCCCCATGGAGGAGGGCGGCTTCTTGCCCGTGCCCTTGTCAAGCAACGACTTGTGGAGACCGTCCTCCAATGTCTTCATAAGTCACGCAAGAACTAAGTGTGATTTGTGATTGGGGAATTGAGGAGGAGGATTTGGGGATTTGGTTGTTGCGAATGCTTAATGGAATTGGGCAGAAGCGGAACGAGCAAGAGAGACGATGAGAGCGAGTGGGTTCTGGTTTATAGCACAAGGATGTGTGTTTGCTAGGGATTAGCGTGGGATAGAGAGAGGAGGCGGTTTTGAATCCCGCCCGCACCCAGCTCTGCTTGCTTCCCTGTGCTATCTGTTACAGCCCTTATGACTGCTCCAGGATCTCTACAACCACTCTGTAGTCACTACGACAACCTTCTATAGCCGTACAACCACGTTGTACTAGCTATGACCACCTTCTGTGTCGCTACGACTTTTCTGTTGGTTCTCCGACCACACAGACAGTCGTTACGACCACACTGTGATCTCTCCGATCACACCTCGCTGCTCCGACCATATAGTCATAAACTTCAGTTGAAGTTATGACCATGTTCACCGCCTCTCATTGCACCTCCTTCGACCATGGCCGGTCATCGTAGCCGTAGCTTCTTACGACCACGCAGTGATTCTATCGACCACGCCGAAGGCTCTGTCGACGTTGTAGTCATAACGCCTTGTGACCACAGCTCCTGCTCCACGACCGTGGTCATAACTCCTTACGACCACATCTTCAGCTCCTGTGCATTCCACCGCTCGATCTCTGTGGCCGTAACTCCTTTACGATCACGCTTATGATTCCCTGCTCACCGTGGTCGTAAGTCGTTTACGACCACATCTGAGAACACAATGAACACGATAGATTTCCCAGAGCCAAACCGCTGTTCTCTTTTTTATTTCTTCCTCTTGATCACACAGATCGCTACGATCACCCTGATCGTCCTCTCTCTCTTGCCTCTTTCTCGCCCTCTCTCTCGGTTACATGGCTCTGCATTTTATACCTTACACTAAGACTTCGACTCGATCTCGGCTACGATTATGAATCAGACTCGAACTTGACTACGACACGTACTTGTTTACGATTACGACCAAACTCGTACACGACTCCGATCACTCGTACACGACTAGGACTACGACCATAACTAAAAAAATAAGATTACAAATTCTAACACTATCAGCCACATCATTATTTGCCTCGCCTGTATGTCCTGCGCGACTTCTGCTGCTCAGCATTTTCACCTCTTGTCAGTCATTCAGTGTACAACCAACTTGTTTTTTCTACTGAGCCATGCTTAGTATTATTTTCAGCTTCTTGTTCCTAGAAATTACAGTAGTCTTGTAATTGATTCCAGTCACTTGATTCAGTCCTCTTTTTTCAGTTCGGTAGGGGTTTGAGGCTGGTTTAGGGCTTCCGGCCTGTCGTAGTGTACATATGAGTGTTTTGTATCACTCTTGGGAACTTCAGAAACAGAATGATCTTTCAGAAGGAACTGATCCATTTGAGTGTAGTAATGTTTCAGTACAACTCCCTTGGGAGCTCTCTCTTGGGTTCCCCTCACAAACGACACATGACACGGCTATTTCTGAAGGTTTCTTCTCCCCGACGATGAGAGTCTGCATCTTTCTCTTGAACCTATATGGCTAAGTTGTTCATAATTTAGATTTTAGAGGTTCGCTCACTAAATATTATTTCAAATGACCGAGCTAATCTTGCACTACGCTACACAACAGATCATACGTCGTGCCAATGGGCCAACAGTCTCCAACTCTGCTGAGTCTGCTCCAGTCTTCCAACATTTCTTGAAATTTGGCTGGAAATAAAATTTTTTGGGCATTATATGCAAATTGACAAGCAGTGGACGATAAGTGATTGAAATGGCAAACATGGTCGACCTGACCCTGCAAAAGTGTTGCTTTGCTACTATTCGATTAGTTGTCTATTAATTTGGATCCCCCCCTGGCTGTTTCTCGCATTGTTATAGTTTGGCATAAATAATGATTACAATTTCCTTAGACCTAGCAATATATAGGCAGTACATGTATAGTTATTGCCCTGGGCTTGTATGGTAACTACAGTTTTCTGCTATCTCTTGAGATAAGTATTTGATTGATAGGACTGGTTTTTTGTTTTTGTTTTTGTGGCTCTTCGTTAGATTTTTTGACAATTTGCATGGTTTCAACTTCCATTGGTAATAATTGATTGTAAATGTGTAAGCTTGCTAGTAATATGTTCTGGAGAAGATCAACCATCAAGATCTACACTTTTACAGGATGAGATCTGGTTCTAGAATGCAAGAACATTTTAACCATGGCAATTATTTATTTTTTAAAAACAAAATACAGCATTGCAATTTTCACCTTCATGTTACATAGGATGTGCAGTGGATGTTCCAGTCTACAAACAATGTGTTGCTCAATAATGCAACCTGAAAAAGGCGTATTATAATTCACAAGTTTATTGTGAGTCTTTACTACAAGTCATTACGCAAATAGAACTGTATTGACTGGAGCAACCAAGGCTAACAGCCTATATATCTCAATGTTATCAATCTTGCAAGTTGAACATAATTTTTTTAAAAAATACGGCAGTCTCAATTTATTACCTTACCTCAATTTATTTACTTTACCAATGTTAATAGCATGCCCATGCTCCATTTCTTTTGGATGTAGGGAACAAAAGGAGTGTGTTTCAACTATCGTTTTTACTATGCTGACGGTCTTTTTTTCCTTGCCGCCTTGAGATCATGAAACTTAACTGTAGAAATGATATTAATCTTATCAAGCGAATAAACAGTTTTCCGAGTTCTTTTGTGTGTGTCTGTTCTGATACACCTACTGCATTTGAACTAGATATCTGTGGTTTTAACCAGGTAGCAGCAGTCTAAATGTGGTCTAGAATTAGGTGTTGGGTGATGTATGCATGGGGAAGCTACCATACCTAGTGAGTGAAAGAAGCAACAACAATTTCTTTATTCAATCAGTATATATATATATATATATATATATATATATATACACACACACACACACACACACACACATAAACTCTAGCCCTATTGGGCCTATTGGGCCAGATACATGTTGGGTTAGAATACACTTAGCATATACTTAAACCCCCTCAAACTTAAGTTGATCAGAAAGATCAGAAACACGGAGTTTGAGTATAGATATAGATGATGATGCTCTCGAGTTTGGGGCTTGGTGTAGAAGTCAGCAACTTGGAGCTTAGAAGGTACATATTGAAGAGCAATAGTCGACTACTAATATTGAGTTTGTGTAAACGATGCATCCACACCAATATATTTAGTCAACTCATGCTTCACTAGATCATTAGCAATCTATATGATACTAGTATTGTCACAAAGATAGGTGTACGAGACATATTGAAGAGAAATAGTCGACTGCTAGTAGTCAGTTTGTGTAAACGATGCATCTACACCAATATATTTAGTCAACTCATGCTTCACTAGATCATTAGCAAGCTGTATGGCACTAGTATTGTCACAAATAATAGGTGTAGGAGCATCACATGAGACACCAAAATCAGCTAGCAGCCAACAAAGCCAAATGATCTCCGATGTAGTAGTAGCAAGAGCCCGTAGTTCAGCCTCAACACTAGAGCATGACAATGTGGTCTATTTTTTGGACTTCCATGCTATCAGAGATGTCTCAAGAAAGATGCAGTAACCAGTGATAGATTGGCGATCAATTGGATCACTTGCCCTGGTTGAGCTAGAGTAAGACGAAGCTGAAGTTAACTTGACCGCACATAGAAAAGGCAACAAGAATCAACCCCCCTCAAGTAACGTAAAACATGAAGCAGATGACCATAGTGAGTCGAAGTAGGAGCACTAACAAATTGACTGAGCACATGAACAACATGAGCAATATCCGATCTTGTAACTGTAAGATAAACAAGACTGCCAATAATATGACGATAGCGAGAAGGATCATCAAGCAATATGCCATCAGTAGGATGAAGTTGGAGATAGAGCCACTACTACAAAAAGGCTTATATTAGACGCCTCATCATAGATGGTTGATCAAAACTATCAATGTTGAATGCAATCACAGATGGTTTAGGTTTAGAGACCGTATGTGTTGTTGTCAGCGCTAAAACCGTCTATGTAGAGATAATATCACAGACGGTTCTTGGTAAGAACTGTCTGTGATACTTCACAGACGATTTGGTAAGAACCGTCTGTGATATTACCAAATATCATAGACAGTTTACATAAAAACCGTTTGTGATAAGTTTTTCGCCTTGCAATCCCCTAAAATTTCATAATCTCTCGCCTGAGTCTGAGTAGGATTCCATTCCGAGACACTTCTAGTAAACGGGCATAACTTTTGCATACGGTGTCAATTTTCGACGTTCTTGTGCTTGTTGGAAAGCTAACAACGAGCCCGATCCAAAAAAACAACCCGCTTGCACCAGTCACCCTCTGAGACCCCCAATATCGGCTATCTTTAGCTAAATTTGCGTTGCAAGTTTTCGGTTTCTGTTTTTGCCAAAATTTTCGATCTTCCCTACGGAATTTGGGGTTTGCCTCAGCTGCAACCCTCATGCCATGGATCATAGCTCCACCTTTCCATCCCCGCGCCAAAAATTTTCGCACTCCCGCCTCTCCCTCCCCCTATAAATACTCACCCAAACCCACCCTCCTCGCCTTCCTCCTCCTCAACCCTTACCCTAATGGCCCACACGAAGCAGACGACGCGCAAGTCTATGGGAGGTAAGATGTTGTGGAAGCAACTGGCTACCAAGGCAACGCTCAAGTCGGCGCCGATGATGACGGACGTCAAAGATATCCAGCTCATGCACTACATCAGGGGTGAGAGGGCCTAGGCATAAAGGCCTCGTTGGCGTGGTTGAACTTCTATTGTCTATTAGGATCTTTGCTTTTTTTCTATTCTTACCATGTTTAAGAGTTAGATTCGTAGGATTAGGAGATGTGTTCTTTACATGTTCTTATTGTGTTAGCTAGATGGGTAACCTGCTCGTTATCTTGGGGATGTTGTAATGGTGGACTCTAATCTTAATGGAAATAGAATGTGCTACTGTATTTGTTGTTGTATTTGCTTGTTTTTAGAGGGCATAGTTAACATTTCCTGAGGCTAGCCGAAAAAAGAAAAATTTAGGTATAGAATGAACTAGCACAGATGGTTTTGTGATATATACCGTCTATGAAGGATTACATAGATGGCTCGAACTAAAAATCATCTGTGATACTAACACATCACAAACAGTTCTATCTACCAATCGTCTGTGATGGAAAAGTATCACAGATGGTTCTATATATCAACCGTCTGTGATACTCGCCCATCACAGACGGTTGGTAGCTAGAACCGTCTGTGACGTGTGAGTATCACAAGCAGTTTTTGATTCGAGCCGTCTGTGATAGTGTTCTTCATAGACAGTTCTAGTTACAAACCGTTTGTATTGTGATTATCACAGATGGCTCACAAACCATCTTTGATAACCTCCAATTATCACTGTCTCATAAATTCAGATGGTTCAGAAAACCATCTGTGATGACAGTTCCGAACCGTCTGTGATGACCCTTTTTGTAGTAGTGAGCTCCATAGGAGTAACAACGGTTCGTGTATGAGTCAATCCTAAGCGAGCAATGAGATCATGAATGTATCGATGTTGAGAGAGATTGTAACCCTCATATGTACAAGTGACCTCAATTCCAAGAAATTAGACATCATAAACTGCTGAGAAAGCATTGCTTGACAAAAACAACATACTCCATATCATCTCCAGTGATTAGCATGTCATCCACATAGAGCAAAAGTAGGGTGCAGCCATGCTAAGATGTATGAACAAATAAGGCAGGATCATGCACACTAGGAGAGAAACCTGCAGCACGAACTACTGATCTGAACCGCTTAAACTAGGAATGAGGTTCTTACTTGAGACCATGGAGAGCATGTCGGAGGCTATAAACACATCCTGTAAGAGCTTCAACTCCTGGTGGTGGCTACATGTAAACCTCTTCAAGTAAATCACCATGTAGAAAAGAATTCTTTATATCCATTTAAGAGATAGTCCATGAACGAACAGTAGCCATAGCAATTAAAGTGCGAACTGTGGTCATGTGGGCTACATGAGCAAAAGTATCATCATAACCTTGTATACCCACTTACATGTGATAGGAATAGCCTTTTAGTGCTCCACTGAACCATCAGACTTTGTCTTAACCTTGTATACCCACTTGCATGTGATAGGAATAGCTTGTGTAGGTAACGAAACAAGATCCCAATGCTAGTGGGCTCCAAAGCTGCAAGCTCTGTAGATATGGCCAACTACCACTAAGGAATACTAACTACCTCTTGATAGGTATTAGGCTCATATACAGCACAAGTTGTGGAAAAACCAAAACGATCAGGAGCAGTAATAGTAGTACGATCATAGAGGTCATACCGAGGTGTTCGTGCAGGTAGTGGATCACCAGAATGAGCATTAGTGGTACTGGACAGAATATCAGAAGGAACAGGTGTGGAAGAGTGAGAATCCAGAAAAACTTTAGATCGACGACTGTAGTGAAAAGGGAAAGGAGATGTCTCATTAGAAGGTATGGTAGAAGGAGCTGGAGGGGGAGGAGATGACACAACAGAAGACTCTAATTGAGGAGTTGAATCAACTGAAGGAATAGAAGGAAGATATAGAAAAGAAATACTCTGTGGAGGATGGAGTCTGAGTAGAAGGAGAATAGAAAAAGGGATGATTCTCATCAAAGGTGACATCACGAGATATGTGAATGCGACGTGCAGAGGAACCATAGCAACGATAGCCCTTATGTTCAAGGCTATATCCAAGAAAGACACTCTACCGACTGAGCTGTTAGTTTGGTTCGCTCCCTAGGAGCAAGCAAAACATAGAAAGTGCAACCAAAGTCACGAAGATGATCATAACTTACAGGAGATTCAAACAAGACCTCTCCAGAGCATTTGCCCTGAAGACGAGGGGAAGGCTAAAGGTTGATGAGATAAACAGTTGTAGAGACAACCTCTACCCAAACATGATAATGAACAAAGGATGCAATTAAAAGAGTATGAGTAGTCTCAATTATGTGACGATGCTTGCGGTTAGCAACACCATTTTGAGCATGAGCACCGGGGTAGGAGGGCTGAGGAAGAGTACCTTTAGAAGACAAAATGATGAAAAGCAGTAGAAAAATACTCTCTCGGAGTTGAAACAAAATGTACGAATGGCAGAAGAAAACTGAGTGTGAATCATCTTAGCAAAAGACTAATATATAGACAACAATTGAGAGCGATGCTTCATAAAATCGATCCAAATGTAACGAGAATGATCATCAATAAAAATTACATAGTATTTGCAACCACCTTGGATACAAAAGGAGCAGATCCCTAGACATCAGAGTGGACCAAATCAAAAAGATGGCTAGATCTAGAATCACTAGAGGGATATAGGAGTTGTAGCTGTTTGCCAAGTTTACAACCCTTACAGTCATAACTGGTATTAATAGGAACGAGACTTAGAACACCCTGACGAACTAAAGTAGATAGACATGACCCATATAGATGACCTAAACGATGATGCCATTGGGGAAAAGTAGTAGTGGACGCCGAGGCCAAAGCAGATGATGAAGGCAAAAGATGGACGATGTAGATAGAGAAAGACTCGGACGATCTAGAATGTAGAGTCCTCAAGAATCTTTATGGCGATGGCTAGTACCAGTGAGAGCTCGGGTCCGATGATCCTACACAAAGCACAAAGAATCATCAAAACCAACAAAGAGATGCATATCAGTGAGCTGACCAATAGACAATAGATTCATAGAGAGTTGAGGCACAAGAGAAACTTCTGGGACAAGAAGTTGTGAAGTGAAAAGAGTGCCTTGATAGGTAACAGAACATGTAGTGCCATTAGCCGTTTGAACTTGAGTACCATCTGTGACAGGTCTACATGATGCTAGCTAAGAGCTATCAGTAGTCATGTGAAAGGAGGCCCCTAAGTCCAATATCTTGATGTGTCTTGTATTACTATGCAAGTGGTACAGGTGGATAATTGGTGGTCATGGATGACCACGGTGAGAGGGCGCCGTGATGTCAAGACACAGCAACGGAAGGCAGAAAGCAGAGAGCTAGAAGACAGACGGAAGTATCTGAAGATAAGTTTATTTCTTGCTTGCCCTGATTACAAGAGATATCTTCTCATATAAAAGACACACATCTAGCATACCATAAATATCTTATCCCTACTACGACTCGTAAATGAATGTATACGACTCCCTCCTAGAATCAACAATGTCTAGATTGATTGATGAACTGCCGCTCGAACTGTAGCCCGTCATGTTGCCGGTATCCACTGGAATATCTGATTCATCTTGCCGCTATCTCCTTTGCTCTTCTCGAATATGTTCTCCCCCAATAAGAGTCCACAACATACCGCCTAATTCAACTTGAAAGTGGGTGGCCTGAATTGTCCTCTGAAATGAAGTGTTATAAATAAATTTCGCCCAAGGCAACCATCTCACCCAGTCATGTGGCCGGTCTCCAGTCAAACACCGTAAGTACATGGTTATCACTCGATTGACCACCTCGGACTGACCATCTGATTGTGGATGGAATGCAGAACTGAAACTAAGGTGCACCCCACATAAACGAAACAAGTCCTTCCAGAAGTTGCTAGTAAAGACCGGATCACGGTCACTGACAATAGATTGCGGAAGGCCATGGAGTCGCACCACTTCATTGAAAAGGACTTGGGCCACTGAACTGGCCGTATAAGGGTGCAATAAGACCAAAACAATGAGCATACTTCGACAAGCAATCACAATAGTTTGGATGGCTGATTTACCATTGACCTTTGGTAACCCCTGAATGAAATCTATTGATATATCCTATGCTATGGACATCAGCTAATATAGCACTGACCAATTCCGATTGAGCTGGCACATAAATTTTATGATGATGTAATATCAACCCATTCACAAACTGCCACGGTTCTCCCAATTGGCCGAGTTCAATCTATTGTCTCCGAAGGACTAAATCTGGATGAGAAGCTACCTCTTGACAAATATCCTCAAATTACTAAAAGTGTGGTATGGATGAGATGCTGACCACTCCATGATTTCCTTAACCTTTTCAGCATCCATCTCTACTCCCTTGGCTGAGACCACATGGCCAAGATAAGCCACACTGTCCTGCCCAAAAGAGCATTTGGATTCTTTAAGAAACAGCTGATTCTCTCGCAACAATTTGAGAATTGCCCGGACATGCCGAAGGTGCTCGGACCATGACTTCCTATAAATGAGAATATCATCGAAGAAAACGAGCACAAAGCGATGAAGAAAAGGTTGGAGAACGGCATTCATTAAGGCTTGACAAGTGATGCGAACATTGGTTAAGCCGAAAGGCATGACCAAGAATTCCAACAATCCTTCATGGGTCCGAAAAGTCATTTTGTCCACGTCCTCCAAACGCATACGAACTTGATTATAGCTAGAGCGGAGATCCAACTTAGAGAAAAAACAGGCACCCTTCAGTTCATCAAGTAGCTCATCAATTATCGGCATTTGAAATTTATTCTTGACTATACTTGAATTCAAGGCGCGGTAATCAACACAAAATCTCCAGGAGTTGTCCTATTTTGGTGAAGGTAATGCAGATTTGTTGCGACATATGATCCCCTGATTGAGCATGGTTCTGCATTGCCTCTCAATTTCTTCCTTTAAGAGTATCAGATATCTGTATGGTCGAACCACTACCGGTGGCATTCCTGGCAATAGGTGTATCCGATGATCACCATCGCAAACTGGCAGCAGACCACATGGTTCGGCAAACACATCGTCGAATTCTGCCAACAGAGTGCGCATCTGACCCGGATGAGAGGTGTGGACAAAGAGGGTAGGGTCGAGATCACTGGTGGAGAAGTCGATAGTAGTGACAACAGAAGAGAAGCAGTCAAGCCAAGCACGAGGGGCTTGTTTGAGCCCATAGAAAGAGCGACAAAGGTGACAAACTGTACCCTCAGGGATAGAATACCCAGGGTGGCTACATGTAGATCTCCTCACGCAGCTCACTATTGAGAAAGGCATTCTTAACATCTAACTAAGAGATGGGACACTGTCGAATAAAGGCCACAATATGTAGAGTGCAAAATGTGGTCATGTGAGCAACATGAACGAAAGTCTTATCATAGTCATGATCATACTCCTGCTGAAAACCACGCACCACAAGACGAGCCTTGTAGCACTCAAGGGAACCATTCGAGCGGGTCTTGATCTTATACACCCACTTGCACGTGATGCGAGTGACAAGCATAGGTAGAGGCACAAGATCCCAAGTGCCAGTACGCTCCAAAGGAGCAATCTCAGACATCGTGAGCTGCCACTCAGGATGATAAGTAGCCTCATGGTAGGTCATAGGCTTAGAAGAGACAGTGGCTACAAAACTGAAGTGCTCAGGCGGTCTAACATTTTGACAATCACAAAGATTGTATCTGGGAGAAGAGGGCAGAGTAGGATCCAGCAAGGATGGAGAAGAAGACCTGAGAACAAGATCCAGCAGAAACAGAGGCTCAGCTGGAGAAGGAGTAGGCCGAGGACGACGAGAGTAGTATAGAGGAAAAGGTGGAATCTCAACAATAGAATGGGAAGCAAACTCCGATGGAGGTGGAAGAGGTGTAGCCGGAGGAGAGGGAGGCGAATGAGGAGGAGGAGGTGAAATAGGAGTGAAATGCAGAGAGACAGGAAAAGTCAGAAAAGAGATCAACTTAACAAGAGAATCTGACCTAACTATGAGGGAACGAGGGTAGTATGGTCAAAACTCATCGAATGTGACATCCTGAGAAATCCTCATCCTACGAGCAATAGGGTCGTAGCAATGGTAACACATATGCTTAAGACTATAGCCAAGAAAAATACACTCAACTGACTGAGCAGTCAGCATGGTGCGCTCACGAGGTGGAAGAAGGATGAAACAGACACATCCAAAATTACGAAGGTGATCATACTCTAGGGCTCGACCATAGAGACGCTCGACACGAGTGGAACCTTGAAGGGCAGTGGAAGGCTGCATGTTGATGAGAAAAGAAACAGTGGAAACAGCCTCAACTTAGAAGTGAGGGGGAATAGAGGAGGCAAGCATGAGAGCACGAGATGTCTCAAGTAAGTAACGATGCTTACACTCAGAGACACCGTTCTGAGCATGAGCACCAAGGAAAGAGTACTGGGGAAGAGTACCCTGCTCAGCGAGAAAGCAACACAATGTAGTAGAAAGATACTCACCAGTAGAGTCAACAAGAAATATATGAATGGGTAAATCGAACTGAGTGTGAACCATGATGGCGAACATCTAGTAAATACAGAGAACCTGACTCTGAGAGGACACAAAGTACATCCAAGTATGGCCAAAATAATCATCAATAAAGATCACATAATATCGATGACCCTTTTGAAATGAAGGGAGTTGGGCCCTAAACATTAGTGTACAAGATTAAAAGGACATGTAGAAATAGAATCACTAGAGAGATTGGAGAGTTACAACTGCTTGCTAAGCTTGCAACCTATACAATGCAAAGATGTGTCCCAGAAACAAACCCAAGGACACCACGACCAACTAGTGACGATAGGCATGATCCTCAAAGATGATCGAGATGATGGTGCCACTGAGCGAAGGAGGTAGTGAAGGACACATCCAGGCCAGAGGTAGTGGCCGGTGCTAACTGGTTGGTAGAGACACAGGAAGGCAGATGGAACTAGTTGAGCTCCCAAAGACGTTGTGAATCACAACACCAAGGGCCAGTAGCAAGCAGAGTCCCCATATGGTAGACATGAACAAAATAAGAGTTAGACTCAAGAACAACACAACAGTTATGATCAGTGATTTGGTCAGCTGACATAAACTGTGTAGGAAGCTGAGAAACATGTGAGACTGCAGGAACATGAAAAGAGGAAGTGGAAGGATGCCTCGACCTACAATAGGAAGAGAGGTACCTAATGGATCGCGAGTAGGCTACGAGAGCAGAAAACAAAATTTTTTCTACCGCGCACACAAGAACATCATGCTTAAGGAGGGATCATGGATCGTTACCACTAGACGCCTTGTGCAATGAAGAAGAGTTGGAGAAGCCGATCCAACCACGCGCGTCAAGTAGTAGTGGAAGTAGTCGATCGTCCCGAACCGATCGTCTCCTCCACGCGATCAACCACACCACAGCGGATCCAATCAGAGGTTGTTGATGCCGATCAATGCCGCAACGAGCGGCGCCTCCACCGGTATCCACACGTCCGGTGGGAACGCCGATCGCGAGTGTACCAAGACTCGCGAGCGGCTAGGGTTTGGCTCGGAGGTGGCGGCTACGGATTAGCTCGGGATTATCGGTGCGTCCCTCCCCTCGCCTCCATATATAGACCTCCTCACTTGGACCTCGTGGACCGAGGCCCAATAGGAGTCTATCCGGATCTCTATCCGAATTGAGCCCATATCCGAATCACATTCGAATTAGTGTTCCAACCCGTTAAGTGTGCGACCACAGCAGGTTCACGTATACTTGGTCGCGACCGAAACATCTTTCCGGTCACCACGTTAATAGCGGCCTCTAGCAAGACATATTAACCCCAAAGTATACGTAAAGATCATATCGGTGAACTGTAATGTTCTCATGTACTAATCCCTTTGCCTCACGATATAGATTAAGCTCAAGGCGAGACTGTGTCATCCTCTTAATAGCTCAATCACTCTCTCGATTCCGTGATGGATTATAAACTCGTGATTGACTCCTCAATCACCTTGGCATGGCCATGCACTTTCATAATCCATTACATCGAGGGGCCGAGATATCTCTCCCATAAGGAGGGCAAATTCTATCTTGATCATTCACATCCCACTACATGTTTCATGGCAAACCCAAAGACTACTTTTATGACTACCCGCCACGGAGTAGTGTTTAGTAGTCCCAAAGTAGCTACTACGCATTTGGGAACCATGATGATCTCAAGTCTAAGGATTCCACATAAACACTACTTGAGACCAACCGATGACACTTGGAATCTCTGCGGTGTCTCATGGCGGGTCTATCCAACATATGTTCACTAACACATGTCCATATTATTGATTTGGCATCTCCATACCATGATCCATGAGACATGATCATCAATCAATACATATCTCGATCTTTGAATCATATTTGTTCCTCATATGAAATATAATCGGGGATCATTTAGAAATAGCAACATTTTGGCATTAAGAGTCTCATGAATAAGTCACATACTCATTGATCAATGATGATAATGTCTATTTCAAGGAACAAAGCAATGTATCATAAACATAGTATGTGATATATTCAACATCTCCATGTTGCCTCTAGGGCATATCTGTGATCTCCCACTTGCACTAGAGTCAACCATGTAGGTATCTAATACCCATTGCCCTAGTGTGAGCCTCATGCTTTGGGTGGGAAGCGGCTTTGTCAACGGATCCGCAATGTTCAAATCCGTGTGTACTTTGCATATCTTAACATCGCCTCTCCACAATCTCGCGGATGAGATGAAATCGCCAGTAGAATGTGCTTGGACTTACAGTGCGATCTAGGCTCCTTGGCTTGCGCAATGGCTCCACTTGTTGTCACAAGAGAGGTCCATTGGGTGGAGGCACTAGCCATCACACCAAGCTCGAAACAAATTTCTTGATCCAAACGACCTCTTTAGCGACTTGAGTGCTATGTACTCGACTTCATTGTAGAATCAAGAACTGTCTCCGCTTGGAACTCTTCCACCACCGCACCGCCATTCGAGCAGTAACACAAATCCCGATTGCGATCTAAAATCATCTTTGTCGGTTTGGAAGCTAGCATCGGTGTAACCATTTACAACGAGCTCTTCCTCACCCCATAGACGAGGAACACATCTTTAGTTCTTCTCAAGTACTTCAAGATGTTCTTTACGGTAATCCGATTGACTTTCACCGGATCGATCGGTATCTACCGTAGCACTTAAAGCATACGAGACATCCGGACGTGTACAAAGCATGGCATACATAATGGATCCAATAGTCAAGCATATGGAATCGCATTCATTTTATCCCGCTCATCGGTGTACTAGGACACCGATTCTTGCTAAGATTTATACCATGTGACATAGGTAGGAAGCCTTTCTTGGAATCGCATGTTGAACCTTTTCAACACCTTGTCAATGTCGTATCTTGGCTTAATCCAATCACCTTTTGATCTATCTCTATAGATCTTGATGCCCAGAATATATGCCACCTCTCCTAAGTTTTCATAGAGAAACTACTTTTCAATGAAGACTTAATGATTCGAGCATAGGAACGTCATTTCGATCAATAATATGTCATCCACATATAAGACCGTAAACACGAGTGCGCTCCCACTAGCCTTTTGTAAACACAAGGCTCTTCTTCGTTCTTGATGAAACCAAACCCTTTGATTACTTCATCAAAGCGAATGTTCCAACTCGAGATGCTCGCTTTAATCCATAAATGGATCTTTGCGCTTGCATATCTTTCTAGGCGATTGTGGATCGACAAAACACGTGGGTCGTGTCATGTACACATCCTCACTCGATTTCCATTAAGGAAAGCTGTTTTGACATCCATTTGCCATATTTCATAGTCGAAATAAGCGACAATCGCTAGAATGATCCGAATAGACTTTAGCATTGCGACGGGCGAAAAGTTTCATCATAATAAACACCTTGAATTTGTTTGAAACCTTTGGCCACCAATCGCGCTTTATAGATGTGAACATTTCCATCTATGTCTATCTTTTCTTGAAAACCCATTTGCACTCAATGGTTTTAACACCATCGGTGGATCAACCAAGTTCCAAACTTGATTCTCGTGCATGGATTCAATTTCGGATCTCATGGCTTCAAGCCATTTCTCGTAGTCTGGTCCCACCATCGCTTCTTCATAGGTCTTAGGTTCATCGTTTTCTAACAACAATATATCCGTTGTTGAGTAGTCAAGAACATGTACCTCTCGGTACACGACGTGACCTCTCGACCTACGTGGTGCGGTGTGTCCACAGCAGGTTTTTCAACAGCTTGTTCATCTGTTGTGGTTACTCAGGAGTCAAACGCGTTTCGGTGTTTCTCGAATTTCTTCAAGTTGCACCATGCTCCCACTATCCCTTCTTGAGAGAAACTCTTTTCTAAGAAGACACCATGCTTAGGCGACAAACACTTTGCCTTCTTCTTGATTATAGAAATAATATCCTTTTGTTTCCTTAGGATACCCGATAAAGAAGCATTTATCGATTTAGGGGTGAGCTTATCGATTGTAAACGTTTTACATAAGTCTCACATCCCCAAATCTTAAGAAAAGACAAGCTAGGACGTTGTCCTGTCCACATCTCATATGGTGTCTTTTCATCGATTTTGATGGAACTCATTTAGTGTGAAAGCGGTACTGTTTCAAGAGCGCACTTCAAAAGACAACGGAAGATCACTGTGGCTCATCATGGAGCGCACCATATCTAATAAGGTGCGATTTCTCGCTCAGATACCCCATTCCATTGAGGTGTTCCAGGCGGAGTCAATTGTGGAACAATTCCACAATCCTTCGATGATTACCAAACTCATGGCTCAAATACTCGCCTCCACGATCGGATCGTAGAAACTTGATTGTCTTGCCTAAATGATTCGCACTTCATTTTGGAATTCTTTGAACTTTTCAAAGGATTCGGACTTATCTTCATCGGTAGATATATCCATATCTACTAAAGTCATCGATAAAAGTTATGAAGCATCGAAAACCACCTCTCGGTCGTTGAGCTCATTGGTCCACATACATCGAATGTACGAGTGCCAATAAGTCACTTGCCCGCTCACCTTGACCGGTGAAAGGTGCTTTTGTCATCTTGCCAAGTAAACAAGATTCGCATGTCTCAAATGATTCAAAATCAAATGAGTGCGAATACCATCTCTATGGAGCTTCTCCATGCGTTTCTCATTTATGTGACCTAAGCGACGGTGCCAAATAAACGTGGGATTCAAATCATTCGATCGTTGCCTCTTTGTATTAATGTTATAGACCGATGACTCTTCAAGAGTAAGAACATATAACCCATTCACCAATGGAGTATGACAATAGAACATATCTTTGAAATAAAGAGAACAACCATTGTTCACAGATTTAAAGTCATAACCTTCGCTTGTAAACATGAAGCGTAAATAATGTTCTTGGAAAGAGATGGAACACAATAACAATTATTCAATTCCAAAACTAATCCGAAGGTAAAGACAATGGCATGGTGCCAACACCACCATGACAACTTTTGCTCCATTGCCAACGCGAAGATCCACTTCGCTCCTCCTCAAACTTCTACTTCTTCTTAGCCCCTGCAACGATTTGCAAATGTGAGCAACCGATCCGGTATCTAATACCCAAGAATCAGTAGATGAAGTAGCAAGATTGATTTCTATAACATTTATACCTGGAGCGGAAGTCGTACTTCCTTCTTTTCTCAAGATCCTCCAAGTACTTTGGGCGTTCCTTTTCCAATGTCCCGATTGCTTACGAGTAGCAATCGCATCGAGCAGGACCCTTCTTGACTTGCTTGGCCTTAGAACCGCTCGCGATCTCATCGGAGCTAACTTTCTTTGACCGCGCCTTTCTTTACATAGGGCTTGCCTTGCCTTTCTGCATCATCATCACATGATGGCTGCTTTTCTTAATGCTTTCCTCGGCTGATTTTAGCATCCCATGCAACTCGACCAAGGTCTTGTCCATGTTGTTCATGTGATAGTTCGTAATGAATGGCTCAAAGCTCGAGGGAGCGATGAAGAATCACATCAAGAGCCAACTCTTGGCTAAGGGGAAAACCAAGCTTTCCGGACTCTCAATGTAGCCAATCATCTTAATCACATGAGGGTCGACGGATTCCCTTCTACAAGCTCGCACGCAAACAAGGACTTTGAAGTGTTGAACCTCTCACCCTTGCTTGGTTCTCAAACATACCACGCAACCCCACAATGATATTGTAGGCATCTGTGTTCTCATATTGCTTCTGAAGCTCAGAGGACATTGTGGCAAGCATGAGACGACTCACATCAAGGTAATCATTCGTTTGCTTCTCATAAGCTTTCCGTGCAGCCACAGTAGCATTATCAGGCAAGTCATCAGGATAAGGAGACTCAAGGACATGCTCCTTGCGCTCTTGCTTGAGAACAATTCTCGGGTTGCGATACCAATCCAAAAGTTCGTTCCATTGAGTTTTCTTTCTCAAGAATAGATCGCAAATTAAAAGAACTGGATGCGGCATTAGTTGACATGATCTACAACAAAGAATATGCAAAGTTTAGCACTATGTTCATGTTTGATCTTCCATTAAACAATTTAACAAAGATACTCCCACTATATGTTTTGTAATCGTCTTCCTCTAACGACATATAGTGGTCAAGATCCATGTTCATCTAAGTTCTAGTGAGCTTTGGCATCACTGCTAGAAACCTAGTGACGTAGGTAAGCAACACTTGCTAATCACATCTTATGTGACTCTTGTTTGTTGGGTGGCATCCAATGCCCGGCTCCCAACACCATGCCCCAAGGCCCAAATCTAATTTGATAGCCTTGTCAAGTAAACCAATACTATGCATGTGGATGTCGACATCCACCCTATTAGATCAAGATAGTTGATGGTACTCGCTTTGGCACCTACCAAACAATGATCATGATTCTTATAGGCGCGACAATTGGAAGGGCATCAAAACAAATTCTTAATTTTTCTTGAGAGAAGCTATTCTATCATGAAAAACTAACCCTTAGTTGGTATGGCATGAAAGAATAGTATGACAAGAAATAAACATCACATGCATATAATCACATTATACTGTGAATGGTGTGGCATTTTGTATCGTAGTGGTCGCCATCGCCATGGTTCCACGGTGATATTCTTCGCCACACTTCTTGTCCTCTTTGTCATCATGCTTGAAGCCTCCATAGCAAAGAACTAAACTATTACAACTAATAGGTAGCAAATGAATTACATGAGGAGCTCAAGCATCACAAGTCGACACGCAGTTGTTATACAATTAAAGAACGACCTCAACCCTACTGTGATTAATACGACACACAGTCGCCAAACACACATGCATCACATATGCATCTATGCCATACCATTCACATCATTCCCTGCAAAAACAAGTTAAGCGTAGAACATATTCTACCGCCCTGACATGAATGTGTTTCTATAACAATCTATGCGTGTACGCAACGGCGGGCGGGGGGTCGAGGGGGGCCGCCCATGGTTTCGTGGCGTACCGAAAACCTCACGGAATTACATAGATCGCATATATGAAATCGCTATGAAAATCTCATCGGCCGATCAAATCAACCCAAACCGAGCCATTCAAAATGTCTCAATTTTCATTAGATCAATCACATCAATCATCGCGATCGGTATGCTTGAGGATACCGCAACACAAGACCTCGATCTGTTGGCTCAATCTACTGACTGTGCGCGCAGTTAGCCCCGATGGTGTTACCAGCCGGTAGGGGCAAGTCGCGCGTACATCAAAGAAGGAGCACGAACTAATCTTTTTAGCCATATGATGCTATCAACTCATACATATTCCAACCCCTTATGACCGATTGATCTAGTCCGTAATAGATCCAATCTATTACAACCGCATATCAACATATGCGCTGATCCGCATCGCAAACTAAGTAAGATGGCTCGATACCACTAATGGATTGCGAAGGCTACGATAGCGTAAAACAAAACTTTTCTACGCGCACACAAGAACATCATGCTTAAGGAGGGATCATGGATCGTTACCACTAGACGCCGCAGCGCAATGAAGAAGAGTTGGAGAAGCCGATCCAACCACGCGTCGAGGTAGTAGTGGAAGTAGTCGATCGTCCCGAACCGATCGTCTCCTCCACGCGATCAACCACACCACGAGCGGATCCAATCAGAGGTTGTTGATGCCGATCAACGCCGCAACGAGCGGCGCCTCCACGGTATCCACACGTCCGGGATCGAACGCCGATCGCGAGTGTACCGGCCTTTCATGAGCGACTAGGGTTTGGCTCAGAGGTGGCGGCTGTGGTTTAGCTCGGGATTATCGGATGTTCCTCGGCCCTCGCCTCCATATATAGACCTCCTCACTTGGGCCTCGTGGACCGAGGCCCAATAGGAGTCTATCCGGATCTCTATCCGAATTGAGCCCATATCCGAATCACATTTGAATTAGTGTTCCAACCCGTTAAGTGTGCGACCCAGAGGTTCACGTATACTTGGTCGCGACCGTAAACACCTTTCCGGTCACCGTGTTAATAGCGGCCTCTAGTAAGACATATTAACCCCAAAGTATACGTAAAGATCATATCGGTGAACACGTAATGTTCTCATGTACTAATCCCTTTGCCTCACGATATAGATTAAGCTCAAGGCGAGACTGTGTCATCCTCTTAATAGCTCAATCACTCTCTCGATTCCGTGATGGATTATAAACTCGTGATTGACTCCTCAATCACCTTGGCATGGCCATGCACTTTCATAATCCATTACATCGAGGGGCCCGAGATATCTCTCCCATAAGGAGGGCAAATTCTATCTTGATCATTCACATCCCACTACATGTTTCATGGCAAACCCAAAGACTACTTTTATGACTACCCGATTCACGGAGTAGTGTTTAGTAGTCCCAAAGTAAGCTACTACGCATGCCGGGAACCATGATGATCTCAAGTCTAAGGATTCCACATAAACACTACTTGAGACCAAGCGATGACATATGGAATCTCTGCGGTGTCTCATGGCGGGTCTATCCAACATATGTTCACTAACACATGTCCATATTATTGATTTGGTATCTCCATACCATGATCCATGAGACATGATCATCAATCAATACATATGCTGATCTTTGAATCATATTTGTTCCTCATATGAAATATAATCAGGGATCATTTAGAAATAGCAACATTTTGGCATTAAGAGTCTCATGAATAAGTCACATACTCATTGATCAATAATGATAATGTCTATTTCAAGGAACAAAGCAATGTATCATAAACATAGTATGTGATATATTCAACATCTCCATGTTGCCTCTAGGGCATATCACCAACACTCACTTTTGCTGGCACTTTTACTCTATTAATCCAAACTTCAACCCTATTGGTGACAGTACAGCTATCCTTATATCATCTGGTTTGAAGCTATTTAAATTGAAAAGAGCACTTGATTTTCTTTTTCAACATGGTGAGTAACTACAAGATTGAATCTACCAGAATATATTTATAGATTGCCACATTGTTCCATTGAAAGGTCTTGAAACCGTGCTAAGATGATGGCCAATTTGGGCAACTGGTACATGAGAGCAATATGTTCACATATCAATTTCTACATTATGCTACTTAATAACCTATATGCTTCATACTTGTACATAGGATTTATGTCTCATTAATTGACATGACATTACAATTGATTCATGTTAAAGTGTTATTTATTCTACTATTAGTTTTATGCACATAATCTTGGGATTATTATTAATTATAAACTGAGTCTGTGTTGTTATTTTTCCTCCTTAAAGTTCACATTTGCAATCCGTTTTGTATTGTACATTTGATGCCACCATTGTTTTGCTCGATGTGATCTTATGCTTGTGCCTTTGTATAGTGCCATTATTTTAGCTCTACTCTTATTCCCTTCATGAACCTTTTGGTACCCTATTGCTGTTGTGATCGCCAGCTAAATTTGATGTGTAAACTCTTGTTCAAGTGCCATTTTGAATCACTTCACTTGAGTGCTACTTACACCACCTTGCGGGCAAAATTTGTGATGCACAATTACTACAGTTCTAGGATTTGCCTCGTCCTTAATGTCACTTCTCATCCTTGATTACAAAAATTTTTAGCATGAATTTAATTCTTTCTACTCTAGGCCAATATGGAAGCTATTATGAAGCGACCTCTATAAGAAGGTCAACAACCAAAATCTTCTCAAGCTGTTGTCTCAAAAATTCTCTCTCAGTTCAGTGCAGCTAGTAGGTTCCATAAGAATGTGGGCATTTGGTCATGCTCGGAGGGAACTTCCACAGCTACGGCCGGTGCACGTGTATAACTGGTTGAAGAAACATTTCACTTCGAGCGAGAGGAGCAGCTACACTGACAAACAATAGAGTCTCAACAAAGAAGAATTACACATGGTGAAGTAGCACGTATAAGAGGGGGGTGCAACAAGGAACAAGCAACTAGAATAGATGGAAGGGTCGAGGGGAGTCGCCCGCGGGTTTCGTGGCGCACCAAAACCTCACGGAATTACATAGATCGCATCTATGAAATCGCTATGAAAATCTCATCGGGCCGATCAAATCAACCCAAATCCAAGCCATTCAAAATGTCTCAATTTTCATTAGATCAATCACATCAATCATCGCGATCGGTATGCTTGAGGAGACCGCAACACAAGACCTCGATCTATTGGCTCAATCATCGATTGGTATGCGTGATTAGCCCGATGGTGTTACCAAAGGTAGGGGCAAGTCGCGTACATCAAAGAAGGAGCACGAACTAATCTTTTGGCCACATGATGCTATCAACTCATACATATTCCAACCCCTTATGACCGATTGATCTAGTCCGTAATAGATCCAATCTATTACAACCGCATATCAACATATGCGCCGATCCGATCGCAAACTAAGCAAGATGGCTCGATACCACTAATGGATCGCGAGTAGGCTACGAGAGCGTAAAACAAAATTTTTCTACCGCGCACACAAGAACATCATGCTTAAGGAGGATCATGGATCGTTACCACTAGACGCAGCAGCAGCAATGAAGAAGAGTTGGAGAAGCCGATCCAACCACGCGTCAAGTAGTAGTGGAAGTAGTCGATCGTCCCGAACCGATCGTCTCCTCCACGCGATCAACCACACCACGAGCGATCCAATCAGAGGTTGTTGATGCCGATCAACGCCGCAACGAGCGGCGCCTCACCGGTATCCACACGTCCGGGTGGAACGCCGATCGCGAGTGTACCAAAGACTCGCGAGCGGCTAGGGTTTGGCTCGAGGTGGCGTCACGGATTAGCTCGGGATTATCGGTGCGTGCCCTCGGCCCCTCGCCTCCATATATAGACCTCCTCACTTGGACCTCGTGGACCGAGGCCCAATAGGAGTCTATCAGGATCTCTATCCGAATTGAGCCCATATCCGAATCACATTGAATTAGTGTTCCAACCCGTTAAGTGTGCGACCACAGAGGTTCACGATACTTGGTCGCGACCGAAACATCTTTCCGGTCACCACGTTAATAGCGCCTCTAGCAAGACATATTAACCCCAAAGTATACGTAAAGATCATATCGGTGAACTCGTAATGTTCTCATGTACTAATCCCTTTGCCTCACGATATAGATTAAGCTCAAGGCGAGACTGTGTCATCCTCTTAATAGCTCAATCACTCTCTCGATTCCGTGATGGATTATAAACTCGTGATTGACTCCTCAATCACCTTGGCATGGCCACGCACTTTCATAATCCATTACATCGAGGGGCCCGAGATATCTCTCCCACAAGGAGGGCAAATTCTATCTTGATCATTCACATCCCACTACATGTTTCATGGCAAACCCAAAGACTACTTTTATGACTACCCGCCACGGACTAGTGTTTAGTAGTCCCAAAGTAAGCTACTACGCATGCTGGGAACCATGATGATCTCAAGTCTAAGGATTCCACATAAACACTACTTGAGACCAACTGATGACACTTGGAATCTCTGCAGTGTCTCATGGCGGGTCTATCCAACATATGTTCACTAACACATGTCCATATTATTGATTTGGCATCTCCATTCCATGATCCATGAGACATGATCATCAATCAATACATATGCTGATCTTTGAATCATATTTGTTCCTCATATGAAATATAATCAGGGATCATTTAGAAATAGCAACATTTTGGCATTAAGAGTCTCATGAATAAGTCACATACTCATTGATCAATGATGATAATGTCTATTTCAAGGAACAAAGCAATGTATCATAAACATAGTATGTGATATATTCAACATCTCCATGTTGCCTCTAGGGCATATCACCAACAGTACCATCTGTAGTTTGAACAGTGGAAGAGAAAACTGTGGGATGTAGTGAGATGAGGTGGGTAGAATCTGGTGTCATATGAAAGGAAGCACAAGAGTCCAAGATACATGGAGACAGAATACCTGATGAGAGAGGAGGCGAAGACACAGAAGACTACTGAGAAGGAAGAGATAGACTAGCCAATCCTGAGGGGTTTGAAGACAAGCCAATACCAAGAAACTCGAGGAGTGATAGGAGATGTTTTGTGGCGTCACCAGAGGAAACCTGGCGAGAAGCATCAGCTCCTGAGTGAGAGGAACCGCCATAGCTCTTTGGGGGATGTCCACCCCGATGACCCTGATCCCTCCTCCGCTTGTAGCAGTCCTAATACCTGTGGCCATCACGCTGGCAGTAGGTGCAGTGGAGACCCACGATAGAAGCAATAACTACTGGTGCAGTGGGAGTGGAGGAGAGATCACGACCGATGCGAAAGAAATAGACAAAGTGGCAGGTGCGAAAGTAATGGATCGTGCGAAGGCTACGCAAGCAGAAAACAAAATTTTTCTACCGCGCACACAAGGACATCATGCTTAAGGAGGGATCATGGATCGTTACCACTAGACGCAGCAGTGCAGTGAAGAAGAGTTGGAGAAGCCGATCTAACCACGCGCCGAGGTAGTAGTGGAAGTAGTCGATCGTCCCGAACCGATCGTCTCCTCCACGCGATCAACCGCACCACCAGCGGATCCAATCGTAGGTTGTTGATGCCGATCAACGCCGCAACAAGCGGCGTCTCCACCGGTATCCACACGTCCGGGGTGGAACGCCGATCGCGAGTGTACCAAAGATCGCGAGCGGCTAGGGTTTGGCTCTGGAGGTGGCGGCTACGGATTAGCTTGGGATTATCAGATGCGTTCCCTCAGCCCCTCGCTTCCATATATATAGACCTCCTCACTTGGGCCTCGTGGACCAAGGCCCAATAGAGTCTATCCGGATCTCTATCCGATTGAGCCCATATCCGAATCACATTCGAATTAGTGTTCCAACCCGTTAAGTGTGCGACCACAGTAGGTTCACATATACTTGGTCGCGACCCGTAAACACCTTTCCGGTCACCGTGTTAATAGCGGCCTCTAGTAAGACATATTAACCCCAAAGTATACGTAAAGATCATATCGGTGAACTCGTAATGTTCTCATGTACTAATCTCTTTGCCTCATGATATAGATTAAGCTCAAGGCGAGACCGTGTCATCCTCTTAATAGCTCAATCACTCTCTCGATTCCGTGATGGATTATAAACTCGTGATTGACCTCAATCACCTTGGCATGGCCATGCACTTTCATAATCCATTACATCGAGGGGCCCGAGATATCTCTCCCATAAGGAGGGCAAATTCTATCTTGATCATTCACATCCCACTACATGTTTCATGGCAAACCCAAAGACTACTTTTATGACTACCCGCCACGGAGTAGTGTTTAGTAGTCCCAAAATAAGCTACTACACATCTTGGGAACCATGATGATCTCAAGTCTAAGGATTCCACATATACACTACTTGAGACCAACGATGACACATGGAATCTCTGCAGTGTCTCATGGCGGGTCTATCCAACATATGTTCACTAACACATGTCCATATTATTGATTTGGTATCTCCATACCATGATCCATGAGACATGATCATCAATCAATACATATGTCGATCTTTGAATCATATTTGTTCCTCATATGAAATATAATCGGGATCATTTGGAAATAGCAACATTTTGGCATTAAGAGTCTCATGACACCGATTCTTGCTAAGATTTATACCATGTGACATAGGTAGGAAACCTTTCTTGGAATCTGCATGTTGAACCTTTTCAACACCTTGATGAGTAATTGACCTTTGGTTGAAGGAAAATTGAGTTTGTTTTGAAGGGTTTGTTTTTTTTCGTGAAGTCTTATCTCGGCGAAGTTGTAGTCATATCGACTTGTCCCTGGCTCGTTCGACCATGTAGGATGCCATACGACCACGTTTGGTCGTGGTGAATTCGTTCGAGGCGCACGACCACGTTGAGGTGTTCTCGGCAAAGCGGCGGTGGTCGGGGCGTTACGACCACGTTGCCGAGTATCGGGTTCGGTAGAAACAGCGTCACGAGTACTGGCCGTGGTCGGAAGGGTTTACGACCACGTTGGCAATTGGGGCGTTCGATCACGTTGTAGCGCTCAGGCTTCGACCACGTTGCGGAGCCCTCGGAAGATTTGACCGTGGTCGGCACTCGGCGCTAGGGTTTACGATCACGTTGTGGGATCGGAGCCTCGACCACGTTGGGCGGTCGGGCGTTCGACCACTTTGGTCGTGGTCGGTGGGCGTCACGACCACGTTGTGGGAGCTCGAGGCCTCGACCACGTTGTGGGAAAGGAGCCACGACTACGTTGTGGCACTTTCGGTGGTGCGACCGCGTTGTGCGCTTGGAGAGCTACGTCCACATTAGCGCGAATTGAGCGTGGTCGAAACGCGTTCGACCACGTTATCGGTTGGATGACCGTGGTCGTGCGGGATCACTAAAATTGGTCGTGAGGTGCATTTCATGTCCGATTACGGTGAGGTTTGGTCGGTTGGGTTCCTTGTGATGTTGTGGACCTTGTAGACTGGTTTGTTCTACATTTTGACAAGGTTTGGTAAAATCTAATTTCTGTGGAAAAGAGACTTGAGCTCTGTGAGCTGTGCAGAGTTGGATCAGTGCTATGTGATGGTTTTGTTGTGCGTGATGGTTGCGGTCTTGGGAGACATGTCTTGGTGAGGCTTAGAGAGGTCGGGACTAGACATAGGAGATGTTGAGGTCGAGCGGCGTGGAAGCCAAAGAGGACGTGGTCTTGCCGAGTGGTGTAACGAGCAAAACAACAAGGCATGAGGAGGAAGCTTGAGAGGCTGTGAAGGGCATTTTGGAGAAATGCCAAAGCACGCAAAGGAAGCTTGTGTGTCCTCGGGAAAGCTTGGAGTTGGTGGTGCTATTGGGCAAAGCGGTGGGCCGTTGCCAGCGGGTAATGGGCAAAGCACTTGGAGGCACCGCAAAGCTTGGACTCTCTCAGCGGGTGGTCTGTTGAGACCCGTTAGCGTGTGAGACTATAAATAGAGAGGTTAGGTCTCGGGGGCGAAGCGAGGTTGTCCCCGAGTGCTCGAGTGTTCCTCTCTATCTTGTGTGAGTTGTCTCGGGTAAGAGCATGGATGCTCGTGTACCTCCGATGGAGTGGTGTAGAAACCTCCATGTGCAATAGAAAAGATTGGATTCATCTCTGTATCTTTCTCGGTTTTGTTCTTGAGATGATTTGTTTGATCCATTTGCCTTCTCTTTGTTCTTCTTGTTATATGTGTTTTCTACGAGAAGTTGGCTTGTGCTTCACTTGCTCGGGGCGGGAAGTTGTTTCTGGTGCTTGCTAAGATCATTCAGAGCAAAAGCGAAATCGATGAAAACCGAGTTACGTGGTTCTGCACTGGAGCTCTCTGTTTGATTTTCGACTCGGTCTTCTCCTCTTACATTGTGAAGACTTTGGAGGTTCTTGGTATTTTACTTCAGAGATCTTGTACGAGCTAAGTCTCAAGTTTCATTCTTTTGGATCTCGTGCAAAAGATCTTTAAATTCTTGCTCCTCGGTCGTGCGCGACAACGAGTATTTCTGTATCGTTACATTGTCGGATCGGTGACCTATTTGACCACGGCTTAGACCACGCGGTCTTTGGTCTTTTCGACCACGCTGATTTCCAGTGGCCAATCTTTTCTAGCTTTCGACCATACGGTAGTATCTCTGTTGTCGGTTGATTGACTACTGACATAAGTTTTACGGTTCGGTTTTCGCCGGCGCTATCCTCCGTTTTCGGTTTATCGACCACGGTCTTTGATGTGACGACTTCTATTGTTTATTCTCTGCGATTGTGTTCAACCACGGTGTGTTTCTCGGTGTGTCTTGATCACGCAGAAGATCTTTCGACCATGGTGGCCTTCTCGGTTTCGACCGGCAAGTATTCTTCTCGATCTTCTTGGTTTCTGCTGTAGATCACTCGATTTTTCTCTCGGTTTCGGTGAAATCAATCTTCCTCTTCACGACTATTTAGCTATCGGAGAAAAGATTAGGTTTAATTGTGGGAGAATTTTTAAGGCACCATTCACCCCCTCTGTTGCCATTTCGGTCCTTCAATTGGTATCGAGCGGTTAGCTCTTCTTCATAGATCTTAACCGGTCTCAAAGAGCCATAACAGCAGACAAGTATTCCACCAAGCCGCCTATTTTCGATGGCTGGATTACCCCTTACGGAAGAGCCGAATGGAAACATATATCCGAGCTCGGGGTATGCTATTTGGCGGAAGGTGAAAATACAATTTGTTGTTCTGCCGATGAGAACATCAATGCGGGAATATGGGCGATGTTGAGGCAAATGCAAAGGCAAGGAACATCATCATACGAGGATTGAGCGAGCGAATTTGATCGCATCTCTCACCGTCGTCCGCTCACGACATCCGGGTGACCCTCGATGCATACCATGAGGGCACCTCCCGGATCAAGACGGTTCGGCAGGATCGGTTCAGCGAATCTGACAAATTCGAGATGCTTCGGAGAGTCCCTTGACGAGTGCTTTTCACGCTTTCACAAGATTTTGAGCAATCTCCGGCGGTCGGTCTCACATACTCGACTCGGATAACGCTCGACAGATGCTTTCGCACTCGATCTTGGGTTTGGGAGATGAAGGTGACTACCATCAAGGACACCACGGACCTCTCGACCTTGACTCTTGATGCGCTTTACTCGCGCCTCAAGACTCACGAGATTGACATAGTCTCTCGTCGGTCGAAGTCTGTCGATGGCTCTAGTCACGGATCCCACCCGGCCACGGTTCTTCTGCCGATTCTCTTTGCGGGTTCTCCTAGCTGCTCTCTGTGATGTAGCGATGATCGGTTAGAGCGGCTAGAGGATGAACAGTGGCCCTCCTAGCTCGGAAGTTCTCCCATGCTTACAAGAGAAGGAGGGACGGAAAAGAAGAGGACCGATGATTTGCTTTGAGTGTGGTGGCCCCAACCACATTGAGACAACCGCCCCAAAGCGGAGAAGGGCAAAGCGGCGTTGGCGGTTCGGCAAAACGACTACATCGACAAGAACCGCAACAAGAAGCCTCCGGCTCGGGACGCAAGGCAAAAGAAGTACCGCGACTTTGGGAAGGCCAAAAAGCTGTTCCACCGCGTCCTCACGCGTTCGGCGACCTCGACCTCGGCGAGGTGGAGGGATGGAGCGACGACGACGGGACGGGTGATCAAGACCCCAAAGCGGCGACGACTTCTCGGCATGTGCTTCATGGCCCTCGGTGAACGGCGGCAATGGTTGTACTCCGACTCGGACGGTATGCCCCACCTATGACCAGCTCAATCATGCTTTTCTTAAGCTAGGTGGATTTCATGCTAGAGCTAAGGCTAGGTGTCTTGAGTTAGAGAAGGAAGTAGCTAGATTGTCACGGAGCTTACTTCACTTACATCTGCTCCCTCCGTGACGAATGTGATACATGCATTGCCTTGCTTGGAGACATGGAGAAACTAAGGACCTCGCATGATAGTACGTCCTCGGAACTTGACATTGTTAAGGTGGAGAACATTAGTCTTCTTCTTGAGCTTGAGATGAGTAGGGTAGTTCTGTTTCATCTTCTCTTGTTGAGACTATTTCTTGCACCTCATGTGAGGATAAGGACAATGCTTTTAGAGGTCTTTATACCATGTTGCTTGATCTGCACGAGACTTGTGAAAGTTGCAATAATTTAAAATGAACTTAAAAGGCGGATCACAAAATTCTTTGAGTTACAAGCCTTTTACTTGAGCCTATTACTTCATGTGCAAATTGTCCCAAACTTCTTCTTGAACTTGAATCGTCTCCAAGCAGTTTCAAGAATTTGTTGATGATAATAAGAAAATGGCTCAGTATGCTTCTAAGGATCCTGTTAGCTCACCATGCAAAAGTTGTAATAAACTAAAATCTGATTTGATTGCCTTAGATGAAAAGTGTGTGAAGCTAACTAAGGACCTTCTAGAAAACCACATCCTTCACGTGCTTTACGTCTTTGAAATGTTGGAAAAGGATAAGGACATGGTAGAGGCGTTTAGGAAGAGTTACGAGAACCAAATGGCTAGGATTAGGGCTGCCCTGTGTGTCTGCGAAGCCCTCAAGGTTGAGGTGGCCGTGCATAAGGAAAAATACGCACGTGCTATTCGCTCTTCTTCATTGGTTCTTCTTCCTCTCCTCTGTTGTTCTTTCTTCTTCTACTGCTCCTCTTGCGCCTCTCTCTTTCGGGAGTGTCAGTATCTTATGAACACTCTCGAGAAATTTGTAGGAGGCAAGAAGAAGCTCAACCTTATTCTAGACCGGTCTAAGATTTCCAGTTTAAAAGGGTCTAGGATATGATTTTCATGAGGATGTGAAGAAGCATCCACACGTCGTGCTCGGATCCGTAGCCGCGGTGTGATCGAGGTCAAGCCAAGAACAAGAAAGTTCAATTTAGATCGGTGGGCTTTGTCCAAGGTTTCGGCGACAAGGTGATTTCACTGCGACTTGACCTCTCGGCGAAGCCATCTCATGCTACTTGACCCCTCGAAGGCAAAGTATCATTGCACCTTACATCGGAAGGATGGACATCGATTGACCAATGCTTCAAGCGCCAAGATCGCGCGAAGAGACCGTCTTGAGTCTCTTAGGCGTATTCGTGGTCGACCCGGACCTTGAGTGCACCTAAGACCAACACGAGGTCTAGGTTTGCTCTTGTTGGTAGCTTTGGGCGACCGAGGGACTTGGTTTTTCGAGTCTTCATTTTTCGTCCTCGTGCTTCCTCGGTCGTGACTTCCGCCGTCACGAGGGTAGATCTCGTTTTCCCCATCGAGATGCCTACCGCGGCGTGATCGACTGTTCTTGGGTGCACCGACTCGCTCGTCCGTAGCGGTCGGACCCGGCCAGCGACTTGGTCTGTTCATAGACCTTACGCTTCTTTGAGCGACGGAGAGTGTAGGGTAGTTAGAGGTCGATCGTGTGTGACTACTTCTTACGCTCGGCGTGTGACTCGATATTGGGTTCCAAAATCTATCTTGATTTATCCCGATCTTGAGACTTTGCTCTCTTGTTGACTCGGGTTCGCGGGCGGGGAAGGAAAGGTTTGGCTTGTAGACTCGGGTGTTCACGACACATGACCGGAGATTCCGTTAGTTTTCTTCCTTGCCGTGCTCGGTGATGAGACTATCACCTTTGGAGATGCTTCATCTGGGGCGTCATCGCCAAAGGTCTTGTCGCATTAATGATTCATTTATTTTGAAAGATGTTGCTTTAGTTAGCAAGCTGCGGTACAATTTGCTCTCGGTCTCTCGACTTCTGATGACAATTTCGAGGTGAGCTTTAAGAAAAACAATTGCAAAATTCTTGATTCTTGGTGATCGGTTTGCGGGATTTCTCGTTTTGGGAGGATCTTCGTGCTGATTTTTACGAGTCTTTTGGTGATCCTCTCCGTTGTTTGCTTGCTTACGAGTCCATGACCTTTCCTTACGGCATAGGAGACTTGGTCATATTGGATTTGACCATTTGACCCGAGTTAGCGGCCACGATCTCATTCGTGGTGCTGCGAAACTCAAGATGGTCAAAGATCTTGTTTGCGCTCCATGAAACACGGCAAGATGGTTGCCGCTTCTCACCCTCCGGTCCACGGTGACTATGGCCGATGCAGGACATTGCTCCACATGGACACGGTCGGACCGGCTCGAGTGCAATCTGCGGGAGGAAGTGGTATGTTCTTGTCGTGGTCGATGACTTCTCGAGGTACTCTTGGGTGTTTTCTTAGCCTCGAAGGATGAGGCGTTTTCACATTTCGAGGTCTTTTCGGTGGGCTTTCTGTTGAGCTTCCGGTGCCTTCGAGCGATCCGCGATGACAATGGCACGGAGTTCAAAATTCCTACTTTGAGAGTTTCGTGGTGAGGCGGGTGTAGAGCACCGGTTCTCTTCTCCATCGTCCCTCGGCGAGAATGGCGTTGTGGAGAGAAAGAACCGTACCTTAGTCGAGATGGCGGGGCGATGCTTGATGAGTACTCTACGCGGAAGTTTTGGGTGAGGCTATAGCCACCGCGTGCCATGTTTCCAATCGAGTTTTCTTGGGCACACTTGCACCGCACTTCTTATGAGTTGAGATACGGGCGAAAGCCTAGTGTTTCTCATTTTCGTGTGTTTGGTTGCAAGTGTTTTATTTCAAGTCAGGGAACCTAGATAAGTTCGAGTCACGTTCTTGTGATGGACTTTTACGGGCTACTCGACTTCTTGGCGGGCCTATAGGGTGCAGGCTGAGTCTAGTAAAATGGTAGAAACACGTGAGGTAACTTTCGATGAGGCGGTCAGGGACTAGGCCCGATATCTCGAGTTCACTAGAGCGATCGAGACCATCTTTGTGGATGATGAGGATGATGGAGATGAGGGTTGTCTACTCGATCCGGTCCCTTCTCCACCCCTAGAGGTGCCTTCTTCCACCGCACCTCGAGGCGATCGACCCTTACCTTACGCTATTACGGAGCTAGTGGCTCTGTTCCTACCCGTCAGTAACGAGGTAGAGGCCACTTCTTCATCTCATCCAGGACCTCCAAGACATATCCAAAATCTCATCCTTACGAGCGGATGATTGGAGATCTATTTGAGCGAGTCACACGTTCCAAGTCGGCGTGTCACTTTTACATCTCCACTCTTCCTTCGTAGCTTCCTTTGAGCCCAAGGGCGTTTGTCATGCTTTATCGGCGAGTCTTGGGTCAGCGCCATGCATGAGGAGCTAGAGAGTTTCGAGAGAAACAAGGTGCGGGCGCTTGTTGAGCCCCTCGAGATCAAAATATCATTGGAACCAAATGGGTGTTCAAGAACAAGCAAAGTGAGGATGGGGTAGTCATTGAAACAAGGCTAGGCTGGTTGCAGGGGTACTCCCGGGTTGAGGTGCGGATTTCGAGGAGACCTTTGCCCTGTAGCTCGTCTTGAGGCCATTAGAATTACGCTTGCCTTTGCGGCTTCTAAAGGTTTCAAGCTTTACGGATGGACGTCAAGAGTGCCTTTCTCAATGGCTTCATTGAGGAAGAAGTCTATGTCGACGACCTCGGTTTCGAGAACCCCAAATACCCAAGTCATGTCTTCAAGCTTTCCAAAGCGTTGTATGGACTTAAGCAAGCCCCTAGAGCTTGGTATGAGAGGCTTAAGTCCTATCTATTGAGACATGATTTCGAGATGGGTAAAGTTGACAAGACCTTGTTCATTCGCCGGCTTGGTAATGACCTTACGCTCGTCCAATTTATGTCGATGACATCATCTTTGGCGGCTCTTCCCATGCTCTAGTTTCACAGTTCTCGGATGTCATGAGCACCGAGTTTGAGATGAGCATGATGGGTGAGTTGACTTTCTTCCTTGGCTTCCAAATCAAGCGAGACTCGGGAGGTACCTTCTTGCATCAAGGCAAGTACACCGTGATCTCTGAGACGTTTCGACATGAGTGATGGAAAGCGGTGTCGACTCCGATGGCTTCTACGGCCACACTTGACCCGAGATGAGGACGGCGAGCAGTTGATCAAAAGAGTTGAAGTATGATTGGCTCTCTCTTGTACCTCACGCCTCGAGGCCGGACATACACTTCTCGTGTGTCTTTGTGCTCGGTTTGAGCTTCTCCTCGCGTGTCTCACCGCCGAGCGGTGAAGCGCATCTTCGGTACCTTGAGCTACCATTGACTATGGTATCGGTACTCTTCCTCATCTGTCTATCCCTTAGAGCCTATTCGGATCGAGACTTTGCGGGTGTAGGATAGATAGGAAGAGCACCGAACTGCCGGTTCATTGGCACTTCTCTCGTTTCTTGGTCTTGAGGAAGCGATCCGGTGTTGCCGATCCACCGCGAGGCCGAATGCGTTCTTGCTGACCGATTCTTTGTAGCCAAGTGCTGGATGGTCTCGACTCTGCGGGACTTTGGGTTGCTATCGATCGTGTTCCGCTCTTTTGCGATAACACGTCTGCGATTAGCATTGCTAAGAACCCAGTGCAACACTCTCGGACCAAGCACATCGATATCGATATCATTTTCTTGAGACCATGTAGAGAAGGGTGACATAGTGCTCGGTTTGTGGAGAGTGACCACCGGTTGGCGATATCTTTACCAAGCCTTTGGATAGCATGAGGTTTTCACTCTGCGGGAGAGCTTGGGGTGGTTTGTCCTTATGGATTTGTTGTGAGGGAGCTTGGACTTTCTTGCTTTACTATATTGATTATGCTTGTCTCATTTACATTGCATTGCATTTACGGGTGCATTGGGATTAGTCCTTCTAGCATAGGTTAGAGTGTGTCTCTTCTTTGAGTTGCTTAGACTTCTTGCTCTTATCTTGTGCTTTCGGGATAGTTGTTTCTTATCTCACTAGGTTGAGCTCACTCACTTCTTTTAGGTTCTAGCGAGGTTGGGCCACCCTCGGGTAGGCAGTGCGTGTTTGCTCTCTAGTGTGCGTTTTCTCGGCAGTTGTTGTCACGGAGACATATGGGGTAGATGAGAGTCGATCGAGCCACAGTATCCTCTATATCTTATCTATGCTTTAAGGGCTGCTGTTTTCTTGATTCATTTGCCGACTCTTGATTTTTATTGCTTTGGTTGGGGGAGTTCATTTGGGAACTTCTAGATTTTAATGATGACATAACTCAACTTGAGGCGAAAGTTGCATCAAATGTTAAAAGGGGTGGATGTTCTTCTTTGTATTTGTAACATAACTTAATGGAGCCTTGATTATTATCCTTTCATGACATGTTTTCTTTATATTACATCTTGCCATGATTTAAGCTCCATTGCTAATTTGATCATGACTTTATATGTGTAGTCAAGTCTTTGCCATGATAGGTTAATTAAAGCGCTAAATTTAATCAAATTCTGTCATGTTCATATTTGAGACTAGTCGACTTTGTGTTATCCTTTTATGGTTCTTGCCATGTCAAATAGGTGAGTTGAGTCTTGAATCTTAGTTGAGTAATAGATTGAGCTATATAGTTTCTTGATGACACATAAGTTAGTACAATCTATCAAAAAAGATCTCTTACGTGCGAAAAAAGCGATCTCACCAATTCCTTCTCATGAGGCGGCTTGCCATTGCACAAGGCACGAACTCGGGGAGATTTGGATGACCAAGATCATTTCCTTAAGCTTCTCGCTTGGAATGATCGCATAAGGCTTGAGGTCTAGCACATGACAAAAATATGATTGAAAACAATCATGAGATCTCTAAAGAAAAATGTCATTTATGCTCAATTGCTAAAATTTCAAGTGTACTTAAACAAATGTATCATTCTTGAATAAATAGCACTCTAGTTGGCTCAACACTAGCTTCTCGATTCCATTTAGCTCATTGACATGGCTTGCATCATTTGTGGATATCATTAGCTAGACTAAAATCTTGTTTGACTTGACTTGCTAAGCACTTCAAATTAAAAAAATCAGATTATACCATCTGTTAGCTTAGCTTCTCTTTACATACATAGTCATGATCTTTGTAGCATACTTGTATGTTATGGCTTGGTGTAATACATTTGGTCATTTGGATAATTCTCATGGCTCGCATACTTTGAATAATCAAATCGACCATTCCATCCATCATTTTGACTTATTCTCTCTTGCATACTTGATGTGTTTATTGCCAAAGGGGAGAATAGATTGGAGAAAAGAAAATTTCTCAACTTCGGGAACTTGCTAGAGCTTTGGAGATCAATTTGCTCTTTATGTGTTGCTCTAGTATTCCTTACATCGACATGGTCATAATTTCATTTTCTTTCCTTGGACCATGTCGGCTTCTACAAACTCAACTTCATATTTTTCGGTGTTTGTCAATATACTCATCAAGGGAGATTGAGAGATCATGTGGAGATGATCCCATCTTTGTGATGAGTAATTGACCTTTGGTTGAAGGAAAATTGAGTTTGTTTTGGGTTTTCTGTGAAGTCTTATCTCGGCGAAGTTGTAGTCATATCGACTTGTCCACAGCTCGTTCGACCATGTAGGATGCCATACGACCACGTTTGGTCGTGGTGAATTCGTTCGAGGCGTGCGACCACGTTGAGGTGTTCTCGGCAAAGCGGCGGTGGTCGGAAGGCGTTACGACCACGTTGCGAGTATCGGGTTCGGTAGAACAGCGTCGAGTACTTTGGCCGTGGTCGGAAGGGTTTACGACCACGTTGGCAATTGGGGCGTTCGATCACGTTGTGGCGCTCGAGCTTCGACCACGTTGCGGAGCCCTCGGAAGATTTGACCGTGGTCGGCACTCGGCGCTAGGGTTTACGATCACGTTGTGGGATCGGAGCCTCGACCACGTTGGGCGGTCGGGCGTTCGACCACTTTGGCGTGGTCGGTGGGCGTCACGACCACGTTGTGGGAGCTCGAGGCCTCGACCACGTTGTGGGAAAGGAGCCACGACTACGTTGTGGCACTTTCGGTGGTGCGACCGCGTTGTGCGCTCGGAGAGCTACGTCCACATTAGCGCGAGGTGAGCGTGGTCGAAACGCGTTCGACCACGTTATCGGTTGGATGACCGTGGTCGTGCGGGATCACTAAAATTGGTCGTGAGGTGCATTTCATGTCCGATTACGGTGAGGTTTGGTCGGTTGGGTTCCTTGTGATGTTGTGGACCTTGTAGACTGGTTTGTTCTACATTTTGACAAGGTTTGGTAAAATCTAATTTCGTGGAAAAGAGACTTGAGCTCGTGAGTTGTGCGAGTTGGATCGGTGCTATGTGATGGTTTTGTTGTGCGTGATGGTTGCGGTCTTGGGAGACATGTCTTGGTGAGGCTTAGAGAGGTCGGGACTAGACATAGGAGATGTTGAGGTCGAGCGGCGTGGAAGCCGAAGAGGACGTGGTCTTGCCGAGTGGTGTAACGGCAAAACAACAAGGCATGAGGAGGAAGCTTGGGAGGCGGCTGAAGGGCATTTTGGAGAAATGCCAAAGCACGGGGAAAAGGCTGTGTCCCTCTGGAAAGCTCTTGGAGTTGGTGGTGCTATTGGGCAAGCGGTGGAGCCGTTGCCCGGGTAATGGGCAAAGCTTGGAGGCACAAAGCACTTGGACTCTCTGTAGCGGGTGGTCTGTTGAGACCCGTTAGCGTGTGAGACTATAAATAGAGAGGTTAGGTCTCGGGAGCGATGCGAGGTTGTCCCAAGTGCTCGAGTGTTCCTCTCTATCTTGTGTGAGTTGTCTCGGGTAAGAGCATGGATGCTCGTGTACCTCCGATGGAGTGGTCAGAAACCTCCATGTGCAATAGAAAAGATTGGATTCATCTCTGTATCTTTCTCGGTTTTGTTCTTGAGATGATTTGTTTGATCCATTTGCCTTCTCTTTGTTCTTCTTGTTATATGTGTTTTCTCCGAGAAGTTGGCTTGTGCTCACTTGCTCGGGGCGGGAAGTTGTTTCTGGTGCTTGCTAAGATCATTCCAGAGCAAAAGCGAAATCGATGAAAACCGAGTTACGTGGTTTCTGCTGGAGCTCTCTTTGATTTTCGACTACGGTCTTCTCCTCTTACATTGTGAAGACTTTGGAGGTTCTTGGTATTTTACTTCGAGAGATCTTGTACGAGCTAAGTCTCAAGTTTCATTCTTTTGGATCTCGTGCAAAAGATCTTTAAATTCTTGCTCCTCGGTCGTGCGCGACAACGAGTATTTCTGTATCGTTACATTGTCGGATCGGCGACCTATTTGACCACGGCTTAGACCACGCGGTCTTTGGTCTTTTCGACCACGCTGATTTCGATGGCCAATCTTTTCTAGCTTTCGACCATACGGTAGTATCTCTCTGTTGTCGGTTGATTGACTACTGGCATAAGTTTTACGGTTCGGTTTCGCCGGCGCTATCCTCCGTTTTCGGTTTATCGACCACGGTCTTTGATGTGACGACTTCTATTGTTTATTCTCTGCGATTGTGTTCAACCACGGTGTGTTTCTGGTGTGTCTTGATCACGCAGAAGATCTTTCGACCATGGTGGCCTTCTCGGTTTCGACCAACAAGTATTCTTCTCGATCTTCTTGGTTTCTGCTGTAGATCACTCGATTTTCTCTCGGTTTCGGTGAAATCAATCTTCCTCTTCACGACTATTTAGCTATCGGAGAAAAGATTAGGTTTAATTGTGGGAGAATTTTTAAGGCACCATTCACCCCCCTCTGTTGCCATTTCGGTCCTTATCTTTGCGCTTGCATATCTTTTCGACTAATTACGGATCGACAAAACCGTGGGTGTGTCATGTACACATCCTCACTCAGATTTCCATTAAGGAAAGCTGTTTTGACATCCATTTGCCATATTTCATAGTCGAAATAAGCAGCAATCGCTAGAATGATCCGAATAGACTTTAGCATTGCGACGGGCGAAAAAGTTTCATCATAATCAACACCTTGAATTTGTTTGAAACCTTTGGCCACCAATCGCGCTTTATAGATGTGAACATTTCCATCTATATCTATCTTTTCTTGAAAACCCATTTGCACTCAATGGTTTTAACACCATCGTAGATCAACCAAGTTCCAAACTTGATTATCGTGCATGGATTCAATTTTGGATCTCATGGCTTCAAGCCATTTCTCAGAGTCTGGTCCCACCATCGCTTCTTCATAGGTCTTAGGCTCATCGTTGTCTAACAACAATATGTCCCGTTGTTGAGTAGTCAAGAACATGTACCTCTCAGGTGCACGACGTGACCTCTCTGACCTACGTGGTGCCGGTGTGTCCACAACAGGTTCTCCAATAGTTTGTTCATCTTGTTGTGGTTCTCAGTAGGAGTGAAACGTTTTGTGTTTCTAATTTCTTCAAGTTGCACCATGCTCCCACTATCCCTTCTTGAGAGAAACTCTTTTCTAAGAAGACACCATCTTCAAGCGACAAACACTTTGCCTTCTTCTTGATTATAGAAGTAATATCCTTTTGTTTCCTTAGGATACCCGATAAAGAAGCATTTATCGATTTAGGACTGAGCTTATCGATTGTAAACGTTTACATAAGTCTCACATCCCCAAATCTTAAGAAAAGACAAGCTAGGACGTTGTCCCGTCCACATCTCATATGGTGTCTTTTCATCGATTTTGATGGAACCTGCTTAGTGTGAAAGCGGTCGTTTCAAGAGCGCACTTCAAAAAGACAACGGAAGATCACCGTGGCTCATCATGGAGCGCACCATATCTAATAAGGTGCGATTTCTCGCTCGATACCCCATTCCATTGAGGTGTTCCAAGTGAGTCAATTGTGGAACAATTCCACAATCCTTCGATGATTACCAAACTCATGGCTCAAATACTCGCCTCCACGATCAGATCGTAGAAACTTGATTGTCTTGCCTAAATGATTTTGCACTTCATTTTGGAATTCTTTGAACTTTTCAAAGGATTCAGACTTATGCTTCATGAGGTAGATATATCCATATCTACTAAAGTCATCAGTAAAAGTTATGAAGTACTGAAAACCACCTCTGGCTGTTGAGCTCATTGGTCCACATACATCAGAATGTACGAGTGCCAATAAGTCACTTGCCCATTCACCTTGACCGGTGAAAGGTGCTTTTGTCATCTTGCCAAGTAAACAAGATTCGCATGTCTCAAATGATTCAAAATCAAATGAGTGCAGAATACCATCTCTATGGAGCTTCTCCATGCGTTTCTCATTTATGTGACCTAGCGACGGTGCCAAATAAACGTGGGATTCAAATCATTCGATCGTTGCCTCTTTGCATTAATGTTATAGATCGATGATTCTTCAAGAGTAAGAACATATAACCCATTCACCAATGGAGTATGACAATAGAACATATCTTTGAAATAAAGAGAACAACCATTGTTCACAGATCTAAAGTCATAACCTTCTGCTTGCAAACATGAAGCAGAAATAATGTTCTTGGAAAGAGATGGAACACAATAACAATTATTCAATTCCAAAACTAATCTCGAAGGTAAAGACAATGGCATGGTGCCAATGTACCACCGCAGCAACTTTTGCTCCATTGCCAACGCGAAGATCCACTTCGCTCCTCCTCAAACTTCTACTTCTTCTTAGCCCCGCAACGATTTGCAAATATGAGCAACCGATCCGGTATCAAATACCCAAGAATCGAGAGATGAAGTAGCAAGATTGATTTCTATAACATTTATACCGGAGCGAAGTCGATTTCCTTCTTTTCTCAAGATCCTCCAAGTACTTTGGGCGTTCCTTTTCCAATGTCCCGATTGCTTACGAGTAGCAATCGCATCGAGCAGGCCCTTCTTGACCGCTTGGCCTTAGAACCGCCGCGATCTCATCGGAGCTAACTTTCTTTGACCGCGCCTTTCTTTACATAGGGCTTGCCCTTGCCTTTCTGCATCATCATCACATGATGGTGCTTTTCTTAATGCTTTCTCTACTGATTTTAGCATCCCATGCAACTCACCAAGGTCTTGTCCATGTTGTTCATGTGATAGTTCGAATGAATGGCTCAAAGCTCGAGGGAGCGATCAAGAATCACATCGGTAGCCAACTCTTGGCTAAGGGGAAAACCAAGCTTTTCGGACTCTCAATGTAGCCAATCATCTTAATCACATGAGGGTCGACGGATTCCCTTCGCAAGCCTCGCACGCAAGGACTTTGAAGTGTTGAACCTCTCACCCTTGCTTGGTTCTCAAACATACTACGCAACCCCACAATGATATTGTAGGCATCTGTGTTCTCATATTGCTTCAAGCTCAGAGGACATTGTGGCAAGCATGAGACAACAGCACATCAAGGTAATCATTCGCTTGCTTCCCATAAGCTTTCCGCAGCCACAGTAGCATTATCATGCAAGTCATCAGGATAAGGAGACTCAAGGACATACTCCTTGCGCTCTTGCTTGAGAACAATTCTCAAGTTGCGATACCAATCCAAAAAGTTCGCTCCATTGAGTTTTTCTTTCTCAAGAATAGATCGCAAATTAAAAGAACTGGATGCGGCATTAGTTGACATGATCTACAACAAAGAATACGCAAAGTTTAGCACTATGTTTATGTTCATCTTTTATTAAACTATTTAACAAAAGACTCCCACTATGTGTTTTGCAACAAAACTCCTCTAAGTTACATAGTGGGTCAAGATCCTCATTTCATTAGTTCCTAGTGAGCTTTGGCATCACGGCTAGAAGACTAGTGACATGGGTAAGCAACACCTTGCTAATCACATCCCTATGTGACTCTTGCTTGTTGGGTGACATCAATATGTCCCGGCCCCAACCTATGCCCCAAGGTCCAAAACTGTTTTGATAACCTTGTTAAGTAAACCAATACTATACATGTGGATGTCCGACATCCACCCTATTAGATCAAGATAGTTGATGGTACCGCTTTGGCGCACCTACCAAACAATGATCATGATTCTTATAGGCGCAAAGAATTGGAAGGGCATCAAAATAAATTCTTAATTTTTCTTGAGAGAAGCTATTCTATCATGAAAACACACCCTCTATAGGTATGGCATGAAAGAATAGTATGACAAGAAATAAACATCACATGCATATAATCACATTATACTGTGAATGGTATGGCATTTTGTATCGTAGTGGTCGCCATCGCCATGGTTCCACGGTGATATTCTTCGCCACACTTCTTGTCCTCTTTGTCATCATGCTTGAAGCCTCCATAGCAAAGAACTAAACTATTACAACTAATAGGTAGCAAATGAATTACATGAGGAGCTCAAGCATCACAAGTCGACACGCAGGTCGTTATACAATTAAAGAACAGCCTCAACCCGGCTGTGATTAATACGACACACAGGCCGCCAAAACACACATGCATTACATATGCATCTATGCCATACCATTCACATCATTCCCTGCAAAAACAAGTTAAGCATAGAACGTATTCTACCGCCCTGACATGAATGCGTTTCTATAACAATCTATGCGTGTACGCAACGGCGGTCCTGAAAACCTCACGGAATTACATAGATCGCATCTATGAAATCGCTATGAAAATCTCATCGGGCCGATCAAATCAACCCAAATCCGAGCCATTCAAAATGTCTCAATTTTCATTAGATCAATCACATTGATCATCACGATCGGTATGCTTGAGGAGACCGCAACACAAGACCTCGATCTGTTGGCTCAATCTACTGACTGTGCGCGCAGTTAGCCCCGATGGTGTTACCAAAGGTAGGGGCAAGTCGCAGACATCAAAGAAGGAGCACGAACTAATCTTTTTGGCCACATGATGCTATCAACTCATACATATTCCAACCCCTTATGACCGATTGATCTAGTCCGTAATAGATCCAATCTATTACAACCGCATATCAACATATGCGCTGATCGAGATCGCAAACTAAGCAAGATGGCTCTGATACCACTAATGGATCGTGCGAAGGCTACGCAAGCAGAAAACAAAATTTTTCTACCGCGCACACAAGGACATCATGCTTAAGGAGGGATCATGGATCGTTACCACTAGACGCGCAGCGCAGCGGAAGAAGAGTTGGAGAAGCCGATCCAACCACGCGCGTCGAGGTAGTAGTGGAAGTAGTCGATCGTCCCGAACCGATCGTCTCCTCCACGCGATCAACCGCACCACGCAGCGATCCAATCAGAGGTTGTTGATGCCGATCAACGCCGCAACAAGCGGCGTCTCCACCGGTATCCACACGTCCCGGTGGAACGCCGATCGCGAGTGTACCAAAGACTCGCGAGCGGCTAGGGTTTGGCTCTGGAGGTGGCGGCTACGGATTAGCTCGGGATTATCAGATGCGTTCCCTCAGCCCCTCACTTCCATATATATAGACCTCCTCATTTGGGCCTCATGGACCGAGGCCCAATAGGAGTCTATCCGGATCTCTATCCGAATTGAGCCCATATCCGAATCACATTCGAATTAGTGTTCCAACCGGTTAAGTGTGCGACCCTGTAGATTCACGTATACTTGGTCGCGACCCAGAAACACCTTTCCGGTCACCGTGTTAATAGCGGCCTCTAGTAAGACATATTAACCCCAAAGTATACGTAAAGATCATATCGGTGAACTGTAATGTTCTCATGTACTAATCCCTTTGCCTCACGATATAGATTAAGCTCAAGGCGAGACCCGTGTCATCCTCTTAATAGCTCAATCACTCTCTCGATTCCGTGATGGATTATAAACTCGTGATTGACTCCTCAATCACCTTGGCATGGCCATGCACTTTCATAATCCATTACATCGAGGGGCCCAGAGATATCTCTCCCATAAGGAGGGGCAAATTCTATCTTGATCATTCACATCCCACTACATGTTTCATGGCAAACCCAAAGACTACTTTTATGACTACCCAGTTACGGAGTAGTGTTTAGTAGTCCCAAAATAAGCTACTACACATCTTGGGAACCATGATGATCTCAAGTCTAAGGATTCCACATATACACTACTTGAGACCAACCGATGACACATGGAATCTCTGCAGTGTCTCATGGCGGGTCTATCCAACATATGTTCACTAACACATGTCCATATTATTGATTTGGTATCTCCATACCATGATCCATGAGACATGATCATCAATCAATACATATGCTGATCTTTGAATCATATTTGTTCCACATATGAAATATAATCAGGGATCATTTGGAAATAACAACATTTTGGCATTAAGAGTCTCATGAATAAGTCACATACTCATTGATCAATAATGATAATGTCTATTTCAAGGAACAAAGCAATGTATCATAAACATAGTATGTGATATATTCAACATCTCCATGTTGCCTCTAGGGCATATCACCAACAGAAAGTAGACAAGATAGCCTACAGCTGAACTGCCTACGGTGATGAGCCTCCTCAGCACGCACAACTATGAGAGCCTTCACTAAATTTGGTCACGGGTAGCAAGTCAAGAGCTGAGCCCGCACAGTCTCGAACTCAGGTCAAAGACATGTTAGGAACTCATAGAGATGGTGAGTCTCCTGATGAGCGTGAAGCTGCACACAGCAGGGACATGTCCAGCAGACATTTGGCCCGTAAAGAGTCAAGCTAACTATAACACCCTAGCTTAACATAAGCCCAAGATGTCACCTCTAACCACTATAGCTACCATTTTAAATCTATAAGCAAGTATTAATGTCACCTAGATATCAAGCACAACCTTCCACAAGAATCTAAACCTAAATTTTAGTAGTATGACCAAACACAAATTAAGTTGAATATGAACCAAATAAATACCAAGGCATCATAAATAAGTCCAAACTACGCAATGCATCATCTAGCAATATTACGAACCAAATGAACCTAAGAAAATCCACAAAGTATCCAATTATTACATTAAGTGATGCTAAATTATTCATGACCAAAGGTGATGTAATAATGAGTGAGGTAAAAAACTATCAAGTGCAATTATCAATGTGCTACAACCACCCATGCATGTCGCTTTCAACGTTCACCTAAAAACAATAAATAAGTGTGAGTACACGACCCAGTAATTATAAAGCAGAATAGTAAACAAGACATCAGGTTATTAACAATTCATATCTAGTTATTATAATTTAATTCATCATACACAATCTCATCAGTTTCCATTCACATAACTTGTTATCTCAAACCATTTCTCACTTTCCATGAATGTCATGCAACCTTATGCATATGACTCAACGCCTCTTCTGCATATACCGGCATAGCTAGGTGTTCACTCGTCAATGACACATCTTTGCCCTGTCCTTTCTTATACAAGATCACCCTGTCCATTTTTATGCAGGGTCTCAATTCATCTTTTTATTATCTGCCTGGCCCTGTCCTTTTTTATATAGGGTCTCAGCTCAACTCTTTCTAACTTGTCTTGCCCTATCCTTTTTCATACAGGGTCTCCCTGTACTTTTTCATACGTGGCCTCAACTCATCACTTGTAACATGAATACTCAATATGCAATGCAATAATCATAACTTTTCTTTAATTCATTTCCATCATTTAAACAAAAGACGGAATCTACAACCCACCATAATTCTCATCTTCATCATCATATCATAAGCATGAGAGCAATATGAAGCAAGCATTTTCATAAGTATAATTGAGGCAAGTAATCATTTAACAACAATTTTTAAGCACTTGAATACCAATCTACAATGTGCTTGCCTTTCTCTTTACTGTGACGGCCGGAAAGATTGGAAAATGACAACACACCTGAATATACTCCCACAAAAGTTATTCACTCTCAATACAAGCCGAAGTATTACAAAATACAAATAAATGATAGCGCTCATACACGCTCTCCAACACCACAACTTTCCCTCCTTTTACCGGACAGTCCCCTTGTTGTCTCGGTACTAAAAATATCATAACCCTCAATTCCCACATCATAAAATAGCAAACCATACTATTTCCAGAATCCACACAAAATTCTCCACACTTCCTTAGTTTGCACAATTTTTAGATTAATATATCTAAATCTCCGTTTTTAACCCGGAAGGAAGATCTATCATTCCCCGGACAGCAGACTTATTAATTTGATATCTTTTAATCTACAAGGGAAAACATAGTAAATGGTGATATTTCTAAAATCTATAGGAAATTTTCCATCACTTTCTAGTTATCACTAAATTTTAATTCTGGCATTTAGTTAATCAAATTATCACTTTCCCACGACAGTCCAAAGACTACTACCTACCGGGACGCAAAGACTACTAAAATTCATAACTTCTAATCTACTGATTTAAAAATTGTGTTGTTAGATTATTTAGAAACCTTAAGAAATTACCTACAATGTTCATGGTGATTAAATTTCCATATTTATTCATTTTCTTGTTTTAATCTGCTATTTACTACAGACTGGAAAAACCCGACAGACAGACTAAACAACAGAAATTTCAAAAATCATAACCCCAAAATTTCTCATCAAATTGATTCGAACAAGTTCTCTACAGAAAGTTATTGAGATCCTCTACAATTCACTACCAGACGAAATTCCCAAATTTCATATCCAAGGTACCCGAAATAACAAAATATGACAGACTGCACGGAATCGATCTGACAACCGAACTACTATCGAACAGAAATTGCTAAGAATAAACCAAAGGGAAAGGGATCATCACCCGTGGAGACCTCAAAGAAGACCTCTGAAACTCTAGCAAAACTCCCCTTTCCTCCTCCTTCATCTTCCCTTCCCCTTCTTTCCCTTCTCCTTCTCCCTCTCAACTGATGGGGGGAAGATGGCGCGAGGGAACACAAGGGGCTGTAGGGAAGGGAAAGGGCAGCTGCTGCTAGCCAAGGAGGAGAGTGGGAGGCGCAATGGGGGAATGGGGCGGTTGGGGAAGAATGGGGAGGATCGGCTAGGATTAGGGGAGGGAGGGGTGGTCGGCTAGGCCCCTCTTGGGCCTGGCTACCATGGCCAAAGGCCCAAGGTCTAAAATTCCCTTAAAATATTAATTCCCCCTTTTTAAAACCCCAAAAAAAGATTACTCATTTAACTCTATTGATTTTATTTTTTTTAGTTCATTGAACCCTCCGAACAACATTTCAGATATTACATTGATGCCACACCGTAGACATCTGCTAGTAGAAGTCATCGACGGTGGCATCAAACTGTTGAAGAGAGTGCGTCTAGTGCATAACAGAGATACATAGCATCACTTATCGGCTGGTAGTGAGCTCAGAGGCGCTCTCACATAAGTTGTGTCATCGACAGCTCTGCCACATCTATGGAGATGGCCACGATCATGCTACCCATAGGATAGCGATAGCATGAGCCTTAGCCTCCTACCATCGCTCGTAGGTGTGCAGCTCAGACTGATAGAGCTCCAGGACCTCTTCCAGTATAGCAGTGGCCTCCTCCTGAGTCACCTGATTCGCAACAGTAGGAAGAGCGGGTGGAGCGAGCGGCTGCGACCGAGGCAGACAAGGGTGCTCGCTAGTGAGATGACCCCATAGACATTGGTTGTTGAGGTGAATCCTCAGTGAAAAGCCCACTCCCGAAAATTCATCCAGTTGAAACGAACCGAGGGGAGCGGAATGGTGAAGGAGCCAGCTGCAGTAGCCATCCGGAGCAGATCAAGTTGAAATGACTAGAGAGACCGATGTCAGGAGCTAGCCGAGGTAGCGACGGCTTCGGCCGAGGTGGGCCAAGGTGGCTGGGAGACGACAGCCTGGAGGCGGTGGCCTAGACGCAGGTGGCATGGAGGCTGCGGCCATGAGTGAGACGGCGGGGTGTCAACCGAGGTTGACATGGGCCGGCGGCATCGTGGGACAAGGCGGGTCGAGGCGGCGACGGTCGAGGCATGCCAGGGAGAGCTGAGGTGGATCGGGGCAGCATTGATCTGATGATGAGACAACGTCGAAGTGTCGGATCCTGTGGAGGACGGCGTGGATCCGGCGGTGGATCCGACAGCTTGGCTCAAGCTACGCCAAGCAGGAGGAGGCGACGGCGCCAAGTAGGGGTGAAAAGTGGATACGAATTATCCGTATTATCATGTTTCCCTATTCGATAGGATGTGAATATGATATATATTTTCCCACCCGATTAACAATTTATATCCTATTTGTATTCGAATTCTCATAAAAATATGGATGTGTATACGGTATGGATTTTTACCATCCAAAATATTGTTTTATCGACTATCTGTATCCGTATTCGTATTCAATGAAGCAATATGTATATTTTATTACAATACGACTAATTGTTGGACATGTTTTTTAATTGAACATGAATTCGTATTTCTTTAGGTGAAGTAAATGAATTAGCATGATTAAGCATGATTGTACAAGGACAAAATATCATTAACGTCTTCATACTACATAAGTTATGAGGATATCCAGATCCAACCGAATTGAGTAGATATTTAATTCAAATTCGTATTCATTACAATATTCAATCGTATTCGAGAATATTCGGATTCACATTTGTATTCGTTTACAAATATGAATACGAATATGGTTTGTGCACTATCTGATCCATATCCAATCTGTTTTCACCCCTAACGCAAAGCATAGGGAGAGTAGGCGGTGCGGGTGGGAGGAGAAGAGGGAGACAGGCGGCGGTGGCGGCCGGCCAAAACTCTAACGCAAACCTAGGTCTGATACCATGTTTGAACAATGTGTTCTGTATTCCAAAGAGGCCAAATACCAATACAAATGTACAGGGAAATATGCAAGTAACCCTCTAGACCCTAGACTGTTTACGTGTCTAACAAGTATGTTCCTTATGTTCTGTTGCATCATGAATTTCTTCACTTAGCTCATGCATATGATGACAAATGAACTCAAGCTCTCTTGAGACTGGAGTGGTGACATGGATAGTTGGATTCAAGGTGTAAACACAGGCTGGTTCAGGTTTTTTGTCCGCTGGGCAAGAAACCTGTCTCGCCTTATCAGGATAGGTGCATTTTGTATTTGAAAATGCTCAAAACCAAATGGATTGAGCTCAAATGGGTGGTTTAGGCCAGGAACCAGACCAGGATTTGTAAAAACCTCAACTAGGCGACCTCTCTCTCTTTTATTGGCATGATAACAAATGTCGGTTTCTTTGTCTAAAAAAACATATCGGCTGTTTACAAAATTTATTCATGTGATGTATTTCGTCTTTTAGTTGGCACCCAATGATCGACATTATTATTTCCCGAGTTAAAAAAGTATTATTTCCCCCTTTTCTTCTCATTTGATACATTCACAGTAAAAAAAACGCTGGCATCTCGTAGTCCTAGAACTAATGTAACCATGCTCTCCTGTCTTCCCACCTCACTCTGGCATGCATAATCTTGAAAAACTGACCCAATAGCAAATATTGCAGATACCATTATCATACCTTAAGGATGTTTATTCTTTACACCAAAAAGTTTTGTGTTAACATTGGGTGATAAGTTGCTCATCACAAACCTAAATACTCCCTCCTTCCGCAAATTCAGCAACCAAGGTGCAAAGTGAATGCATTACAGAAACTTACTATATATGTACAAGAATTAAACAACATACAAAAAAATATAACTTCTTGCAAAACATAAAATATACTGAACCACATTTGCTATGAATTTCAGAATCTATAACTCTCACCTACTACTTTTCGATAGGGAAAAAAATCCAAAGAACCTATATACTATGAGCAAAAGTTATCACCGTCGCCAGAAGTGGTAATAAGCATTCCATTCATCTTTACAAGTTACCAGTCTTGTTACCTGCAGTTTTGCTGGGGTTTGTTTTGGCGATGTTAACAAGATCACCAAAGAGCGAATCTTCAGGCCTGGTTGGTCTATTTGGCTGCTTGAAGGAGGAGGATGCAGGTGTGCCATACAAACTGCTGTCTTGCACCGAGAACCCATTCATTCTCTGTGAAAGCTCGTTTGCACTGGCATACGCATATGCAGCGGTCGGAACATAGTAGCCTCCAGGCTGCTGACCATACCCATAACCGGCCATCTGGCCACCATACATCTGTTCCTGGTAGAAATCTCTTGCCATCTGTTGGGGATACATGCCAGCTGCTTGGTGGCCTTGCATTGGAGGATACATTTCCCCATACTGCGTGTTTGGTATGGGTTGCGGTTGTTGAGCCCCGAGCTGTTCTCCAAATCCTGGTTGAAACTGCATTCCTCCTGGTTGTGCAGTCAGCATTGGTTGCGACGGTGCAACTTGCCCAGGCTGACTGACTTGAACAGGTTGGGGTTGAATGCCTCCAGGTTGTCCTGATAGCATTGCCAACCCGCCAGGTTGACCAATTTGGAATTGATCACTTTCTGCAGGCTGAGTTTCCCAGGGTGGTGGTGGGAGGTCGCTGCTTTGATCATCATGACCTGTCAAGAACAAAGGACCTAGAGCTGAGGACAATCATTTCTATCGTTCTACGTCGATAACAAAGGCAGTGCTAAAAAAATACTTCACAAACAAACCAAAAACAAGTCTTCACCCTGTGCTCTCCTGGAAAACAACTAGTACATAAATAGCATTTACAAAAAAAAACTCCCTCCGTTCCTAAATAGATGTTGTTTAGGACATTGGCACAGTCTTCAATACGCACCTTTGATGGTTACTTTTCTAATTAATGTTATTATAAATTTATCAAATATAGTGATATGGAATTACTTTTTATGATAAATCTACTAATATCATTTCTATATGACAAATCAAAATACTTGCGTTTATGTTAGTGGTCAAAGTTTTCAAACTTTGTCTGCACACATTCTAATGGCATCTATTTAGGGACAGAGGGAGTATATAGCAAGAAGTATCTACATGAGCTTTTGGACCAGAAAGATAAAACAAACAAAAAATAAGATAATATATTAGAGGCTCAGAATATAGAAGATAGCATTAGTACCATAATTTGGTGCCTGCTGTGGCGGAACCATTCCATGAGCAAACTGACCATTCCATGAACTTGCTGAGTTTAGGTCAGAATGTTGATCGTAAGGTGTCATTGTATTGGAAGTCAACCCATTAGAATATGGAGAAGGCTGCTGTGGTGGAACGTGATGCTGTGGAGCAGGATACGCTTGTGGTACCAAGAGATTAGGATTTGAGTTTAATGCAGAAGAGATGGCAGGGTTCTGGTTGTTATTGCTAACATTGCTTTGCGCAAACATGTCTCCAAGATCTAAGGTATTGTGGCCTGAAGCTGTAATTGCAGGCAGATTGACAGGTTCTGGTTTGAAATAGTCATCTCCACTAAGTAGGTCAATATTAGGGCTAACAGTTGGTTCTCCAGGAGGTTTTGAACTGCTCGAAGATGGAGGTGCAGGAAGTGCTAATTGGTCAAATGCAGTCATGTTACTAGCGGCTTCACAAGACCTGACAGGTACAGAAGGTATATAAAAAAAGTCAACCAGAGACTAATGAAGCGTTGAAGCATTCTACTAAATTAATCATTTGAATATTGTGTAAAGAGTTACTGATCCCTCATCAGCTCAAGCATCATTTCCAGTAGAGTAACATAAGCTGATTAGAACAGGATGTTACTGAACACTCATCAGCTCAAGCTTCATTTCCAGTAGAGTAAGTGAGTAACATAAGCTGATTAGAACAGGATGCTTGATATGAGATAACCTTTGATTTGGCTCTTTTGTCCCCTCTGGCTTTGTTGGTGGAGAATTGTCCTCACGGGCCTGGAGTGCTTTTGGCTTTTCAACCCGAACTGCTATGCCTGCAGCAATTGCATCGTGTTTTGCTAGAACACGCTGCAAATCATCATTCAGTGAAAGGCCCTGGCTTAGCAGCTCCTCATCCCTGTCACAATTCAATATATGAAAAGAATTAGAGAATCATTCTAGTATAATCTATACTCATGTGAAAACAACAGACAAGACAGCAATTCAATTAGCGATAGAAAGCCATGTCATGAAATTCAGTTTAAGGGGAAAACAATTCACCAATAATGCATACCCAAAAAAATCGCACACACTATCAAGTACATAAATGGATTTACGATAATACCATATCACATTTAGGTTTTAGACTACCATGTAACTTAAGAATGTATACTGCAAATAGCAGAACAAGTTACTGTGTTTTCTTTCCATTGTGTATTTGTGGGCCTGTTCTTTTCCTCCGAAGCCGGCGGCTTTTAGCTTTTTCTACAGTACCTAACTTTTAAACAGAGTATTTTCTTAAGACGGGGTCTACAGGTAAAGCGATCTACACATTAAAAGCCCAACATCTGTACTATCTAAAATCGCAAGTGAGTATCTGTCTCTCCGTAATCTGTACCGTAAACAGCCAAAATTCAAAAATTTCAGCCAAAAGCCATAAGCCGCAGCCGAAAAGAACAGGCCCTGTATTTAACACCCAAACACACACGCAATTCAAATAAATCATATTCCACAGTAAAATACTTAGAATTGTCTCTAGTATCTATTCCAAACTTCATATCTCTAAAGAAATCCAAAATAGAAATTCTCAAATAAACCGGACTGGTTTTGGGGGCCAGAAACCAGCCTGTTTCCAGGTGAAAACCGGAACTGGCCAGGTTCTGGTTTTTACTCCAAAAAGGCAAAAAACAGTTTCATGAACCGTAATTGGTATTGCTACCAAGATTTCTTTATATAAAAAAATAGTTGTGTCCTTCATCCATCCTTTCCGCCCTCAGGACCTTGGCTCCAATAAGTGGGCCATCCCCACATAGCACTCTCCCACTGGTCCAATAATAAAACTATGTAGAGAAAACCCCAGTCCAGGAAGAAAACCGCTACAGAAAAATCCACTTGATTTGGGCATGCCATAAGGAATGAGTTACATTTTTTGTGAGACAAGCCTATAGGGATTAGGATCAACTGATCAACAACTACTGTTGTTCAGGAATTGGTTAGGATTAGAGCCGCTCAGGCAATACGATTAGGGAGTAAATCCAAGCTGATTTAGACTATTGGATCGAAACAAATCAACGGACAGTCTTTAGCACAGATATTCGGAGCACTGTGCAGCCTTCAACAAGTTTTATCAAAAGGACACAAGAATTAACTTGGCAGCAAGAGCAATTTGGTGGGTTATCGAAACTATTACTTCAGAAAGATGCATATCCTAGATTTCCACTACCCGATTCCCTGAAATTTATATGCTGTTGGAAAAGATAGACATATCACATGAACTTACGAGGTTGTGTTGACAAGCTGTACCACTCTCTGCTTGTAAGAACGACATTGGTCTACAAGGTCCACGATGACCTCCTGCCGTAGACCCTGCATGTTCACTACTGCTTAGCAATGTTGATTTGAGAGAGAGAACTAGAAAACTTATGATTTATGAAATGTCATGTTAGAGTTCAGTTGGATATTTGTAACATGGCAATACACTAAACATATCCAGTTTTTTTTTTTTTTGAAAAGTAATCCCACACAGAAGGAAAGACGAACTGGTTCATTTTGCTCTGCACTAACTTTCCATACATAAACTGGCCATTGATCATTTTCTGAACCACACGTAGTTACAGAGTATGAGTAAGCACTAAGCAGAAATATACCTCTCTGTTACCAGGATCAATAGCATTTAACATCTCCGAAAGAACATCCATGACGCCACGTGCATTATGAATTTCTGTCAAGCTGGTAAAGATAATAATGTGATTTTGAAACTTCCTTAGAAAAAGAAACTTTAAGACTTGAAAGAAGTAATACGTGCATTATGAATTTCTGTCAAGCTGGTAAAGATAATAATGTGATTTTGAAACTTCCTTAGAAAAAGAAACTTTAAGACTTGAAAGAAGTAATACAATGCTAATCATAATAATGATGAAACTGTGTGATTATAAAATCGGAAAGGAAATTAAAGGCAGCTTCTCTACAGGTCCACAGAAAGGATCATCTGTGAGCTAAAACCGTAAAAGGAAACACATTCAAGCTCTTGTGAAGAAAGCATTTAAGCATTAAAAAAATCTCAGATTTGTGCTTCATCCAAAAGCCATACATAATATCGTTGGGTTCAGTTAAGAGTTTAGACTAGTGCCTTACCAAATTTCTAGAAAATGATCTTAATGGAAATGAAACCATACGCATGTTGCATAGTATAATGGGTGGAGGGAGGTATAGTATGATAAGTTGATAACCCTCAATTTTGTTCTAGTTCAAAAGTGTACAGGATAATGCACACATTCTGCATTAGTTCTGAGCACCATCGATTCTGTGGCTGCATGGTAAAGTAGGTTTTAAAAAGCAATATACCTCAATGCAGGTACTTCCGGTGCTGAAGATGATTCGGGGACCACTTGCTGATAGTCAGTATTACGTAAAGCAGGAGGAGGATAGTTCCGTAGAGGTTGACTCTGTGGAGGAGTATAGATTGGCACAGAACTCTCTGGTCTTTGAGGAAATACAGCTCCAGCACGCTGATATGTCAAACAACAAGAATTTGATGAGTTCTAGAAAGCTTGATGATAAACACTAGGCAATCGGATGCTTCCAAATGTTTGGCTTAAACAAAGAAAAATGTTCCATTTATTTTGTATTACCGATGTACTGTTTTCTAGTAAAGAAATATTTCAGATGATGAAACAAACATCATTTATTTTCTGTTTCTACTTTCGCTTCTTGCAATGTTCAAGAAGGCGCTAGGCGCTAGGCAGGCGGCGAGGTGGGGCCTAGCGCCTAGGGAGCCTAGGCAGGGCCTAAGCGGCCAAATTAAAAATAAGGATAACAGGCAAAAAATAAGTATATATTTGATTTTTAAATGAAAATTAGTCAGATTTTGGACCGCTCGATAGAGATCAACGTCCCAGATCGAGTCATCAAATCCTATAACCAATGTTCAAGAAAATTAGTCAGACTTTAGAACGTCCGATAAAGATCTAACGTCTCAGATCGAGTCATTAAATCCTATAACTAATGTTTTAAAAAATTAGTCAGACTTTAGACCGTCTGATAAAGATCCAACGGTCCAGATGGAGTCATCAAATCCTTATATATATTTTCTAACCCTACCCTAAATCCATCCGCCGCCTCCCCGCATATTCGCGCCCGCCTCCCCACTCTCTTCCGCAAATCGCCGCCACCTCCCCGCAGATCGCCGCCTCCCTATCTCTCCCCCGCAGATCGTCGCCGCCTCCCCCGCAGATCGCCGCCGCCCGCCCCCATCTCTCCGGATCCGGGCGGGAGTCCAGATCCGGCGGCGGCGGGATCCGCGCGGAGTCCGATCTGGCGGCGACGGCCACGGGCGGGACAAAGGGGAAGATGTCCCTCCACCGAGGAGAGGCGCGAGAAGATGGCGGACGGTGAAGGAAGATCTTGATTCGAATCCCATGAGTCGGCGGCATGGCGACGGCCTCGTGTGTGGTAACTCTTTCCCTCCCTCGGTTTATATGCTCCTCCTCTATTCCTGGCGCCATCGCCGCGGCCACGCGCCCGCCGCCATCCGCCGCCCGCCTTGGTCCCGCCCGCCCACCGCCCGACTAGGGGCCAAGGCGGCGGCACCTGCCGCCAGCGCCTCCACGCCTAGAAGGCCGCCCAAGCCGTTTTTTTGAATAGTGGCTTCTTGTTTGTTAGTTAGTACTTATTGTAAACAAATAAACAGGTTTACAGATGGTGAAAATTTATGGAAGATGAACAAAATGTAAGTATGTTGATAAGATGTGAATAATACCAGCAGCTCTTGGTATGCTGCATAATATTGTGGATATCTTGCACGGACACCGCCAAAAGATTCTTGCCAAGTGTCTATCAGAATGAGTATCTTCTCTTTTACATGATAATCAGGCTACAAAACAAAAGAAAATTTGAAATTAAAATCTTATTCTTTATGTGGAAGAATATTAAACAGTGCGGGCAAACCTTTTTCTTAACAATCTTCACCATTTCATGAAGTATATCCCTCTCAGCAACATGCATATGAACAAAATCTCCACAATTTTTAATCAGAGTCTCCAGCAACTGAAAAAAGGAAATGAATGAAGTACTTCTACATGCTTATTTAGTTTAGTTGGGTACCTACTTTCAAGTATGAACAGCCCCAAGCCATTAAATTAAATTACAGAACCACATAATTCAACTATTCAATTTCCAGATAACTAAAGTATGCCACAAAAGATAAAAAACAGTAAAAATTAATGCACTGCAAGGCTAATAAGGTTTCACAGAAGATAATGAAAGTAACAAGGTTACATTATACAGGGCCATCTGATATCCCTCTTGAATTTTGCCTTTTCCTGCAATATCCATCATTGACAATGCCATAGAATTCTCTTGATCAAGCAAAGACCTTAGAAGATTCCATTACTAAGACCACCCTAGCATCCGTCATCCTGTCAAACTTAGCATTCCCTATCATACCCATCCCTTCAAATGCTATAGAAGCATCCATCATCCACCAAATTATAATGTTGCAGCTGCTGACCACAGCCCCCTAAATGTCTTTTAGCTCTAACTAACTGCCACTCATTGTTATTACATGATAAGCTCTCCACATCATGCTGTTACTGTTATAACTACCATCAGTGGTCCAACAAAGTAGTCCAGAGCTCATCGCATTTGTTGAATCGCAATTTAGGTTCTAGCCAACTAAACAGACTCAAATCATAACAAGAGGCAGAATGTGATCGAATCACTATGGAGTTATTGATCACTTCATAATTCATATGCAAGTAATGCTGAAAGATGTACACAACAAGTGCATCTTCATGAATATATGAGTGCACATCAGAGAAGTAAAACAAGTATATTTTCAACATGGAACTTTGTTGCCAGAAGAAGCAGCACAAACACAATTAAAATTTAAAATTAGTGCCAGAAAACAATCACAGGGCTCCAACTTCCATGGAAAACTGATAATTGATGGTTCAAATGTATACACCGGATGCTAAGTAAATTACAGAATAGTACTTACTGTTAGTGCGAGAAGCTGGACCTTTGAGTTCTTGTGTCCAATGCGTTTCTTGATAGACTTAACTACATCTTTGGCTTGCCTACGTAAATATTAGAGTATGAGAGAACATACTAACTGAAAATGATAAAATGGCAATGTGGCATACCAGGCAGCAATATAGCAAAAGAAACTGGCACACCAACTTAGAATTACAATAAGGAAGATACTGTTTCATGTAAGTTCCAGCTGCCTCATGTAAGTTTCAGATATTGAAACCATCGTAATTTCTTTAAAGCCTTTCGCTTTGCAAGAGAGTACATCAACACTATCCGCACATTGTCTATTGGTTCATGAAGCATACACTTAACAGTGCAAGATTCATCAACAGCTCAAGAGTTCCAGTTCTTTACATTAATAGAAAGTCGGAAACTAACAACAAATCCTCAAAATCGGGCATAGTCTCCACTAGCACTTCCAGTAGACAATAAGACCACATATTCGCTGAATATCCACTAGCACTTCCAGTCACATATTTGTCTACTCAAAATCGGGCAAAGTCAGAAACTAACAACAAATCCTCAAAATCGGGCATAAGATGACAATAAGACAGCTCTGAAATATAACATAAACTTCATGACCATTGATTTTTTGCATGTTTTGTTTTTGCCACTACATTATTTACCTTCTTATCCTTTTGCCAGCACTGCTAGTCAATGCTATTTAACTCAGCTTGGTTGACCATTTGACCTATTTAATGTCATTACTTATCACAGACTCAGTCAGGTTTTTAAGTTAAGACATAAAGTCCCTTGTCAGTCCACAGGACCGCCAATCAGCTATACTACTGCTATAGTGATCGGTAAGAGCTGACCCCTGTCACCTTCCCCATCATGCCCTCAATCCTCCGGAGATTCTTGGTTGACTAGGCGCCAACCCACACAGCATATGCTTCTATGCTATGTGGTTGCCAAGAAGATGGAGCGGAAGGTGTGCAAGACGCATCAGCTGATTAGCACCACATCACATCTGTGCCAGGAGCGCAGATTGTGAAATCCTAAAGCATCAACCCTGGTACGTTGGATCGTTAACCACAAGTCACACTAAATTGGCACCAAAGTTGTATATTAAGGGGCCGTTCTTTTTGGCTTATGGTTTATGCTATAGTAACTAACTTTTAAATAGGGTGTTTTTTTAAAGTGGGATCTACAAGTCGATTGTAGTAGACAATGTACCGACTTCAGCTATATCGGCCAAAATCGCACACGAGTGTCTCTCTCGTGAATAGCCATAATTAACACGAGTGTCTGTCTCTTTGTACTTTCTCTCTCTCGTGAACAGGCATAATTCAAAATTTTCAGCTATAAGCCACAACCCAAAAGAACGACCCCTAAATTAATCAGGACTTCACATGAACCCCCACAATTTCAGTTTCTTCACCTAGCGAAAATTAATCTTATAGACCCTATTGGCCATTCGTTCTTCTTTCCCCGTTAATTGAATCTGATGAACAAAGTACCACAAAACACAAAGATTGAAACTGGGGTGAATTTCAAAGGACCACGAGGATTGATCAATAGTTCCGTCCGAACCTTCAACCCAGCTTCTAACACGAACGTCGCCGCAGCCATACACCTACAAAATCGTCATGGGACCACCACAAAATTCGCAGCGAGACAGCCCCCGTCCCCAACCGCGCGCGGAACCCCACACCACCCGAGAACCTCGCCGCCGATGCAACAGTAAGGCCGGCGGCGTGAACAATCAAAACAAAGAATGATAGGAAGGGCAACGGACGGGAGAGTCGCTCACGAGGGGTCGTGGTTGAGGATGTCGCAGATCTCGAGGTTGAGGGACCAGTCGGGCCCGATGAGCGACTCGCTCGTCGCGCGGTCGACCAGCACCGACTGCGGCATCGCGGCGAGCCCCCTGATGGGCAGCGGCGGAGAAGGTGGTGAAGCGCGGGCGGAAACCCTAGCCGGCGAGTCCCTCTCTCTCTTCTTCCCTCCGCGTTTGTTTGGCCCCCGGTCGGCCAGAGGAAAGGAGGAAAATTCGTTTGTGATTTTCGAGTTTGGTTTCTGGGTTTGAATTTGGGTGGGCCCGTGTTTCAGCGAGACAGGGCGCGAGGTTTCCTAATTCTTTTCGTGCGCGGTTTCTCGGAACAAATTCTTTTCGTGCGGCTGAGCTACGGGTGCTGAGCTGGCAGGCCAACCGTCTCCCCTAAAATCGAGCATGTTATGCTTGAGCTACTACCTCGACATGGTGTCGAGGCATATAGCCCAGCCAGGAGTGGGTCTTCATTATAAACACACAATGTTGTTGTATAATTTTTTATACAGATAATCTATTTTTTATTCGAAATTACAGAAATATATCCGCGTACTTTTTGAGTCTATTTTTTATATACGGATAATCTATTTTTTATACGGATAATCTACGGGTGCTATGTGAGTCATTGAATGCGAAAAGATGAGATAATAAGCTTGTTTGAATTTAAATAAACTTCATAATACAGTTGGGAGTAACATGCCGCGTACTTTTTGATTACATGCATAACATATAGTATCATGTGCGACTAACCCACCCAATTGCTCGTACGACCTATTATGTGGACCGTGGTCATTTTCCTTTCCTTGCCAGCTCAGCGTTGAACTCCTCAGCGGCCACTTTTGCCTTAATCGTCATTTCCCTCTTTCGTCTCGTGTTGTATACGCAGGGTTTGCTCGTTCTTGTGGCGCTCCTCCTTCCGCATCTCCGATGACCTTGCGACATTCCACTCCTCGAAGTCGAGGGTCCATTGGTCCTTAGGGTGGATCGCAAGATCGATCCATTTGCGGTAGCCATATAGGGATTCTAGGGACTGTAAATACAGGGGAAAGGTTGTTAGTGCGTGCTGTGAAGGAGAAAATGTAGGGAAAAATGGTGCATTTGGTCCTTACCGGCTGCCGATAGGTTGCGGTGTTTAGACGGCGGTTGGGGTAGTCACTGGAGTAGTTTGCGTAACCACAATAACGCATACCTAAACTGATGCGGTGCTTAGACTTGAAGAGTTTGCACGTGTCCCCGCACCAACAAAGGGGGAGTGTCTCCCCCTCGAGTGGAAGTTGCGATGAACGCTTGGTGGGAACGTTCGGGATGAGGTTGTTTCTATGAGGCCCCTCATTGCGGGGAGCTGACCTCGTAGTACGCTGGGCTTGTCCTACCCAGGCCGCAATAGCCCTTATTTTCTCATCGCGGGCGGCAGCTGACCGTGCTAGGTCAAGGGTCTCCTCCCATTGCTTCATCATCTTGTCACATTGCTTCTTCTGCCTTTTGTCCATCCCGGTGTGGTGTAGTGTGGGGTCCCGGTAGCTGACCGTGCTAGGTCAAGGGTCTTTGAGAAATCCCGTGGACCTCATTTTATAGTGTGCCAAGCTGGTAAAGTTGGGCCGTGAGGTCTTGTCACTGCGGAAATCTAGCACGTGCGGTCATGTCACTGCGTAAAGCTGGTGCGTTCGGTCTTGTCACTGCGCAAAGCTGGGCCATATTGTCATGTCATTGTGAAAAGCTGTGTCATCATGTTATGTCACTGAGGAAAGCAGGCACGTTCGGTCTTCTCACCGTGCGGAAAGCTAGGCCGTGCTGTCATGTCACTTGGAAAAGCTGCGTCGTCATGTCATGTCGCTGAGAAAAGCTGGCACGTTCGGTCTTCTCACTGTGCAAAGCTGACCCGTGCTATCATGTCACTACGAAAAGCTGTGTCGTCATGTCATGTCACTGAGGAAAACTGGCATGTTCGGTCTTCTCACTGCGCAAATCTGGGCCTTGTTGTCTTGTTACTGCGAAAAGCTGCGTCGTCATGTCATATCACTGAGGAAAGCTGGCCCGCGCGGTCATGTCGCTGCGGAAAGCTGGCCCGTGCGGTCATGTCGCAGCGGAAAGTTGGTCCTCTCACTGCACAAAGTTGGCGCGCCTGGTCTTCTCACTGCGCAAAGCTGGGTTGTCATGTCATGTCACAGAGCAAATATGGCCCAATGTTACGCTATATAATGAGTAGATGAGGTGGTGCTGGTTGGAAGAACTATCTTCTCCGTCGTAGAGTAAGCCACCATGACGGACGCCAAGGGACCACTAGAACATGGGTCACCAAAGGAGAACCTTCCGCTTGAAAGGAATGAGGACTTCGGCCCTACGTACCGCTTGTTGCCAAATAGGCGCGCTCAGCTAGTGTGACACAAATGCAAACACATGCAGGACACGGTGGTGCAGGTGGCAGAGGGCCATGCGAATGGTGGTCGACATTTCTTTCGGTGCCCATACTCCGGGGTACAAGTTCACACTCGTCTATTTGTTGTAATACTAATATATATTCGATGTTAATGTTCATTTGTAGCAGGTGGATAAATATGACTTCGTGCGATGGATCGATCCTCCCCACAAACGGTATGTTTGGACGTATGTGCATACATTGTGGGAGTGAATCTTTGATTTGGAGGCATGCATTGAAAGTCTTGAAGAGCAGAACGATGACCTCCATCAGCAGGTGGAGCGCGAGAGGGGAAACGAGGAGGTCATGAACATAGAGAGTTCGTATGACCCTTCATGCTACTGTGTGAACCCTAGTTGTATATGTGCTTGCCACTACAACGACGGCCAGCCACGTCCGAGGCGGCCCCCTCAGCAATACTCCATGTGGGTGCCACAAGGGTCATTCCACATATAGGCAACGATGTGTACGGTTGTACTGGTGTACTCAGCACTCATGTTCAAAATAATTTTCAATGTTGTTAAGCATGTAATTGAATGGTTCATGCGTCGAAGGTAAGGAGAAGTAGAAGTAATCTCGGGACCTTACAAGTAAAAGTTAACTACGTAAATAACAAACGTAAGCAGTACATGAACATATATTGCACAGTGAGCACTACCATTCCCAACAACATCCCCAGCACCCCCTCCGTCGCCACCCTGGCCCACTCCATCTCCGTGTCTGGGTCCTCCCATACGGCCCCCACTTGGCCGTCCTCCATTGCAACGGGTGACGATGCCCAGACAACGTAAGATGATCAGGAGACCATTGTGCCCGCCGCTGAGCTGGTGGAGTGGGCTGCATCGCTGCCTGTGTGGCCTCCGGTGCACCGGTGAGGGCACTCCCGGAGAGAACCTCTGGTGGTGTGCCCCGAGGTGCAGAGCCGGACGCTGGCCCGGGCCAGTCCGAAAAGTACTGGTCCAGATCGTCCGGGCCTAGGGAGACGCCATATCCCTGCTCGAGGAAGAAAAGAACTGCAATAGTAATATCATTATTTTGTTACATAAAGCATTGGGATAAAATCTAGATCCGACGATGCATACCCTTAGTTGGCGCCATCGCATCTGGAGGGGGGACGTGCGGCGCGGAGTACACCCCCTGCGTGGGGAAGCTGGGGATGTGAGGAGGACGCGTGAACAGCTGCCCTGGCGGTGTACGAGGTCGTCCCCTAGCAGAGGCCCCAGCCTGGTCCGGGTGAGGTGGTGTAGGACGTGCCCACGTACAACCTCCAGAGTAGTGCCACGCCGGTCGGGGCGGCACCGGTGGACGAGCCGTCTGTGCGCTGGGCATGGCTGTGGAGACCGCCAGTCGAGCCGTCTGTCGTGCAGGACAGTAGGGCTATGATACGTCTACACCCGGCCTCCATCCGATGCCAAACGCTCATGTTGTCCTCGTGGGTCAACTCCGTACCTGCGGCGAGCTTGTCCAGCATAGTGACAGACTCTCTCCACATCGAAGTAACGACGTCAGCCTGAAGGAAAAGACATGAAATGACATGAAATGGTTAATCATCAAAATGACATTTCCATTAGGGAATCTATAAAAATTACGTGTAACTTACCGCGAGGTGAGCGTCCCACGCGAGGTGCGCGGGGTATGTGTCTGTGGGAGCAGCGACGTGTGTGGTGGGCGGGTCAACGACATGTACGAGCCTCGTATATGTCTGCCCCTGGTACCAACGCAGGTACTCCGCGTAGTCCCTGCTGTCGTAGGGGCGGTCCACCTCCACACGGTCGTCGAGCGCACCCTCCCACTGCACATTAGTTCATTAGATGTTTCAAGACAATTATCTACATTATTACCATATATTTCCAATGGCGCTTTAAATCTACTTATTGTATTTAAATTCAACTATTGCTTATACTTGCATGATTGTTACACACGACTTATTGACTACTCCATGTACTCAATCTTGTTACACACATTGTTTCTCAGTTGTTGAGTAAGTACTAGTGAATCGATACTTCTACGAGGAGGATTACCATGAGGATTTTGGGAACTAGGTGGCAAAGAGTGTAAAACTTGATCATAAGGTCCGTTACTATTATTTTATAATAAGTTGCTACTGTCCTAGTTAATCGTTGAATGGTTGATATTTCATCAATCGATCCTGAACTAGTATAGTAAATATATAGTATTTCGGATTTGGTAATCCAGGTGGTTTACTTTTCATTCTCCATTGCAACGATGCAATGGGCTCAAGTCTCAACAATGTAAAGATTGAAGAGTTGCGAGGTCAAACACCTACTTATCTACCTAACCTTGATGTTTCTCTTTTTTTTTTCTGGTGCCAACTGACTCCATACCACAAATGTGCATTTTCCCCTATATTTAGTAAATCATTAACTTTCAAAGTACAGGAGGGAATCAGCCAAACAAGAAAAACCACGGCCACGGTGCGGTTTTCTCCAAAGTCACGCGATGTGCTCACAGACAGGTGGGTTGTCATTATGGAGTGGTTGAACCCTAACATGTTCTTTACCTCCTGATCTTGTTTCGGCACTTCGTCATTATACTAGCTGCGTAAGCGCGGCGATACGCCGCGCTAGCTACCGTGTGGACGAAGCAAAAGAGACGATAATTCGCGAGGAGTTTCTAAAAAAAAATCGAGGACACATGCGTAATTTCGAGAAAACCATAGATCTTTTTCGTAAAAAACCGTGGACCTGTAAGGATTTATACGTAACTAAACGAGGACCCGTACGTAATTTTGGAAAACCGCAGGGTGCTATCCGATAAAGAATACGCAATTCGGGTGAAGCCGAGGGGGGTTTTCGCAAAAAAACTGACAAGGACCTTTTCACGAGAACGGAGGACCTTTACGCGATTTCAAAAAAACACAGGGGCTTTTTTTTTGCAAAAAAGCGACGTGGACGTGACGAGAGCCGTGGAAGTCCCCCGGCTATAATATAGGGATTATTTCATGTGATTCACTCTGCATGGGTATTTGTGCAGATCTTGCTTGTTTCTTCGTTCATTTCCTATTAATTTCGTGCGACGAATTTTCTAACAGAGATTCCATGAAAGGAGCACTTTTGTAAAATTTAGGATGTACTGCTACCACCACAAAATGGATGATGATGTGCACCCACTCCTTAAGTGAGTACATATATAGCAGTTTAGTGTTGTTCATGCTAGCTTACGTTTGCCTGGTTAATTATTTTGATGATTATGTTCTCAAAAAACTTATTTGATAATTGAGAAAAACTACCTAGCGGTATACTGATACGAGCCGAATCAACGCTATAAGGCATCACCATCCGATTATGAGGTTTCAACGCTTCAGATCACACTTACCATGATAAAGTCAGATCCTTATCAACTTGAGCACATCAACGCTCCCACTACCACACAAAGATTATCAGACCATTTTAAACCCTCATCATATTTGGTTTCTGAACTATCTGATTTATTGTATCTATGATAGTAGCTGATCATCACAAACGACTTTCAAACCGTCTGTGATAAGTCATAACATAGACGGTTTTCCAAAATAACCGTCTGTGATATGTCGTATATCAGAAACGGGTTTTAAACATAACCGTCTGTGATATCTGATATATCACAGAAAGCTAATACAAAAACCGTCTATAATATGTCAGATATCACAGACGGTTATTAAACATAATATTTGACATATCACAGAAGGTTTTGTGTTATTAATCGTCTGCGATAGCTCTTTGAATAGCTAAAACATTTTCTATTTTTTGGCTAACCTTAGAAATGCTAGCCATACCTTCTAAAAATAAGCAAGCAGATCACAGATAATTGTAGATTTTATAGCAGATGACAATCATTACACAGATCTAACAAATGAATTATAACTGAATGAATTACAACTAAACGAAGTATAATTGAGTGAATTTTTTGATGAAGTACAATTGAATCAAATGTTCGAACATCTATTAATTCTTTTCTGGGTTGAACTCTCCATTCGGGTGAATGACCTCCGCCATCAAGAAGGTGGAGAATAGTCCTCGAACTTCGGAGAGTTTGTTAAGATCAAATGTACTTGAGTCGATTCTTATGCCCTGTCACTAGGAAGAGTAAAGTTTATATATATATATATATATATATATATATATATTGATAATCATGAAATAATTATTGTCAGATTGACAAACCTTTAGGTCATTCTTCTTAGCGTCCATGATTTCCTGCATATGGCGGCAAACATAGAATGCACATACGTTGCCCTGTAACTACTGGTGGCATTACAAAATAGAATTGCATACATAGGTATAGTTAGTTCTAGAGGTATTATTACGAAGTGTGATATATGATTGTTGTATTGTAGTGAGTACCAAAAAATTTGTCGTGTGTTGTAGTGTGGTGCTGGATTCCTTATGTATCCCTCCCTTGACAATGTAAACGCTAAATGATCTACGTGATTCCAAAAAATTAGCCTCAGCCAATGCAAACAATATGAAGACTACAATAAAGGTATGCAAAGAGGAAATGAGTTTACCTGTCAATTATTTGTTGTATATGAGTGAAGTCATGGTCTTTCTCGAGTAGGGAATCAAGGTATATTGTCTTGCTCCACTTTGGTACAATCACAATTAGAATCTAGTGCCACCTACTCATGTACGTCGCCATAGTCATTAAACCTAAGTTCATAATGCATATAAAGTACAAATAAAATTTGTATAGCAACTAGTGAAACACTTACCCCTGGTTGTAGAGTGCCAGAATGCAGTCCTTGTTGCTCCATAGGATGCATTTTCGTTGCTGCATTGCTCAAATATCAAATGTGGGTCAAGAAATCCCATCGGTTCTTGGCATCGCCAGGCTTCTTGAATCATTTATCGATATTATGTAAATCTAGAACTTGATTGTACGTACCTACAGTGTTCGACATCATAGAAGTGAGGCGTCGAGGGCATCGAGGTTAAATATTTGAAATAAGTCGTTGAAGCCCACGATGAAGTAGCCTAAGTTATGAAGGAAATATGGCTCTGCGTATCTAACGGTGAATCCACTCTACCGGTTTGTCTTCCACTCATTAGACCTCTGCATGTACCAGGCATGTAAAGTCCCACAACCTAGTCTAAGGTTGAGTAACTGTGACTTAAGGACCAATGATATTCCGAGGGAGTATGTCCAGAGCTTGAGAGGTGACTTAATCTTTTTCGATGCGGCCTTAGTGCCTTGCTTGTGATACATCTTCCTAGGAAATGACTCAGCATAATTTTCTTGTTTGTTCGGCGTCGTCTCCATGGGAGGCGATATGGTGGCCTTCTGAAGCGGAGGTTGAGGTGGAGTCATAAAGGGTTCTATTGGACAGGCATGGTCGTGTGGAGATCGCGACACTGCAGGGTCTAGGGCGATATCCCTCCTGTTCTACTAGACGAATGTGTGGATGGCATTCCGTAGTGTCATGATCTCATCTTTTGGAGGGTTCTCCAGTAGGACAGCCCTAAGAATGTCATGTACGATGTCCACCTAGACCTTCATGAAATCGGTCCGTAGCTGGGCATCATGCACCAGCATCTCTAGCAAGCATGGATATGCCATCCTCTGCCAAGCCTCAATGAGAGTGGAGCCAACAAATCTGACTCTGAGCTTGCACAACGTGGGCTCCTATATAATGATACATGATTAGCTGAGGTATCCAACAGGTCTATCTATGTAGAATTATAGAGATATACAATACCTGGATGTTGTCCATAGGAAAGTGGACGTCGCTATGTTTAGAAAGTGGCACAAATGCACAGCTACTCCGACATTGAGGGGGATTGGCTCCCACAACAATGGGGGTGGCTTGCAACTGGTTGATGACTTGATGCAGTTGTTCCCTCAATGATGCTATCTCTCCTCAAAGTTCTACAGTAATCTCTCATTGAAGTTCTACACGAATGTCCTATATCAACCGCTCCTCATGCTCGGATCTCTTACTACTCTTATACGCCTCAGGGTCGTCTGAGAATCCCTACCTCGAAGGTATGTAAACCCGAAGGCCTAGCATGTGACCCAGGTACTCCTTGTTTCCTAGGGCCATCGATAGTATATCCCTCTCCCTAACTGCTTTGAAGGAGCCTTAGGAAGATTTGGTAGTCAATGTTTGCTATAAGAGGCAATCATATTATTTTAGACCCCACGAAGTTATGGACTTATTAACAACTAGATTTAACATATCTTACCAGCCGTTGGGATACTTCCTTGTCTGTGGGGTTTTTGAAAGAGGCGATACTCAAAGACGTGGTTGATGACCTCGCTCTTAACCCGTTTCGGGCATGCTTGTTTGTGATCCCAGCAAATAGCAGGGAGGCCTACGATTGGATTGCGACCTCATCCTCCCTCCTCTATTGAGGGATTTTACCCTCATACTCTGTGGTGCCGAGTCTGTGGGGGTGAATGTTTTATGTTTAGAGAGCCCTGTGTGCCGTACTTTGCTATTGAAATTTGGTCATTATCTTCATCTACTTAATTAATTCTCTACAATTTTAATAGCAAGAATGTAAAACAATTAAGCCTACACAATTCTAGTCAAGTAAGCAACAATGCTAGCTCTAAAACAAGCAATTGAACACAATAATGCAAATAAATAAGAGCTAGAAGAAAACAATTGAGAGATGTACACAATCGATGTTTTTACCGTGGTACTCAGAAACTTGCCGGTACCCCCTAATCCACGTTTAGGTTAGCCCGAACAAATTGGACTGGCTCCACGGATTAAGCCGAAACACCTCGATCACTAGAGGTAGCTCTTCCCCGCTCTGGGTATGTGAGCTCCGACCTTCACAAGAATAGCGGGTCTTCTCACAAGCTCCTTTGAGAAGATCACCGATCAATCCTCCGCCCAATCGTCCAAGTGCCAGCAAACACCAAGAGTAATAAACCAGGGCTTCACTTGATTTCAATGAGTGCCAAAGGATCAACTAATAAAATCAATGCACTTTTGCTCAACCACCTCAAATTTAAAGCTCAAAGTGAAATGGAGGTGATGAGTGAATGCTCTATACTCAAGAAATGTTCAATGGGTCTCTAATATCTGTCCTTGAGTAGTGGTATGGGTATTTATACCCTCCACCAAACAAAACTAGCCGTTTGACACAAATTCTAGAAAATTCAGGGCGAGCGGAACTATCACCGGTCTGAGGCCGGTAGTACCGCTTCACAATCTGACTCGACAGAACGGCTATGTCAGAGGCTCTGTAGTGACCGTTGGAATGTCGGCGCGGTACTACCACCGTTGTAAAATCCGGTACTACCGCTCTACGGTTGTTCCGCAAAGTCGGCGCGATACTACCACTTGGGCCGAACTCCAAAAGTCCCAAATTTGGCGCTCTCTAGAAAAAGGGCTCCGCTCTCCCTCCAGAGCTTCCGGGCTCCAGAAGTACCGCTCTAGACAGCGGAACTCCCGCACCCTGCGGTAATTCCGACGTTGAAAGCGCCGGTATTTCCGTTCCAGCAGAAACTCAAGATGCATCCGGAGGGTGCTCTCTGGAGAAAAGGCTCCGCTTGGGTTCCGGAGCTTCCGGTCGCCGGTAGTACTGATTTTACCAGCTGCGGTAGTTCCGACGTTGAAAACTGCGGTACTACCGCTCTTCCAGACAGTGCACAATTTTGGGTTTTTAAAACAGATTTTTAAAGAATGCATGATCCTAGTTGATCCAAATGGCACATAAAATTTGCTATCAAGCTACTTGCCATGATCCCTCTTTATGATACGATTATTTAACCTATAATCCGGTCTTCCACCTTTTCTCCTAAGACCGGTAAAAGTAAAAGGGATCCTATTCTACATATACCTTTGTCTTGAGCCATTCTTGATCTTCACATTTATCATTTGGTTTGCATCTTGTCAACCACATGTGGACTTAACCTTTAAACACTCATTAAACATGTTAGTCCCATATTCACATAAATTTATTAATTACCAAAACCATTTTTAGGGACCTAGATGCTTTCAATCTCCCAATTTTTGGTAATTGATGACAACACACCTTTTATGTGGGAAATAATGTTTTGAATATACCACTTGTTTGACAACTAGTTGTATATTCTATTGTGACTTTTAAAAGAGAGTAATTCTTGCAATAAACTTTTATTTTGGCAATATGTGAATTATTTCCTTTTTAAAGTCAAAGAGAGGAGAAACTCTTCCTAAACATGTGCATATAATTTTAAGAGAATAAAAAATCACATATGAGACAAGATGCATGAGTGATAGAGATATCATAATAAGGAAGTTAAGCGATAAAGACATGATAATCATCCATGAGCATAAATTTATTACATCCAAGCATCCAAAGATAAATAAAATTCATTACATGTAATACCCTGAACGTCGTTTCGGAGACGGCTTTAAATTCAATTGTGGAGTCGCCGGTTTTTCGGTAAATCGCGGGAAGGGAAAAATAAAAATTATAGAACATTGAAAAATGATTAAAATATATTAAAAATTAATTTGAAATTCTAGATTGGGCTGCCTGAGGAGTGGACCGACTGCCCTTGGGCCTTGGGCCAAGGGGGTGGCGCCTCCCCCCCCTCCCAAGCCGCACCTCTCCCCTCCCTCATTTAACCATAGAGCCTCGCACCTCCTCCCCTTTTCCCCATCCATCCGCCACCCCTCCTCCCTTTCTCCCCCTTTGTGGCCGCCCCCTTTTAGGTTTGGTGCCCCCAAGTGCTGCTGCCAGTGGAAGGAGAAGGAAGGAGAAGGAAGGAGAAGAAGGAAGAAGAAGGAGAAGGAAGGAGAAGAAGAAGAGGAGAAAAAATGGGTGATCCATCATCTAGGTAATTTTTTCCTATCCCAAACCCTCTGTTTTCAGAATAATTAGGGTTCTTGGCACGGATTTTGAAGGGAGATTATAGATTAATTGCCCGATTAGAGATTACCTGCTGTCTGCCTGTAGATTGATTCGCGCAACGCGTCTGTTCGCGCGGTTTAGACCTAGTAAATGATTTTTCCTGCGAACCCTCCCAAAAGGAAGGTTGTAGTGGACTTACAGACGCATATCCTATATTTTGTTCGGAAGTTTTGGCCGTGGGATCTGGGAGTTACAGGGTCGGGAATACTGTTGTTCGTTAGGCGAGCAGATTGGGACAGACTGCTATTAAACTGTGATTTAGATGTAGTAAATGATTTTTATGATCATGGCCATAATTGGGAAAGTTTTAGAGAAATTGGTGATCTAGCTGCTGGATAAAAATTATATTTTTTGGACCACTGTACTGTTGTTGGGACGCATTCGAATGTTGCTGTCCAGTCTGCCAGAACAGAGATCTTCCTCTGTTTTGGGCATTAAATTACACCTAGCTATGTTCAAAATAAAAATATGTGTTCTACATGAAAAAATGTAGGCTTTTAAGTGATGATTCCAGATAGATATCGTTTGCTATAATTGAATCAATATTTTTAAAGATATGAAAATGTTAAGCAGCACTGCTGCAGTGGGTAGTTTGTTGAATTGTGGAGCGGAGAGGAGTTTGTGCGGGTTCGGGGTTCTAGTGATGTCTTTAATTATTTTAGTCGTGTTTGAATGTTGTGGCTTTGTGCTGAGAGTTATCTTTTGGACAGGTGGTCTTGTCCCTGAGCGCTCTTGATTTGCTTCGCTACGTCGGTTGAGGCAAGTAAACGTAGCGGTGGTTGCTACCATTTAACTCGTTATTTCTTCTACTTGCAATTTACATTATTATCGTAATTTGATACATTATGCCATGATTGCATGATATTCTAAATGTGGTGATGTTAGCAAGTATTGATCAATTGATATGTTGATAAATTGCTAGTAGTCATATGGAATTTTGCTTAATGTGAGAATGTGGAATATGAAATAAAACATGTGGTGAACTTGTGGATGTGGATATGTTGTGACCATGTTGATGCTCCTTTGTGGTTGGAATTCATGTGGTTTATGATTATCATATCATTCATATCATATCATGACATTTGCATTTGTGGATGTCGCCGCACCTAGCCGCGACCGTACCGGTACAGCATCGTATATTGCCGTACTACGATGCATCTCTTATCCCGTTGGGAGCATCGTATATTGCCGTAATACGATGCACCTCCTATCCCACGTGGAAAGAGTGATGTGGAGCATAGCATGAAAGCATTCATATGCATTGCATTGTGGAAAGGTCATTTGCATACATATGCAATATATTGTGGTGAAGTTATTTTGTGATATATTCAACTCATAGTTGTAATTTGGAATATTCAACTTCATAGTTGTAATGTGGAATTAGCTCATGTGAGCTATTTGCGGTATGAGGTATGTGGATGTGGTCGTGGAATAGGTTCGTACCTTGTGTACGGTAATGGTTGTGATTGTGGTATGATATTCTTTTCTCTTGTATTAATTGTTGATAGCAATTGTGAATGTGAGAAATAATAAAGTATTGAAGTACAACATACATATGTTTTATTGTTTTTTGTGGTGATAGTGGTTGAGGTTTTAAAGTAGTCAAACAAGAATTATTTGTTAATGCTTTACCGTCATTGATGGTGATTTGAGGTTGAGGATATAAACATTATTAATTGTGGAAGATTAAATGTTTCATTTGCATTTAATTGTGGATAAAATGACTGCATTGATATGCTAAATAAATCTGAAATTGTAGAGGTATGATTCATGGAAGTTTGTGGTGGTTTAATAATTGTGGACATGAATTGTAGTTGTGGTTGTATGGAATTATAAATGATCATGTATAATTGTTTATAGTTTGAATAGCCTATTAAATAGTTTGCTTGCAGAGATTTTATCTCATCCTTGTTTTCCCCTCCCTACAGGTGAACTTTGAGCATGCATGGGAAGGGTAGAGCGGCACCACACTGATGCACGTGAATCATATTTTTATACTGTAATAAAGTTGAAAGGGTTCTAGATCTTTTCATAGCTTTGTTTACATTATCTTAATAATGTTAAATTTGTGAACTATCTTTTAGATTAAAATATTGGAGGATGTTTTGAATATTGAATTGATATCACTATCCTGTTATTCCTTAGTAGTTTATGCTTCCGCTTATACTATCTTGTTTAGTGTTTGTTGCCAGTTTAATTTATCTTATAAATTGGCTAGTTGTGGAGTGGTTTTAGTAGCATCCCAGGGTAATGTGGGTCCTGGGTGTTACATTACATCCATCCAAAAGCATCTAAAGATAAAAAGTTTATTATATCCAAAAGACATAAATAGAGATATATAGCCCAAAAGCTATTCTAGCCCAACTACTCACTTTTCTCCCCCTTTGGCATCAAGTACCAAAAAGAGCTACTCCTAAGGTCCTGGAGGAGAAGGGTCACGATGACGGCGTCGAGTGTAGCGCAGGGGCGACGAAGAAGGTTGGGACAGGGACTGCTCGATGGCTGAAAGTTTGCCGTCCAAAGAGTCCATCCTAGAGGATAGGGAAGTGAAGCCCTCAGCCTGGGAGTCTCGCAGCTGAAGGATAGCAGCGTAGATCTGAGATAGGGAGGCCTCCTCGGGTTGAGCTGTCGCTGCTCCGGCTGCTCCTGCTGCTGCTAATGATCCTGCTGCTGTCGGATTTGACTGTCGTGCTCTAGTAGAGGTAGGAATGGGAGGCTCAGGTCTGGCCTTATATAGCTTGTGCCTTCCGTTATAGCTGCTTCTAAACTCAAATTTCCTCTCAATCAATGCAAAGATGTAGGGGGCATAATTGATGTGCTTAATCCTGTCATTTTTGGAGGAGGCTATCTCCCTGATGATCAAATCCACCACATAGAATTTCTGCCCCTTCATGATATAATCTATGAGGTTCCATGCATGTCCTCTAATGGCATCAAAGTTTCCACTCTTGGGGGAAGATAGTGTGGTTGATTATCCTGTTGACTATGTTTGGAATGTGAAGCAAGACAACCAACTTGCCTGGAATGAACTTCTCACCAGTGTTGTAGTAGATGGACATCTCTGAAATGTCGTGAGCTGGCTTGTCATATACCTTCTCAAAAGCGCTCAACTCAGCCCTCAAAGCAAGCTCAAATTCGTGTTTGGTTGCTTCTAACTTCTGGCACACAGTCATCCAGGTGAGCTGCTGGAAGTCAAGCGAGATATGTACTGTGGCATAGAACTGGCGAATGATCTCCTCATTGTAGTCCGACTGTAATGCCACTAGCTGATGCAACCCTGCCCTCTGAAACAGTTTGTAGGTGCTGTCATACTTATCGATGGAATCCAAGTGATCCCAGTCAACACAATTATGGTCAGCAAAAAGTATGCTCTCCCCATATAGCTGATAAAAAATCTGCTCCTGAAATATGGTATGGAATTTTGAGTTGATGGAGTTGGGGGAAGCTCATATTGGTTCCTATGCCGCAGCCTAGCATACTCATCAACAGATATCTTCCTGAGGTCCATTTGTGAGTCCTCCCGTTCTATTAAGTCCTCCTCGAACTCCTCCATCGGAGAACTCATAGCCCGCTCAGATTCGGTCTTGGAGTCTGACTCAGAAGCAGGCCCCTTCCCCCTATCTTGTGCTGCCTTCTGAGCTACCTCTGAGGAGGAAGCTGGAGTACCTGTCGAGTCCTCAGAAGAGTAGGGTTTCTGGCCCGCATTCCTTGTCCTAGGCATCTAAGAACAAGAAGAAATAAAATTAAGGCCAAGGGAGAATATATCAATTTAGATTGAAACAGAATGGAATGAAATTGCTATTCTATCAGGGAAATTGGAAGTACCACCGTTCTGGGGCCGGTAGTATCGCGCCTGTCGAGCGGTAGTTCCACTCCCCCTGACCAATTCTAGGTCTAAGTAATGTGTGTAAGATTTTGGTGTTTTCTTGGATTGAATGCATGGAATAGGTGTGCAAACACCTTTAAACACCAAAACAACTCATTTGTCCTAGATTTAACCGCAAAAATCATCCACATTTTGGTTCAAAAGGAGATCAAAAGGAGGGATTTGATCCAAAATACCTTGAGGATTGGAGAAGTTGAACCCTTTGAGGATGAGGAGACTCGAAGATTCGAAGAAAAATCCGCTAGATTTGTGGATCTAGGGGACAGTTTTGAGGAGAGTTTGAGGGGAGAGAGAGGAGAGGCGGCGTGTACAGCTCAGGCGGATGGAATGACCGAAAGAACCAGAGAGAGAGAGAGAGAGGGGATCCGTACAAAAGCCCTTGGGCTCGGGCGGTTTCTCCCACTCAAGCCAGATGCGGTAGTACCACCGCGACGGACGGTAGTTCCGCTCAGCAGAAGTACCACATGGAGACAACGGTAGTTCCAATTTTTCTGGGCCTTGGAGGAAAAGGATTGGAATAAGATTAGATACAAGTGATCCCTAGTTTTTGCACTCAACTAAAATTACTAAGGATCATTATGCATTATATATATACCAAAATAATATCTTCAAATAATTTTTGCATTTGATCAAAATCAAAAATCCTTTTCATAAAAGCTTTTGCACAAAAACTCTCAAGCTACTTCAAGTGGGCATACATTTAAATGTGTCGTAAATTTATGCAATGTTGGAATAATCTATGACATTTAATTCAATTCTCAATTTGCAAAAAACGGCTTTCATCTAAGGGTTTGGTGAAAATATCCGCTAATTAGTCTTCGGTCCGGATGTGGCTAATGCAAACATCTCCTTTGCTAACATGGTCCCTGAAGAAATGGTGGCGAATATCTATATGCTTGGTTCTTAAGTGTTGGACTGGATTATTAGAAATTTTGACCGCACTATCATTATCACAAAATAGAGGCACTTTAACATTTCATTAACCACGGACCTACAGCCCGCTCTGATACCAACTGTAACACCCCAGCCAAACAATGGCCTAGAATGATACTAAACTAACAACATAACCAAGCTAAACCAATTGCATTCTACAATATTTCGGCAGAGTTTCCTTTGTTTATTATCTAAAATTGAAGTTCTCACAATTATAGTCAAAAGATATAACTAAACGTACTCAATGTAATCTAATCCAAGCAAAACAGTTATAAAACTTAATCAAAGCGCGGAAGCAATATAAAAGGTTTCTAATCCATTATTACATTTTTAAAACTGATAGACATAATCAAATACCACATAGGCTAGACAACATTAATATTTAAAGATCTCTAATTCTTCCATGGTGAATAATTCGTGCAAGTGCACCCATACTAATCCTTCTTTACTCCCATGCACGCTGATTTCATGAAGGTACCTAAAACAAACAACAAACGACAACAACAACAACAAGAGTGAGTCCAACGACTCAGCAAACATAATAAGTAATAACAAGAACAACCATGAACATCATCTCACAATTTATCCATCAGTCATATAATGAACCATGCTATGCAATATGATAAAAAATCTCTTTATCTCTTCTCTTTCGCATTTTACCGGTGACGCGAGTGTGCATCCGTCAATGCACACCCATGCCTGTACCATCTTGTGCTGTGGACCAATTGCCCATACTCCACAAGTATGGGGACCTTTAGCCCGTCATGACATCAACATGACGGGGACCTCGACGCTTGGTCATCTCGTGACCAAGACTTCAATATATTAGCATGATGCATATATGTGAATGTCTCAATAAATAAAAACTTGCATTCACCATATCTATGCGTCATAAATTCTCATAAACAACTTCAATTGCAAACTACCATAAACAATACCAACATATCATTATCACAATCAAGATCACATACACTCAATATAGATCAAACATCGACAAACCTTCATTCATCAACCATCCATACTATAGAATTTCAACCATCATTATACTTGCCTTAACCACGAGAAAACGGAGGATGAGTAGAAGGTGCAACCCCGGGAATCCGTCCTCCTCCCTTGAAGAAACGATGAAGAACACGACGAACACCCACGAATTTCACCTCTTCTCCTTGGCCCCTTTTTTCTTTCCTCTTCCTCTTCTCCTTCTTCTCCCCTTCCCTTCCTCGTTTCTTCCTGTTATCTCGCCGCCAAGCAGCACAAACCTTGCTACGGCCAAAAACCTCACCGTGGGGTAGAAAACCTTGCCGTGGTAGATATTTTGGAGGTGGCGGCTGCAATGGGGGGAAGAGGGTGGTGGCTGCAATGGGGGGAAGAGTGGGAGGCGGCTAGGGTTGGAGGGGTGGCGCCTCCCCTCCCCCCTGGGCCAAAAATCCCACCTGGGCCAAGGCCCAAGCCCAGGTTGTCCTAAAAATTCAGAAATCCCCCTCAAAACTTATTATTTTATTCTTTTCTTTAAGATCCTTCTCTCCAAATTACACAATTAATTCTCGATAGACTTTTGGGATATTACATTCTACCCTCCTTAAACAGAATTCGACCCCGAATTCTTTCCGTGCTTAGACTAAGGATTAATCACAACTAAAAACTTGACCATACTAACACGCATATCTTGCAAATATTATCGGATATTGCTCACGCTGCGAGACTCCAATTTCTATGTTGCTCTCTCTCTCTGCATTGCGACCAAAACACCTTGACATACTTTAAATTTTTTATTCCTCCATGCCTGCACCCCGTGCTTAGATTCTGGAAGATCCGAGCGGTAAGCCAACCTCCCGATCCGAACCATGATCGTGAAAGGTCCAACGTATCTCGGGCTAAGCTTTCCTTTGGTATCGAACCTCACCACACCCTAGGTGGGAGATACTCTCAAAAGCACATGATCCCCCACTACAAATTCTAGAACCCTTCTGCCTGCTCTGGATGGCCAACAGATTCTATCTCACCAAGTCCACTTGTTCAACTGTCTTTTGGACCCAAAGCGGTCAACCTCCGAATCCTCGCAACTAACAGAAGCGGTTAAATATACATAGGGTTATTATTTCCTTTAGTACCAACCCACACAACCTGCACAACACTTGTATCTCGTGTTAAATATACACTTGTATTAACAGAAGCGGTTAAATATACACTTGTATTATTTCTCAATCAATCTCTTTGCCTTAACAAGGAGTACCTCCTTCAACCAAGGACACCAAATAGCGCTCGTTGTAAACCAACTCTTTTACTAACATAATACAATTGAAAATAAAGGATTCTTGTTGCAATCACACATCACCCACTCCCCACTAAAGAGTCAAATCATAAAAGAAAAAAAATCAAGGGTTCAACACGAGAACCTCTCCACCCTCCAAGTAGGTAGTTTGCAAGTAAACAACACATACGTCAAAGGGAAATCACTCAAATGTCCAACCTGTCCATTATATATATGTATATAATTTTTTTTTCGAACCAGAAAAACCACACAAGCCAACTTAACATCAACTTCAAACCACAAAAGAATCTTGCTTTCATCACATAGCTCAAACAAGAATCAAAAGAGCACTTTGCTACCCAAATTTTTTTTTCTTTTAGGAATAAACTTTCTCTTGAATCACGAGATTCCAAATCATCACATACCACACCAGCTCATTTCCTTTAAATTCGCAACATCGACACTATGTTCAACCCGAGTGCATCAACCTCACATTTGTAGAGAGACTCTACTGTTCTTACAATAACATACTCTAGTCAACTCCTCTACTCACCGGTTATTTTAGTGAATAATTTCCAATACACCTCATCGTTAGTTTCATCCACAATCTCTTCACCACAATTATCTAAGGATAAACGACCATGGAATTCTCAGCCCACACACTCGTTTACTACACCGAAGGATATTATCATGGTATATCACACTATTTAGAATCCACCTATTCCACTATTCTCACACAACATCATTAGCCTCCAAGGTCCTAGCATAGATCACCAAATCAAAATTTTCCATCTCCAAGGTTCCTATACATGTACTTCGATATAATTGATACAAAGACTCTCGAATTCGGTGACTAAAATTTTCACAATCAACCAAGTTCAATCATTATCAACTATGTAAAAACATATTCTCAACCCGATTATCGTAGGAAGATTCTAACTCACGGAGGGTTACTCACTGAATCCAAGTCATACATAGCAATAATTCAACAATCCGTACTATCCCAATAATTCCCATAACAGTTAGACTTCTTCACAATTATAATCTCATTAATATACCATCATAATCCTCCTACTAACCCACTACAAGTACCCAATCATGATACTCTAGTAAAATTGATCAAGATTCTCATACTTTCAATAATTCTAATGTTCCATCAAAATGAACGTGACACTCTTGAACCACAATTTACTATAGGTTCTTCTAGTTGCAACAATATAACTAATTAGCTCTAAAGACAAACATCTTCTTTAGATCAAATCATCACCTAGAATTATTCCAAGGAATCAGTTTATCACTCCATGAATCTCAAACAACTTGACATCCACAATCTTACCAAAATAAATCTCATAACCACACCAACTAATTGCCATACATATCCTAAAAGGGCTTGCAACCCAAATCGGTTACCCCCTTTTTTTTTAGAAGAGACATAAAAGTAAATTTCGGCACATGGGAAGATGCTACCAATTGCAATAGACACCAGACCAAGAGAAGTAGCAATGATCTTGGAAAACAAAACATAAGATCACAGTTGAAGGCACATGCCCCTTAAGAAGAGAAATATCCAATATCAACCAATAAGAATACAACATTGCCAATTTTAAACTCAAGAAACTCTTATGCGGTGAAAATAAGAAGTCAAGCACACCTCTAAAAGTTACAAATCTTGACTCCACTCCCAAATACTTTTACCACAATCTTCCCTTTAACAAAGAGAACAAATTTCTTCGTTTACTGTGTTACCTTGACAATTCCAATGAAAGAGACTTAAAGACCACAACTCATAAATCTTTTAAGAACTAATAAAACTTCTCAGCGCGTTAGTTTGCTCAAAACAATTTCAGCTATCAGCTAAGTCATGAGGTCTAAAAGGTCGCGTACACAAATCTCAAAACTTTTGATTTAGATATTATCATGGAAATTATCAAATCATTTTATTTATAGAACATTCAACATTATCAATAAAACCACATATTGACAATCATACTAACATTAAAATAATACACTCCTAACAAGAATCTTCATATCCTCCTATCCCTTTATAACTTTTCCAAATGGAACATATTAATTCACTTCATCATATTTCTATTATCTAAACAAGATTGCAATTACTTGATCTAGGAAGGGCCTAGTGCACAAGCCACTATATTAAAACAAAGCTCTTAATCAAGATGATACTAGAACATGACAATCTCACAAAACATTTATGAGCATAGATTCAACATTCCACCTTATGTTCAGCAATTAGAACGGAACATCTTCAAACTTTAATAATATAAGCTCTATAAGACAAGATTTTACAAGTCAATACATCAATCTTCTTCTATTTCTTTACACATATTTCAATAATTTAGCATGGTGAAAGATAGATGATCCAAGCAGCTGTACATACTCATATAGTATATAATAAATGACAGATTAAATGATAATATTACTAAGGCAATATTCTAGGACCTCCTTACTTAATCATCTCGAACGGTCAGATTAATTACCGGAGACAAAAATAATTCAATTCAACCAATAGGATAGAAATTTAAACAATCATAATAATCATTCTAGTTCTTTTTGCATACTCAAAATCCATGAGCTCCAATCATGTATAGACAAATTCTTAATCACAATTCTTAAAGAAACTATTACAAGGCGACATCAAGTTAATCAACTATACTTTCGAGAATGCTAGTTAAAATTAATTATGCACTACGCTAACCTCTCAACTTGCTAATTTCATACCTTATGGATTAATTTGTATGATTCTCACCTCCCATTTAAGCATAACAGTACTCCTCAAATATTTTAACAATCTCTTTGAGAAAGGAGAGGAATTAAATTTCAACACGTGAAATAATCCAAATGAAATATATTGATCTAAAGTTTTCCCATGTTAACGAATTTGCAACATAAAACTTTCATAAATAAAAATACCAAGCGAACAAATAAGACATATTTTCTCAGCATGACAAAACTCCCACGAAGGGACCAACCTTGCAAATCAACAATGTTCCCAAATAGCAAAAGTGTCTCAATAGACTGAAAAATAATATTTGTCTCAAAGAACAGGTAGAAACCAATTGAAAACCCTCAACTGCAATGAACCACGAACCCAAGATAATTTCATCTTCCACCACAGGATAAGAATTGACCAAATTCAGCTTTAAGGAAGAGAAGAACTTTTCTAAAGGACTCATTCCTAACTTCTGAAATTGAGTTGCCTCAGGAAAGATCCCTCACCAATTCGATACCACGGATAGTGCCATACCTTGGCCATGCCTACGGCCGCACCACGATCTCTATCCCTCGACATCAACTATCACCACTCATAATAATCATATAGTCAAATCATGGGCACCAAAAGATCATCTCATAACAAGTACAAAGTCAAACATTAAGCACATATTCAACTATGATAATCGACGGAAACGTAGATGCAATGCAAAACCCATTCCCACCTACAGTGCTTAGTGTGTCAAATTTAATATTTCATTAACCACGGACCTACAGCCCACTCTGATACCAACTGTAACACCCCAGCCAAACAATGGCCTAGAATGATACTAAACTAACAACATAACCAAGCTAAACCAATTGGATTCTACAATATTTCGGCAGAGTTTCCTTTGTTTATTATCTAAAACTGAAGTTCTCACAATTATAGTCAAAAGATATAACTAAACGTACTCAATGTAATCTAATCCAAGCAAAACAGTTATAAAACTTAATCAAAGCGCGGAAGCAATATAAAAGGTTTCTAATCCATTATTACATTTTTAAAACTGATAGACATAATTAAATACCACATAGGCTAGACAACATTAATATTTAAAGTTCTCTAGTTCTTCCATGGTGAATAATTCGTGCAAGTGCACCCATACTAATCCTTCTTTACTCCCATGCACGCTGATTTCATGAAGGTACCTAAAACAAACAACAAACGACAACAACAACAACAAGAGTGAGTCCAACGACTCAGCAAATATAATAAGTAATAACAAGAACAACCATGAACATCTTCTCACAATTTATCCATCAGTCATATAATGAACCATGCTATGCAATATGATCAAAAATCTCTTTATCTCTTCTCTTTCGCATTTTACCGGTAATGCGGAGTGTGCATCCGTCAATGCACACCCATGCCTGTACCATCTTGTACAGGGACCAATTGCCCATACTCCACAAGTATGGGGACCTTTAGCCCGTTATGACATCAACATGACGGGGACCTCGACGCTTGGTCATCTCGTGACCAAGACTTCAATATATCGGCATGATGCATATATGTGAATGTCTCAATAAATAAAAACTTGCATTCACCATATCTATGCATCATAAATTCTCATAAACAATTTCAATTGCAAACTACCATAAACAGTACCAACATATCATTATCACAATCAAGATCACATACACTCAATATAGATCAAACATCGACAAACCATCATTCATCAACCATCCATACTATAGAATTTCAACCATCATTATACTTGCCTTAACCACGAGAAAACGGAGGATGAGTAGAAGGTGCAACCCCGGGAATCCGTCCTCCTCCCTTGAAGAAACGATGAAGAACACGACGAACACCCACGAATTTTACCTCTTCTCCTTGGCCCCTTTTTTTCTTTTCTTTCCTCTTCATCTGCTCCTTCTTCTCCCCTTCCCTTCCTCCTTTCTTCTCTGTTATCTCTGCCACGGCAGCACAAACCTTGCCGCGGTAGCCAAAAACCTCACCGTGGCAGCCGAAAACCTTGCCGTGGTAGATATTTTGGAGGTGGCGGCTGCAATGGGGGGAAGAGGGTGGCGACTGCAATGGGGGAAGAGGGGGAGGCGGCTAGGGTTGGAGGGGTGGCGCCTCCCCTCCCCCTTGGGCCAAAAATCTCACCTGGGCCAAGGCCCAGGCCCAGGTTGTCCTAAAAATTCAGAAATCCCCCTCAAAACTTGTTATTTTATTCTTTTCTTTAAGGTCATTCTCTCCAAATTACACAATTAATTCTCGATAGACTTTTGGGATATTACAAAAAGTCTTGCTTAGAACCAAATATAATATCATCAACATAAATTTGGCATACGAATAAATCATCACCAATAATTTTTGTGAATAAAGTTGTATCTACTTTTCCAATTTTAAATCCTTTTGAAACAAGAAAATCTCGAAGGCGCTCATACCATGCTCTAGGAGCTTGTTTTAAACCATATAGCGCCTTTGAGAGTTTATAAACATGATTAGGATATTTTGAATCTTCGAACCCCGGAGGTTGTTCAACACAAACAAGTTCGGAGATTATTCCATTCAGAAAAGCACTTTTAACATCCATTTAAAATAATTTAATATCAAAGCTAGATGCAAAAGCAAGTAAAATTCTAATTGACTCATGTCTTGTAATAGGTGCAAATGTTTCATCATAATCTAAACCCTTAACTTGAGTATAACCTTGAACAACTAACATTGCTTTATTTCTTACTACAACTCCATTCTCATCTTGCTTGTTTCGGGAGACCCATTGTATACCAATTATATTGTGCTCCTCGGGTCTTTCCACCAATGTCCAAATATCATTTTGGCCGAAGTTGTTCAATTCTTCATGTATGGCATTAACCCAATCCGGGTCATCTAGAGCTTCATCTACACGTTTTGGTTCAAGAGAAGACACAAAAGAGTAATGTTCACAAAAAGAAACTACTCTAAAGTGAGTTTGAACACCCTTACTCATATCACCCAATATTTGGTCTATTGAATGATCTAAACAATTGCGTTGTGGATTTTGAAGGTTTGATGTTGTTGGTCTTTCTCTTCATCATTTATGACTTGTATATCATTTGTTGTGAAGGAAGTAGGTGGTTCAACTTGTCTTGATGAGGTGGGTGATGTTGAATCTTCCTTTGGCTTGATGTCTCCAATTTGCATATTTTCCATGGCCTTGTGTAGTCCTTCATCTCCCACATCACCCAAATTTTCTTGCGAAATCAACACGAGTGTGTTTTGGCGGATTAAAGAGTGTTCGTCCCTTGCATTGGCATTGGAGGATCATTACGACTCATCAAGACTCCCGTGAGTATCCATCCTACGTCGAGAAGATCAGGCGACCCCATATCAATTTCCTAGACATTTCAATTAATGTTCGATTTTTCCTTTCTACAACTTCATTTTGCTCCGAAATGTAGGTTGTGGAAAGTTCATACTTTATTCCAAGTTCATCACAAAAATCTTCAATTTTAGTGTTTTTGAACTCGGAACCATTGTCACTCCTAATTTTCTTTATTTTAAAATCAAATTCATTTTGGGCCCTTTTTGAAAAACTTTTGAAAACTCCGGAGGCTTCACCTTTATCATTTAAGAAAAATACCCATGTATATCTTAAGTAATCATCTACAATGACTAAACAATAACTATTGCCCCCGATGCTCTTATAGGTTATTGGCCCAAACAAATCCATATGTAGGAGCTCCAATGGCCTAGATGTTGACATGATACTTTGGAATGATGAGAGTTTACAACTTGCTTTCCGGCTTGGCAAGCACTACAAAGTCTATTTTTCTCAAACTTCATATCTTTCAAGCCAACAACTAAGTCATATTTGAAAATCTTTTTAAGTTGTACCATTCCCACATGACCTAGTCTCCTATACCATAACCAACCCAAAGATTTTTTTGCAATTCAACAAGTTTTCAAGCAAGACTCATTTGAAGAGAAATCTACTAAATAAAGATTTCCAAATCTAAAACCTTTGAAAACAAGTTCATTTCCATTTTCTTTTGAAATAATTATATTTTCTTTAAAGAAGGAGCAAGTTAAGCCTAAATTACATAATTGAGCGACGGATAACAAATTAAAATTCAATGCTTCTACTAAAGATACTTTTGAAATGGAAAGGTCATTTGAGATAGCAATTTTACCCAAACCAAGTACCTTTCCTTTGCTATTGTCCCCAAAGGTGATTTTCTCATTGCTCCCGCTCTCAAAGGTGGTGAACATTTTCCGGTTTTCGGTCATGTGTTGAGTGCATCCATTATCTAGCACCCAATGCATTCCACCAGTTTTGTAGTTCACCTACAAAAGAAAAATAAATTCTTTTAGGTCCCAAATTTGTTTAGGTCCTTGGAGGTTAGTAACCAAGGTTTTGGGCACCCAAATGGATTTTATTTTAGCACTCAAAATCGAGGTGCCAATGAAATGAGCAATAACATTTCTATTTTTAAAATTTCTAAGCATGTAGCATGAATCATATAAACCAATGGATTGAATCTTACCCTTAGAACAATTTTGTGACTCATGTCCTAAATCCCGGCATTTTGTACAACACTTACCATTTTCCTTTACAAACCATGTGGGCTTGTATGCCGGTTTCTTACCTTTCTTGGAATGTACCCAAGTCCTTCTTTGTTGAATGAGCATCTTTGATCACTCAACAATTTATGAAGAGTGGCCTTTCCCTTGTATGCTCTTTCCAAACTTTTGTTCAATTTTAGCACTTGTTCCTTTAAATCTTTATTTTCATTAACACGTATATCATCATGAACAAAAGTTAAAGCATTTTTGGAATCAATACGTGAAGAGCATGGCATAGCAAGAAGTTCATCACACGATGTAGACATGCTAGATTTAGATACTTTTACATTAGTCATTTTAATTAGAATATCACAAGTAATTCCAATGCTAGTGCAAGATTTCTTTTGATTTTCTTAGATAAGTAAATCATGAGCTTTCTTTAGCCCCTCATAAGATTCTTGTAAAGATATGTTTTCTCTCTTGAAGACCTTAAATTTTGATTTTTCTTTTCCAAGAAACTCATTTAATTCAATAAGCATGTCCATGAGATCATCATATGAAGGTTCATCATCATCAAATATTTTTACCTTCTCTCCTTTTGCCATGAGGCATCTCGGAGTAGAAAAGAGTGATGGAGCCTCCTTAATTGCAATGCCGACAAGCCCCTTTTTCTTGGGAGACTCATTTTCACTTGAGTCGGAATCGGAGTGCTCCTCTTCGGAATCCCACTCTCCAATGTGGGCTTCATTTTTGCCATCTTTATGAAGCTTCTTGAAAAGCTTCTACTTACCGTTGTAGCTCTTCTTCTTTGATAACTTCTCCTTGTCATCTTTCTTGGTGGGGCATTGAGAAGCGATGTGTCCCTTCTCGTCACATTCATAGCAATGAAAGTTGTTATAACGCTTGTTGGAGTAGGAGTGCCCCTTCTTTGCCTTTTCATGATTTGCGCTTCGGTTTGAGCGTCTCATCATGAACTTGTTCATCCTTCTCAATAGAAGAGCCAACTCCTCTTTGGAATCCTCCTCATTGTCTTCGGATTCCTCACTTACTACCGCCTTAGCTTTGAAGGCGGTAATCTTCTAGCCCTTGGAGGAGGATTGTTTCAAGATCTCCTCCTTGTCCTTTTTGTATAGCTCGTTTGTGATGAGATTGCCCAATAGTTGTGTTAGTGTCATTCTTGCCAACTCCGGTGAGTTAAGGAAGAGCGTCACCAATATCTCATACTTCTCCGGCAAGGCCCTAAGCATCTTTCTTACAATATCAAGATCAGAAAGGTTAGTACCAAGGCCTTTGAGCTCATTCACAATGTTGTTGAGCTGTGTGTACATCTCATTAATGTCCTCATGGGGCAACATTGTGATTGTCTCATATTTGATCCTAAGCCGATGCAATTTTGCTTCTTTAACCGTAGACGTCCCTTCATGAATTTCGGAAAGGATTGTCCAAATAGCATGAGCTGTTTCTATGTTGCTCACCCTATTGAACTTCTAGTGTTGTTTCTCACATTGTGCAGGTTGATATTAAAAAAGAGGAGTCAAATGTTCAATAACTGGCACCATTAGAGATAAACGATGAGGAGATAATCATAGTTAAAGATGAATTACTTGCTGATTCGTTGTTACATCATGATGATTTAATACCTACAACACCTACATCAACTGAGGAGAACAATAAAGGTAATAATATTGGTGCTGAAATTAATTGTGAAACGGTGAGTACTTGTGAGAACTCATATATACGAATGAAAATTCCATGTTCTGAAATTTCTTTGCTCAATTTACATAATGTGGAATTGATTACTCATAAGGAAGTTCTTACGAGAATATCTCCTGATGACTCTTTATATTATATCATATTTGATGATCATAAAGAACTATCTAGTGTGATTGAGAATGTTGCTGAAATTTCATATTTAAAATCACTAGTTAGTGCCTATGTATATACATATAAGTTCAATTTGATTGGAAATTATGGTATAGATGATAAGTTTTATGTTTACCGAATATGCCTTACATGTGATAAGTTTGCTGAATTGAAATTGCACATTTTGGATAAACAATCTTCTGTGCCATATCATGATCACAATGAGATGAGTTTCAACAATAGTGCTGCATGTTTCAAAAGATTTCTTAAGCCTACTTATTCATCCTTTAATGTACAATCATGTACAAATAACCAGAGTAGCGCAGTTGAAGCATGGAAGTAACTAAAAATTTTCTCCCCCATATTTGAACAACTTAATTTGGTTTGGCCCATTAATGACTTGTCCATGTGCCTAGCAAAGTCGAGGACGACTTTTTCTCATGGGAGGGAGAATGATGTGAAAGACAATGTTGCAATGTATACATCATATGGTTACCGTTATATTAATTTGTTTGTGTGGAACAACAAGAATGACACGATAATTGATTCATACATATACCATGCATATGTGTTGTTCTTTTTATCTACTACGCCTTCAGATGTTCTTGATATGCTAAGCAAAAGAAGTGTTGATGATAAATATATATATCATGCATATACGTTGTATTCTTTGCTTAGTACAATTTCAGGCTACCAAAAGCCGATGACGGCTTTTCTTGAAGAAGGGGAGGATGATGCGGATACGCACATGTTTAGCACTTTTCAGGTGAATACATTATTTAATTGGAAAGAAGTATTGAGCCGCATTAAATATTGTCAGGTGAATTTGCTTCTTAAGGAGTTTCTTTTAATTGATGATGAACTTGGAATACTACATCATGCTATTATTTTATGTATTCTTAGGTATGATTCATGCGAATACTTGGGAGAGCAAAAGGGAGGAGCACAAGGACTAAAACTACAAGTTTTGGATAAGATTTTCAAGCCAAATTTGGATCTCCCACGTGCTCAATCCAATTCAAACTCGGATTCAACTCAGAATTCAATTCGGATTCGGTTCGGGACAGCCTGACAGGCAGTTACTAAAAAGGTCATAACTTTCACAAACAGAGTCCGATTCAGGTGTTCTTGTACTCGTTGGAAAGATAATTTCAAGGGCTACGCAATGGAACCTGGCCCACCTTCAAATTCATCACGGATTAAAAGTTATGACCGAAATATTGTGATAGCTTAATTTTAGGTTTTTTCCTTTTGTGTGAGTTTGTTTCCAAATACATGTAGGGATGAGTTGGAGTTGGTTTTGGACCTCTTGGCCAGCCATGAGGTGGAGAGGGAACTATATATTGAGGGTTATACCCCTATTGTAAGGAGACCACGTTTGAGAATAATGAATCTACTAAGGTTTTTCGAGTTTAGCATTGCTACCGAAGTTCCATAGGGAATTGGGAGTGATTTTCTTCAATCAAGATCGTTCAGCCTTTCCGTTGGGAATTGGGTGCACGATAGATCTTCGCTTGGTGGTCGGCGAAATCAACACGAGTGTGTTTTGGCGGATTAAAGAGTGTTCGTCCCTTGCATTGGCATTGGAGGATCATTACGACTCATCAAGACTCCCGTGAGTATCCATCCTACGTCGAGAAGATCGGGCAACCCCGTATCAATTTCCTAGACATTTCAATTAATGTTCGATTTTTCCTTTCTACAACTTCATTTTGCTCCGAAATGTAGGTTGTGGAAAGTTCATACTTTATTCCAAGTTCATCACAAAAATCTTCAATTTTAGTGTTTTTGAACTCGGAACCATTGTCACTCCTAATTTTCTTTATTTTAAAATCAAATTCATTTTGGGCCCTTTTTGAAAAACTTTTGAAAACTCCGGAGGCTTCACCTTTATCATTTAAGAAAAATACCCATGTATATCTTAAGTAATCATCTACAATGACTAAACAATAACTTTTGCCCCTGATGCTCTTATAGATTATTGGCCCAAACAAATCCATATGTTAGAGCTCCAATGACCTAGATGTTGACATGATACTCTTGGAATGATGAGAGTTTGCAACTTGCTTTCCGGCTTGGCAAGCACTACAAAGTCTATTTTTCTCAAACTTCACATCTTTCAAGCCAACAACTAAGTCATATTTGAAAATCTTTTTAAGTTGTACCAGTCCCACATGACCTAGTCTCCTATACCATAACCAACCCAAAGATTTTTTGCAATTAAACAAGTTTTCAAGCAAGACTCATTTGAAGAGAAATCTACTAAATAAAGATTTCCAAATCTAAAACCTTTGAAAACAAGTTCATTTCTATTTTCTTTTGAAATAATTATATTTTCTTTAAAGAACGAGCAAGTTAAGCCTAAATTACATAATTGAGCGACAGATAACAAATTAAAATTCAATGCTTCTACTAAAGATACTTTTGAAATGGAAAGGTCATTTGAGATAGCAATTTTACCTAAACCAAGTACCTTTGCTTTGCTATTGTCCCCAAAGGTGATTTTCTCATTGCTCCCGCTCTCAAAGGTGGTGAATATTTTCCGGTTTTCGGTCATGTGTTGAGTGCATCAACTATCTAGCTCCCAATGCATTCCACCGGTTTTGTAGTTCACCTACAAAAGAAAAATAAGTTCTTTTAGGTCCCAAATTTGTTTGGGTCTTGGAGGTTAGTAACCAAGGTTTTGGGCACCCAAATGGATTTCATTTTTGTACTGAAAATCGAGGTGCCAATGAAATGAGCAATAACATTTCTATTTTTAAAATTTTTAAGCATGTAGCATGAATCATATAAACCAATGGATTGAATCTTACCCTTAGAACAATTTTGTGACTCATGTCCTAAATCCCGGCATTTTGTACAACACTTACCATTTTCCTTTACAAACCATGTGGGCTTGTATGCCGGTTTCTTACCTTTCTTGGAATGTACCCAAGTCCTTCTTTGTTGAATGAGCATCTTTGATCACTCAACAATTTATGAAGAGTGGCCTTTCCCTTGTATGCTCTTTCCAAACTTTTGTTCAATTTTAGCACTTGTTCCTTTAAATCTTTATTTTCATTAACACGTATATCATCATGAACAAAAGTTAAAGCATTTTTGGAATCAATACGTGAAGAGCATGGCATAGCAAGAAGTTCATCACACGATGTAGACATGATAGATTTAGATACTTTTACATTAGTCATTTTATTTAGAATATCACAAGTAATTCCAATGCTAGTGCAAGATTTCTTTTGATTTTCTTAGATAAGTAAATCATGAGCTTTCTTTAGCCCCTCATAAGATTCTTGTAAAGATATGTTTTCTCTCTTGAAGACCTTAAATTTTGATTTTTCTTTTCCAAGAAACTCATTTAATTCAATAAGCATGTCCATGAGATCATCATATGAAGGTTCATCATCATCAAACATTTTTACCTTCTCTCCTTTTGCCATGAGGCATGTCGGAGTAGAGAAGAGTGATGGAGCCTCCTTAATTGCAATGCCGACAAGCCCCTTTTTCTTGGGAGACTCATTTTCACTTGAGTCGGAATCGGAGTGCTCCTCTTCGGAATCCCACTCTCCAATGTGGGCTTCATTTTTGCCATCTTTATGAAGCTTTTTGCCAATGTAGGAGTGCCCCTTCTTTGCCTTTTCATGATTTGCGCTTCGATTTGAGTGTCTCATCATGAACTTGTTCATCCTTCTCAATAGAAGAGCCAACTCCTCTTCGGAATCCTCCTCATTGTCTTCGGATTCCTCACTTACTACCGCCTTAGCTTTGAAGGCGGTAATCTTCTTGCCCTTGGAGGAGGATTGTTTCAAGATCTCCTCCTTATCCTTTTTGTATAGCTCGTTTGTGATGAGATTGCCCAATAGTTATGTTAGTGTCATTCTTGCCAACTCCGGTGAGTTAAGTAAGAGCGTCACCAATATCTCATACTTCTCTGGCAAGGCCCTAAGCATCTTTCTTACAATATCAAGATCGGAAAGGTTAGTACAAAGACCTTTGAGCTCATTCACAATGTTGTTGAGCTGTGTGTACATCTCATTAATGTCCTCATGGGGCAACATTGTGATTGTCTCATATTTGATCCTAAGCCGATGCAATTTTGCTTCTTTAACCGTAGACGTCCCTTCATGAATTTCAGAAAGGATTGTCCAAATAGCATGAGATGTTTCTATGTTGCTCACCCTATTGAACTCGTCCGCGCTTAAAGCCCCAAATAGAGCATTCATGGCTTGAGCATCTCAATGAGCGTTACGCCCGTCATGTTCCGTTGGGTGCAATGGATCAAGAGGCATGACGTAGCCCTCATTTATAATTTTCCAAATATTTGGACTCATGGCCTTCAAATAAATTGACATTCTAATTTTCCAATATACATAATTTGATCCATCAAAGAATGATGCCTTGCCTATCGCAAACCCCTCGCTAGCCATCCTTTCTCTCTAGATGGTTAAGTTTAATAATGAGAGACCAAGCTCTGATACCACTTGTAGGATCAAGGATATCGACTAGAGGGGGGTGAATAGGAGGTTTTTAAATTTTTTTTTGTCTACTTAATTAATTCTCTACAATTTTAATAGCTAGAATGTAAATCAATTAAGCCTACACAATTCTAGTAAAGTAAGCAACAATGCTAGGTCTAAAACAAGCAATTGAATACAATAATGCAAACAAATAAGAGCTAGAAGAAAGCAATTGAGAGATGTACACAATCGATGTTTTTACCGTGGTACTCGAAAACTTGCCGGTTCCCCCTAATCCACGCTGAGGTTAGCCCGAACAAATTGGACCAGCTCCACGGATTAAGCCGAAACACCTCGATTACTAGAGGTATCTCTTCCTCACTCCGGGTAGGTGAGCTCCGACCTTCACAAGATCACCGATCAATCCTCTGCCCAATCGTCTAGGTGCCGGCAAACACCAATAGTAATAAACCAGGGCTTCACTTGATTTCAAATGAGTGCCAAAGGATCAACTAATGAAATCAATGCACTTTTGCTCAACCACATCAAATTTAAAGCTCAAAGTGAAATGGAGGTGAGGAGTGTAACAGCCCAGCTGTTTATTTCAATTTTTGAGAAAAAAATTATTACGAAATTAAATTAGTTTGTTTTAAATAAATAAAGAGTTTTGTATGTGTGAAGTTTGAATTTTGTTGTGCCTTGATTTTCTGCTTTTAAAAAGGCTGGATTTGAAAAATATTTTAAACTTAAAAATATTATTATATAAAATGATATTTTAATTTTCTATAAGAATATTATTTTAAATTAATTATTTGGAGTCATTTGGATTTTCTGTGTTTTCCTAGAGTTTAAAATCTATTTTGAAATTAAAAAGTATTTTTAACATGGAAATATAATACCAACATAAGTTGGAAATATTTTATATAAGTCCAAAACATCTCCAGGAATTTCTGTGAATTTTTCTGGAATTTATTTCATATTTTTCTAAGCCTATTTGAATTTTCTAGGCTTTTCTGAAAATATAAAATCAAAAATTAAAAATAAAACAGCAAACCCCTCCCTCCAGCCGACGCGTGGACGACCCAGATCCGCCCACATCATCGCCCAGCCCGAATCCCTGCCGCCCGCACCTCCTCTCCCCTCTTTCCTCTCTCGGCTGTCCGATCTACCCCGGCCCATCTCCCCCGCACGATCTTCTCCCCCTCCACGTGGCTGCCTCCCCTCCCGCTCTCTCTCTTCTCTCCCGCTGTCGCTGGGCCCCACCTGTCAGCCCTTTCCTTCTTCCTCCCCGCCCCTTCTTCCTCCTCCCGCGCGGCCGTGCCATCACCGCCGCCATTCCCGCCATCTCCTTGCTCTTGGGATCTCCTCCCCGCTCCCTCCCTCTTCTTCCCCGACCGACCATGCCATCCCCGCACGAATCCCCCATTCCCGCATCGCGTCCCCTAATTTTCCGCAACGGCCACCGCCCCCGCACCATCTCCGGCGAGAAATCCGCACCGGCTCCACCCTCCCCAACCCTATAAAAGCCACCCCGGCCTCCCCTCTCTCCGCACTACCTCCCCCTCCACTCCTCTCTCCCTCCCGAGCGCTTCACCGCCGTCGCACCGGAGTACCCCGCCGCCGCCCTTTCCCGTTCGCCACTGACCTACCTCCGGCCGCCTATGGTAAACCCCGCACCCACCCACAAGTTTCCCTCGGTCTCTTCTCCCTCCTCCGCCCATCGCCGCTCGCCACCGGCCGCCGAAGCGCCGTCGCCGCTGCCAGGACCGAGCCCTCCCCGCTGGCGCTCGCCACGTCAGCGCTAACGATGAGGTGGCAGCCGACGTGGCCGCCACGTGGGCACCACGCAAGCGCCAACTGCCACGACCCCACCCCCTTGCCACCTCGGTCTTGACCACAGTCCGTGGACTCGGTACACATGTACCGGGTCCACATGTCAGTTCGGCAACCCTAGGGCTGAATTCATAAATCTAAATTTTCAATAGAAAAACAATTCGGCCAAAAAAGGAAATTCAGTGCTGACGTCATAATTCCAATTTCCTTTAGAAAAAGAATTCCAAAAATCTAGTTTATTCTTTTTCTCTGATTTTAAACTTCCAAGAGTCTGTTATCCTTCATCCTAACTCCGATTGAGCTCATTCAAATTTCTAAATTCATTAAAAATTCCCCTCTATTCATTTTTTTCCTCAATTTAAATATTTGGAGATCATTTGAATTTATTTGAATTTTATTTGAGTTTGGTTGGTTATTTTCACGTGTAGACTACGACGATTCCGGAGAATTCTACGACGACGAATCACACCCACTTGAGGAACAAGGCAAGTCACACACCTTGATAATGTTGATCCCGGATTGCAAATAAAATTATGTTATTTTAAATTATATTGCATGCATATGTTTATTCAAGTATTTAAATTCTAGATTTAAACTTAGTTAATTCCTAATTGTTATTGACACCTTTGACCTTATGAAACATTATACCTTGTCACCCTAGAATCAAACTCTAGTTAGTACACAAGTATGGACTAGAGAATTTTATATCAAATGCTTAGACCTGCTTAGACATAATATTTGTATTGGGATACCTTTTTCACATAAAATGATAAGCTTTTGAAATGTATTCTTGACTTCGGTGAGTCAAGAAAGACTATGAAATATTTTGAAATAAAATATAAAATCTGGTTTAGACTTAGGCTAATGGTTAGGTGGTGGGTGCAAGCATGCATTGTTGTTCGGTGACACAGTGTTGATTGTTGGGCACAGGGGGTATGTGGTTTGAGCCTAAGTCAATTAAGGACCGGTCTGTGAGCTGCGGTTGCAAAGCCCTATCGTACTACCACAAGGCTGGTATAGGACAATCCTAACTGATTAATTTGTGGGTCCCAACCTGAGTCATGTCGTAGGTTGAAAGTGAGCGTGGCGTAGGCCATGAGAAGTCTCACTTGGCCTAAGAGGGGGTCCCGGTCTGGTGGATTCCTTAATGGGGTGAAACCTTAGTGTTGGCTTGGCCAGGTTGAAGGCTTTGCATTGTAAAAGCCTTGTTATGATTACTCAGTCACACGCCTACGGAAGCGTGTAGTGGTCGATATTATGAGATAATCATATCTTGTGGGTAAAGCTGTACACCTCTACAAAGTGTATAATCTATCCTGGATAGCCGTGCCCACGGTCATGGGAATGCTGAGTGAAGTTTTTCATGGATTAGACTTTATTTTTCAAAATGATTTATGAAAACCTTATGGATGGATGGAATCCATGAGAGATTGAAAACTTTTGGATGGATGGAATCCATGAGTGTTTGAAAAACGTGTGGATGGATGGAATCCATACGAGATGTTTTTGAAAAAATGGTCCAGGTGGAATGCCCGTGGTTAGATTAGTGTGGGGGATGGATCTGCACTAACGGTATTAACTTCAATTACAGTTATTGTTCTTAATTATGGTATTAAATTCAGCAATTTCAATCTATTTACTGTATTTCTTTAAATGTTGTTTTGTGCTCAAACTAACCCTACAAGCCTTCCTTTGTTGCCTTTATCATTATATTACATTTCTCCATGTGACTTGCGGAGTACAAGTTTGTACTCACCTTGCTATCTCCACACAGAGGAAGACGATTTCAACTATGGTGAAGACCTAGACGAGTTGGCCGCGTCTTACTGTCGTTTGCCTGTGGGCAGGCTCAATGGGCTTCTTCCGCTTCGGTGTTTTTCCTTTCGCTGCTATTATTTAAATGTTGGCTTATGTGCCGTGGATGTAAAACTTTGGCAATCTTGTCCATATTTAATTAAGAAATGTCATTGTGGTTGATATTTATCTTTGTTGTCCACTGTGTGCACTAGCTGATCCTGGACTAGTGCGATTTACACAGAGGATACAGGAGTTGTTGCTCCGGGTTCCAACAGACATGGTATCAGAGCCATGACGACTCTAAGACGTGACCGTAGATAGAATAGAATGGTTGGACCTTAAGGATTTATTTTAGATAACCAGTAATTTCAAAAGTTTTGCTTATTCTTACCTCTTAATCTTTTACCTATCCTTATCTCTCAATCCTTTGTCATCTTTGCGTCATTTCTTGAAAATTTATTTCTATCTCTTCCCTTGTTCCAAAATAACTATGGATGGCAACAGCTGAAATTCTTCAATTCTGCCGCCACTATATTCGCTCGAAGGATCACGTTTCGTACGTCGAGAGCCACAAAGGATGACACCATGACGACCCATACCCCATTAGGATGAGTTGTTAGGCTAATTAATAGACGTTGTTATGAACTGCCAGTTTTCTCTTTTGTCGGTAGCCGTAACTATTAATTAATAAGATTTTTGCTAAGTTGTTATTTTCTCTTGGGTTGTGCAAAATGTCCCCTATTCCCCCTTTTGCCTTGAGTCTCCTCCCTTCTAATTCTTAAAAGCAACAAGCAGATGGTGAACACGAGGAACACCATCAACGGCAACAACCAGAACAACAATGACAACAATAGAGCACAAGGAAGTCAGCCTGTTCCCAACCCTCCGCCAGCAAATGGACCTGATTGGGCTCAAATGATGGCCAACTAGAACCAGTTTATTCAGTTGCTAGTGCAGACTGTCAACAACCCTGCACAACCTGCTCTACTAGTACCATCCCAAGCTCCACAGCCAAGCCTACCTGAATTTATAAGGTTACGTCCCCAACCTTCTCCAACAGCGCTAACCCCATGGATGCAGATGACTGGCTTAGAGTCATAGGAAAGAAGCTGGACATTATCCAATGGGACGATCGGGAAAGAGTCTTATTCGCTTCCCATCAGTTGAACGGACCAGCGTTAGAATGGTGGGACACCTACACCGCTGGTCATGCCAACGCGCCAGCCATAACATCGTGCAGAGTTTCCGCAAAGCTCATATCCCAACTGGCACCATCACTCTCAAGAAAAGGGAATTCCGAACTCTGCGCCAAGGAAGTTGCACTGTGAATGAATATCTACGGAAGTTCAACCAATTGGCACGCTATGCACCAGAAGACATCGCTACCGACGAAGCTAAGCAGGAAAGGTTTCATGAATACATATACTTATGAATATATGTACTTTCATGTAATTCCATGTCATTTTGATCTGCTTGTTTCAGTGTGCACATTTCTTGTGGTCTAAAGTCATAAAAGAAGAACGGGGAATTCCACAATGTATAACAAATTTCACTAGGTGATTGAGCTTAATTGTTCATGTGTACATTTGTTCATGGATGGATAATTTATTTTATTTCTATTAAATGATTTGTGGAATGGGTATTTTGTTTCTGAAATGAATGAATATGAATTGGATATATTATACTGTGTCGATCTACTAGCTTGTTTCAAAGGGTATGGCTAGCATTTCCTGACGCTAGCCAATAAACAGAAATAGATTTAGGGGTAGAAGAGAATAGCACTGACGGTTTTTACCTAAAAACCGTCTGTGATAGTTGATAATCACAGACGGTTTTTAACTTGCACCACAGACGGTTCAAAAGCCGTCTATGATGACCTCGTATCATTACTGACCTATAAATTCAGATGGCTCACAAAACCGTCTGTGATGACATTTTTGAACTGTCTGTAATACGATTTTCTATAGTAGTGAAATCTAATCAGGATTGCATGGTGTGACCAATCGCTGTAGGAATCACGTAGTCCATAAAGGGCAGGCAATTATATATAACCAAATATGGATCATGTTTGTGGGGATCGATCCGTTGATGCATCGATCATCGACTTGACGTTTATTCCTTGGGCACCAGATCTGGATGATCATGAAGAACACAAGCTAGCAGATCGACATTGAGGCATCGCCATCGGGCCATGCTCATGCATTATGTACATCAATCTTTCCGCACTCTTATTCGATCGCAAAATGCATACAAACGGTCCCCAATTTGCAAGCTTGATGAGTGAAAAGGACTCTAGCTGAGCTATGAGATTTCTTGGGCATATATATATATATATATATATATATATATATATATATATATATATATATATATATATATATATATATATATATATATATATATATATATATATATATATATATATATATATGTATCTGCAGGCAACAAATGTTAATTAGTTGATGCTGGGATAACATCACATGACATGGGAGAAAGCTTAGAGTAGTTGCACATATGGATGCAACAAATCAAGTATCCTCAATTGCCTCTCTAAATTCTGAAGGTAGCAGTTGGATCTCCCCCCTACTCATGAACACCATCATATGCTCAACCAATAAACTAGCCCAAAGTACATCGATCATCCACATAAAAGAATCTCCTCCATTTAAGGCTAGAATACAACTGCTCAGCATAAAACACCATCATATGCTCTACAATATCTCAGGCTCAGCACAAGGTAGTAAATTCATTATATTACAAATTAATGGAGTGCTTTGTACTCTGCCGCGAAAAAGAAAACTGCACATGCATATCTTGAGACGCCCCGTGCCATTACTCTGGGTTAATAACATTTAGGCAACATATTATTATTATTTGCATGGTAAAACATTACTCCAACGAATAATAAGTCTTGCAAGAGTTACGCAACAGAACTATAATTAGATATTATGCCTTAATACAACAGTTAGCCATGTAAGACTATGGTCTTAATTATAATTATTTAGATACAAATGAGATACGGATATGTATACCCTATCTCTCGAAGAATCGGTTTCGTCGGCTGTCTACTCATCCCAGCTGTTGTATAGGACGTCCACCTCGCCCCGGTCCTCAATGTGATGGCCCTCGTCCCACGTGGTTTCATCAGCACCTGCGTATCCAGTGTCCCATTCAGGGTATTCCTCGGTCATACTAGGGTCTAACAAAGGAGAAAAATAGTAAGGGTGGGTACTAGTATACTCAATAAGTATTAATAGCAAGGATGCACTCTATGACTCTTCTCTTTGTCTTTATCACAAGTTCTAGTTCATCTCTTTTCTAAAAACTAGTTTATCAAATTAATTTACAAATTTAGTTCCTGAAAAGGCTACTAGCCACTCGGTGAGAAGAAAGACCCCTAGTGATTTCCATAGCCTCCAATTCAAGAGATAGATATGAATTCGTGATTTTATTTTGCACTGCGTAGGCTTGTGCCACTGTACCTATAACTACTCCGATCTCTCTTGAAACTAGGTATCTCATATTTCCTTTGTGTAGTGCCAAGTTCAGAGTACAAAACGTTTTCTCATGTTACGTTACTAAATCTCCACCCAAGCATTTTTTGTCGGTGACCCGGAGCGGTTTCTCGTCCTCACCCGACACCCACTAACATCAAATTGATGTTGGTTGGGCCAGTTATCCCTTCACCCAACACTCCACCTACGCTAATATATGTGCCTTGGATCTCCCACTTCTGGACTTTCTACTGGTCCTGGGTTCCTCTACTAAATTATACTACTTACCCATTGTGGAGAGAATTATTAACATAATAGGGTAGCATTTTTTACCCGTTAAAAACAAAAATATGGCTGGCACTTGAGTATGACCCCTTTCTGAGTGAAAGTTTGTTTATCCTTATGTTTTAGTCATATGTAAAGTGTCCCACCTTCTCTCTTCTTTCTAGACAGGGCACCCTTTAACATCCTAGTATTTACTCATATAGCCTAGCTATTCCTCTCAGCTTAGCTAGTCTTTTCTCTTACTCTTTCCTTCATCTTTTCATCCCAATTGATTTTGAAACATATTTTTGATGCACATAAATATTATATGATCAAGAAATAAGCTTGCCTTCATAGTTGTAGAAAATCATGACATGAATTGAGACCGGATTTCTACCTCTGTCTGTGTCGGTTCACCTTCTGCATTATAAGGCAGACTTAGCATTTAAAATACTTAATAATTTGGGCAATTCTTCATTTTATACTATTAGGTTCTCCTCTTTGAATGAATTTTATCAGATTTTAATTAATTAGAAATTTGTTGGCCGACGATTAAATTTTAGATCACTAATTTAAACCCCTCGCTTACCGCCACAGTTATCTATCCCACATGGTTAGCTCTACAGGAGCACTCATCTACTTATGTGGGCATTCTCTAACTCGCGCTTGTACGTAATACCACGGACGCGAAATACCCAACACCGTAAAAGTCCACACACTACTCTCCACACCATATCCTGACACCAAACACTCCCAAATCACACAACACTGGACCCTACACCGGATCCCACATCCCCAAACACCAACTCACCTACACACATCTAACACACACACACAGCCAAACACCACACACGCACGCACGACCACACCACTCGATCACACCCACCCACACAAACACAACACTCAAACACACACACACACATGCACCCCTCTCCTTATCCTCTTATGGCTCCTCTGTCCCCCCTTTGGCGATTCGGCAGCAGCCGCCATGGGCATTTGGGCATGCCAGCCTAAGTGTGTCGTCACCCTCAAGGCCTCCACTGGTGGCTCCTCCGTCAGATCTCCACATGCTGCTCCTGCACCTCCGCTTTGTTTTGCCCACTCTATTCTATTGGACTTCGGCTAGGGTTCCCTTGTGCCAACCGTGCCAACCATCGGCTTGCCACAGGTGGATCTGCCTCGACCTCCTACGGCTCCCCCTTCATTTCCCTATGGTTCTTGGCTTTGGTGTCATCAATTGGCTTCCATAGCTCAGCTCGACCATGGCTAAATGCCACGCATCCGACTCCCTTCCTCCTATAGCTCCTTGGTTCTCTGACGGCTTACTATAGCTTCGGCTCTACCGTGCCTCCTCCCAGCCTACCTTGGCACTGGCTCCACTGATTTCACTTTCCTCCTACCCCCAACCCAAGACAGTTTACTCTTTCCCTACTTTACGCATTTTGATTTTAGTCACTATTTTTAGCTTGCTCTAATTCTTAAATACACATGGCTAGAGAAAGCCGGTAGGCATGCCTTCGCATCGGTACTTGGTGGGTGGCATGCATCAGGGAGCATGCCACCTTCCAAGGGCGCATAGTGGTTGCTTCCGCTGACTTTCGCCGCCGTCGCGTTGCGGTCGTGTCGGCCGAGGTAGGGTAGTCTCCCTTTTTCTCATGCCACCTCGCTTGGCCAGTCTACGCTAGCTGTGGTGTGGTGTGATGGTGTTTGTGTGTGCTGTGCTATTGAACTGTGTTGTAGATACAGGGTAAAAGGGTTAGGAAATGGGGACCTACTTGTTTGTCGGGCTATAAACGGAGATGGGCTGTGACTTTGTTCTCGCGGGCTCAATAATGTGGTTGGCCTTCTTTTGTCCCTACCAGCAGGGTCGTCTTGCTGTCCTCTTGTTGTCGTGGTCGGCCGAAGGTGGTCCCAACGGGTGTTGATGGTTGTACTCCTTGCGGTCATCGTCTTATTCTCTTTCGTCTTCCCCTACACCTTTTGTTCCACTCCTCCAGGCTCTGTCTTCTTCCCTATCTTGGAGTGGTGGTCATGGATTTGGGTGGTGTGCGAGTGGTGCTCGGCTTGTCTCTGTTGTTGGCTGGGCAATGCAATGGTGGAGTGGGCTTTGCCTTGCCTTGGCCTGGCTTTGCTGGCTCTTGGTTGGGAAGTGAAATGAAGTGAAGTGAGAATAGGAGGGACTTGTGTTGTCTTCGCTCATGAACGATTTGGAGGGTGGCTGACTTCTCTCTCCCTTGGTTGTTCAAAGACCCGTCTCCCTTGGTTGTGCAAAGACCTGGCTGCCCTTGACTTATCCCCATTGCACTCTTGGCTGACTATACAAGGGGGTAAAATACAGAGACCTTTAGTCCATGGGGGTGATTTTGGCACTATTTTTTAGTTTTTCTACCGCGGAAGGGAATTCTGTAAAATTATAGTGGGTGTTGGGCTAAGTTTTGTACCAATTGATGAGATCCACTTAAGTGAGAGGTGTTGGCTGGCCCCAGACGGTCCAGGTATCTCAATGAGCACTAACGGATTCGGCATTCTAAAGCCGAATGGGTTCTGATGGAAAACATGTTTATTTCTTCTATTCTCCCTTGGATTGTTTTTATTCTTCGCTTTTAAATCGCAAAAGAAAAGACCGGGTTTGGGAGGCTACTATTTGCCAGCAATGCAAAGGAAAATGTAAGGTTCTAAAATGATGTAGATGTAATTTTATTATCTTCTATTTTAATGTAGTACTTGTAATTTGTTTATTTCTAGATGCACAATGAATTCTTCTAATTATTCAAGCGTTGTGATAATTTTATTTGGCTTGCAAGAGCCATGTTTAAGTTTTTTTTGTGTAATTCACTGTGTGGTGATTACTTTATTTGCTCTTTAATTACTGTTAGTTAAATTTAATGGTACTATTAACCTTAATTGAGAGTTAGGGTTATTTCAGATCTCTAAACAGCCATGATCAGTAATGCTTAGGTGCAAATCACCTGTTCTTGCATGATCTGTGTAGTTCACTTTTAGTAAAGCAATCACCCGGAAACATAAAAATTAACACATTCTCTTTATGTGCCGTCACTACTAAACTTTGAGTAAAGCAATCACATTCTCTTTATGCTTTTTCCCATCATGATTATTGCATGCCAAGTCGATCAGGCAAAAGGATGGCAGCTGTTGGGGAAAAACCGAACAAGCACCACTATACATTTTTCATGTCACGCAAAGGAAACTAGCTGATTTGGTTGTACTATAGTTTTGATGTGACTGGTTTTAGTCCTCAGATGTATCATTGCCTGCACATGCATAATATACAAATGCCCAGGAAACAAAACAGTTGATCTAGCAGAGATCTCAAATTGGCAGCCTTTACAAAACAGGAGCTATCAGGCTATGGCTAGTGCAGGCAAGCAATCAAGAAAAAAGATACAAAAAAGAGAGAAACGGAGAAAGAAAGAAACAAGAGAAAGAAAGAAAGGGAAAGGAGAGGGGGAAAAGAAGCTAGTGGTGGCAGCATAAATACAAATGACAATTTGACATGAGTGGCACTGTAGGACCAGATGAGGCAATAGGGGGGTGAATGGTGCCAAAAGATTTTTCCTCCAAATATTCACATATTCCTTTTTCTCCAATAACTACAAAGTTATGAATATTAGGATATGACATCTACTAGAAAACAGAGGAACACAGACCACCGTACGACCAGATCAGAGCATTGTGGGGTCGAATTATGACCACTCGGCGGAAACGCAATGTGGTCGAATACGACCACTCAGCAGAAATACAAGGTGGTCGTAACAGACAACGTAGTCAGGACAGACAACGTGGTCGAAACCGACACCGTGGTCGAAACCGACAACGTGGTCGAAACCGACACCGTGGTCGGACCACCGACGTGGTCGAAGCCAACATGGTCGAACCAATGTTGTTGAAGCCAACGTGGTCAAAACCAACATGGTCGAAACCAACGTGGTCAAGACAACGTGGTTGTAACCAATGTGGTCAAAACGCCAGTGTTGTCGTAGACAGACATGATCTCAAATTACGTGATCGAAGACCATTGTGTGGTCGACACCACTGTAGTCGATGTCCCAATTAGGCAGAAAAGTCGAGCGACCACACGACTTAGAATCATTGAGCGATAGAAGGTAAGTGGTCAAAAACGACTAGAAGTACCAGAGGCGGCGTACGACCATCAGAACTGAAAACAAGAACGATGCATGATCTTTGCTTGTGGGAAGCGAGTAGCAAAAATGACTTTGAGCACTATCCCACACGTCACAGCAAGCAATAGCATCGAAGAAATTAAACTCAGATCGACAACGTTATCGAAGCTGACACAGTGGTCGTAAGACTAACAACGTGGTCGATGGCTTGCACAGTGGTCATAAATTCGACTACTAGACAGAAGAACAACTCGGTTGGAAATCAACTGTCAGACAGAAGCCTCTATAGTCGATAACCACCAAAATCAAGACCAGCGAGATCGAAAGATGAGTGTGGTCGGAACCAACATGGTCGTAAGCCAATGGAATGGTCGAACGATAATCATGGTCAAAGACCGACTAGCACTTGTAACCAACTGCGGTTGTAAAACAACTAGTAAGACAGTGGGGGCACACGACCACGAGATCTACGACCATCAAGCAATTGGAAACCAGTGCGAATGAGAACAAACGATCTAAGTCTTAACCGGTCGAAAGAGAAGCGGTCAAGAGAATATAACGTGGTTGTAAGCTTCTCGGCAAAATAGAGGAGGCCAGCAAAGCGCACGACCGCAAGAATCAGACTTCAAATAACTTTCCATTAAGAGTTCAACTAGCCATCAAACTTTGCAAATAACATGGTTAGGGCCTCAGGAGGTTACTCTGATCTTTAATTGAAAACATAGCAACCAAAATGAGAGTTCGACTAGATTTCACCGAGAACACCCAAAATCAAATCCGAGAGAGTGATCAAAACCGCTCGTGGGTCAAATGTAGCCAAGATGGCTTGGAGTACAACCCACATGTCACTGCGATCAAGAACTAGCCAAGAACACAGAGAGAAGGAAGAACAGAGAAGAAATCAAATCAAGCTGAGCAAACTAAAAAAGAAGAGATACACAAGACACATAGTCTAAGATAGATGTATTGCTAAGATGAATGATTTCATAGACACTCCCCTTGGAAGGACCAGATTCTAATCCCTAGAGCCAACACATACTCTCAACAGCCACTCCCCTCAGGAGGACAAGTCTCTAACCCTAGAGACACACCCACTGATACGGGCGGCCCTGATCTTCTCGACGTAGGATCACGATAACTAGTGTATCTCAACCAACGTCGCTAGCTGTACACCCATGCCAATGCAAGGACTCACAACTCTTTGGAAATTCGCTAAGATACACCCAAGGATTCTCCACGAGACCACGAGTGGAGAAATGCCGTGCTATCAATTCCCAATGGAAAAGCAAACACGACCTTGATTCAAGAACGATCACTCAATTCCTCTCAAGTAATCCTCGCATGGATACTTTGGTGAAAAAAAACAAGCAATATGCTGTTCTAATTTCAATCTGAAAATTAAAGTGGTCCCCTTACAATGAAGCTACGCCTGGCCTTATATTGACACCACAAGGTGCGGCCGTAGATAGAAACTAACTTGAAATAGAAAACAACTCGGATGCTATAGATAGGAACTAATTCGAGATAGAATCCAACTCGGATGGATTGGATGGTTTTCCTTGTGTTGCTCTCGGTCTCTGCCAGAAGCATATTATCTTCCCACCCAAGATCTTCTCCATGTCTTGCGTTTCATGTCAACCAGCATGCATGCACGTTTCTTTGGTTTTGTCAACAAGCTCCTCCTCATACGTAAGCAAGCATAACACACTAGAATTAGGTAGTAATAAATTCTTTTCCAAATCATACTCTTTAAAGAACAATGTCACCTGTTGTTGGAGCTTCTTTGCACGCGCACGTGTAATTGGTCCTGTTGGTTTAACTAGAGGAGTTGGGACAAGGGTGGCCTCATCACCCACTCTCAGATAGACTCCCATGAGAGGAAGAGGCGCCAGCCGCCAGGGCTTGGGCCACCTGCTCCACCCTAACTCTTGCCTCCCCTCTCTCTTTTATAGGCTCACACGCGAACCTAGACCTAATGGATCCACCCATTAGTCCACACTAGGGATTACCCATTAACCCCACCTAACACCGGGTTTTACACATGCGCACACTCGCGACAACCCATTAACACCGACAAGACACAGCTGCTTTAACAGTCCAGCTTCCCTTTTGCAGGCCTTGAGTCAATTCACCAAATTGCCCCTCAAGCACCTTCTCGAAAGCTTCCTGTTCTCGCACAACCGCACCTGCCTTCCAACTGAATGGACCTCGACTCGTCCCTAAGCCTAGTATCGATCCACTCGTTGCACACGATCACACCTGACATCCTGGCTGTCTAGACCTCAACTCCTCCCTGAGCCTAGTCCCGGTCCACCTCGCCGTTGCCTGTCATGTTCACCTCCGGCAGCTCTAGCTCCAGTTCCTCGACGTGCTGGCTTGCAACCACCTCGGTAGCCTCGATCATCTTCGGCGTCTCCCTGACCATTCTGGACCTTAACACCTCCTGTACCTAGTCCCGGTCCTCCTACGCCTCACCATAACCTAGCTCCGAAGTCCTGCAAACAACACAGATAAGGAAACCATCACATAGCACCACACAAAACACTGAGATCATAAATCTACATCACAAGAATGTACTCGAAGATCAACCTAGCTGGTCATAAACCACTTATGACAACTCGAATGCACAAGACAAAAAGTGCCAGCAGCCTATAACTACACACAAGGCTGCTACGACCATCGATACACAAGCTACGACCAGGTAACCATCGCTAGCATCTACGACTATATCGGAACTGGTCGCAACGACTTACGACCATTTCAGCCAGATCGCTACGACCACAAAGTCGTACCAGCTCCTACGACTATCAAGGCATAGAGCTGATCACCAAGTCGTGAGGGCTTCAACCGACAACCAAGTCGTAAGCCATCTACGACTACCAAGTCGTAAGACCGGCTATGACAACCAAGTCATAAATGCCCCTTCCGACCACATGGTCATAAGACTGACTGCCGACCACACTCAGCAATAAGTCGAAGGCCAAGGTTATAGACAGAACAGCAAGGGCTCTAGAGCTTAGACAGAAAGCCAACAGCTGCTCAAACCTCAAAAACCAAACTCAAACTCTCTAGATCAAGAGTCAATTACTCATCACAACTATGAGGTGACCTCCACATGGTCTCACAGGCACAGATTCACCTCCCAGGACAAAACTGGGACATGCTATAGGCTAACTCTAGCTTTTCACATGTTAAAGGTGCATATGGCTAGATCTGGCTTTTCACATAAATCATTATGGCACACCTAAATACTTGGAGCAAGAAAGAATTGCAATGGCTGCATGCATGCATGTTCTCAGTGTTTGCAATTAACCATGTAGTAGCAGCAGCTACAACAGCAACAGGGACTTCTTTACTCAGTAGTACTCCCTCCCTGTAGTGCATGACTTTACTGTATGATCAGTAATTTGATCTGCTTTGCACAGTAGCTAGCTTTGTGCTGCTAGTAAAGGTGTTGGGGCTTGCAATTGTGCATCAAATAGCCAAAAAGTTACGGACTTTAATGTTAATGTGACATCACTGGTCAAAGGCAAATCTTATTTCAAGATCTCTGGTATTTGTCAACTGATTCTCAACGCAGTTGATGGCTTTTGTTTGCGCTTTTTGAGACGGCGAAGACGCTGATGTGGATGACACACATAGTTTTGGGCTCAAAAAGCTATTTAGAAAGGCGGCTTCCTGAAGCCACTTGGAGAACTCATCCTGTTTGTTTTGGCTTCCAGAGAAGCCAAAAGCCACAAAAAACCAAAAAGAATAGGGCCTTTCTTGTTTCCTCCTTCCTACCTGGAACAACCCATACTTTTCTTATCTTGGCTTGGCCAAACGCACTCCATTCCTTCATCTCTCTTGCATGTGGCCCATCCGCCCCATCGTTGTAGCCGTGCCACCACAACGTTAATGTTGTCCTTGTGTAGAGACCTGAATCTACAAATCCGAACTCTCCTGTGTATTCTGCACTAGTCTAGTATCGCGTTAGTGCACATAGTGTAAACATAGATGAAATATCGACCATATCATGATTTACTAAGAAAAGACTCAAAGTTATCAGAGTTGTCACCTTATGGCCAAGCTTACAGATAATAGCCTAAAGGGCTTCAGAAACTAGCAATGGAAAACAAAAGAAAAGAATAGTAGCTATTCGACATGCCCACAACCAATCGATTGGGGAGCGAAGTCCTAATCCATGAAGTCATCGAAGAGACCTTCTTCAAGTACCTCTGGCTGATTTGGCTCTTCTTCTGTAACTGAGCAAAAATGAATATAGCCATGAGTACATGGAGTACTCAGCAAGTCATTTGTAATAAGAATACAATATAATTATACAAGGCTTACCAAGTAATGGCTGAGTGTTTGTTTTTTTTGCAAAAAGCAATAATTTGAATTAAATATGATAGATAGATTGAAAGCACACTTTGAAAATGATTAATAAGTAAATAATTAATGAAATTGAGAGTAACCATAAGTGAACTGACCATTCACTCCAATGTACCACCAGTGAACTAACTCTTCATTTTCCAACTTAAACCAACTATGTTTTATGAAAACTCTACCCCTCATGTGAAATCACCGAGTATTATCCATAACCGGAGACATGGCTCACTACAACAAATGGATGACCGTTTTAGTCATAATTAAATTTGTACAGTCATCACAAAATGGCATAGGCACACTAGTGCTGAGCTGCATGACGTTGTCTTCATCACCAACTGCACTTCCTTTCTGCCACAAAACATGTAGTCTACGACAGAAATGTTATCACATGTAAAACATATTATTTCATTACAAATTCATGCAACACGAACAATCCAAAGAAGTCCATACCAAACCAAGCATTTGATATCATTGAAGATATATACAGATTTCAGAAACAACAGTTTGTCACTGTACTTTTCAACCAAAAGTAGCATTACTTGAAGTGCACCTGCAGTTATGTGATAGAAACAGAACACTACAAGAGGCTTCTCACATCTAGAAAATAGAAAGTTTAACAGTGGACATGTCCTAGAAGAACCTCCAAAATACTTACCAATTCGCTGAACTTGACCATCAGTTTAAGGGTTGTGCTGAACCTATGTGATGGTTAATAGACAACGAAGAATCACTTTATTTTCTTATTGCTTCCTTTTCAACTCTTCCATCTATTCTAGTTGCTTGTTCCTTGTTGCACCCCCCTCTTATACGTGCTACTTCACCATGTGTAATTCTTGCTGTTGAGACTCTATTGTTTGTCGAAGTGTAGCTGCTCCCTCTCGCTTGAAGTGAAATGTTTCTTCAAGCAGTTATACACGTGCACCGGCCGTAGCTGTGGAAGTTCCCTCCGAGCATGACCAAATGCCCACATTCTTATGGAACCTACTAGCTGCACTGAACTGAGAGAGAATTTTTGAGACAACAGCTTCAGAAGATTTTGGTTGTTGACCTTCTTATAGAGGTCGCTTCATAATAGCTTCCATATTGGCCTAGAGTAGAAAGAATTAAATTCATGCTAAAAATTTTTGTAATCAAGGATGAGAAGTGACATTAAGGACAGGCAAATCCTAGAACTGTAGTAATTGTCTGTCACAAATTTTGCCCGCAAGGTGGTGTAAGTAGCACTCAGTGAAGTGATTCAAAATGGCACTTGAACAAGAGTTTACACATCAAATTTAGCTGGCGATCACAACAGCAATAGGGTACCAAAAGGTTCATGAAGGGAATAAGAGTAGAGCTAAAATAATGGCACTATACAAAGGCACAAGCATAAGATCACATCAGGCAAAACAATGGTGGCATCAAATGTACAATACAAAAACGGATTGCAAATGTGAACTTTAAGGAGGAAAAATAACAACACAGACTCAGTTTATAATTAATAATAATCCCAAGATTATGTGCATAAAACTAATAGTAGAATAAATAACACTTTAACATGAATCAATTGTAATGTCATGTCAATTAATGAGACATAAATCCTATGTACAAGTATGAAGCATATAGGTTATTAAGTAGCATAATGTAGAAATTGATATGTGAACATATTGCTCTCATGTACCAGTTGCCCAAATTGGCCATCATCTTAGCACGGTTTCTAGACCTTTCAATGGAACAATGTGGCAATCTATAAATATATTCTGGTAGATTCAATCTTGTAGTTACTCACCATGTTGAAAAAGAAAATCAAGTGCTCTTTTCAATTTAAATAGCTTCAAACCAGATGCTATAAGGATAGCTGTACTGTCACCAATAGGGTTGAAGTTTGGATTAATAGAGTAAAAGTGCCAGCAAAAGTGAGCATTGTCAATTGAAAAAGAGACAGCACAACTGGCCTAAAACAAGTAGGTAATTAATGTAGAACAAGCCAATGTGACAAGTACATAGCCAGAATGTCATATTTTTGTCAAACTGAAGTTACTAAGAATGTGAATGTATATGTATATGTATGTGAATATAGACTGCAGTTTGAAATGAACCAACAAAGGTATATGACTTACCATTGCCTGCTTTATGGGCTCACTGAAATCTTTCTTCTTGCTAAGATGTGTCTCCTCAAAAAGTTCAATCACATTATGTTGTTCATCTTTGTATTTGTCCCTCTACATTTGTGTTGCGAAAATTTGAAAATTTGAAATTGTTATCAAACTGGTACAAATTAGGTGATAGTGAAAATATAAGTTATTGGTAGTAAATGTTCACAGTTATGGCAACTGATGCTATGCATGCTATTGTTTCAGACTTGATTGCCTAGTTTAAGCAAATATAATTGATCAAAATTGACTAGCCACTTATCTGATAATTACCTAGTTCTCTAAGTTTTGTATATATTATGCCTGTTATAGCTGGGTTCTAGTCTTTTGTAACCACATAATTAACTCATGACTGGTTGTATTATTTGCTTATTAAAATATGGTACCGGTTATCCTGCTCTTGCTAAAAAAAGATGTGTACTTACTAGAGAATAGCGATGTGCAATGTAGCTCTGAGAGCCTGTTGTCTGATGAAGTTTAACTTGCTCCCTGTTCAGTTTGTTTTTTCAGAAATTTCCTGAGAAAAGACAAGGTGATGTAAAAGACATTCAGATTCAAAAATTGGAATGGTAGTTGTACTTTCGAACCTTATTTTCAGGTCAAACCACTTGTCCAACAGCTGTTTCCATTGATCATCACTTATGCTACTAGTTGTGATGTTTGTGGGACTTGGTCTAGTGGAAGACCATCGAAGTAACGCTTCTTGAGCCTGTATCACATCTGTAGCACCCCTTCTAGAGAATATTGGTGCATACATCTTTCGTTGCGTTATCATTCATGTTAATGTCAAACTTTAGCTACAATTGTAGTGAGGATTGTTATTTCAGTAGTCCATACAGCAAGAGTACAGTAGAAATTTACATGGTAACAATACCAAAATATGAAATTTTGTGGAAGTTATTTACACCTACTTTGCCTATGAAGTCTATAATAACATTTCCATTTTCATCTTTCTCATACTCTTTCCAATGGGGGAGGATAGGGTCATTCTGTCTAATAGTGATGCCATACTATGATGCTAACTTGGTAGCTTGCACTAGTTCCTGAAGCCATCTCTTCCCTTCAACAAAAATGGCAAGCATTTTAGTTCCCAACCCTCTACTCAACTTGTCAAGCCTTTTACCCATAGTCTGCGCCCTACGACACACTTGCTTTGTAGTTGGTGGTGTGAGTGTTGTATCTGGAAAAAAATTATGCATAGTGTTAGATTGGATCATGTGTTGAAAGCATTAGTAATATACTACCTGCATCTTCCAATGTAAAGTCCTCCTAAAACAGCCCAAGAACATCAGTACATTGATCAACATCATCTGCGGTAGGAGATGGCATAGCAACAAGAGGTGACGGTTCAGTAACACAAGATGATGGCACAACAACAGGAAATGATGGTTCAACAACAGGAGATGATAGTTAAGAGGGTTGTACTACAATTGATGGTCTCTTTCGAGGACTCATTTGAGGACTTAGGGCATCCATGATATCTCTTTGTTGAGTAGAAGGTGCCATAGTACCATGAGATGATGGTTGAGAGGTTTGTACTTCAACTGATGGTCTCTTTCGAGGACTCCTTCGAGGACTTAGAGTATCCACTACATCTCTTCCTTGACTGGTCTCTCCTTCAGCCTATGTTGTGCTTACTTGTCTTGATGTATACCTTGTGACTCTGGAACCTCATTTTGTTGGTGAAGGTGTCGACACAGTTTTTTGAGGTCTTGTTCCTTGAGCCATTTGAGAAGTATCCGAGGCCTGATAAAACAATATGATGCATCATTGCTTTACGCTATTTAAAATCAGTAAATAACGTAATAAAAAATACTGACAAGTAAGACTGCAATACATTGGCATAAAGATCACAAGCACCAAACGTCATTAATAGCATGCACAAAGAAGAAACAACACCTTGTGCATCTCCTCCTCATGTACTAAGCTATCATCACTTTCTTCTATCTCTCTGCCCTCCTCATCATTTGGATCATAGTCAGGTTCGGAGTCTTCATCATTTCTACTCCTCTTGTTCGCTACAGTCATCTTCTCATTAGGATTTTTAGGACACATGCCTTTCAGAATGGATGATATCTTATTGCTATCAAGTGCTTGTAGTCTTGTATTATTCCTCAAAATATTCTCACACCTCCGTAATTCATAGTTGTTACTATCCAATTCTTACATGAATAAAATTTGTGACAGTAAGTTTCATTGATGGGGCTAGAAAGAACGAACGATATATTATTTCTTACATACGGTGCTGGCAGTAACGTGTATTCGTAATTGGGCTAAGTACTATTTCAAAAGGGTCAACTATTGACTGGTATAACACATGGGTATATGTAACAATTTGATAATCCAATTCAATAACATTGTTCACCAAAATACTCAACCTTGCTGGAGGTTACCTGATAGGGGCCGACGCAAGGGCGGATAGAGGAGCTAAGGAGGACGATGGGGGTTAGAATTGTAAGTTTTAATTGGAACTTAAAATTTTCAATTAAAAGTTGTAACTATATTTGGATTCAACAACTTGTTTAAAAATTTGAATATATTATCTAATCCATGCACTCATATCCATTTTTAGATCATTTTGGGGTTTTCTATGGGTGGTCAGATGGTTTGATCTAGAATGGTGTTATATAATTAGCATATATGTAATTATTATGGCCTGAATGGTGTTATATAATTAACATGAACATACGACTCAGGTGGAAGAAACATTTGCTCCATTGATATTAGCCAAAAAGAAAAATCCCAAATCTTGGTCTTCTGTGCTTCATAGGCTTCCTCTTCTGCTTTTGGAATAGGAGGATCAGGGGTTGTGTCCTAGAATGTCTTCAACTAACAAGCAAAAGGATACCAGTTATTTTTGGGTCTGCCACTAGCCGGTGCCCGACCCGGCAAGCCTGCCACAATCTCCTCTAGCTCCACTCGGCGACGCGGAGATGCCTACCCATGCAACGTGGAGGAGGTAAATGAGGTCGGAGGTGGAGGTGCCTCATCAAAAACGGTTCCCCAAAACCATCAATGTTGTAATTATCACAGATAGTTTTACAACCGTGACCATCTACATTACTAGTGCTGACTAGAACCGCCCGTGATACACAGCTATCATAGACGGTTCTTTATAATAACTATCTGTGATACACAATTATCACAAACGGTTCTTCATAATAACCGTGGCGGTTGCCCCTCCTCCTCCCTCCTTCAGTTTCTCCCTCCTTCATTCTTTTTTAAATCTATTTTTTTCTTGGTGCCGCATGTGTTTTTTCTATTCACCTCCAGTCACCACCGACCTCGGATTCCAATGGATCTCGAGCCTCACCATTGTCGTTATCCTTCTCCCTCTTCGTATCCACCACCATTCGCATCGTTGTCCTCCCGAGCATCACCAGAGCTTGCCAAATCTATTTATTCACCGTTTGTTGTTGGTGATTGTTGCTGTTGTATGGATGCTGCTGCTTGGCCGTCCTTTGGCCACCTATGGGGCTCGTTGCCTACTCAACATGGCTAGCTGACCTAGTGCTAAGGAAGACAGCCAAGCGGGGTCCTCATGTGCGTAGGTCTCCTGAGCGTCTTACCCTGTCGGGGCCCCGACACCTAGTGCTAAGGAAGACAGCCAAGCGGGGTCCTACGAGAGGACACGGACGCAGAGATGAAGGGGGTACTTGGGGTGCTGTTGGGGGTGTACTGTTGGTTGTACTTTTATTGTTCCTATAATACTTACATTTCTTACTTACATGTGATGTTTCCAATACTGTTGCATTTTTCTTTGTACTCATTTTATGATGTCCATTTGTTCGATCCATATCAACACCTCTAGTTTAATGCACGCGACGCAACACTAGAATAGTGCACTCAATAAATGGCAACTGCACCGACATGTAAACCATTTGATTACATGCTTTAGAACATTAACAAAATAACGGACAACAGGGGAGAGTACTAAGGTACAACCTTCTCCATGCGTGCCTACTGGTAGATGTGCCTCGCGCTACCCACATAGAGTGTTGTAGAGGGGGCGCCTCGGATGGGTTGGCCGTCGTTGTAGTGCCACGCACATATGTAGATAGGGTTCACGCAGCAGCATATCGGATCATACAAACTTCCTATGTTGACGACCTCCTAGTTGCCCCTCTCGCGTTGCATCTATTGACAGAGGTCATAATTCTCCTCTTTGATACTTTCAATCTATGCCTCCAAGTCAAAGATTCGCTCCCACAATGTATCCATGTTCCTCACAATGTACCATTCATGGGGAGGATTGATCCAGTGGACGAAGTCACATTTGGCCATCTATTGGAAAGGAATGTTAACATCGAAACTCTATTAGCAGTAATGCAAAACAGACGATTGTCTAACTGTACCCCAGATTGTGGGCATTGAAAGAAACATCGCTCGCCATCGAAATGACCTTCCAAGACCAGCACGATCGCGTCCTTCCTGTGTCTACATTTTGGCCATATCTGTTGAGCACGCTTGTTTAGCATCAAGCGGTTGTTAGGGCCGAAGTCCCCCCTCCTTTCCAATGGAAGGTCTTTCTTTGGTGACCCATGTTCGACTGGCCCCACAGCGTCTGACATGGTATCTTACTCTAGGACGAAGAAGGTAAATCTTCCTACTATCAAGGAGGTAGGGTGTGCATTTTATAGCCCGTAGGGGGAGGCAGCATGCTTTATGAGATACCAGGTCATGTGCTACCTTTGTGTAGCTCTACCCCAAATGGGGCAGCTTTACGCAATGACAAGATTGGAGGGTGCAACTTTTCACTATGGCAAGACCAGACGAGGTAGCTTTACACAGTGACAAGACCAGATGGGCAGCTTTGTGCAATAGCAAGACCAAACAGGGCAACTTTGCATAGTGACAAGACCAGACGGGGCAACTTTATGCAGTGACAAGATCGGATGGGCTAGCTTTGCATAGTGACAAAACCGAAGGGTGCAGCTTTGCAGAGTGACAAGACCAAAGGGTGTACCTTTGCACAGTAACAAGGCCAGACAAGCTAGCTTTGCGCAGTGACGAGACCAAAGGGTACAACTTTGCATAGTGATAAGACCAGATGGGTCAGCTTTGCACACTACCAAGACGAAAGTGTGCGGCTTTGTGTAGTGACAAGGCCAGATAGGGCAGCTTTGCACAGTGACAAGACCAGACGAGGTAGCTTTGCACAGTAACGAGACCAAAGGGTACAACTCTGCGCAGTGAGTAGCCTAAACAGGGTAGATTTTCAACAGGAACTTTTTTTGAAAGACAGGGCATCACTCTACTTCACAGGCTGCTCACATGAAATGACCACACCATGCCAACCCTTTGCCTTATAAAAGGAGATAGAAGAGATCTAGGAGAGAACACTACACAACCAAACCCAACACTACATCAAAACTTTCTTCGCCACGTCGGGTGGATAAGAGGCCGACCAAGCAATGGGACAAGATGATGAAGTAATAGGAGGAAACCCGCGAACTAGCAAGTTCTGCTGCAGTCCGCGATGAACAAGCAAGGGCTACGGCAGCCCAGGCCGAACAAGTGGAGCGTGCTAGGAGGTCAGCTCTCCGCAATAATGCCCCCGTAGCAGCAACCCCATCCTGAACATTCCAACCAAGTGTTCACCGTAACACTCGCTTGAGGGAGAGACGCTGCCCCTCTGTTGGTGCAGGAACCCATGTAAATTCTTCAAGTCTAAGCAGCGGCTCAGCCTGGGCATGCGTTACTAGGGTTGCGCAAACTACTCTTGTGACTATCCTGACCGCCGTCGGGACACGAGCAGCTGGTAGCCAAGAACAAAGAGGCCGCCGATGAGTTCAACGCCGAGCTTGCAAGGAAGGAAAATTGGTCCCGGTCCACGCAGTAGAACGGGCCATTCCGCACTAGTCCCCCGAAGATCGAATTTATTTCCATTTCAAAAGGACACATATGTATTATAGGAGTACATTGATTTGTTATATCGTGCATGATGCTCTTTCTTATGTACGTAACCAAACCTTGTGTGTCGTGTTATTCCCAACTTTATTATGATGTCTATTTTAATTTGCAAAAGCACTTGTCCTTGTTATTTCGTATTCAATTTTTCGCATAGCAAGGCATCCAACAACATGAAAAAATAAGTTCTCCTCCATGTATGAATTTTTGGTTGCATCACAATATCACTTACCTTCATACTTACCAATCGTTGCTATCTCAATCATCCTAAAAAAAATTTCACAAAATTTCTTGCACTACAACAACATACAACGATCGCAAAATGTTATTACGATTCTAACAGATTTGTACCATTAATAATCGACGAAAATCACAAATAGATCAACCGATAGTGGCTCCTATTTTTTTCAGAAAAAAGTATAATTCATAGACATAATTTGATAAATGTTACCTACCTACAACAATTATCATTTACCCTCATGTGCAGTCAGGGGGAGGGGCAGAAGAGTAAAAATGGGCTCAGTTGCAGTCGCCCAACACTCGGGCGACTGGACTTCCAATCGCCCGACTGTTCGGCGACAGGTCCCAGTCACCCAATAGTGGGGCGACTGCAACCTATCGCCCAACGGCCCACCGACTACATGCCTGTCGCACGGTCATTGGGCGCCAATGTCCAGTCACCCAACAGTTGGACGACTTAAGATCATTCCTGTATAAAAATTTCACTTGGGTTTATTTCTATAATTGCGAATAAAAATTAGATTATTTTAAAAAAAATCTTGCACGTTAAATCTATATCTCATGTTCTTTCGATTTTTTTATATTTTATCTTGCGTTTTATAACAAAATTGTTTGTCTGAGATTCATGACTAAATTTCTTTCTGTCGTCGAAAAGAGGTGTTTAGTTACTCTGGCTAGGACCTGCTGCCGGCTACTGAATTTGCTGTGAGCTCGTGCTCGTATCTACTCATTTTGCAGAGCTAAGTAAAGTGCTGTTCTTTCTTCACTTTTTGGATGTGAAGGAACCGAAACATATCCTACCTGATTCTGCCAGAGTGGAGATACCTTGCTACCCAATGTGTTCTCACTTAGCTAGTGCTGGCAGATTTGGTTAATGAAGTGCTGTTTACTTTTACTTTTGTTTATGAATGGAGTCGAATCAGAGTATACATGCATGGATGCATCGTCACCTTGCAACCTAATGAATTCCTCATTGAAGTGCTTGGAGATATTTTGCGGCTAACTGGTTACCAGTTTATAATAGGTGCATGCACACTTCGTATTTGGTTGCTTGGACAGCATGGTTGCATAACCTAATCTCTCCCCAAAAGTTGAGCGAAACTAGCTACCTGTTGGAAGTTGATGTATGGGCTAGCGACTAGGATCAAATTGTTTTCTCTTTGGTTTACTGAGTAGAAAATACTACATTTGGTTCTAAATGTGGGACGCTTTCAGACATTGACATTAATTGCTGTTATTATATATTATTAGAACAAAAATATATATTAGTAAGTATATTTCACTTCATAAAAAATGAAAGTACATTTAACAATGAATATAGGCCATGTTTATATTGGCTTCTAAAAATTGTTTTTCTACAGTAAAAAATTGTTTTTTCTACAGTATAGCCATATAAATTGGTTTCACAAAAAATATTGGTCCTTCTACATATAGCCATAAACTTACACAAAAATAATTAGCAAGTTTGGCCTCCAGGATCGTTTCAATTTGAATCTGAGACGAATTCGAGTCCGAGTGGAATTCTGTTTCGAGACACCTTCAGTAAAATTGGCATAACTTTTGCATATGGTGTCAATTTTCGACGTTCTTGTACTTATTTGAAACCTAGCGACAAGGTCGATCCAAAAAAACAAACTAGATCATGCTACTCATCCTCCAGGTGCTCCAAAATCGGCCATCTTTAGCCTTGAATTTACGTCGTATGTTTTTTATCACTATTTTTGCCTTAGCTGCAAAGTTGTAGATCTCGTCGAAACCTTTCAATTGAGTATATATAAGCCATATAAAACTTTGCTATTTCATCTTTTGAGACTAGCTATTTACATTGCATCGATATATATATATATATATATATATATATATATATATATATATATATATATATATATATATATATATATATATATATATATAAACTTGAAATACTCATTTATCACTTTAGGTATACTCATATACTAATTATAAGATACGCCAATGTGATCCACACGAAAAATTACAAGGAATCCATAGTTTTTAGCGTATTTTGTAAATACATTCATTTACGCACATAAAAAGGAGTATGTCGAAAAAATATACACACCACCTAGATGGTCTTAAATACCCATATACTACAAGTACATACCCCCGTTACACGAGATACTCCCTCATTGTGAAATATGACATAGGGTGTAAATTACACCTTAAGTAGAAAGAGACTTTTATATATATATATATATATATATATATATATATATATATATATATATATATATATATATATATATATATTGTCTTTGTGCTCTACATTGTGAGAACCGTTTGTAATAATTATGTATCACAGACAGCTTGTGGTTCAAATCATCTGTAATAATTATGTCCTTGATCGCTAGACCCGTCAATCCTCTCCAACCCAATCCTAGCCAATAGAAACCCACCAACTCCCACCCCATAGATCGTAGCTCCACCTCTCCATCCCCGTGCCCATTCCGCTAAAAATTTTCCCACCTCTGCCTCTCCCTCTCCTATAATACTCATCTAGACACATCTCCTACCTACTGCACTCAAAATTTCTCCAGTATCCTCACCGTCCTCCTCCTCGACCCCGGTAGCCCTTATGAAGTAGACAGCACGCAAGTCTACAGGTGGCAAGGCACTGCGAAAGCAGCTAGCTACCAAGACGGTGCTCAAGTCGGCGCCAACGATGGCGGGCGTCAAGGACATCCAGCTCGCGCGCTGGATCAGAGGCGAGAGGGCTAGGTATAGAAGCCTCATCGGCGCGGTTGAGTTTCTACTATTTGCTATGATCTCTATTTCTTCTATATTCTTGCCATGCTTAAATGTTAGGTTCGTAGGATTAGGATATATATTCTTGCCATGTTCTTGCTGTGTTAGATGGGTAACCTGCTTGTTATCTTATGATGTTGTAATGGTGGATTCTAATCTTAATAAAAATAGAATGTGTTGCTGTATTTGCTTGTTTTTAAAAGAAATAGCTAACATTTCTTGAGGCTAGCCGAAAAACAGGAAAAAATTTAGGCATAGAATGAACTATCACATACGATTTATTGATATATATCGTCTGTGAAAGACTACCATATATAGCTCAAACGAAAAACCATCTTTGATGCTCGCATATCACAAACGGTTTTATCTACCAACCATTTTAATGGAAAAGTATCACATATGGTTCTATATACCAACCGTCTGTAATACTCACCTATCATAGATGGTTTGCAGCTAGAACCGTATGTAATATGTGATTATCATAGACGGTTTTTGGTTTGAGGCATATGTGATAGTCTCCTTCACAAATGGTTTTTTATACGAATCGTCCGTATTGTGGCTTATCACAAACGGCTCATGAACTGTCTGTGATAACCGCTTGTTATCACAAATACATAAATTCAGACAGTTTAAAAACTCGTCTATGATAACAGCTTAGAACTGTACATGATAACCATTTCTGTGATAATGCAACTTCTCGGTGAGAATCTCATGAGAATTAACCGGTCGTTAAAAGTTATCAAAATATTCGTGGATGCTGATGGAGGGATTGTACAGGGCTTAATGATCAAACTCTATTGCAATTCAGAGAAACAAATAGGATAAAAAGATGACATGGATAGTGAAATCATTATTTATACCTAAAATTGTTTTTTTTTCTCTCCCAAGTGCGGTCAAGTTTTATTATATAACATCCTTCCCGATATCTTCACAAATATTTTGAGAACTTCTGAAAATTTGTATGCTTAGTCCTGACTATATACATCCTCCGACAAACATACACTACTACAGAAAACCGTATTACAGACGGTTCAAAAACGTCATCACAGACGGTTTTCTAAACCGTCTAAATTATGGATCAGTGATAATCTAAGGTTATCACAGACGGTTTTCGAACCGCACTACTACAAAAAGCCTAATACTAGACGCCAAATCACAGACGGTTTGACAAAACCGTCTGTGACCAACACTAACACAGACGGTTTTAATTTGGACACCGTCTGTGTTGATGGCATCGGAGAAAACGAGTATCACAGACGGTTCTTATCGATGAACCGTCTGTGATATTCCAGTATCACAGACGATTTTAGTTAAAAACCGTCTGTGATTATCACCTATCACAGACGGTTTTTACTTATAAACCGTCTATGATTATCAGCTATCACAGACGGTTTTTAGTGAAAAACCGTCTGTGATAACCTTCGATTATCACTGACCCATAAATTCAGACGTTCAGAAAATCGTCTGTGATGATGTTTTTGAACCGTCTGTAACAGGGTTTTCTGTAGTAGTGCCGTCAGTTCTGATTATCAGCTATTACAGATGATTTTTATCACAGACGGTTTTTAATAAAAAAAATCGTCTGTGATAATTCCAGATTATCACAGACGGGTCATCGGTAAGAATCGTCTGTGATACTAGTTTTCTCCGACGCCATCAACACTGACAGTATCCAAATTAAAACCGTCTGTGTTAGTGTCGGTCATAGATAATTTTGTCAAACCGTCTGTGATTTAGCGTCTATTATTAGACTTTCTATAGTAGTGATATCCTCAAGATAGTAAGAAAAGAAAATATGTGGTGCATATAAACGTTGAAGACAAGTGGTACATGTGAATCACCAAGGGTTCCCCGTATCCCATGCACCTCTACCAGAATCCATTAATCAAGTTCAAGTTCTCGTGTTAGGTGTGAAAACTGAGAGGCCGAGAAGAGACAGATCGATCTTGCAAGAAAATAGTACTGTATATTGAGTTAATCAAGGGTGATCTGCTGCATCTCTCTGCTGGTGCTAGTTTAACATTCCGATTTTAGTGGATACAAATCCTGCAGGAGATGCATTTAGCTAGGCGTCACCATGACGTCGCCACCATGGCCATTGCTGCCCAATCCAATCCTTCCTCTGGATCTCACGTGGCTTCCTCCACAGACAAGGAAATGATCGATGGTGGGCGCGTGCCTGTTGCCCATGCCGGCCTGGATGTTAGTTTAAGGGTTTTCATTTATGTTTTATATTGATAAGGCACATAGTTTAGTTTTCCAGATTCTTGCGTGCCCATTTTTCATTTTGGTGGATATCGTGGCTAGCCTCTTGAATTACTTTCATTTTTGAGAGGTAATTACACTTTGCACCAGGTAGTTTATCACGTGTTTCACTTTATATTAGGGTTAATTCATACTTTTACTTTGCACCGGGTAGGCCAAATAAAATTTCATTTTACACTGGCTCAACCTTATTTAGCTCAAACCAGCTCTGTATAATGCAAGCCGGTATACACAATTTTAATTATTCTGTTCCTTCGATTAGATTGCCTTGTTTGGGCCTAAAATTGATTAGCTAGTGCAAAGTGAAATTTTATCTGATCAGTAGAAAGTGAAAGTATGGGTTAACCCTGGTGCAAAGTGCAATTTACTCTTTTTTTATACATTTCCTTTTTCACTCTATTTGTCACTTGGTTTTGAAAAAAAATACTTTTATAATATCATAATTTCATTTGATTCTACAAACGTACTACAAAGAAATTGGTTACCAAAATTGCATTTTAGAGACAGTGCCAATATCGAAAGTAAGACACTAGCTCTTAAGTTGTAGATATAAATTTGCATTTCACCAACGTAGGAGCTTCAAAAAAAATTTAAAAAAAAAGATGTTGGGGAGGGGTATGCAACACTACTAGAAAATGGATCATCCCTCACGGTTCAAAACCGTCAGAAAAATATAAAAAACTGTCAGGTTAAATTTCCCTAACGGGTTCCCGTCAGGCAAAATCCCTCGGGGCTAGCTGGAAAGGAAAATTAAATTTGGCTGACGGTTACCCGTCAGGGAAATTTAACTGACGGTATTACCCGTCACGGAAAAATGAATTTTCCTCAGGAGCTAAACCGTCAGCAAAAATAATTTAACCTGACGGTACTAACCGTCACGGAAAAATGAATTTTCCTCACGGGCCAAACTGTCAGGAAAATACATTTTACTGACAGTTTATTCACCGTCAGGAAAATATATTTTTGTGACGGTGATACGTGGCCCCGTCACAAAAAATTGTTATCCCTCACATTCTATGCGGACCCGTCAGGAAAATTAAAGCCCGTGAGGGATGATTCGTTTTCTAGTAGTGATGTTATATATATCGAAACAACAAGATCAAATATGACCGCATTTGAAATATACAAAAAAACAAATACTTAACCAAAACATTGAAAATACTATTTCAACAAGTATTTATCTTTTTTATACGTCGCGAATGCTATTAAATTTGATCTTGAAATTTTACAAAGAGGAACAAACACTACATCTCACAATAATGTTTCTACAATTTTTGAAAACTTCTTTTAATATATCACAGTAGGATCCCTCCTACTGTTTTCCCTAATAAGATATAACTTTGATTTTTTTTACAGAATTTTTAGTGTTTCACATTTCACCTGATTGAGGAGGAAGAAGAGGGGAGGGGTATAAGCGTAATTTCAGAGGGCTGGAAACACATAAATTAATAAAAATGGCGAAAGTGGCGAATAATGGATTTCCTTGTCTTTTGAATGGCATTAAACCGACTATATTATGTACAATGGCATTTCCTGAAACACCAACGTTTGGAGTGGCAAATATCCAATTGTCCTTTTTGAAGCTGTAATAATAGTAAACTCTTACTACCTCCATTCTTTTTTGTCGTTGTTTTAGATATAGCAACGGTCTCTAATTGTCTCTTTCTTACATCATTTGACAAATCTAAATGCTTTTGGTCAAAATTTTGAAAGATTGACTAACATATTCTAAAACAATAAGTAAAAAAGGTAAGATTCTCATAGTTAACTAGATTCCACTTTAGACTAAATTTTTTTACACCAGCTGCTTTTGTCGTTCGCACCACCAAGTGCACGACCATCGATCCTTGTCAAGAGAAAACTTGTGCCAACAACTGGCTAGCGCCACTTCGTTAAATGGGTCTGTTTTTTTTGTTGTGGCTTATGGCTTTTGGTTGAAATTTTTAAATTTTAGCTGTCTACGGTACAGATTACAGAGAGATCGATACTCACTTACGATTTTAGCTGGTACAGATGTTGGGCTTTTAACATGTACTACGACTTGTAGACTCCGTCTTAAGAAAATACCCCGTTTGAAAATTAGGTACTGTAACAAAAGTCAAAAGCCGTCCGACTTTTGACTTGCCGAACAGCCCATAACCTAACCACCTGGACTGCCCATGCCAGGTTCCTCCCTATAGATCGAGTATATATATGAGAAGAACCTGAAGAGATAATCAATCAATCACAGAGAGAGAGAGCTAGGGAGAGGGAGATCTAGAGAGAGAGGTTTGTGAATGGAGGTAGGAGATGTTGTGGGCGAGGTGAAGAGGCAGGTGAAGCTCGCGTTGCCGATCGTCTTCACGAACATCCTGAACTCGAGCCTCCTGTCCGTCTCGCTCATGTTCGTCGGCCATCTCAGCAAGCATGTCCTCGCCGGCACAGCCCTGGCCACCAGCTTTGCTTCTGTCACTGGATTCAGCCTGATGGTACATACATACATACACATGCATCTATCTCCTTCAAAATAATATATGTGAGTGACTTAGCTTGTTGTATCATCACCACCAATAATCTAGTCTTAGTGACCTTCTTTAATTTCCAGAGCATCGTGTTAACTCTACCCAAAACTTCATGATACCCCTTAAGAATATGAGTGAGAGAGAGCCTATATTTTATCTTCATCCGTATAATGAAAATAATTTGGAATTTTATTGTTGAACATAAATACATCGATCGTTTTATACTTTTTTTTGTGAGGAATTTTACCTACACAAAAAAAAATCTTATAACTTTGGATATTGATAGGATTGTGATCGCGTGTGCGTGCACAAATTTATTGATGGGAAAGGTTACCACATGTGACTAACAAATTAAAACGTGAGATCAGACACCAGTACACCACACTGAGATCGTGCAGTCCGCATATGATCATCCTTGTAGCTTTCAAGTGATCGGACTACTGATTAACAAAAGAGTTTCACTGCAAAGATAATTATATTGTAATTTAGTTCGCTAGGCAATGCATGTACATTCATTACTCATGCCATTGAAGCCAATGTTTGGGTTAATCCTAGTGGTTAACGAAATCCCAGGAAAGATTGGGATTTTCTTTAAAAAAGCATTGACCAGGAGCTCTGGCATTAATTTAAGAAGGCGATCGAGAGGACAAAACAACATGTTCGTCTTTTGTTTGGTTTAAACTGAATTAAGTTTTGAATTCAAATCCAATCTCTTAGTTCCATCCAAAAAGCCATTTTTTAAACACATTTATGTTTGGCTTTGAGTTGACAAGCGATGCAGCTTTATTCAATTCTTGACTTCTTCCTTTTTGGGACTGATACAACTGAGAACCGGCTGCCTAGCCTCCGAAGTTACCAGTAACCCGTGTTTGGGACCTTTATAAAACTAGAATTTGCCATTTTCGGTACTTGTTTTTCAGTAAGATTTTCTAGAGTGGTTTCCTGATAAGCTATGGGGGTGTTCTTTTTGGCTTCCAAAAGCGGCTTTTGGCTTTTGCTACAGTATCTAACTTTTAAATAGAGTATTTTCTCAAGTGGGATCTACAAGTTAATTGTAGTACACGTTAAAAGCCTAACATCTGTATCAACCAAAATTGCAAGTGAGTATCTCTCTCTCCGCAATCTCTGTCGCAAACAGCCAAAATTCAAAAATTTAGCCAAAAGTCATAAGCTGCAGCCAAAAAAAACAGGCCCTATATTTTAATTTTATTGCTTAAATTTTGATTTACCATGATAGATCGGACCCTGGCCGTATAACTAGATCCAGCCGGGTTTACTCTCTGGGCCACAAGTCTAAATAGGCTGACCACCTAAGCCCACAGGTTGCCCGTATGCAAATCCTAAAGCAACAATCTTATAAGTGGTACTAGATTTTCTCTCCCCCAAAAGACTAGTCCGATAGATAATATCTCCCTCACATTTATAATCTGTGTTTCTTCGTTTTCAACAGCCAATGTGGAACTATACCCAATATTGCCAAAGTATATTTGTGTGCATGTATGTAGTTATCTGTACTTGACACATGTTTGGACATCTAATTAATGTCAATAGTTAATTGATCCTACTTTCGTTTTATAGATTTTTCCTACACAGAATATAATATGGAATAGTTTTGTGACCATATTACATTAACTCTTATAACCCACCGTAGACAATATCAATTCCCAGTTACTGTGATTAGGGCTAGCTAGTACGTGATAGTTGAAATGCAAGGATATGACATGAGTTGGTTTTCACATAGAAAGAAAAGCAACAGACGATTTCTATATATTAATTAAGTAATATAATTAAGTAATTTCTGTTCTTCATTATCGACATATATAACACTGGATTCTCTGTGTGCTAGGTTGGACTCGGCAGTGCACTGGACACATTCTGTGGCCAAGCCTTCGGCGCGAAAGAAGAAGCTTCTGTAGGCGTGCACATGCAGAGGGCTATGCTGGTATTAACAGCCCTATGCATTCCGACATCGCTAGCGTGGAATTTCGCAGAGCCCATGCTGATCTTCATACGACAGAATCGAGAGATTTCTGCCGAAGCTGCCGCCTACATCCGATGGATGATCCCTGCGCTATTCGGATTCGCGCTTCTTCAGTGCCAGACCAGGTTCCTGAACAGCCAAAGGGTTGTGATCCCCCTGATGCTTAGCTCGTTGCTCTGCTCTGTGCTCCACGTACCAGTCTGCTGGCTCCTCGTCTTCAGGTCCGGTCTTGGCAACAAGGGCGCCGCCATGGCTCTGTCTATCTCGTTTTGGTTCAATGCGACATTGCTTGCACTGTACATCAAGCTTTCGTCCACCTGCAAGGCGACATGGAAGGGGTTCTCGAGGGATGCCTTCCGCCATGTGCCGCTTTTTGTCAAGCTTGCTACTTCGTCGGCGTTGATGCTATGGTGAGTGTATTCCATTCCAATCAATTTCACCCAATTGTTTGTGTAGGGCTACGATTACTGAACCTTTTCAGCTGGAGTTTATTTGAAGCTTAAGGTTCTGGACGGTGGAGCTTCTAGTGCTTCTTTGTGGTCTTCTGCCGAACCCGAAGTTGGAAACATCGGTGTTTTCGATCACGTAGGTTTTCTGAATGTGAATAATAAACGAATTTTAAGGGTTTCTTTTTTTTACTAGCATGATTTGATTTCATAGGCGTGATACTTCAGCAATCGTAACCATGATCTCCCTTGGTTTGAGTACTTCTACCAGGTAACTGGAAATCTGGAGTATACACTGTATATTCAGCATTTTATATGCCAAACTTGGTCTTACCTTTTCCGATTTTTTTCAAGCATACGTGTGTCGAATGAGTTGGGTGCTGGTCGTCCAAAAGAAGCGCGAAAAGTTGTATTGATTGCCTTCTTTATAGCGACTTCTGAAGGTTTGAGCATATCATTACTTCTAATTTTGTTAAGGAAAGTATGGGGAAAGGTCTATAGCAATGAAAGAGAAGTTGTGAACTATGTGGCCAATATATTACCCTTGGTCGCCATTAGCCATCTTGTTGATTCAACACAATGTTTGTTTACAGGTATGTCAATATTTTACTATTTCAATCTACCAATGTTCAATTACGTGTGCTTCTAAATTATAACAAAATTATTTATCACAATTTGCAAATCGTTGTAATGAGACTTTTTCAGGTAAGGATTGCTTTTCTGAAAAGACAAGCTAGAACTGTATATATGCTTTTCTCATGACGTGAATAAAAGCCTGAACCCACACTAATTCAACTTATTTATCACAATTTGCAAATCGTTGTAATGAGACTTTTTTCAGGTTAGGATTGCTTTTCTGAAAAGACAAGCTAGAACTGTATATATGCTTTTGGAGCAGAGTTGTGCACCATTGCATTTAACATTGATTTATCTATCCATGTAAAGCCAGTGAAACTTCTATTGTGATAATGGATTCAGTCATCTTTTTTTTAAAAATGGATTGACAGGTACGTTAAAGGGATGTGGTTTGCAAAAGATAGGTGCCATAATAAATATAGGAGCATTTTACATTATTGGTGTTCCTCTTTCAGTTATTTTGGGCTTTCTTGTTCACATGAGAGTAAAGGTACTACAGTATTCTTCAATTAGGTTTTATAATCCATTGATAAAGTAATCATATTATCAACTCAAGTTTAGTGATATTGACTAACCCAAAAAAGGTATTTGTATTATGGTAAAGTAATGTTTTTTTTTCAATCCTATGTCACTCTTGATCAGGGCTTCTGGATTGGATTCATATGCGCGCTATGCATTCAAGATTTGTTGTATGGAATACTACTTTATCGTACCAATTGGGAGACCCTTGTAAGTCTTATAGTTTTCTTTTGTTTCTATAATTAACTGATGATGACATCCATGAACAATTAGCTCTCGAGCATCACTTGTTATTAATCATATGGTATTCTAGCGCAAAGACTTATATTGATTTTGGCATTACACATCACATAAACTCTGTCGTCAGTTTAGTGTCGACTAATATTTCTATTCTTTCATTAGTTGCAGCAATCCTTGTTCTATTTTTTGCATGCAGGCTGCCAAAGCTAAAGAGAGAGTCCATAGCTCCATTTCACAGAAGGAGAACGTTGCTGACAGCGAGAAGCAGCATAGCACAACTGAAAGGCGTATGGTACTGGAAGAAGAACAGCATGTGTAACATAAATAATTAACCTTTTTGTTTTGACCGTATATCAGGCGTTCAGGACAATTTCAGTTAAGCAGCGTCGCCTTGATCAGAAATGCAAGGAATGTAAACAAAGTTTCATCTACTCTATCCCTGAGCAGAGCTCAGAAGTAAACTGGGTCTATTTCTCAGTTGATGTTGCTCCATTACAGGATGGTGCAATTGTACAACCTATGCACAGTTAGGCTAAAATCCATCAGATGAAAGAATACATGCCGCTTCGTTTGATCCATCTTGTTTGTTACATTTTATGATGTAGGAGTGTATCAGCTTCTTCTCCATGGATAACTAAAAACTACATATTGTAATACCTAGAAAAAAAAAAGGAAATGGGGCGGCCCGGCTAGGCCCAAACCTGAGCCGGAGAGTCCTCTTTTGTTTGATATGGAGAATGAGTTTCTCTTGTCATTACAAATTTCATTGGACACGTCTTATGTCGCTCACCATTTGATTTAGTATGGTTGCGATCTCGTGGTGGCGAGCTTCTATGGGCGTGGAGCCCAAAGGCTTGTTTATGTTATGTTTATCTGCAATATGAAATCAGTGTCTTATCGCAATTATTCTATGTATATGTTGTTTTCTCTCTATTGGTAGTTGTATAAACAGGGGAGGTGTTGCCAAAATTTTTATTAGCCTCGCCCAATTTAGCTGGTAAGTGCGTAGTGGTAGCATCTCGGGATCTGAGGATGGTTGGGGTGTTATAGTTGGTATCAGAGCGGGCGTTAGGTCCGTGGTAAAAAAATCTTTGACAGCCTAGCTTAATTATTTAACTAAAACTTGACTTAGGTCTAATAATTAAATTAAAATTGATACACTCTGGTGCACCATCGGATGGGGTTTGGACCAAGCATTTGCATTACGTTTCTGTTAATCGTATCCTTGATTAGTTATGATATGCGATGGATGTTCATGAACTAATTGTGCTATTGTTGTTTGGGTTGAAAGGTATGCCGAAAGGTAGAGGTCGTGGACACAGTCGTAGCCGAGGCCGTGAAGACTGTGGCTAAGGCCATGGCCGTGGCCAAGCGGAGCCATCACTCGAGGTTTAGCAGGAAGCATCCAACGTTGAGGTTACTTCTGCTGAGCAGTCCGTAGCCAGAGATCCGGCAAGATCTTCAGCCTTGCTGCGAGAGTTTGTGGAAGAGATCCGTTCACTTCACCAATGAGTGTCGGCGGTCGCTGCTGTTGCCATACCTGTTGCTGCCCCTATTGCTATTTTGGTCATACTGAAGGTAAGAATGGGCCTTCGCGAGTGGTTGGCCTTGTGATTAGATACCTTTGATGGGATGGGTACACCAGTCCAAGCTGCGGATTGGTTGCGCTACATGGGAAAACAATTTGAAGCCCTAGAGATGAGCTCTCAGTTGAAAGCTCGCTATGTGGCTTTCCAGTTGAAGGGTCAAGCAGATATCTGGTGGGAACGGGTTCTATCAGCCAGGACTCCTTCCCCGGGACCTGTTACCTGGGAAATCTTCACCGAGCAATTCAAGGCAAAGTATTACCCAGATTCTTTTGTAGAGAGCATGGAGGTCGCCCTGTCAACCTTCGTGCAGGGAAATATGACCATAGCTGAGTACAAGGCGGGGTTCAATAATTTAATCCGCTTCGTACCATCGGTCACGAGCAATGACCTTGAGAAGGTCAAAAGGTTTTGTCGTGGACTCATATCTGAGTTCCGACATGTTGTGGTAGCTACTACGCCACGTGACTTTAGGTCCGTGATAGAGTAGGCCATAAGGATGAAGATAGAGATGCAACTCACTAAAAAGCTGCAACCCTTTAGTGGTCCAAGCGCTTCTGGTGGTGACCAGAAGAGAAGTTTCACTGAAGGGGGTGAGTCATCTTAGTGGCCCGCTCTTAAGAAGTCAAGTGGGGACAACGTCCCCCGCAATCATCCAAGTATAAGACTTCAAGGCCGTCTTCTTCGACGCCTCATTCTTCACCAGTGACCCCAGCCTATCGCCCTATCCCAGGGCAGGGCATGATCTATTTCAAGTGCGGTGGTGGGCATTGTGTTGCTGAATGCTCCTAGACGGGGGAGTGTCGACACTGTGGCCGATCGGGCCACATGGAGCGAGTTTGTCATCAGAACCCCTCTAGCATCATCAAGTGGGAGCAAATATCTATGTCTTCTTGAACACTCCATCTTGGGGGTCAGTCCAGATGTTGGCGGTTGTCCCTGCACCACAGCCTCCTATTTTCTAGGCACCACCCATCGGGTATTACTGGCATCCTACACCGACTCCTCCATTCTAGCATGCTACACCGCCTCCATTTCTGATGCCGCCATAGAGTGTTGACGCTCTTATCACCCCAGCACCACCTGGAGTCTACTCACTGTCTGCCGCTGAGTCCACGAGTCAACCTGATGTGGTGATAGGTACCCTTTTAGTGGACTCATGTGAAGCCCTTGTTATTTTTGACTCTGGTGTTACTTATTCTTTTCGTGTCCTGTGAGTTTTCTAGAAGAGCCAAGATGAGTGTTCAGTAGATTTCGCAATCGGTTATAGTTAGCTCTCTGGAGGGTATTATTGCTGGCTCCATGGTTTGTCCTGGATGCATGGTTTCAATAGATGGGGAGGATTTTGTTACCAACCTCATGGTTATCCAATTAGAGCCCATTGATGTTATTGAGAGATCATGTGAGAGGTGCTCCCATGTTGGTGATGAGTAATTGACACGTGTTCTGAAAGTTTGAGTTTGATTAGAGTGGTTCGTGCGTAAGTTCTATCGACTAATGCAAATGTTGATTACATTATCTCAAGCGGTGCTATGTTATGCTGTTTCCTTGTCTGTGATGGCTGTAGGACTTTGAGGCGGAGTCGTGGCGAGGCATGGGATGGCCGGACTAGGCACATGCGGTGTTGAGGTCGGAGTGGCCGGGATGTGCTGAAGATGGCGAGGACTCGAAGTGGTTGCAAGGCGTGCACAACAAGAAAAGAGGAAGCATCCGAGAAGGAGCGCGAGGGGTAATTCGGGGCAATTCGCTAATGGATAAAGCGCAGAGTTGTTGAGAGCTAAATGGATAAAGCAAATGGGAAACCCGTTAGTGGAAGGCTATAAATAGAGAGGTTGTTCTCTAGAGCCACTTGAGGGTTTTTTGTGCATTTGCTCTCCATGTGTGTGTGTTCTTTTCCTTTTGTGTTGTGAGAAGAGACCACCCGGAGTCTACTCACTGTCTGCCGCTGTGTGTGTTGGTCTCAATGTGAGAGATGGCTTGAAATGAATGTAAACATTTTCATTATGTAATCATTCATATCTGTCGGGACCCGGAGCAATAACTCTGAAACCCTCTGTGTTAATCGCACTATTCCAGGAAAAGCTAGTGCACACAGTGATAACAAAGACAAATATCATGCATAATAACAACTTTATTTAACTAATATGAGCTTGATGGCCAAAGTTTACATCAATGGTCCATAAACCAAATTTAGATATAAGCAGCGGAAGAAGAATTAAATGAAGTAGCAGCCCATCCAGCGTTCCCACAAGGCGAATGCCTGTAAGACGTGGCCAACTCACAATCCTCACCGAAGTCGTCAAAGGCTTCCTCTGGAAAGAGTTAAATTGAGCAACATGAATACAAAAAGTACTCCACAAGTTACACCAGGAGGTTTAACAGAGTTAATGCATGCATATGGAATTTCAAAGGAAGGCATAACATGGTTAATGTGCATAAAAGGCAACATTTGAAGTAAATATCATAAATTAAGTGCAAAAGCTAAATTTGATACAATATGTAAAATCAACATTGTAATCAAATAAATAACGTTAGTGCAGGTCCATCTCCTACACCAACCTATCCACAGGCATCCCACCTGGACCATCTTTTCCAAAATGAACTCGTATGGATTCCATCCATCCATACGGTTTTCAAAATCTCTCATGGATTCTATCCATCCATAAGGTTTTCAAAATATTTCATGGATTCCATTCATCCATAAGGTTTTCATAGATCATTTTCAAAAATAAAGTCTAATCTGTAAAAAACTTCACTCAGCTTGCCCATGACCGTGGGCACGGCTATCCAGGATAGGTTATACACTCTGCAGAGGTTGTACAACTTTACCCACAAAATATGATAATCTCATAATGTCGGTCACTACACGCTTCCGTAGGCGTGCGATTGAGAAAATCATAACAAGATATTTACAATGCAAAGCCTTCAACCTAGCCAAGCCAACACTGAGGTTTCACCCCCGTAAGGAATCCACCATACCGAGACCCCCTCTTGAGCCGAGTGAGACTTCTCATGGCCTACGCCACGCTCACTTTCAACCTACAGCCAGACTCAGGATGGGACCTGCAAATTAGTTAGCCAGAGCTGTCCCATACCAGCCTTGTGGTAGTACAATAGGGCTTTGCAACAATAGCTCACAGATCGGTCCTTTACTGATTTAGGCACTAACCACATACCCCTTGTGCCTAGCAATCAATATTGCGTCACCAAACAACAATGCATGCCAGCAAGCACCCACCACTCTAACCATTTGCCTAAGTCTAAACCAAGTTTTTATACTTTGTTTGGAAATATTTCATAATCCTTCTTGACTCACCAAAGTCAATAATACATTTGAAAACTTCATCATTTTATATAAAACAATTGATCCCACTTAAATCATTCTAAGCATGGCTAAGCAATTCTATAAAATTCCCAGTTAAAACTAATGCACTAACTATGTTTTCATCTAGGGTGACAAAGTATGATTGTTCAATATCAAATTTGGCCATACACAAAGGAATTTGGTGTAACTAAAGTTCAAAACAGATTTGAACTAATTTGAATAAAAGTACGCATGCATAATAATTTTAAAAACAACATAAATAATTTAAATTATAGGGAGCAACATGATCAAAGGTGTAACTTGCCTTGCTCGAAGACCTGGTTCGAATCGTCGATGTCGTTCTCTCCGAGATCGTTGAAATATATACGCGCGAAGAACCAAACAAATAAATTCAAATAACATTCAAAAATTTCAAAAATAGTCTAGAAATGGGTATTTTATGATTTTACAAGAATTTAGAAATTTGAACGGGTCAAATCGGAGCTAAAATGAGAAAGTTATGGCTTCCGGAAGTTTAATTAGAAGAAAAAGAAAAAGATAGATTTTTCGATTTATTTTTGTACTGAAAAGGCTATTTATGACATCAGCGATAAATTAATTTTTGGCTGAATTATTTTTATACTGAAAAAAGAATATATTACTATGACAGGTGGGGCCGGGTTCACGGTAGACCGGGTTCACGGATGGGCTCAGTCCACCGTGGACTCGGTTCATGGGTGACATGGCCCAGACGGAGGAGGTGGCAGCCGGGGTGCTGACAAGGCGGCCACGCGAGCTGCCACGCAGGTGTGTGCGCTGACAAGGCAGCGCCGGCCGAAGGCGACGCTCGGGATCCGAGGGTCACCGGCGCTCCGCCGAACCGCGGTGGCCGGCGAGGGGCGGAGGAGGTAGAGGAGACGGCGGGGATTCGGTTACCACCTGGCTCAGGGCCCGAGGATAACCGGAGGGCGATCGACGACGGAAGAGGAGCGGCGGCGGCGGACGACTTCGGCGCGACGGCGCTCGGGGGAAGGCGGAGGTGGTGGCGGCGAGGCGAGGGGCACTCCGGGCTGGCGGTAATTTCTCATCGGAGTTGGACTTGGACCGAAGAGGGAGAGCAGCAGCGGCTCTTGTGGTCGGGGCTTCGGCCGAGGAGGGGAAGAGGAGCGGCGGTGAGAGGCGGTGCCGAAGAAGCTCTCGGAGGGGGTTTTATAGGGCGCGGGAAGGGGAACGGCTGAGCACGAGCTCGCCGGAGTTAAGACAAGAGGAATCGGCGCGGCGGCGTGAATGCGGGGATTAAAGGAGGGGAAACGGGCGGAGTGATTGAAGGAGTGATGGGGGCTTTTAATGGTGCATTTACTCGGGAAGAAACGGAAGAAACCGATGCATTGAAGAGCTTCACGCGCGTGACAATGGCGGACGACGCGGGGAAGAAGAAGGGTGGGGAGAAGAAGACCTGACAGGTGGGGCCGCGTGTCGGCAAGAGAGAGAAAAGAAGGGGAGGAGCAGACGGTCGGATGAATGCCACGCGGCAAGGGAAAGAATCAGGACCGTTAGATTCAAAACGAAGGGGTAAGTTATGATGAACGGCTGGGAGTAGATCGGAGAGAGATGGATTAAATCCGGGCGCGACACGTGTCGGGCTGAGATAAATTCGGATTAAAATTTTAGAAAATACCAGTAAACTTATAAATAATTATAAAATAGTAAATAATGTTTAAAAATTCCAGAAAAATTTAAAGAAAATTCTTGGAGATATTTTAGACTTAATAAAAATATCTTTAATTCAATTTTGGCTTTCAAAAATATTAAAAAAAAATACCTTTTTAACTTCTGAAATTGATTTTTAATTCTAGAAAATTCTCACAAATTCTATAAAATGCTGGGGAGCTTGGGACAAATAAAATTAACACCTTTTGGCTTTCATAAAATATTTAAAGTACATTTTCTTGCTCTAGGATTTGGAATAAAATCCAGATAAAACTAAATAAATGCTAGAAAATCCAAATAAAAGCCAAATGCTATAAAATACTTAATTTAAAATAATATTTTTACAAACATTTACAATACCTTTTATTTAATAATAGTTTTATGTTTTTAGTTGAATTACTTTTAACAAAAGCCTTTTTGAAAAGCTAAAAATGGGCAAATAAAATCTCCAAAATTTAGGCAACCAAAGAACACTTGTTTTATTTTAAATTAAATTAATTATTATAATTTGTTTTTACTGAAATTTTGAAATAAGCAGCTAGGCTGTTACAATATCTCTGAATCCATTTTGAAGATGTCTTTTGTTTTGGGTCTGTCTATTTTCTTGTTTCTCTCTGTATTTTGGTTTCAGTCTCCGAAGTTCATATGTTGTGCTCTTTGATCTTTCTTGTTGACTGTTGGAGCTCTTGTTCAATTAGCTGCAAAACCATCTTCTCTGAACTGGGTATCTCCTCAAGGCCCTGGGCTAGTATATACCTGAGAGAAATCATTTTTATCACTACTTTTCTGCCTGAATGATCCCTGCTGCACTTCCTCTGTTTTTACCCATTCTAGGGTTTACTATTTCCATGAGGAGAGGATATGTGCTTTCCTATTTTCTCGGTGACATCATGATGTAGCTCTAAGTCTTCTAGATCTGAGGTTATTCCCTTGTTGTAATCAAGAATATTTTGATAAAGGGATTTGAGATTCTCAAAGTTTTTGGATTTCACTCTTACTTTCTGTTCAAAGGTTCAGTTTTCGGTTCAGACTTCAACCTCGTATTTTCAGGTTCAGGATTTTAGCCGAATGAGTTTATGCTCTGTCTATGGGTATTTTCTGCGAAATTGTTCTTACATTATGAATCAGCACTTCCAGAGGTCGGCTTGCTATTTAGTTTGAGTTCTTCTTTTCTTGGCCTGAGAAGAGCAGTCCTTTGTTGATCTCCCCTCTATTTTCGGGTGCGCACAGTAAATACTTTGCCAGCAGTTCTCAGACAATCACTGCAGTCGGCAGACTGCCTCTTCCTTTTTGTCTTTGATCTCCTTTCTTTTGCTTTGGTTCTTGCTTTCAGTTGTAGTCCTTTTCTCAGTTTTCGGCAGCTTCTTCAGTCTTCTTTCTGTTTTCGGTCGGCTGCAGTTCTGTTTTTCAGCTTGAAGATCTGTTTCTCTGTTTTATGTCTGCAATCAGTTTTCAGTCTGTATTTTCGGTCAGTTGCTTTTCTTCATCAGTCTCCATTTTCGGTTGGTCTGTTTGTGTTTAGGTTTTCTTTTCTGTGATTCTGTTGTCAGCTGCTGTTCAAGCTTCAGAGTTACAATTCTTGCAGTCAATTGTCTTCCCTGTCTTGTCTGAATTTTCACTTCTGTTTTCAGTGGCTATTCAGATTCTGTATTCGGCAGTTTGAATCTTGGTTCAGTGTTTGGCTTCAGCTCCTGAGATTGTCTTGCTGTTCAGTTTAATGTCCAGAGTATTTTGATCATAAAGGTTCAGAAGTCTTTCCTTCATTGCTCTGTTTAGCAACTTCTTCGAGTATTCACTGTATGTGTTCGGTTTCGGCAAGACTAATCTGCAGCTTGGAAGTCTTTGGCAATTTTGTTGGAACACAATACCAGGATCCTACACACACATTTACCCGTGGACACACACTACACGGGGGAGACGAGGAACATAGACACACAGAGAGAATTTCCCGACACGCCGGATTTTCTCTTGTCTTTCTATTCCATCACACTCAATTTACTCAACATATTACCTGGCTTAAATAGCCTCACCTAGTGGCTAACAATAGACTTAGCTAATAATAGACTTAGCTAACAATAGACTTTCTCCACTAACCACTAACTCCATGCAGCTATTCTCATGCCACTTCTCAACGTGGCTTTGACTAGCCCCCTGCATGCACACACATGCATGCAAAATGCAATAACAATCAAGATTAATATCCAACATCCCCCCCTAATCTTGATTGCTTATTCCTTTTGCCACGGGATGGACTAAGCCATCATTATCTTGTCGATCTTCTCCTCAGCGAGACACGGAGATAGCCGCCAATGCCATCTTGTCCCGTTGGTTGTTGATGGCACGGCATCGCACCACCATCGCCTTGTAGCAGCCTCACGCGTCGCCGTTGTCGTAGCGACCTCGCACCACCGGCCGTCGTTGTCGGCATCACACCGACGCTTTCTCACAGCGGCATCACACCTCCACGAACACGGCCTCACACTATGGTTCATGGTCGTCACCACGAGTGTGCCATCACAGCATCCTCTCGCTGCCACATCTTCGTCACTGGTGACGCAACTTGCCGGTGACTCGCCGCTTCTCCTCCGCTGTGACATAGCTCGATGGGGACGAAGACTCGTGCCTCGACACATGAGGTATAAACTCGCGCATGGGTGAGCATGGGTAATGCAGCCACACCACGGAACTCTCCTTTGCTGGTGCTCCTGACGTCGTCACGTCGACGTTCACTTTGCTGCCTTCGCTACCCCGGTGATCACACACGCACCAAGCTCTGGTACCAATTGTTGGAACACAATACCAGGATCCTACACACACATTTACCCGTGGACACACACTATACGGGGGAGACGAGGAACATAGACACATAGAGAGAATTTCCCGACACGCCGGATTTTCTCTTGTCTTTCTATTCCATCACACTCAATTTACTCAACATATTACCTGGCTTAAATAGCCTCACCTAGTGGCTAACAATAGACTTAGCTAATAATAGACTTAGCTAACAATAGACTTTCTCCACTAACCACTAACTCTATGCAGCTATTCTCATGCCACTTCTCAACGTGGCTTTGACTAGCCCCCTGCATGCACACACATGCATGCAAAATGCAATAACAATCAAGATTAATATCCAACAAATTTCAGTCTTCGGGGTACTCCCTGTGAAGTCTGTGTTCGGTTTTTCTTTGTTTCTGCAGTTTCTCTGATATTTCTCTTCTGTGTTTAGCCTTCTAGCTTTCAGGCTGTTGTCGGCTGTCTATAGTCCTCTCTGTGCCTGCTGTGTTCAGGTTTCGGTTTTGCCTGAAGTTTCCATGGTCGGTTGATCTTCTTTCTTTCAGTTTTGGCTCTTCTTCATAATTGGCTGTCTCTTCTCTGTGGCATCTAGTCCTTATAGTATTTGGCGAAATCACTTTCAGACAATCTTCTTCTTTCTTCATAGCTGCTATCGCTATTGGCAATTTTTGGGGGCAATTTTTGAAGGCACCATTCACCCCCCTCTGTTGCCATTTTCGATCATACAGTTACCCTCGGCATGCACTGGTTGCATTGCTACTAGGCCATGATTTTTTGCTTCAAGAGGACAATCACTTTATAAACTCCTTTAGGGGGAGATAATCTTTCAGGGGAATGCACCCCCATATTCTCTCTTTGTGGTGGTCAGCTTGTTCTCTGGACGACGAACAATGAACTCTGGGTTACTTTTAGCACTTGAGGAGAAGCCGGATATACCTTTACACATTGAGGATATTCTTGTGGTGCATGAGTATCCCGATGTGTTTTCTAAAGAGCTTCCGGAAATGCTACCCGAGCGAGATGTGGAGTTTACAATTAATCTTGTTCCTAGCACACGACCTATCTTCATGTCCCCCTACCATTTGGCATGAATTTTCCAAGAGGAGTTGAAGAAGCAATTGGACGAGTTATTGTCCAACGGAATGATTCGTCTTGGTGTGTCACCTTGGGGAGCCCCTGTCCTATTCACTCAGAAAAAGGATGGGAGTTGACGTATGTGCATTGATTATCGTGCTCTCAACCAGGTGACCATCAAGAATAAATACCCTTTACCTCGCATTGAGAAATTGTTTGATCAATTAAAGGGAGCCAATATTTTCTCTAAAATTGATCTACAATCTAGGTATAATCAAATACAAGTGCGGGCGCAAAACATTTAGAAGACAACTTTGTCCACGAGATATGGGCACTATGAGTTTAAAGTTATGTCCTTTGGACTGACGAATGCCCCTGCTGTCTTCATGGAGACGATGAATAGCATGCTACACAAGTATCTTGATGACTTTGTGGTTGTGTTCATTGATGATATACTTATTTATTCCAAGATGAAGGAAGAGCATGAGCAGCATTTGAGGCTTGTGCTTGAGACTCTAAGGAAACATCAATTCTTTACCAAGTTAAAGAAGTGTGAGTTTTGGATTTCTGAAGTGAGTTTCCTGGGTCACGTGATTAACCAGGAAGGTATTTCAGTAGATCTGCGCAAGATTTCCACTATCGTTAACTGGGAGAGACCCCCTAATGTGAAGGAAGTAAGGAGTTTTCTGAGCTTAGCCGGTTATTATCGGTGTTTCGTGAAAGACTTCTTGATTATTGCCAAGCCCATGTCTCAACTCACATGGAAGGGCTTGAATTCTAGTGGACCGATGAATGTGAGCGCAGTTTCAATAATGTAAAAGAGAAGTTGGTAACTGCCCCTATTCTCACCCTTCCTGAGCCAGGGAAGCATTTCACGGTCTACTCGGATGCTTCTTGAGTAGGTCTAGGTTGCGTGCTCATGCAAGGTAACAAAGTGATCACGTATGCATGATGACAATTGAAAAAGCATGAGTAGAATTGCCCTACTCACGACTTAGAGCTAGCCACATTGGTTTTTGCTTTAAAGATTTGGAGACATTACCTGTATGGAGAGTCCTATGATATTTTCACGGACCACAAGAGCCTTAAGTATATTTTCACTCGGAAGGTGTTAAATTTGAGGCAAAGGAGGTGGCTGGAGTTGATCAAGGACTATGATCTCACTCTTCAGTACCATCCAAGCAAAGAAAATATGGTTGGTAATGCCCTTAGTCGCAAGGTGACACCCTCCACTCTAGGTTGTGTCGTTGCTGACTTTGAACGGATGGGAATTTTCTATTGTTATGTTGGTATAGCACAGGCTGAGACACAGTTGTTGCTAGAGTGGGCAATTCCAGAGCGAGTGAAGGAGGAGTAGTAGCATGATCGGTTGCTTCAGCAAGTGAGGAAGTGTCTTGATGAAGGGAAAACGGGGGATTTCAGCTTTGATGAGTAAGCCACATTGCGGTTTAAGGTCCGCCTTTGCGTGCCACAAAAGGCCTAAGTCAAGAATGATATTTTGAGAGAGACTCATCGTACCCTGTACACGGTACATCTGGCAAGATCAAGATGTATCAGGATCTGAAAAAGAGCTTCTGTAGAAGAGGATGAAAGTGGATGTATCGGGATCTAAAAAAATCTGTTGGAACTTCGTTTCGTTCTTAGATGTTAAATTTTAGAAACTTCTTAACTGATAAGGTGTGTTTAAGGGATGGAAATCCCACATCGAGGAATATTAAATTCATAATGTAAAGTCTTGCTGTGCTTAAACGTGTAGTGATGATTATTGGTATGATTAGTAATGAGGTGATCACTAAGATTTATGCGGCTAATAGAGTATAAGTTTATTTTATGTTATAATCCTTTGTGAGAAATTGATTAAGAATAATATTAGCTTTGGAGCAAAACAGATTATGTGTTGCTACCAGTAGAGTCTATGGGGAATGATGGTTAATGATGTCATGTTTAAGCTGGTGGGTCATTGGTAGCACTGAGAATGTGGGGTTTTGGTGAATGTACTTCCTTGAATTATATTTCCCGTGGCGGGTATGATCACTAAATGTTGATGTTTTGGGTTGTTTGATTTCTATAACATGGATCGAAGGTGTCAATGTTATCGTTGTCGTTGGAGGAGTATTTGAAATTTTGAGCCTTAGGTTTTTTGATAGCCAGTGGTGGCTAAATGATTAGGGTAAAGTTGAAGTAGTGTCATAGGAGAATTTAGTTATCTGATTTTATATAAAATTCTGATGGAACTTGCATCATCTCCTGGACGTGAGAAGGTGATAACTGATGTGTGATTTGATAAATCCATCATCTTGGGTCAGCTTGGGTGACCATCATTTGAGAAAGTAGTTAGATGAATAGTTCATTACATTTGACGGAGTTCATCGTGGTGCAAATAGAGTGTGAGCTGAAACCCTGGAGGTAAGGGAACTGGAACGATTGAAGTGATGGGATCCAATGCAAATTTTATATTCAAGGGTATGTGGAATTATCTATTGATAATATTTCATTGGTTAATGGGTTTTGTTTGGGCATTTGTTATTTATGTACTAAAGCTTCCTTAGATTTGTCTAGACGTTGCGCCAAGATTTAAAACGATGTTCACAAGAGGCTTATCGTTACTGAGATATGGATAATGTGAACGATATGTGAAGATTACTGTTCTATATTGTGCTTGCCATATGCATGTGCATTGACACTGCTCATTCATAAGGAGCTAATGAAATATGGACTAATAGAATGTGAGAGACCATGTGAGAGGTGCTCCTATGTTTGTGATGAGTAATTGACACGTATTCTGAAAACTTAAGTTTGATTTGAGTGATTCGACCAATGCAAATGTTGATTATGCTATTACATAGCCGCCTGTATGGGACATAATTTTTCAGGGGACTGTTGCCTTTGATGCCCTATGTTATGTTCGTGTTATAGGGCATGCCTTTTTTTATTCCATCTTATCGTTTATAGCTGCGGTTTATGAGTTTTGATTATTCATAAAAAAATTAAAAAATAATTTTTAAAAACTGAAAAGATACACGATCTGACGGCTCTGGAGGCAGTCCCCACACGGGCACACGAGGACTGTCCCGTGAGAAAAGATCTTCACCTGTACGTAGTACGTAATCGACGCGTGAAATGCATGCCAAGCCCTGCTTTTACAATGGATCCCAAGGACAACAATAAAGAATGAAGAATGACAATGGACGATGTGCATTGTAGTCTCTAGGACCAAAGTTAGCACCTATGTAAGTTTGGGGATCCCAGCAGTTAAAATGCAAGTTAATTCACCTTTGTGCCAGTGTGGAATCATATGTAGCTAGTTCTGATTTGTCCAATTTGATGACTTATGGTAAATGCTAATTGCCAACTAGTACAAGCTGATACAAGCTGGGCATCCCCTAATCTCTGATGGCCAGGATCCTATTGGTGAATCTGACTAGTTCAACTCTCCTTACCCTAAATAATTGTACTACTACGAAAATATAGAACACTATCAATGGCATCGAGCATTCATCTCTCTCTGCCAACTAATACAAATTGGGTAAGCTAGGCACCGGGCTTGATCCTGTAATCTCTTGTCGCCATGTTACGTCTCTCTTCCTATTAGGTGAATCTGACCAACTCCTTACCGTAATTAAAGAATTGTTATACTCTAATGCCCATCTTATACGCAACAATCTTTAGATCAGATTAGAGTTGTGAGATATTGGACAAACATGCATGGCATCAAGAATGAAGTAGATGAATCCTGTAGAGAACCAAATAATGGCGACGAAATAATTACGATGAGAGAGAAAGATTTGATGAAACAACCGCAAATTCTTTTAAGCATAATATCAAAAGAGTGTAAGGGGTTGTCGCTATCTCACAACCCTCTTAAGCCTTTTTTAGAACCCTTCGATCTTTGCATATATATATGAATCTTGTACTGTAGAAAAACATGGCCTTTATTCCTCTTGTGCATACTCTGCTTTGAATGAGTAAGATTGTGGCTTGTATTTTCTATGACCATTCCTCGTGGCTTTATATAATGCCCCTAGTTCTCTTCTAAAGAGAAGTCAAAATCCTAATCCTATTTATGTAAGAATCCTTGTAGCACACCTCTCCAAATCCTAGTAGGTTAGGATATAAATCATCATACTCAACAATCTTTACCTAACTTTTATCTGTTGAAGTCACTGTGCTCCTCCAAGAACTCGCCCCAACAATCTCCACCATGACTCAATTGTTGCACATACATCCAAAATGACAAATTGCACAGTTAGTAAGTGCACAGCGACCATAGATAGCCATTTGATGCTCCTCCCTCTTCTTATATGGATCGGGTAGCACAGAAGCACACATAAGCCGCCACGTCATCCCCCGCCCGCCCAGTCAGCTCCACGCGCCATGGCGTCACGGGGCCATTGGGACGGCATCCGGGCCGTCCGAACTTGATCGCACGGCTGCAACGATTTCTTAGTGTCAAGAAAAGAAGAAGGCGGCGGCTAATGGAAACGCCAGCCTTGCAGGCAACACGGGGTTCGCACCAATGGGAGCGTGACACGTTGGCACCTAAGCCACACGTGCGGACCATAGGAATGGCTATGTTCCCGCGTCGCAAGCCACGGCAACAAGAAACACAAATTGCTACGTCGCAAGCCACGGCAACAAGAAACACAAATTGCTACGTCGCAAGCCACGGCAACTCGTGCTCCTGTCCTGTCCACAAATTCCACTGCATCAAAATTGAGCACTAGTTTTTTTCTTTATTTTGTTGGGGTCGTTGTGCTTCACCGTAGCAGTTTTCGTGATATTGTAGTACGACTCATACGGAGGTGAAAAATTAGGGTTCCTTATTTTTCACTTATGATTTTTAGTTTATGTTATTATAACTAGCTTTTAAAAGTATACTAAATTCAGTGGCATCTATTAAAATTATATGTTATTATTTTTCTTTATGTATTAATTCTCGTAAATAGTTATAATATAAAAATATAAACTATAAGTCACATAAAAAAACCTCACCCACTACGTCGACATGACATATCCTACGGAGCTAAGACTGGAGAGCATCTCTTGCTGCCGGAACCATCAGAAAAAACTCTCCTGTCCACATTGGTGAAGCCTTGGCCCCCTTCCATTATTCTTCGGGAAATCTCTCACATACACACATACTTTTTTTCTTTCTTTTCATCCTACTCCTACTGGGACACATTGTTTGCTTTCCTTTTTCATATTATCTGCCGTATTCCCTCAAGAAGATTCTTCTAGCAAACGAGTTCGAAAGAATAAGTGTCTGTTCTTTTTCTCCGATGCTAACTTTTAAACAGAGTATTTTCTCAAGACGATGTCTTTAAGTTAAACAATATACATATTAAAAGTCTAACATCTGTACCATCCAAAATCGCAAGTTAGTATCTCTCTCCATAATCTGTACCGTAAACAGTTAAAATTTAAAAATTTTAATTAAAAATCATAAGTTATAGCCATTGCCAAATAGACCTATATGCTGCTACTGCTCCTGAAGCGAGCAGCTGGTGCTGCATTTACGCTTACATTGGTCGTTCCCACGAAACTACAGAACCGTTTCCTCTGCTCTAGTTACTCCGTAGGTTAGGTACTTTGGTCAAATGGTCATCTCCTCTTCAGTGAAAACAAATCTTGTTCAACGCCGCCTTCATCAATGCTGTCGTGACCTGGCTCTGCAGATCAGTACCATATCACAGGGATTTAATTTCATTTAACCCAATATTTGTATTATCAACGCGAGCTAGCTTTGCTTGGCAACATCAGTGTCACGAATGAGATAGCTAGTACCCGATTTTGCAGATGCCTCAGAATTAATTAAGGATCAAACAAACTGAAAAAAAGAAAAGAAAAAGCAAACATAGTAGAAATTAAGTTTCGCAGCATCCCTCTTCTAGCATCCATATTTACAGATGAACAAAACCTACTACTAGTTGCAAGTAGTAGCAACAAAACTTCTCTTAGCATCACTCCATAAAAGACTAGTAGTCTACAAGCAGCAGTAGTAGAAGAGGATCATATATATATATATACACACGCTCTCTCTCTCTAGTATTTTTTTTGTGTCTTAATAATAATAGTAATTAGCAGAAAAAAGCTACTGGTACTTTTTGGTAGTGTACCACCCTTTCTACCACCCTTTGTGAAAAAGCAAATGGCATCCGCATCGAGAAGCACCACCGCCAAAAGCAGCAATGGCACAGGCACCAAAGTGGAGTGGTGGCCGCCGCTTTGCCATTCCATTCGCTCTGCATGCGGCGCTGGCTAGTACTCGACGATGAGGCTGCCGAATGGTGCCCTGTGTGGGATGCCCTTGCGGCGCTTGGCCGGCAAGGTCGGCGGCGTGGACGGCGTGAAGCTCTGCTTGTCGGCATTGCGCGGCGGGGAGGAGGAGGACGAGGAGCCCTCGGAGCCCACGAGCGTCTTCGTCATCGTCGTCTTCTTGCCGTCGGGGGAGCAGCCGACGACCTTGCATCCGAGCGAGCAGAAGCGGAAGTTGTCGAGGAGGCTGCGGCTGCAGACCTCGCAGATGTTGGCGACGCTGCCCTTGCCGGGCTTCTGCTGCGGGCGCTCGTTGAGGAACACGACGCGCGCGCTGTTGATGACGTACGTCTGCACGCCGCCGATGTCCATCAACCTCTGGATGTCCGACACCCGGATGACGTCGTGGTACGACGACCGGCGGATCTGGATGGTGTGGTGGTCGCGGTGGTGGTGGTTGAGGCAGAGGGAGCAGAGCGCGCCGGCGGCGCAGTCGAGGCAGAACATGTTGCGCTCGCCGCTGCGGTGCGACTCCGCGTGCACCTTGCACTGTGCGAAGAAGCGCGCCGACAGCAGCGGGAGCAGCCACCGTGGCCACTGCTCCCCGTGCGCCGCCACCTGCGCCACCGCCGCAGCCTCCTCCTCCGGCTCGGGGCCGCCTCCTCCCTGCACGCCACAGCAGAGAGAGAGAGAGAGATTGGTCAGTTACTAGTACTAGTAGTTTGTCCAATGGCGTAGCATAAGAACGGTTCGACGATAAATTAGCCTGTTTCGACATGAAACCTCGAGAAATTGGTCTCCTTGAAAAGAAACCATGAACACAACTCAGATTCTGTCTACTGTTTGTGAGAATCCAAGGGGGGAAACAACTGCGCGCTGAAATCCAATGAAGAAACAGCGCAGAAACAAAATCAATACCCATAAAGGGGGGAATAAGGGTTAAAAAGAAGAAAAACCAATCCTTTGATCGCCATTGCTCCAATGATTAATTCACCGAACCAGCAATCCGTCCAATACAACAGTAACGGAAAGAAGAAGAGGAGGAGGAGGATGGCGGAGAGCGAATCAAGAAACAGTCTCCTTCCCGGACAGAGGCACAGAGAAGACAAGGGCGTACAGATCAAGAAATGCACCAAGAAAACGAAAACGAAAGAGAGGGGAGCTTCCCAAGCAGAAGAGATGATGATACTACCAAGAACGGCAGGTCTGACTCATGGATAGATGGAAGCAGAAAAGAAGAGGATATCAAGAACGTTACCATGATCCTCCTGTTCTTGAGGCGGAGCTCCTTGAACGGGGAGTCGTGGTCGATCGCCATCGCAGGCTATCCTCGACGCACAGCAAGAAGGGGGGGTGGAATCGAGTCTAAATCTAGATGGAGGAGGAGGCTAGCGGTGGAAGAAAATGGGAGCAGAACCAAGGGAGGCGTAGGCGGCGGCGGCGGATTGGCTTATAGGGACGGAGAAAGCAAGAGCGGAGAGAAGGCGAGAGGAGGGAATCCGAACGAGAGAGTCAAGTCGTTCTTATCCCCATCCATCCTCCCAAGTCGTCGTCCACCGAGTCCTCCCTCCTCCTCTTCCTCCAAACAATTTCTCTAGCGAATTCTAGAATAGCAGCAGCAAGCAGATGCGTTATTATTTACCACTCTCTCTCTCTCTCTCTCTTCATTTGATTAATAGTTGATTAGTGGAGTGAGTGAGTGAACAATTAGACCTTTTCTTTGCTTGGGCATTTCGGTCCAGCTGAATTTCCGCGGCCTTGTGGTGGTCCTACTCACCAAAGCACCAGGTTTGAATCCTGACGCTGCATTCTGTTGGGTTTTTTTTTTTTTGTGGGGGTCATAGCATCAGCATGTTTAGGGATTAGGGAAGCAGTGTTAATCTCACAGGTAGATAAATGCTTGCTAATTAAGCCTTCGTCACTTAATCCATCTTGTGTGCAATGCTCTGCTACTGCGGTCTTGTTCCAAACGGTTTCAACATTGTTATTTTAGGTAGAAGCTATTTGGAATATGTTGATTTTTAATTTTGATTTTTTACTTTTTTTTCTTATTCGTTTGCACAGTATATGATGATCTAACAGTTTTTTTTAATTTTCCCCTATTTTTTATATTTTTTCTAAAAAAACTAACAATTACTATGGTAGCTCATGCATTTGCCGGGTGCCTAGTACAAGTACAGCATTTGCCGGTTCAGTGGCGCTCATCTTCTCTGTGTTGGTTCCTTGTGTTACAGAGTAACTGATTTATTTTTTTTTTACTTGACATTTTATAATTCATGCTGTCAACTTTTAAAATAGGTGTAAAACTATCTAGATTGGCTATATGAAAATTATGTCATTAGTTTTATTGTTAAAAATACTTTTATAATAATATAATTTTATTAGTATATCTTAGTGTAAAGTTATAAAAATAACGATCAAAGTCGCATCTTAAAAACTATAAATAGTTAAAGACGTCAAGTAAAAAAGCATCTTAAAAACTATAAATAGTTAAAATGCTAAGTAAAAAGAAACTGTAAATAATTAAAAACGTGTAAGTAAAAAAGAACGAATAGCGTAGTATATAGCAACTTGTCTTGCTAGTGCCTAGTACTAAGATATACAGTAAAGTTATAAAAAAGAATAGCGTAGTATCTTAGTGTAAAGTTATAATAACAACATCAAAGTCACATCTTATAAACTATGAATAATAAAAAACATCAAGTAAAGAAGAACGAATAGCGTAGTTATCTAGCTACTTGTCTTGCTAGTCAATCCTGATGCGTCCCTGCACTGTAGGCACCTAAATAGCTTTAGTTTGTTCCCTCCTATGTGTGCGTTTGTTCCTTTTCTTTGTGTTCCATGCGTTGATGCTTAGTTGCAGCATCGGTTTTGCCACCACCATCCATTCCCCTTGGTTCTTGCTCATCCCATGCCGAAAGGCCCCAAAAACGACATCTCGCTCGAGACTTTCTTTCAGCTCCCGGCTACCACCAATAATGCTAACGCTGCTGCTAGTCTACAAATGCAACTGCCACTAGCAACGCATACAGCTTTAATCATTCCTTTTTTTCTCCGATGGATTTGTCTCCGATGGATTTGTCTGCACTCTACTCTCCTCTCGGTTTCCAACTCAAAACACTCTCTTGCTTTGTCATAAGAGAGATGTTGAAGTATAATTGAATTGTCTATCATTTCTCATCAGCTTAAGTTTTTGGGTGAACTGGTTGGTGCATGCAACTCAATATGGTATCAGAGCCAAAAGATCCTAAGTTCAAGACCTGGTTGACGCAATTAAAAAAATTAATTGCAGTCCACTTCTATTCCACGTATTAGGTCTATGGGAGCCTACACGTGAAGGGGAGTGTTAAAGTATAAGTGAATTGCTCATTATTTCTCATCATCTTAAGTTTTTAGGTGAAATGGTTAGTGCATACAACTTAATAAGAGAGAAGGAAAAGGGTAGGCAGCGAGGCTGAACAAAGCTCGAATGTTGCAGCGATTCTTCGGCCACTCAGCTCAAAGGCGCTTTGCCATTTGATTCTTTTTTCCGTTAAAAAAAAGGCAGGCAGGCAGGCAGTGGATGCTGCTCGCATGGAAACTGAAACGGACAAGTCCAACCTTTTACCCAGCCCAGGGGAAAGCGAGTAGAGGCCGGCACTTGGCAAGTGTCGTCGCTCACATTGGCAACGAACAGAAAGATACGCCATTGGCCTGATTTCTATCACAAACAGCCAAGATTTAAAAATTTAATCAAAATTCATAAATCGTAGCCGAAAAAAACAGGCCTACGTCCGTCAGATTTCATTTCCCTGTCCGACGACTACTGGGTCCAAGTCCAACTGGGGCAACAGAATACTTTTCACATGTGCCATTTCTTCTCAAGGACAGCTCCAATCTACAGCAATGGCGGGCTCCGCAAGGCCACAACGTGATAATCACAAGTAGGAACGCTTTTAAAAGAGGAGAATATAAAATTTAATCGGTCCCTCCTGTCGTCTAATCTTGCGATAGTGCTAGCCATCGGAATCTCTGAAAGCAACGCGAAAATAATGTAATCCTGCAGGAGAAATATCAGCACAGACTGAAAAGGACAGCCTCATCTCGAGGCTGCTGCCGTGTGATCCTGGGCGTTGCTCATCAGTTGCCGATTTGGAATAATACTTCCAATTCCCAGATTATGATGGGACATGGATTGTTTACTCAGTAAGCAAGCTAGGACTCCATTATATTCTGCTTTGCTTTGGATCAAGAGCTAGAAGAAGATGGGGTTTTGGTTTTGGTTTTGCTGTTGACATAAACAATCGAACTGAAACTGCTTATGGAACATTCAGACTAGGGATGTACATAACAATCTTTAATTTTGTCAAGAGCTGCATAACTTCAGCTGTTGACACATTATTGATTAAGGGGGCAAACAATGTAGACGTCCGGTGTATCAGTGGAACAGCGATGGCCAAGGACGAGGCCACATTACAACAGGAAAACAACAGGCAACTGCCAGTGCACAGCCTAAATATAATGGAGTGACAAAACCGGCGCGAATATGTATCGATGAATGCAACCTACAACCGTCACTAATCGGTTCTCACAGTCTTCAGTTAATGGTAACTTAGCCGTAAGAACTGGGGAACTATGGTTTCTAGTCTTGTCTTTTGACTTTGTGATGACACAGAACGCAACTACCCTGTGGTTTCCTCTCCATGCTGAATTCTTGTACATTTTCAGGTAAATTAAGTGGTAGCATTACGTTGTTGTAGGTTCGCGGTGTTTAATTTGGATGTACATCATCATTTATTTTTCTGTAGTGCTTGGGTCACTGATACGAAGGAGGATGAAAGCAATGGTTCTTCAATTGCTTCTACCTTCTAATAACAGTGAACCATATCCTCCTGCGGTACAATGTCTCTTACCTTGTTTCTCCAATTTACCTCTGATTTTTGTCTTTCACCGTTGCTATTAGATTATTCATGAGCGACCCATTGACGAAACTGTTAATCCCCTCGGACCATTGCTGCCAGATGATCAGCGGTTAGTTACGGTACGGCACCCTTTCCGAGATCACAAATGCAGTCATCTAGTTGCGAGGCATGCGTATAAACTTATGGGAGTGTCTATACAACATGTGACTATTTTTAGAGGTAAAAATAGTCAGATTTTAGAATGTTGGATGGTGATCTAACGCTCCAGATCTTTTTTTTGAGGGGTGCTTATATTTGATTTTTTTTAGAGGGGGTGCTTATATGGGTGGATCCGTTGGATAGAGATCCAACGTCTCTAGATCATCTGACTGTTTTTACCTTCAAAAATAGTCGAATGTTGTATAGCATTTCTCTAAACTTATTGTCCATTTTTGTTCTTATTTGTGCCCTTATCTAGATTGTTTCTGACGAGGAGAGCAAGGAAAGTGAGAAACCAAAGCCACTATGTCCTTCGGACCAACAACAAAATCCTATGGTGGCAGTTTTTTCTACATAGCTTAACGTGATCAACTTCATTGTTCTGTTTTGGTTTATCATTGTTGCAGTTTACGACCATGTTTATAGTCGTTACGACCACTCTTTGTCTGGCTACGACCACGTTGTAGCTGCTCCGACCACGCCTTCTAGATCCGATCACGTACTCGTAGCTTTAACTGTAAAAAGTTACGACCACGTTCACGCTGTTCTGCGCTCCTTCGACCACGTAATAGGCTCGATCACCGTAGTCGTAACTCGATTATGACCATGCTGTGACTTTATCGACCGCCGTGATCGTAAAGCTTACGACCACGTTGAAACTCAGTTTACGACCACGTCTTCTACTCCTGCGGATATCTTCGCTCGATCGCCGTGGTCGTAACTCAGTTACGACCACGTCTATGAACCATATCGAACTTGATATTCGATAGTTTTTCTGGAGCCAAAACTGCTCCTTCTTTTCTTCTTTATTTCTCTCTCCTCTCGTTCGATCACACCGATCGCTTGGATCACATCGATCGCTTCGACTCTTGCTATTCTCTCATTACATTACTCTCTTTTATGCCCAGCTCTATGACTAAGAAACAGAAAAACATATAATTCGGAACCGGACTCGACTACGACTCGACTTCTACACTACGACATGAACTCGAAGAACCGAATCATACTCGTACACGACTATGACCACTGACTCATACACAACTACGACCACCAAACTGAAAACAAAATTACTAACTCTAACAATCACCTCTTTAATCTTGTTTTTCCATCTTGATCATGCCGATCTTCTCACTTGCTTCCACTTCTTCTTTTTTACTTTCACTCCCGTGCACCATTCCTTCCTGAACCGTCACTGCCCTACCGCCTGCTCTTGCTCCATCGTGAGCCTCGCACAATCTGACACTTGTCATGTCTCGCACCTGGACAGAACCCGTCCTTCCTAGCATGCCTACCTGAGCTAGAGCACTTGCACCCACAATTATCTCTTCGGCCTTGTTTCCACGTCTGGTCACCTTCCACCTGCTGTGCTTGCCCACTCTTTCTCCACCATCATCAACTCTTCCTCTGGCACGTGATATCGCTTTCGACCACTGCTCCTACTGCGCTCCGTTGCCCTTGCATGTACGTGGGACCACTCGAGCCAGTGCCCGTTGCATGCCTTCATGCGCGTCTTTCCACAGCTTCAGGGATGCGCCACCTCCCCGTGGGTCCTGACACCTTGGCCTGCATGCATGCATGCATTCCTTCCTAGCTGTGTGTACACGACCTGCACCTCCTGCACCAAGTACATGCATGTGGAGGTCACCGCCCTGCGTGCCATGACCTCCCGAGCCCCGGCTCACTACGCCTACTTGCACACTAGGCCCACCATCCACTGCGTCGGCTGCATGCGTTCGTGACACGCGCCCCTATACACCTTCAGAGCTGCTGCATGTTGCCACGTCTACATCTTCGCCAAAACCCTCCATGCTGCTCTTTAGATAAGCCGATTTATAAGTTTTCAAAGAAATCTTGTACAACCGATTCGGAGACCTTTTTACATTCATCAACAACTCTTTGTTCTTGTCATACACATGCAAGAATTCATCCTGCAGCACCACCCTACACCATTTTTCTGTCATCTATCTGAGACTGAGTATGTTGTTGCACAGACTTGATATATAGTAAATTCCTGTTAACAACTTGTTATCTCCATTCTTGCATTCCAACATCATCGTCACTTTGCCTCTTATCTCCACCGTGGAGCCATCGCCAAACTTGACCTTGCCCTAAACCTTCTCGTCGAGTTCATGAAACATGGAGCGATCTCCCGTCATGTGGTTGCTTGCTCCATTGTCCAAGTACCACTAATCCGTGTGATCGTGGCTACCTTCCTTCATGCATAATATTGGAACTACGTTCTTCTCGTTTAGCATCATCATGACCAGTGCATTTTCAACATATGAGGAGAGAAGTAGTTCCTATTCTTTATCTTCTTTTTCGTCTTGGGCGAGATTCACCTCCCCGTCCTTCTTCTTACTTCGACAATCCGAAGCATAGTGTCCGTACTCGTTACAATTGAAACACTTTATATGGCTGCGGCATCCTTACTCATAGTGCCCATATTTGCCACATTCAAAGCACTTGATATGTGACTTATCACGGGATCTGTCACCACCGCTTTGCCCAGCCATGTCTCCATGGCCATCTCTGCCGCCTCGACCACTCTAGCCACCTCGACCGCGCCACCTCTCACGGTTGTTTGATAAGCCACGACTGTCTCTTGGATCTCCCTTTACTAACAATGCCTGCTCATTGTGAGTTTGAGATCCTTGCTCGTTACGTGACTAAAACCCCTTCAATAACTCCTCATACGCCTGGAGGGAGCCGGTGATCTCCTCTATCTTCTTCTTATCCAGATCGGAGGAGTACATAAGTGTGGTGACAACAGGTATGTCTGATTTTGACATCTTCTACTTGTCTTCTGTCATAGGATTCTCTTGATACTGAGTTTGTGACACTATGCTGTTCTCCTCAACAAATTTATAGAAAGACAAGATACCCTGTGGTAAGATAGACTTATGTTGCATGTTTATATCTACTATGCTTCTTTTCTTTTTTAAATCAAAGATCAAGTGAGTTTGGCGTACTCCACAGGGTGCACCCGAGACGAGCAAATCTACTAGTGTGCAAGCGCCAGTACAGAGCTCTTCATCAGTTGCTTCCACGGGCCGTACGATGGGAATTGTGTGCCACCGTTGCAAAGGGATGGGCCACTTCATGAGAAATTGCCCAAGTCAGCGGGCAAACATTGCGACAGAAGATGGTGGTTATGTAAGTACTAGTGATGTTGAGGATGAATATTCTCTTGCAGCTAACCTTACAGGCAATGGTGATGATCATGAGGTAGATAGCGATGGTGAGGAGATTTTAGGTACCACTGCTACGGCGAGCTATAGAACCATAATTGTGCAGCAAGTATTGAGCACTCAAAGAGAGCAAGAGGAGAAGCTACAACAACATAATTTGTTTTAGATGTTCCTCATCGTCAAGGATTGCCATGTTCGTGTTATAATTGATGGCGGAAGCTGCAATAACTTGGTGGATTCAGGATTGGTCAAGAAGCTTGGCTTGACCACACGTGCACATCCTCACCCATATCACATTCAGTGGTTCAACAACAGCGGTAAGGTGAAGGTAACATAATCTGCGAGAGTGCATTTTCCATTGATTTCTATCATGATGTTGCTGATTTCGGCGTAGTACGTATCAAGCCTGCTCACTTTTATTGGGTCGTCCATGGGAATTTGATACCGATGCAACTCACCATGGTAGAAGTAATAAGTACTCTCTTATGCACACAGGAAAGAAAATAACTTTGCTACCTTTGACACCTACTGAAATTGCTAATTGTGATAAAGAACTAGCTGAAAATGAGAAGAAAGAACTTGAACATGAATCTGAAAATCAGCAAGTAGTGAAGAATATTTTCCCACCTAATAAAGAGAGGTTGGCACCTAGTTCTAGGACTGAGAGAATTAAATTAAAGGGTTGTGTCATGCTTGCAACCAAATCTAATCTTGCTGAAATTTGTCATAATGATATGCCATGCTATGCTTTGATATACAAAGATGCTTTATTTTCACTTGATGATACATCTAGCCTTTTGTCGTCTGATGTCACTAGCCTTTTGCAAGTATATGAGGATGTGTTTCCAGCTGAGATACCCCCGAGGCCGTCGCCTATTCGAGGGATTGAACACCAAATTGACTTAATTCCAGGAGCAACTTTGCCAAACCGTGCGGCGTATAGGACTAATACGGAGGAGACTAAGGAAATTCAGCGACAAGTCCAAGATCTTTTGGACCGAGGGTACGTACGGGAAAGCCTTAGTCCTTGTGTTGTTCTTGTTCTTTTGGTTCCTAAGAAAGTCGGTAGTTGGCGTATGTGTGTTGATTGTAGAGCCATTAATAATATCACAATACGGTATTGTCATCCTATTCCTAGGTTAGACGACATGCTGGATGAGTTGAGTGGTTCTATTCTTTTCACAAAGATAGACTTGCGTAGTGGGTATCACCAAATTAGAATGAAATTGGGAGATGAATGGAAAACGGCATTTAAAACTAAGTTCGGGTTATATGAGTGGTTAGTGATGCCTTTTGGTTTAACTAATGCACCTAGCACTTTCATTCGTTTGATGAACGAAGTTTTACGTGCTTTCATTGGAAATTTTGTGGTGATTTATTTTGATGATATTCTAATCAATAGCAAGTCATATGAAGAACATCTAGATCATTTACGTGCTGTTTTTAATGCTTTAGAGATGCATGTTTGTTTGGTAACCTTGAGAAGTGCACATTTTGCACGGATCGAATCTTTTTTCTTGGCTATGTTGTTACTCCATAGGGCATCGAAGTTGATCAAGCCAAGATCGTCGCTATCCAGAGTTGGCCGCCTCCTAAAACGGTCACACAAGTGCGGAGTTTTCTCGAGCTTGCTGGTTTCTATCGGCGTTTTGTTCGGGATTTCAGTACCCTCGCTGCACCGCTGAATGAGTTTACAAAAAAAGGGTGTTCCTTTTACCTGGGCCACTAAACAACAACAAGCTTTCAACGCTCTCAAAGATAAGCTAGCACACGTCCCTTTGCTTCAACTTCCTGATTTCAGCAGGACTTTTGAATTAAAATGTGATGCTAGTGACATAGGTCTTGGAGGTGTGTTAATTCAAGAAGGAAAACCTATTGCTTACTTTAGTGAAAAATTAAGTGGTCCTAGTTTGAACTATTCTATCTATGATAAAGAATTATATGCTCTAGTTCGAACTTTGGAAACATGACAACATTATTTATGGCCCAAAGAGTTTGTAATATATTCTGATCACCAATCCTCGAAACATATTTGAAGTCAAACCAACCTGAACTGCAGACATGCTAAGTGGATTGAGTTTATTGAGTCTTTTCCCTATGTCATTAAATACAAAAAGGGCAAAGAAAATGTGATAGCTGATGCGTTGTCTAGGAGATATACCATACTTTCACAACTTGACTTCAAAATCTTTGGGTTAGAGACAATAAAAGAGCAATATGTGCATGATGCTGAATTTAAAGATGTATTGCTAAATTGTCAAGAGGGAAAGGGTTGGAATAAATTTGTGGTGCATGATGGGTTCGTATACCATGCTAGTAAGCTATGCATTCCAGCTAGCTCTGTTCATCTTTTGTTGTCACAGGACGCGCATGGAGGAGGATTGATGGGTCACTTCGGCGTGAAAAAGACCGAGGACATTCTGACCCACCACTTTATTGGCCAAAGATGAGGTGTGACATCAAACGCTTCATTGCCCACTGCACCACGTGCCAAAAAGCTAAGTCACGACTTAATCCTCATGGTTTATACATGCCTCTTCCTGTTCCAAGCATACCTTGGGAAGATATTTCTATAGATTTTGTTTTAGGGCTTCCTAGAACAAAGAAGGGGAGGGATAGTATTTTTGTTGTCGTGGATAGATTCTCTAAGATGGTTTATTTTATACCATGTCATAAAAGTGATGAGAGATTTTTTTTGGTCACATGGAAATCTTTATCCGTAGACTAGCCTGCCTCTGACATAGTTCATAAATCTTCCCCCCTCGGTGAGGGCAGGTCACCTGCCCCCGCCACCGTAGAAAGGCAGGTCACTTATAACCCCAACGCCAGGCACGGCAGGGACCTGCCCCTTGTGCCCAGTGCGGCAAGTCACCTGCCCCCTGCGCCGTGGGCAAGTGACTTGCCCCATATGAGGGGCACAACATGCGTGCATTGCTCGTAATTACCATTCGCGCATGCGAACGCGCGCACCACATGTTCATTCGTTGTTTTCTTCTTTTTTCTCAACTTTATGTCGTGTCGCGTCTCGTCGAGTCTTGTCACTGTCTCCATTTTATCACCTATTTAACATGGGCACGTGGCCATCAACGCTCATTCACAACCAATTCTCAAAAGCGTTCACTGATCGATCGTTCGCTCGCTTGTGGTGTTTAGTACTTAATAATGCACATACATTATTTCATGCACATAATTGTTCAGTTCGTGCATTATTTCACATGCATGCCTGTTACTTTCTTTGTCCCTTTGGAAAATATTTTGTACTGCTATAATACAATATTTTCGTGCATGTTTTTGTCCCGCTATAACTGTACATATTTCTTAGAAATGCACATACGCTAGTATGCTATAGCAGAAATGGCCCCCTTGATATTATGTTCATTAAAAATGCACGTGCAAAGTAAATCAATTCTTCTACTTTTTAATTTCTTCCTTTCTTTCTATTATGGGTTGATCATGCAAAGTGCAACAAGACTAATCCTTCCTTTTCTCCATGTATGCCGATCTCATAAGGGTACATAAAACACAACAAACAACAAGGGTGAGTCCAACGACTCAGCAAATATAATAAATGGTAACAATAGCATACATGTACATTATTCCATAAAAACATCCAACGGTTACTTATAAACACATGCTATGCATACATGTACATCATTCCATAAGAACATCCAACAATTACTTATCAACACATGTTATGCATACATGTGCACCATTCTATAAGAACACCCAACTATCTCTTCAAAACACATGCTATGCAATATGATCAACACTATCTTTATCTCTTTTTTGAATTTACCAGTAATGCAAAGTGCGCATTCGTCGATGCACACCATGCATTTACCATCTGGTACATAGACCAATTGCCCATACTTTGCAAGTACGGGGATCTTTAGCCCGTCATCAACATGACGGGGACCTCAGAAAATACTTGGTCATCACATGACCAAGTCTTCAATAAGCCAACATGATGCATATGTATGAAGGTCTCATTTTAATAAAAACATGCATCCACAACAACTTTGCACAAGGAATACTCATGAATTTCATAACTCACAAACAACCATGAACATTACTGGATATGCATTCATCACAACCATGAACACAATTGCTCACAGTATAAATCAAACATTGACATTCCACAATATCAATGTAAACCATCATTATACTTGCCTTAACCGCGAGAGAACGATGGGCGTGCAGAAGGCGCTGCCCCCGGGACCAGTCCACCACCTGAATAATAATTATAACATATGCTAAGATAACAGTAGTGGACCTTAGACCAAATAAAGACAATCACGAACTAGCAAAAACGTCTAACTCGGTTCCAATCCCCAAATCCTCAGGTCATCCTGTCCCTCTGTGGACAGTCAACTTCAAAAATTCATATTTGTTGGTACAGGAGTCCAATAAGATGTTCTTAGACTTTCTAGAAAAATAAATAAATTCTCCAACTAAACCTAGTTGGTGAGCCTCTCTGAATGGGCCAACTTTTACCCGCACAAGCCAGTTTTCTAAAACATCAATTTCACATCGGGTTCTCTAGACAGAGTACTAAAAATTGTATAACTTTCATCACGAGTGTCCGAATCATGATTTCTTAAGCTTTATAGAAATCTGAGACAATTATCTACAACTTTTATAATACTGAGCTCCTCTGATTCTCTAGTTTTCTAATCGTCCAACCCCCTTTACCAAAACCTGACAGAAAACTCACAATCTGCAGAACAGTTCCACTAAAAAAATCATAACTTCTGGTACAGATGTCCAAATGATTTGTTCTAGTACTTCACGGAAAGATGGAGACGTCCTCTACAAAACTCTGGGAGATGTCCAGAGCTGAATCCCCACGAAACTACCCCAAAATGGCCGTCTAATGAAATCTATTTTGGCAGACCAGAATACCAACATTGCTACAACAATTAAAATATGCATCTAACCGGGGGAAATAGGGGTTACTCTTGATGAACCACTGAAGAACACGATGAACACCACGCGATCTCTCTCTCCCTTCCTTTTCCCTTTTACCCCTTCCTCTTCTTCTTCTTCCGGGTCAAAAATTCCTCCCGGCGATCGATCTCCTTCCTCCGCTCGACCGACAGCAACGAGGATCTTCTTCACCAATAGCACGGGGCTTCAATGGATGAGGAGGTGCTACTGGACATGGTGGAGGCGCAAGGGGGAGAGGGGGTGGCGCAAGGGGGAGAGAAAGGGGGAATAGGGGGTGGTGGCTAGGGTTTGGGGGGAGGGGCGCCTCCCCCCTTTTGGTTGGCCACACCTGGGCCAAGGCCCAGGCCCAGGTTGCCAGGATTTTTCAGAAATCCTCTCTAAAAATCATTGTTTAATTCTTTTCTATAAGGTCCCTCCCTCCAATTAATCGATTAACTCTCGAATCGCTTTTGGGGTATTACAGTCTAATCCATGAAAAACTTCACTCAGCTTGCCCATGACCGTGGGCACGGCTATCTAGGATAGATTATACACTCTGTAGAGGTTGTACAGCTTTATCCACAAGATATGATAATCTCATAATGTCGGCCATTACACGCTTTCCGTAGGCGTGCGACTGAGAAAATCATAACAATGTCTTTACATTGCAAAGCCTTCAACCTGGCCATGCCAACACTGAGGTTTCACCCCGGTAAGGAATCCACCAGACCGAGACCCCCTCCTACGCCACTTTCAACTTACAGTGAGACTCAGGTTGGGACCTACAAATTAATCAGTCAGGCCTGTCCCATACCAGCCTTGTGGTAGTATGATAGGGCTTTGCAACAGTAGCTCACAGACCGGTCCTTAACTGACTTAGGCACCAACCACATACCCCTTGTGCCTCGCAATCAACATTGCGTCACAAATAACAATGCATGCCAGCAAGCACCCACCACTCTAACCATTTGCCTAAGTCTAAACCAAGTTTTATAGTTTGTTTGAAAAATATTTCATAAACATTCTTTACTCACCAAAGTCAAGAATACACTTCAAAAGTTTATCATTTTATGTGAAAGATTGGGATAATTATTTTAAGCATGGCTAAGCATTTATATCAAAATTCTAGTTAATACTAATGTACTAACTAGGTTTTATCTAGGGTTGACAAGGTATGATGGTATTCAATGTCAAATTTGGATACCCAAAAGATTTAGGCATAACTAGAGTTTAAAATTGAAGTTAAATTGGTACTTGAATAAAAGTACGTATGCATAATAATTTAAAAACAATATAAATAATTTAAAGTATTAGGTTCATCATGGTAAAAAATGTAACTTGCCTTGCTCGAAGACCTAGTGCGAGTCGCCGAAGTCGCTCACTCCGAGATCGTTGAAATTTATGCGCGAAGAACCAAACAAAGAAAATTCAAGTAAAATTCAAATAAAATTCAAAATTTAAAAATAGTCTAGATTCTGGTAATTTAGGATTTTAGAAGAATTTAGAAATCTGAACGGTCAAATCGGAGTTAAAATGAGGTTTTACGGGCATTTGGAAGTTTAAAAGGAGGAAAAAGAAAAAGACAAATTTTCTAATTTATTTTTGTACTGAAAAAGAATATTTATGACATCAGCAAGGATTTTAATTTTCGGCAGGATTATTTTTGAATTAAAATACTGACGTGGCCGCTGTGGCATGCCACTTGGCTACCACGCGGGATCGGGGGGCGTTGACGTGGCCGGGCGGATGTGGCGGCGCACGGGACTCGTGGACTCGCCGGAGCTTCGGCGCTCGGTGGTGGCCCGTGAGGGGTGGAGGAGAAGAGGAGGCGACGAGGAGTTTGGCCTTACCGACGCTAGGCTCGGAGGTGGCCGGAGTGAGGTGGCGGCTTGCGGGGCGGCAACTCCGGCGGTCGGGGGCATCTGCCGAGGAGGAGAAGAGGGGCGGTGGAGAGAGGTGGTGCGGGTAGAGCGCCCCGGGGGGATTTTATAGGGAGGAGAGGGCGGCGGCTCACCGGTTTTTGCAGTGACAAACCGGCTCGGCTGGTGGGAATGCAAGCAGGGAAGGCTCAATAAAGGGGCGGCGGGGCGGCAGCGAAGTGGGGAGAGCCCGAGGAGGCGGCCATTGGGAAGAGGGGCGACGCTTCGGAGTATCACGTGGAGCATTAAGGGAGGTTGAAGAAGCAGTTGACAGGTGGGGCCCACCCATCGGTGAGAGAGGAGAGGAAAGGACGGCGGTCGGATTTGCGACACGTGGCGAGAGAAAAGATCTCAGCCATTGGATTTGAATGAAGGGGTAAGTTATGGTGGATGGCCAGGATTAGATCAAGAGGCAGATAGATTTAATCCGGGCGCGTCATGTGTCAGCCCAGGATTAATCCAGATTTAATTTTCGGATTAACTTTTCAGAAAATACTAGAAACTTTTATAAATACTTAGAAAATAGTAAATAATGTATACAAAATTCCTGGAGCTATTTTAGACTTAGAAAAATATTTTTAATTTAAATTTGGCCTTTAAAATTTTTATAAAATACCTTTTTGACTTTCAAAATTGATTTTTATTTCCATAAAATTCGCAAAACTTTTATAAAATTCAGGGGATCTTGGTAAAATTAAAATAAACTCTTTTTGACTTTAGTAAAATATTTAAAGTACATTTTTCTTGCTTTAGGATTTGATATGAAATCCACAGAACTCCAAATAAATCCCAGAAAAACACATAAAATCCAAATAAAAGTCAAATGCTTTAAAATACTCAATTTGAAATAATATTTTTACAAAACTTTACTAATACCTTTTATTTAATAATAATTTTATATTTTTAGTTAAATTACTTTTAACAAAAAGCCTTTTTAAAAGCTGAAAACAGGCAAAATAAAATCTCTAAAATTTTAGGCAACCAAAGAACACTTATTTTTATTTTAAATTAAAATAATTTTTTTATAGAAAATTTTGAAATAAACAGCTGGCCTGTTACAATATCTAAGAATTTAATTTTGTGCACTATTGATCTAAGACTTATCGTAAAACCACATGTCTAGTGTAGGATGGACTTGGCTAATTAATTTGTAATGTTTCAATTTTGATTTCGTCATTGAGATGATGTGGATGGTAAATTCATTTATGGGTAATTCTCCACATGGTCAAGAAAGGGCTTTTTCGTCTAGGTGGTTAGCGTACTCAGTAGAGAAACTTTAGCGAGCGAAGTTAATTTGAAATTGAGCATTGTAAAGACCTTGTGATAATCACTTCGTCATATGCCCCCAGGAAGTGCGTATTGGTTGACACACAAGAAGGTCTTGCGCCCCCATTAGATGGATAACTTTATGCCTATGAAGGAGTATCGCTCGATGTTCCCAACAGGGCCCCTGCTAGTGGAGGAGGATAGATCAGTGAAGCAGAAGAATGAGAAGAAGAGGAAGATCCTGAAGAACGTGAGTTTGCTGAGGATGCTAATGAGGAGGAAGAGTAGAAGAGTAGCGTTAGAGCAGTAGTAATAGTGAGAGTCTATAGTTTCCAAATAAAGAGTGTCTATTAGATCGTTTTGGTTGTTACTTGCAGTTGTGTGTGACGTGAGCTGTAGTTTTTCCTATAGCATTATGTTGCAATCATGTCATGAATCTTTATTTGAGTAATTCAGTGCTTCTGTTGTTAGTTTTTTGGCTAAGTATTTGTTTAGTTTAGGATTGCCCCTAGTTTATTTCCTTTAGACGAGTTTACCTCTTATCTTTGCTTTTTCCCTTTTCCTCTTGCCAATCACCATGAGATGGATTATCTGGTTGAAGGAAGTAAGAGGGTCCGAGGATTCAAAAAAATCCTCAGGGTCTGAAGTAAAGCCAGCATAGCAGTTGCTGTAGTATAATTTTGTACTACTTTCTTCTTGGTTAATCTTTAATTGGAAGGCGATTGTTGGTTATGCAGTTACCTCACATCATTCTGGAAAATTCAGGAGTGAGTGTTCCTCTTTCCTAAGGGCTGGAGCAGTTGTTCTTTGGAAGTAGTCGTTTAGCTCGAGAATGTGGAAAGAGTGTGTTCGACATAATGATTATGAAGAGGTGCAGAGTACTACCCACCAAGGAAACTACAAGCAGCTAGGGTTAGCCTTTTGGAGTTACTCATTGGACAATGATTAGTTCAATCTAGTAAAGATTTAAGTGAGATTGGAAGTCATTTCAGAGTAATGGGAAGGATTTATGATCACCAAAACATAGGCAACGAGATCGGGGGTGTGCCTGTCATTAGAGGTTTTCACTAATGTTCTATCAGAAGGTATTTCAGAAGCATCGCCAGATAGTGAGTTAGAGTTCCCAATTCAATTAGTATCTGGTACCTCGCCAATATCTACGAGACCGTACCATATGCCTTTTAATGAGTTAGCAAAGCTGAAGAAGCAGATGCAGGAGTGGCAAGGAAAAGGTTATGTTAGAAAACAAATATAGCAGTCAATGTATGTGTGTGGATTACCAAGCAACTCAATAAGGTTACTATCAAGAATAATTATCCTTTACCTAGAATTGATGATTTGTTTACTCAGCTTAAAGGAGTTGGAGTGTTTCCAAGGAGTGATTTGAGATCAGGATATCTTTAGCTGAAAAATTTGCCAAGAAGATGTTCCCAAGACAGTATTCTCTACTTGTTATGGTTTATATGAGTTCATAGTGATGTCTTTTAGGTTAACCAATGCCCCATCCTATTTCATGTATTTGATGAATAAGGTGTTCAACGAGTATTTGGACAAATTTGTCATTGTATTCATCGATGATGTTTTCCTTTGTTCCAAGGATGAGAAAGAACATAAGTAACACTTAAGGCTAGTATTGCAGAAGCTCAGAGAGCATAAGCTTTGTGCCAAGCTCAGCTAATGTAATCTTTGGATGAAGGATGTTGCTTTCCTAGGCCATGTTATGACAGCAGATGGTGTTGCAGTCGGTCCCAAAAATAATTAAGGATCCACTTAACTGGAAGTCACCTACATCGGTGCCACAAGTCAGAAGTTTTCTTGTCATGGTAGGTTATTGTCATCGCTTCACTGAAGGATTTTTCAGTGTAGGAAGGCTACTTACACAGTTGTTGAAGAAGGTTTAGAAGTTTGTTTGAATGCCAGAGTGCAAGAAGGGTTTTCATAAATTGAAGGAGTGTCTGACCACTGTACTAGTGTTAGTTTTTCCAGATATTAATAAGGATTTTGAGATTTATTGTGATGCCTCCCGCAAAGGCTGGAGTGTGCATTGATGCAAGACAGAAAAATAGTAGCATATGATTCACGTCAATTGAGACCACATGAAGAAAATTATCCTACGCATGATTTAGAGTTAGCATCTGTGGTGCATATTTTGAAAATTTGGTTCCATTATCTTATGGGTAATTTATGAGATCTATACGGATCATAAGAGTTTAAAGTATACCTTTACCCAAGCTGATCTTAATCCAAGGCAAAGAAGATGGTTGGAATTAATAAAGGGATACAATGTTGGGATTCATTATCACCCAGGCAAGGCTAATGTGGTAGGTGATACGTTGAGCAGAAAGAATTACTACAATACTATGATGGTCAAGGAAAGTCAGGTAGTTTTACATAAGGAATTTCATAAACTTAGTTTAGAGTTGGTTGAAGAAGGATACCTAGCTACAAATGGAACTACAACCGATTTTGGATGCTCAGGTTTGCCAAGCACAAGCTAATGATGTGGGTGTCGAGAGAACCAAGGCTAACCTGAGGAAAGGTAAAGCTTTAGGTTTCAGAGAGGATGAATATAATATCTTGTGGTTCAAGGAGCGCTTGTGTGTACCAAGTAAAAAGGATCTTAAGAAGTTGTTGCTCAAAGAAGCTCATGAGTCTTTGTATTCGATTCATCAAGGTAGTACTAAGATGTATCAGGATATCAAAGATAAGTATTGGTGATCCAGTATGAAGCGAGAGATAGTAGAGTATGTTGCACTTTGTGATGTGTGTTAGAGGGTCAAAGCTGAGCATTAGAGGCTAGTAGGTTTGTTGCAACCATTGAGAATTCCTAAATGAAAGTGGGAGGAAGTTGGTATGGACTTTATTACAGAATTACCTAATACAAAGGAAGATTTTGACTCAATTTGGGTAATTATGGATCATTTATCGAAAGACTCTAACTTCATTCCAGTCAAGAGAACTTATGCAGGTGATGAGCTGGCAGATTTGTATGTGGCAAGAATTGTAAGTCCCATGGGGTGACTAAAAGGATCGTGTTAGATTGTAGATCATAGTTTACGTTTCGATTCTAGGAAAGTTTCCATGAAGCCATTGGTACTCATCTGAATTTCAGTATAGTGTAACATCCCTAGACAGATGGGCAGACTGAGCATGTGAATCTGATTCTTGAGGATAAGCTAAGAGCTTGTGTGTTAGACTATAGAGCCAAGTGGGACATGTGTGCCTTTTTGCAGAGTTCTTCTATAAGGTAGAAAATGCAGAACCCCTCTTAACTGGAAAGAGATTGGGGACAGTCAAGTCTTTGGTTTGGAATGTTTAAAAGAAGCCGAGGAGGAAGTTCATCTATTTCAAGAAAGTTTGAGGGTAGCTCGGACTAGACAGAAAAGTTCTGCAGATAACCGTCATCAAGATTTGAGTTTTGAGTCAGATGAATATGTGTCTCTCAGGATTATGTCATTTAGAGGAGTTAAGAGATTTCAGCTGAAAGGTAAGTTTGCACCAAGATATGTTGAACCATTTGAGATTTTTAAGCATAAAGGGAAGATTGCTTATCAATTAGAGCTACTTTTGTCTTTCGGTGGGATACATGATGTCTTCTAGGTGTCGCAGTTGTAGAAGTGTTTACATGTGCCAGAAAAGCTAGTGATTGTGGAAGTCATTGATCTTCAAGAGGATCTTACTTACAAGGAGCACCCCATCAAAATTCTAGAAGTGTCAAAGTGTATGACGAGGAGTAAGGTCATTCGCTTTTGCAAGGTTCAGTGTAGCAATCATTCTAAGGAGGAAGCAACCTGGGAGCATAAAGAGGATCTCAGAACGGAATTTTCAAACCTATTTCTTTGGTAAGCCTGAATCTTGGGGGTCAAGATTCTGTTCAAGGGTGAGATTCGTACCATCATATTTTTCAGTGTATTTTTGAAGTTTTAAAATAAAAATAACCATTTGGATTTTTCTTGAATTAATTAAAGCTTAATTTAAAATTTTAGATATTAAAAATATTTAATGTTACTAAGTTAAACTTTAATTAATTCCAAAATTGTTTTATTTGTGTTCCTTGTACTGTAAGGAATTATTTTGTATTTTCTTGGATTTTTATGGTTTTATTTGCTATTTAATCCTATATCTAAAATTCAGAAATCTCTAGAAATTCTGAAAATCATTGTGGGACGAACATCTATTCCTTAGGCCCAGTCCACTTTCTTCTCCGGCCCGACCCGCCAACCCTGTGTGTACGCGTCGCCCATCCACCAGCCCGCTTGCATCCACGTCGTCCGTCGTCTTTACCTCTCCGAGTCACCACCATGCGGGTACCCGTCGTCTTCCTTGGCCTCTCCTTCCTCCCGTCTCTCACATGGACTGCGTCACCGTGCCGACTTCGGCCTCCTTCACCCACGTATAAAAAGGGAGCCGCCTTGCCGTAGAACTCACCTCGAGCTGCCCTACCCTTTTCCTCACGTCGTGCCATCGAAGTCGTCAGGATTTCTGCAAAGCCGTCATCGCCCTTCCTTAACTCCACTGAGTGATTACTCGAGTTTTGGAGGACCATCTGTCATTGACCTGCGCATCAGCTTTGCACCATCCTACGCCATCTTTTCCATGTCGCGTCGGGGCTGCTTGACACCAGAGGTAAGCTGCAGTTCTTCGTTCATCCAATTCTCACTTCTCACTTCTCACCATCGGTCCTCTCCGTTGACCTTCGACCCCCGTGCTGCCCAATCCGTTCCGCTCAGCGAGTCCCTCTTAGCGAGGGGATGCTGAGGCTACCCTTGCTCCGCCACCACTCACCGCCGTTGCTGTCGCTGGAGTCAATCACTGCCAGCCGTCTGATCTATCTCATGCAAGTCCGATCAGTCAGCACCTAGGGTCCTGCCACATTAGCGCAGTGGTCTGATGTTTGCCACACAGCAGCGACGTCAACACCAGTCTGCCACGTTATTCCACTGTAATATTGCCACATCATCATGACACGTCCGTTTTCCACCTCAGTGTAATCATGCCGTAGTGCCATGCCCTATCACCTTCCGCGTGTCATGCTAGTTAGGTGCCACATCACCGCTACCTCATCAAATCTTGCCGCATGTCTGCACAGTCAGCCTGCCACGTAAGTTTCGGTGCCACAACAGCCCTATCCCTGATCCAGTGCACTGTTTAGTACACCGAGTCCATGGGAGACCATACTATTCCATAGACCAAGTCCACAACACAGTAGCCTTTTACAATTTTCAGTATTCCCTTAGCCGATTAATTTTCCAAGAGTCGTTCTTCTCCGTCCTAGCTCTGATTGACCCGATTCTTCTTCCTAAATTCACGTAGAATTGACCTCTACCTTTTGGTTCTAGTTATGCAGTTTTTGGATCTTATTCGGATTTTATTTGTATTTCGATCGTTTTATCTCTCGTTAGATAACGTCTTCGAAGGGGCAGAAGCTGGACCATAAGATCAAGAGTTGGTAACTGAGCAAAGACAAGACAAGTCATGGCTTTTGTTCAGGTTGAACCTAATTTTTAATTCTATTATTTATTATTTTATTTTAAATTACCATGCATTGCTAGTTTAATACAAACCTTTGTACCTGTAGTTATTTACCAACTTGGTTAATCCCTCACTTGATAAATTGAATGATGTAACATCCCAAATTCTAGGTCATGCAAAAATAAAGAAAATTTTAAACTTTTTGAATGCAATTAGTATCTTTGGCTCTTTACTGGAGTTTCTTTGGACAATTTGATTTTGAAAAATCAAAAGTGCATGAAATATAAATCAAATTGAATCCAAATCAGATAAGTATAACTAAATTCAACAAGAAGTCTTCTAAGATTTTTCTAGAAAAATCGAGAGAAGATAAAACTCTAAGAAACATACGCAATCATCAACTCTATGTCAGGAGCATTCGCAAAGATTTTCGTAGATCTTTCGAGTACCTCTCATGAGTAATTGAAATGCCCAAAACCTCTCATATCACCTCACATTTCTCTCCCTCTCCCTACCATGTGGGGCCTGAGCGTAGAGATCGTCTTCCACATCATGCACCCTCGCCAGCTCTGCCATGGTCGTGGCTCGAGCTGCCCCTGGTTTTAGACGTCGTGCCCACGGTTTCTCCTCTGTTGCTGCCAACTCCGCCTACCCGTCACCTCAAACGCGACGCATATCTTCAACCTTGTTCCCGTCCTCGCCTCACGTTCCATGGCGAATTTTTGACCGTGTTCGCGAGAACTTGCACCCAGCCCTCAGCCTTCCTATTGTTGAAAACAATTGCTTCGCGTATGACCACAAGCGATGATCATAATTCAAGTTTCCCTTTGGACTGCTCCAAACGTACGCAAGTTGCTGATCAGACTGGTCCGAATGTCTTCAACGCCGATCGGATAGGTCCGAACGTTTTCTATTCACTTGATCACACTGGTCCGAACGTCACCTCTTCTACCATCCCAAACGGTGATTTCGATAGCTACGATAGAGACAACACAATAATACGAAGTCTTTGGTGGTGCTCAAACCGATGCACCTTTTCTTTTGGTTTTCTCCTCTATTTATACACAAGATTACATGTTAAACATAGACAATACTTCTACATATCCGAACATGACTCATATACTTAAACGACTCTGAAACCTGAAATTATATTTCTAAATTGTCTCGGACTCGACTCGATTCAAACTCGAAAATGGATTTGACAGGATTAGTTCCAACACCAGTGCCTATAAAACCCCTCCGACAGTACCATTTTCTCCTCAACTCGCCATCTCGATCTCTTGCACACAATCCTTGAGCACTTCGCTCTCTGGAACGTCAAGAAACCGAAGTCATACACGATGCCGACGAGCATGCCACCGTGTGCTAACTTCTCTAGTGAGCTTCTCTCCTCCCCAATTCAGCCACAATGTGCCTTTCTCGTCCTTATGAACCCTACTCATTTGATCAACCTTTCATTTCATGAAGTATATCACTCGAACTAGGCCTTCTCCTTCATCTTCGACCAGGACGCTGCCGTCAAACCTTTCTCTCTCCGGTGAGCCGTACCTCAACTCCTTCCACCCATACATCCGTATTCATGCAAGCAAGCTCATGCGCATCCTCATTTTCTGTAGCTTCTCTTTTTATCGGAATTTGATATCACTGAGAACCTCCTCTTCACCACCAGCAGAGTCTCCGACGTCAACCTCCTTCGCTCCTTCTCAAGCGCCGCCCTCGCCTCCTGTGAGCTCCTCCTCTCTTGTAAAATAATAATAATAACAAAGAGAACTAAAGTAATCAAAATCAAAAAGAGAATTAAAGTAGTCAAACTTGTAAAGGGAACCGTAGTAGTCGAAGTTGAGAAAAGAACCGTAGCAGTCGTTGTTGAAATCATCGACCGCTGCCATTGTCAAAATCTTCGACCACATCCTGAATCGAGATCTTTGGCCACTACCGTGTCAAACTCTTCGACCGCTATTATGTCGAAATCTTCGACCACTGACGTTGTCGAAATCTTCAACCGCTTGCATGGTCATGATCATTGACCATTAGCGTGGTCGTGATCTTTGATCGGTGGCGTGGTCATGACCTTCGACCACAGTAGAGCATTGAAATCTTCGACCCCTGTTGTGTTGAACTCTTTGACCACTGCCGCATCGAAGTCTTCGACCGCTGACATTGTCAAACCCCTTCGACCGCAGTCGGTGTCGAAACCTTTGACCACTGCGGTACTCATAATCCTTGACCTCTAACAATAGTCGTAAACCACAGTACCAGTTCTGTGTGGGCGGTACAACCGGAGTTGCGGTTGGATCGAAGTGGCCAAAGACCTGTGTGGTCAAAGTGTCGTGGTCGGTAGTTGGTAGTCAAAACCTATAGTAGATCGGTTGTAAGTACATTAGATCGGTCATAAGTATAGTAGACCAGTCATAAGTATAGTAAATCAATAGTCGTAAACAATAGTAAATCATAGTCTTCTTGATTGTACAAAAATATTGTAGTCTTGTCTCTGTTTATTTGGCTCTTGTTTGTTGTTATCTGGATTTTATCAGATAGATGACTCTGCACCAAACAATGTTGAGAACTCATCGAAAGCATTGTCTGACAAACAAGAGCATGGAAAGCACCACCCCCTTTGACCATGTCGATCCCAATATTTCAATTATTATAATTTTTTTTTGCAAAATGTATTATGCAAGCGTGTATGTTCCATTAAAACTGCTATACTGTGAGCGATGGTAGTTATGACCACTCGAATGCATTAAACCTTCCTTACAGATTTGATATCCCCACTATTGTAACCCTTAGGACATGGTCAGACATAGCTAATATCAAAAATTTAGGGTGTATAATTTGAGTACATGTTCTAGATGCTTAGCCAACCACAAGTTTACGCTAAGTTTGAATCTTCAAACAAGTCTACGCGTGGGAATGATGGTTTCAAAATGTTGGACCAGAGAAGGAACCTCTATTAGTTTGGTATAAAACCAAATGAAAATCTAGTTTTTGGACGCGGGCAAGTTATATAGTAATCTGTCAAATGTGAGAGGGAATCTCACATGTATATAGGGGAGATTCTTGCCCGAGTCAATTAAGGACCGAATGATATTGCCGCACATCTAAGTCACACCGTAAAACCATATGTGCCACATGGGCTCTAGCATTTAGCTGATTAAGTTTTCTAGCTCTAGCCTTGCATTGTGTTAGGCACAAATGCAGTAAGGGCACTCTAACTAGGTTTGCTTGTAGGGGCTCCCTTCACCAAGGTGTTAGGGCCAAAACTTGCTAATACAACAGTGAATGCCCACTTGGGGGATGGACCTAAGTGAGGGTTTTCACTTAGGGGCATACCTAAGTAAGGATTCAAATGCTCTCTTATGGGTGTACCTAAGAAAGGTTCGATGTTCATTGGGCTGGTGCAAGGTGAGGATTAGATAACCTAAAGGCTACATGATAATCAACTTTTGTCACACGCCAAAGGAAGTGTGTAGTTGCCGATAGTATAATTGATTATCTCGTGTGGGTAAAGCTGTACAACCTCTGCATAGTGTTAAAAAAACTATTTAAATATCCTTGCTCATGGTCATGAGCAAGCTTGGATGTAGCTATAAAGGGTATAGTTTTCCTTTTCAAATCTGTTTCACTGAACATATGGGATGGCATTTATGCGTCTTCCATGTGTCATGCCTATGGGTGAGAATTGTACGATGTTCTCAGCCCAGGAAAGCTGTGAATGAATATGATATACTATTATCAAAGTTGTATAAATGTTATTTCATTACATGTCAAATGCTACTTACAATTTCGTTTGCAAATTATTACTTATCGATATTGCAAAAATAAAATCTGCTTTATGCTGAAAATAACTTAGTATAGAGCCTCATCCTTTAACAGCCTTGCATATATGTAAAATTTTGCAATACACTACAAGTCTTGCTGAGTATATAATGTACTCAACCTTGCTTAAATTATTGTTGATCAGAGAATGAAGATTACATGCCCAATGATGCATATTTTGCCCCTAGCACCGGGAAATTTGACGAGGGGTCCTTCTAGGGTTTGACTCTAATCGGTTACCTATGGGTTATGATGGCAAATCGTTGGATACTTTTGTTATTAGACTTCCATTGAATTATGTTGAAGACTCTGTTGTTATTTGGCTGGTAGACCTATGTGTACAACTCTTTTATGCCTCGCTTATATATATACATCACCCTTTTTGTTGTAAACTATTTATGTGCGATGTGTATAGATGTGATCTCAGTGATGTAAATGTGTGTACTAGCTATTGATCATAGGATGAGTGTAGAACACATATGGCAACTACGGGCAATGCCGTGCCCAGGGTGCCCCACAAATGCCATGATTACATTGTCACCATAGAATGAGTAATTATCTAGTGATGCAATACTATTATCCACATTGGTTGTATGTTTAGTATGCTTACCCATGCTTGTAGTATGTTGGGCTCATCATCACATGCTAATTAATTAATTAATTTTGACTTAACGAGATATCAAATCGTGGTGGTCAGTCACAGTTATAAATTTTATGTACCATGACATGGGTAGTACATTGGGCTCACCATCACACGCTAATTAATTAATTAATTTTAACTTAATGAGATATTGAATCATGGTGGTCAACCACAGTTATAAAATTGGTGTACCGTGACATGGATAGTGTCATTGGTGTTGGTTATACAAAAATGGCTTTCACTTGGGTGAGTGATTATGCAGTAAAGGGGAAAGTGTGGTCAGCACTTCTAGGATGTGGATGTTTCGCCTGGGTAATATCTAAGGACTTAACTTCGTGCGCCATTGATATGAGCCTTATTGTATAACCACATGTCTAGTATGGGATAGACCAGACTAATTAATTTGTGATGTTTCAATTTTGATTTCATCATTGAGATGATGTGAATGGTAATTTCATTTATGGGTAATTCTCCACATGGCGCAAGAGGGAGCTTTTTTTGCTAAGTGGTTAGTTTACTCGGTAGTGAAATCTTAGCGAGCAAAGTTAATTTGAAATTGAGCATTGTCAAGGCTTTGTGATAATCACCTTATTGCATGCCTTAGTAAGCGTGTATTAGCCGACATGATAAGTGTATTGTCTCATGTGGGTAAAGTTGTGCAATCTCTGTAGAGTGTTAAACTATTCAAATAGCCGTGTCCATAGTTATGAACAATGCTCAGTGATTTCATGTGAGGGTTAGGTTTTTCCTAAATTTTACTTTGGCTAGAAAGTAGGTTGGTTGAGAGGTAACTGACTTGTTGAGTACTCTATGTACTTATGGCTATATCTATATTTGCTCAGTTGTTGAAAAAGAGCCATATCAGCTAGATAATTACCTATGGGCATATTGAGTGGCTACTACGTTTTTCATTATGTTTCTGCTACCGGTTTTATTGGAGCCTTTTAGGCTATTATTTGTAAACTTGGCTTTGGCTATAAGGTTGCAACTATGATAATTAACAATATTTGAGTCTTTTCTTAGCTAATTGTGGTCATGGTTGATATTTTATCTATGTTTCCACGGTGTGCACTAGCATGTTCCTGGACTAGCGTAGAATACATAGAGTCTGAATTTGCATATTCGGGTCTCAACATGATACACCTTGTCGTTGCCCGTCATGTCCACAACTGGTAGCTCCTGCTCTGGTTTCTTGTCTTTCCAACTTGTAACCACTCCATTAGCCTTTGCCATCTTTTGGTAGCACCTTGATCGTTCTGGACCTTAGTTCTCCTAGCTTAGTCCCGATTCTCTCACTCACCATGATGTAGTTCCAGAGTCTTTCGCATCAAAGCATCTCTGCATGCATTTACACGTAGCCTGTAATGCCCAATGACATGTTGTCCTGTCTTCACACATTCAGACTCTCTCGAATCGTCTCTATGTGCATCGGGCTTGTCACTCCGCACACCACATGTACCAACTTGCCTCTTCACGATCCATGTCTTTCATGTGCATCCTACTTGAGTGACCCACGTAGGCTCTCTCGGACTTACTTACCCGCACAGACCTCAGCTCTCCCGCCTAGTCCCGATCCCTTACCATCGATCGCTAACGTTCTCCAAGTCACCTGCACATCCAAGACTAAGCAACCATCCCAAGCACAAGTTCCATGCACATGATTCATGTTAGTCAAAATAATATACCATGCAAGACAACACAACACAATTAACAACACCCATGCCGTACACCCACTCAAACCACTAAAAAACAACTCTCATTGTTCTCTAGTCGCAGCCACCGGTCTGACCGCTCTCCCAATAGTGGTTAGACTACACCAGTTAGAACGGCTGATCTAATCGGCCCATTGGTGTAACCGCATCTTAATGCCAGTCACATCGCCCAACTTTATTCTAGTCCGACCGTCATGCAACAGGTGGTTTGTCCTCACTTGCCCAACCCTAAAACACGCTCTCTAGAAAAAGCAATCACCAACTAGAATCCGATCAACCGTACTGGCTGTCAGATCGTCAACCAGAGTTTGATCGTACCGGTGGTCAGGCTGTCAACCACCAGTCAGTCAAACCGTCCTTGATAGATAGAAAAACTGAATTTTAGAAAATTTTCAAAAGTTAAATTCAAATCTTGACATGTCTTATGCAACAAAGGCAAATAGTCTCGGACACCATGGGTGACCTTAGCACGATGTTGCATTTATACTAATATAAAAAGCACCAGTTTGATTAAACCATTTGTCACCCAACCACATTAATACCCTCCTCTCCTATTGTTAGATCAACATAATCCAATGGCTAAAATTATAAGTTGGTCCTACCATCTGAATACCTACAATGTTTATTCAGTTCATCTAACGTCCACGATTGCAAGTTGGTCTTGCCAATCCTGCCGCACGCTGCGTTGACCCACCCCCTAGAAATCACACCCCCATATCACACTCGCAATCCATCCGCCGGTCCTCCCGCTCCGCTCCCGCTCCATCCGTACCCTCCAACCCGACATCGCCCATGACCCACTATGCCAGCACAACACATCCATGCCTCCACGAACACAAGGTCTGTGATGTCGTCCCCCATCTTCTTGAATTTAGTTGATTGTGGAAAATAAGGTCAACCACGACTCTTTGACCATAGAACTTCGACCATGGCTCTTCAACCATGGGACATCCACCACGGGCGTTTGATCACAGCGCATCGACCATGAGACATCGACCATCACCTTGACCACGGTCCTTTGACCACTTCTTCGACCACGGCACTTCAACCGCTTCTCCGACCACGACACTTTGACTGCTTCTCCGACCACGACACTTGGACCACGGTGCGTCAACCACGGGAGTATGACCATAGCGCCTCTACCATAGGACTTCAACCATGGCACCTTGACCAGGTCCTTTGATCGTTTCTCTGACCACAACACTTTGACCGTGTCTCCAACCATGGCACTTCGACCAACCTTTTCTCTAACCGCGGTCCTTTGACCACAGCGCGTCGACCATGGGACTTTGACAACGGCTGCACGACCATGGGACTGGGACCACAGCGTCTCGACCACGAGACTAGGACCATGACGCCTCGACCACGGGACTGGGACCATAGCGCCTCGACTACGAAACTTCGAGCATGGCTCCCCGACCACAGGATTGGGACCACAGCTCCTTGACCATGGTCCTTTGACCGCTTCTCTGACCATGGCCCTTTGACTGCTTATTCGACCACGGCACTTGGACCGTTTCTTCGACCACGACACTTCGACCGCTTCTCCGACCACGGCACTTCGCCCGCTTCTCGACCATGGTCCTTCGACCATGGCGCATCGACCACTTCTCTGAGCATGGTCTTCCAACCACGGTGCGTCGACCACGAGACTGTGAACATGTCGCGTCAACCACGGGACTTCGACCATGGTGCGTCGACCACGGTCCTTCAACTGCTTCTTCGACCATGGCACTTCGACCACTTCTCTGACCACAGTCCTTCGACCACGGTGCATCGACCGCTTATCCGACCATAGTCCTTTGACCACGGCACTTCAACCACATCTCTGACCATGGTCCTTTGACCACGGCGCATCGACCACATCGCCTCGACCACGGGACTTCCACGACAGTGCCTCAACCACTTCTCCAACCACGGTCCTCCGACCACGACTCCTCGACCATAGTCCCGCGACTGCTTCTTTGATCATGGCATTTTGACTGCTTCTCTGACCACAGCGCATCGACCACGGGACTTCGACCCCGTTGCGTCGACCTCGGGACTTCGAGCTTGGCGCATCGACCACGGGACTAGGACCACGGCATCACGACCACGATGCCTCGACCATGGTCCTTTGACTGCTTCTCTGACCACGGACCTTTGACCGCTTCTCTAACCACGACTCTTTGAACGCTTCTTGACCACGGTACTTTGACTGCTTCTCGACCACGGCACTTCGACCGCTCCTCTGACCATAGTCCTTTGACTGCTTCTCCGACCATGAGACTTTGACCACGGCTCCTTGACCATAGGACTTCAACCACAACTCCTCGACCATGGGACTTGGACCACGACGCCTCGACCACGGCGCATAGATCACGACACTTTCACTACTTCTCTGATCACAACACTTCAACTGCTTCTTTGACCACGGTCCTTCGACCGCTTCTCTGACCATGGCATTTCGACTGCTTCTCCGACCACAACACTTTGACCACTTCTTGACCATGGTCTTTCGACCACAGCGCGTCGACCGCTTCTCCAACCATGGTCCTCTGACCATGGCATGTTGGCCACGGGACTTCGACCACGGCGCATGTTGATCCCCGGAGCAACAACTTCGAAATCCTCTGTGTAAATCGCACTAGTCTAGGATCAGTTAGTGCACATAGTGATAACAGGGATACATCTCAAGCACGATGACAAACTTTATTTAACTGAATATGGGTCTGAAGGCCAAAGTTTACATCAACAGCCCGTAGGCCAAAATTAAATATAATAGCAGTGAAAAATAAAAGCAAAGCAAAGGAAGCCCAACAAGCCTGCCCACAAGCAAACATCAGTAAGACACGGCCTATATATCTTGATCCTCACCGAAGTCAAAGAAGGCATCCTCTGGAAAAAGATGATTTAAGCAACATCATCATATAAAGTACTCCACAAGTTACACCAGGAGATTTAACAGAGTTAATACATACATAAGGATTGACAAAGAAAGATTTAGTAAGGTTAATTGAGCGTAAAGAGAAATTGAAGTAAATACTATAAGTAGATCCAAAAGCTGAACTTGATACAATAGATAGAAGTAAGATTTTAACAAAATAATATTGTTAGTGCAGGCTCCAACCAAGCATCAACCTAATCACGAGTATCCCACCCAGACCATCTTTCTCCAAAAAGATTCCAACAATTTCCATCAAAACCAGTTTTTGAAAAAGAAAGTTTAATCCGTGAAAAGCTTTACTCGGCATACCCTTGACTATGGGCATGGCTATCTAGGATAGTTTTATAATCTGCAGGGGTTAAACCTTAGTGTTGACTTGGCCAGATTGAAGGCTTTGCATTATAAAGGCATTGTCATGATCTCCTCGCTGCACACCAAAGGAAGCGTGTTTATCCGGTGGCAATATGGAATGATCATGTCTTGCGGGTTAAGCTATACAATCTCTACAGAGTGTATAATCTATCCTAGATAGCCGTGCCAATGGTCATGGGCAAGCTGAGTAAAGTTTTTCACAGATTAGACTTTGTTTTCAAAATGGTTTTACAAACTGCGTATGGATGGATGGAATCTGTATGAGATCTTTTTGGGAAAGATGGTCCGGGTGGGATGCCCGTGGTTAGGTTAGTGTTTGGTTGAAGCCTGCACTAACGATATTATTTTGTTAAAATCTTGTTTCATCTATTGTATCAAATTCAGCTTTTGAATCTACTTACAATATTTACTTGAATACTCTATGTACTCACATGCTACACTCAAAACAAATATCAAAGGATTATGAAATCAAGGAGGCGATTATGACTATTTCTTGTGTGGCTACGATGAAGGACACCCAGAGTATTTGGTTGCACTACCCTAGTCAATTGCCTATGGTGTATAGATGGGTCATCGTTAGAGCTTCATTTTGCTTCCACTGTGTTTAGTAAGTTTGAGAGATCTTGTAACCTCAATTGTAATAAAGTGGCCAAAAGACATGTACTCTCTATTATTGTAATAAAGTGTTATTGGTTATGTAATCATCACTATTTGACTATGTGCACTAGCTTTGATCTGATACTAGTGCGGTGATACATAGAGGATTCAGATTCGAAAATCCTGTCCTAACACAAAAGTATTAGACTTGTCACGTTGCTTAGGCATTTTGACAAGATCAAAGTGACCAGTTCCCCTGGTAGCACTGATGGCAGGGGCGAGGTGTCTTCTTCCATCCGGTCGATCTCGCTGGTCTCAAAGACTGGCGAGCCCGGATAGAGGACGACGATGAAGAAGCGTTGTGTTTCATGGTGTGGATGCATGTGTCCATGTCGAGATCGATGTAGTCAGATAGATCGAACCAGTTTTCCTCGTCCCAAGTTCCTGCCATAATCACATGGACGATGTTGACAAAAGATAGCAGAGAATAACACTTGCTAATGAGGAACTTGAAGAACTTACCGCCTTCTATCGACGATCAAGTCGTCGATCTTACGAATATGTGAGAAAGGAGGCTGGATTCCTTGGAATGATCTCAGCGAGAGAAAGGGGATGATCTTTATTGCTATGAACTGGTTGCAAAAGGCATTTAATTAGCCCTAATCTATAATCTTCCCACTACTCAAAAGATATTGTTCTCTGAATTCTTCTCTCGTTGTTCTCTTGTCAACCTTTAAATATCATTGAAGTGGTGACAATTATCCATCTGAGGGGACGCCTTGTGGAATCACCATATTAATAGTGTATGTATCTTTGATTGCATGATATCATTCTGCCAACGTGTTCGAGGATGAGTCTAGCTCCGCTCGTTTCAACTTCAGCTACTGACTTTTAGTTCATTATTTTTTTATTTCATTTTTTTAGGTTTTTAGCTTTTTGGGCTTTTTTGCCTTTTCTTTTTTTCTCGTATTCCCTCGCATTGTTTGTAGTGAGCTAACCTGTTTTTTTTTCTATTTTCTATTTTTTTAAATTTAATTACGTCAAATAAACCACCAGCAGTTACACTAAAAAATAAATCAGTTACAGCAGTAAAAGCTATAAAACATCGCTAAACTGACACCACCTGATGGATTTTTAGCGAGAGTAGACCAGGTTGATGGCTCTAAATTAGAAACCGAATCATCACATAGCTGAGCAACCTGCATGATTCATCTGAAATAGCCATCGTGCCTCCGTACCACCCACCCCACCGAGCTACTTTGGTGCCAGACTGGCCCGCGCGTGGACGAGCCAGGCACGGCACGGTTCGATTGAACTGGGAATGTCAGTTATTGGGTTCAGTGCATCCATCCGTCCTGACGCTGGTACAGACAAGCCATCGCTAGCAAGCAGGAAATCAAATGAGCAATTAGTATTATTGCTGACTCAGCAACCAATCCAGCTGGGCCACTCCACTCGAATTGCGCGGAGCGTGGCTGCGAGTCACACGCACCACAAGCGAGCGCTGCCTGCGCACAAAGAATCCAATAACACCTTGGTTGCATTGAGGCACGCACCACGCGAGCAAAACGTGCCCCTTGCTCTACCCCGAAGCTTCCTTCCTCGTGAGTCATGCATTTCTGCTCCACGCACGCCCTCTGGCAGACAAGTCGCCATCGTTCTAGCCCTCCTTTTGTTACCGAGAAGAGGAGAGAGAATCTTCCTCATGCATCGCATGGCATTGCATCAGCATCAATTCCATCTCTGTCGCTCATGACTCATCGATGACATTGCCACCAGAGGGGCATCTTCTTTTTTGCCGCGACTTATAATTTTTAGTTAAAATTTTTTAATTTTAGCTGTTTATGATAGAGATTATAGAGAGATACTTGTTTGTGATTTTAGTTGATACAGATGTTACACTTTTAACGTATACTACAATTAGCTTGTAGATCTTGTTCTGAAAAAATACTTTATTTAAAAATTAGTTGCTAAAGTAAAAATTAAAAACCACTTTTAAGAGCTGTAAACAACAGGTCCTAGCTCATCATGCTCTTTTCTTTTCCCAGGGAATAATTGGAGACGAGTTTTCTAATACGCACAACAACTCCAGCTGCTGTTAGCGCTCCTACCCTGTTCTGCTCTGCTCTGTCCTTACGAGCTTTGACCGAATCAGATCAGCATATAATTAATTAATATTCTCCTGTTCGGCCGACAGGGGACGGCTTACGGCCCATCTGATGTGTGCGTGCGTGAGTCCATAAATATCATCGTTCCCTCTTTGTAACTTTTATATCATTGATCAATTTATTATTTTAGAGAGAAATTAGGTGCCATAATGTATTTTTTTAAGTTTTGACACATAGTTGCAATCTAGAGAGAAATTAGGCGTTTTTAACTCTATTGTTCTTATAATTCTTTATGTTTTGCAGGAGTGGTGACACGTCTACTTTGTGTGGTCGGGTAGATGGGATCACGAGCGTGTGTTTGTACGAATTCTTTTGTTGTAGGTTGTTGTTTTGACAATGGTTGGCGCCATCGATTCATCAAGATCGGACATCCCCGTATCAGGAGGTGTGGTTGCTGTCAGAGAGAGATATATGATGATAACTAATCTTAGTTGTTGTCAGTGGAAGATAATCGTAGGAACAATTATGTAGCGTTTGTTGTCAGAGATACAGGGCCAAAACATCATACTGTTTGGGATGGATAAAGTACATATTTTATCCATCGCACGGGGAAGTTCCTTGAAAGTAGGCCCTCACATCAGTTTATAAAATCTCCGAATAGTCTCCTTGTAAAATCCTGATTTTCTGAGCCTTTTTAAAGTTTTTAAAATAAAATTCACCATTTAGATTTTTCTGGAATTAATTAAAACTTGAATTAAATTTTAACTAAATAAAGGATTTAATATGACTAAGTTAAACTTCAACATTTGCTGAAAGTATTTTTATTTAGGTTCCTTGTGTTTCAAGGAATTTTCTGAAATTTTCTGGGATTTTTCGAATTTATTTGCTATTTTCTAGAGGTCAAAAGAATTTATTTGAATTTCTAAAATAAAAAATCCCTCAAAATTCCTAAAGGCCTTCGGGCCGAATCCTTAAAGCCAACCATCCTTCTGTCTCAGCCCAGTCCATGTGGGTCGTCCGATCGGGCGCCGCCACGAGTCGGCCATCCGGCTTGAGTTCACCTCAGCTACCGGATCTCGTCGTGCGCCACGTGTCATCCATCCGATTGGCCAGGCCCTGTTCATCATCGTCCTCGAGCTGGACTCTGCCGCCGTTCGCGTCTGACATGGCCTCAGCGTCTGTGCCGTGTACGCCATGGTCACCTCGGCGTCCGCACTACAAAGCCGCGCCGCCTCCCTCGCATTCTGCACCCTGTAGCTGAGCACTATCGCCGTTCCCCACCCGTGCGCCTCGACGTTCTCACTGAGCCACCGCCGTCGAGTCACCGTCCTTCTTTGTGCCCTACCCACACACGCTACGCTGATAATTCTATCGACGTTTTTAGATCTATGATCCATCGACCGGATGATGCTAATTCTTCGTACCATAATATAACAAGTTTATTCTAGCGGGCGGGGTGCAAATTAATTAGGTCCTGCTTATTTCGATTTGAGTTTCTGATTTTTGACTTATTTTTTAGTATTCCTAAGTTTTTTTGTTTTTTTTGTGCTATTTTGACGGTTTTTTGTATTCGTTTGCATTAGTTATGATGGAATAGCCTTTTTTCTACTTTTATTTTTTTTAAATTTAGTTACACAAAATAAACCACTATCAGGTACAGTGTAATTTCAGCTAGCTACAATGAAATTTCAGTCATAAGCCAGTTTATTTTAGCCTAACCGAGCAGCACATAATATTGCTACTGGAATTCTAGTTGTATTATTTTAGTTTTTTTCGCTCTTGCCTCGGTTTCAAAAAAAATATTTTAGTTTTTTATAAGCACGTACGTGAATTTGTAGGATTTGCAACTAGAATCCATCCAAAACTGCCACACCGATCACTATCTTTATTTATATTAGCGCTGTTAATTACACTACTCCACTAGATTAATTAGCGTAGGAAGAGTAATCGTGAGCCTATTTGTTGTTTACTAGTACATTTAATTTATTAAGTACGATAAATTGGTGCATAAAAAATGTTTTAAGAGTGCAAACCGCCTCGCTAAACACGTGAAGATGGACGGCCCGGAACTTGTGGCAGGTTTTAAACGATAAGATCGTTGGGGTCACGTTCCTCGATCCTTCACATATCTGCCATTGTATCTTTTTTAAATAAGCTGTGGTAGCCCACTAGGCCGCCTGATTTGTAAAATTGATATTTAGCGGTTATATTTTTTTTTACAAATAAGTGACTAAGTGGCAGATATGAGAATTTTTTATTATTAATCTATTTTAAAATTATTTTAAAGTTAATTCGTCGTAAACTTTATTTCCAATTCTAACCCTTTTAGCCACATGACATGTCCAAAACGTTCTGTCACGCCAAGCTGCCACAAGCCCTCAGCCGCGCCGCGTGCCAGCGTGGAGGCTTGCGTGGCATCTATCAGCCGTAACTCCTAGCGTAACAAGCTTTTGTCACGCCCTCAAACTTGGAGGGTAGATTGTCACGCCACGAGAGTTAGCATGATAGAGGGCAACTTGAGTGCAACCGTTGTTCCAGTTGCCATTTTTTCCCACATTCTCTTCGTCCTGATGTGTTCTCTATCCTCCCACAAATTAATGAGATTGAGACTTGATTGTTCATTTATTCTGTTTGCTAAGAATGCCCACAGCATGTCTCCTGACAAAGCGCAAATCATTGTGTTAACATGCACTACCCGGCCGCATGGTTTTTCATGTCCACGAGTTGATTTCCCTTATTGATTAATCATTGCGTGTGATTAAAAAATGAGGGTTTACATTTCTTTTGGGAGTTCCATTTGACTAATTTTGTCCAGTACTTAGCTAGTTTTGCTTCCCCTTTAGTCTTGTCACTGCAAAAGCATGTTTATTTTAGTCTTGTCACTACACAAGAGGAATTTTTGGTTGATGTATTTTTGCGTCCACGAGGCAGTAGGTCCAAGGAGGTATCGTCATGTCATTCCATGCGCGTGGTCGTCATTTCGTGCGCGTGACCGGCGAAGCGGGTGAGGGCCACCCACTTCCTATGGTTGGGGAGCGCGGGTAGAAAGTACAAAGTAAAACATTAATGACTGTAAAGTACGAAGTAAGAATTAAAATAAATTTTGTAATAAAGCTGGAAATAACAAGGCATACAGGGTTTCGTTACGTGCATAACAAACAACATCATGTATGATGCAGCAAACCGAAGTACTCCTACGATACATATGCGCTTTTTTTGAATAAAAATAAATTCGACCTTTGGAGGACTAGTTCGGAATGGCCCGACCTACTGCGTGAACCGGGGCCATTTTTTCTTACTTGGGAGCTCGGCATTGAATTCCTCGGCGGCCTCTTTGGCCTTAGCCGCCATTTCTCTCTTTTTGTCGTGCTCCCTCTCGCAAGTCTTGCGCTCCCTGCGCATGCACTCCTCGAGATAAGTTTTCGTCTCCTGACGTATACGCTCGGTTTGCTCGTCGTTGAGGCGGTCCTCCTCCCATATCTCGTAGGACCTTTTCACATGCCACTCCTCGTAATCGAGAGTCCACTGGTCATGTGGTTGGATCTCTAGGTCGATCCATTTGTGGTAGCCATATAGCAGTTCTGGGGACTACAGGTAGATGAGATATGTTGTTAGTGCGTACTTTGAAAGATAAATAGTAGAAAAACACACTATAACTTATCCTTACCATCTGCCATAGCCGCGTGTGTCCCAATGGCGATCGGGATAGTCACAGGAGTAGTTCACAGAACCCCAATAACGCATGCCCAAGCCGAGCCGCTGCTTTAGACTTAAAGAACTTGCGTGGGTCCCTACACCAACAGAGGGGCGACGTCTCCTCCTTCGGTGGGTGTTGCGGCGAATGCTCCGTTGGAACATTTGGGATGGGGGTTACTGCTACGGGGGGTATCATTGCGGGCAACTAACTTCCTGGCATGCTCCGCTTGTTTGGCTCGGGCTGCAGCATCCCTTGCTTGCTCATCACGGGCTGCAACAGACCTTGCTAGTTCGCGGGGCTCCTCTGCTAGACCCGAATTTTTCAATCCAGAATCCCCTGTGAATCACCACACTATTCCCTACATCAATGGATAGTGCTCACAGGTACATTGCTGCATCATCTCATACATCACATGAAACATAATAAAGCATAGTTATTACATATCAAAGTTTAAAATACACCGCGTCGAGTGACAGATTTACACAAGGGCCGACCAGGCTAAATGTTTTGCGTTACAAAAGACAACAGCGGAAGCAAAAGAAGAAGTAGGACCATAATCCATAGGCAAGCGACTGAGGGGTAAATGTGTGCAACATATATTACCTAGTCTTAAGTATTATATGTGCACACAATCTCCATTAAGTCTAGTTGTCTAGGACTCGAAATCGAAGAAGCCGCCCTAGTTTCCTTCGTTGTTTGCTCCATCCGTGGTAGGGGCTTCCTCGTAGGCATAGTGGTCCTGGGTTCCTGTTTCTGATGTTGGTAATGTGAGGGTGAGCACAAATCCACCGTGCTCCGTGAGCCAATACACAGTATGCACTAATTAACATGCATGGCTTTTCAAGGAAAGGCTCGGGTTATTTTATTTACCACAAATTGCATTTAAATATGTTACCTAGAAATTTCCTAAGACCTAATAGTTTGAACTTAAAACATATTGTGTGAACGAATGCAGTAGTAATAGCGATCCAGATTTCATCCACCGTTACATGGCTTCTGCACCATATGCTAACCTTTCTGCGTTATAACCGCTTAATTTATCACTGGGACGACACCTAGGGCAACACAAATCAGGGCTTTCTACTGCCCACCACTTTTCCATTTCCACCCACAAAGTTTTTGAAATAGAACTATATCTAGTTAAGTTCCCATGTCCACCCTTGATCGTGGGCACAACTATTCGAATAGTTTTGACTCTACAGAGTTGGTATACCTTACCCACAAGAGACAATCTGCTCGTTGCGCCACACGATGCCTTAGTCATGCGGTTGAGTAGATTATCACAGTAAATGTTCAAAATACCTCACCCTTCCATCATCTCACCCATATGGGCTTCTCCCACTTGCGGTGGGTCCCATAAGTTATGCGGGATGTTCTTCCCCTATGTGACTAGTAGCTGGACTACCCACACTGACTAGCTCGCCGCGGAAAACTTCACCCTCATCTAGGGGTGGAAAACGGTAACGGATAATTCGTTTTATCCGATATTCGTATCCAAGAAAACACGAATATGGTAAGCAAAAATTCGTATTCGAAAATATTCGTATTCGTATTCGAGAATATTCGTATTCGTATTTGTGAGTATTCGTATTCGCATTCGAGAATATTCGTATCCGTATCCGTATTCGAGACTATTCGATTCGTATTCGATCCGTTTCTAGAACCCATGAAAAAAATCATACAAATTTTGTGATTCAAAATTTAAATTTAGATGGTTTAAAACCGGTAACCGGTCAAAAACCGGTGAAAATCGGCAAAATCGCTAGGAATCCATTTTATCCGATATTCGTATCCGAGGAAATCCGTATTCGAAAAATATCCGTATTCGTATTCGAGAATATTCGTATTCAGATTTGAGAATATTGAATCAGTATTCGTTTAAAAATATATATTCGTATTCGTATTTGATACTATTCGACCGTATCCGATCCGTTTCCACCCCTACCCTCATCGAGTGTCCCGTTCAAGTCATCACACAAATAGCCACTTGCACTACCTCACCTCCTCCACCGATGAGATGACTTCTTGGGTATTAAGACCATCGGAAAAAAAGCAATAACTCCTGATCTGGATACATACACTCAAGCCTATTTCACGGTCTTGCAACACCTGACTGAAGTGTCCCTATATATTGAAGAGCACAAGGACATGCTACGCCAAGAGAATCCAAGTCGGTCGAAGGATTGGATCATGAGATATCACAACTGTCGGTTCAACGAATGGTTAAGGGTGCGATTCACTGGGTGGTCATCAAGTGAAACACTACAATGGCTGGCAAAAGGGCCAAAATTTATAATTGTGACATGGCAAGGATATGATATTAATAGTACACATTTTATACAATAGATTAGGATAGAAAAAGTACAGTCCAGAACTCAGATGTCCGCATAGATGAAATTCGTGATGAGCAGTTCAGTACAGCTGGCCCAACTTCTACTACAGACTTGTAGAGGAGATTTAGGATCTCGATTATGTGATTTCCAAGATCTCTCTATTTCGGTCCATTGGGTCCAACTCCCACAAGGTGTAAAGGTCGACAAGTACGTATAGGATACAAAGATGAACCATTCGTACTCGCGAGGTAAGTTGTTCAAACCGACTCGGCAAATAAGAAGCGCCATGTAGTTCTTAATGGAAAAAAGAAGGATTGTCAGAGTTGAGAATGTCATGGACGAGGAAGAGTACAATTAATTTGACGAGTTGCCTCCATATAGAGACAACATCAGGCTCGAGGAAGAACCAAGCAATAAAGAAAGCTATATGCGTGCTGACCAAGGGCTTTATTTAAAAGGAAATAGCCAAGTGTAATGATCCCACACGAAGAACACCTATTTCAAAATTATTCCAATGTAAGTATAAGAAATTCGGCATGTAATTAAGTAATTATTCCATTGCAATTGATTTAGTAATTAACAAATAATTACATATGTGATTGTATATGTTGTTGGAACTAATCTTGACTATGCTAATTGTGTTGAGGCGTGGTTGAAGCTGCAGTCGAAGGCGTGGTCGAAGTTGCAGTCAAAGGTGTGGTCGAAATAGCAGCCGTGACCATGGTCGAAGTGGCCATGGTCATAGGAGTTAATTTGTAAGTGGTCGAAGCTTACTTTTTTCATAGGGCATGGGTAGCACTTCCTGATGCCCCCACCGGTTTTGCCGTCAGTCCCACCTGGTTTGAACGCCTCTCCTCCCTATTGCCTTAGCTCCAGTTAAAGGTATGGATTTGCTTCATCGTCTTTTCTGTCGCACTAGAAATCCTTGTAGAAATAATTTGAGATAGTATTTTTTCTGTTAAGTAGTACATATTTTTGTTAGATCTATCTAGATAATATTTTTTCTGTTAAGTAGAACATATTTTTGTTAAAAATACATGTCGAGAGATGAGATAGCTAGGGAATAAATTTAGAGATAAATTGTTGGAGCTATTGTTTCTATCGTCTTATAGCAATAATATACATCGCCAAATGTTCTTACATGTCCCCTCCTCCGAATGAGAGTAGTAGTTGTAGCTAGGGAAAGGCTAGGCATAAAATTGGTAGGGAATGAATTCAGAGATAAATTGTTGAAACTATTGTTTCTAAGTGAGTTGGAGGGTCGTGTTATTGCTACAAGATCTATTTATAATGGCAAGTCAATGTGTTCCAAAGAGACCTTGTAGCAATAATATATGCCAAAGAGACCTTGTAGCAATAATATATGCCAAAGAGACTGTTGTAGGGGTGGCCCTCACCTAAGCCCAGCCGGCCTGTTAGAAGGCTGTAAAGCCCAGAATGGGACATGTATAATGACATAAATGCCCTTGAGAGGGATGCTGAGGTGTAAGGACAAGATTGTAAAATACTCCCCATATGAATATATATACCGCTGTCCTGGCCTTAGGGAAAGGCCCAAGAAGCATTGCACACCTAACATCTCCACTACCATACTCTCATCTCTGTTTGGTCTGTAACCACAATAGTTGGCGCCGTCCGTGGGGAAAACAAGAGCAAGCTCCAAGAGCTGAAGAAGGGTCAGCATCTCTAGCTGGGGGTCGGCCAGCTCATCGACGTGCCAGCAGCCTCGATGCTGAAGCAGCGCAAAGGATAGGCGCGAGGTCACGAAGGAGCAGTGGTTACCAAAGGCCTTGGCAGCGTGGAGAGCGAGGCTGGAAGCTTCCCCGATTCGACGAAGCGTCCGCGATAGGTTTTCGGGACCGAAGGCGCGAGGCGGCACGTCGACGGAGAGGTCTTCAAGGGCGCCTTCCAGAGCCAGCATGGCGTCCCACGCCGCCACCAAGGCATCGCCCAAAGCCCGGTCTTTTTCCCCAAGAGACACGATGCGGCGGTCCTTCTCCTCCTCCCACGCGGCGATTTGTTGGAGCAAGCCGCCGCGAGCGCTCGGGCGTCCGAGATCGCCTTCACGCCCTCCATCTCCAGGAACTGGATGCGATCGTCCTTGACGGAGTGGGCCTCTTGACACGCATAGCGCCTCGGCAACACAGCACCGATCTTCTAGCGTCCCCCACTCGCGGGCGCGTGCCGCCTATAGGGATCGAGCAAGGGCGATGGTCTGCACAACACAGTCGTTAGCAAATGCCTAATCGATGACGCACATCACCTAGTCAAGCACTCACCCTCATCTTCGAGGCCTCTAGCGCGCCTTCGAGGAGCTCCGACCCGCACGTCAGTAGCGCTTGGTGATCCAAGTTTGTGACCGCATTGTCCGCGCCCACCCGCCAAGCCAGCAGCATCTCTGGCCTAGGGACGAAGTCCGCCAATGTTGATCGTATGGCCTCCGTGGCGACAATTTCGAGGGCGCCGGCTGTCGATGCCACCCCCGGAATGTCTCCGTCCCTCGAGGGTCCGGTTGTCGATGATACCCCCAAAACGTCTCTGTCCTTCGAGGCTCCAGCTGTTAATGCCCCTCTCGGAACGTCCCCGTCCCTCGAGGGTCGCCCAAGGCCGGGGGGCTGTTCCTCCGCTAATAGTGAAAGATTGATCAAAGAACGTTAGGGAAACCTCGCAGGATCGTACGGGGGAGTTAAGCTTACCTTCGGCGTCAACCGGCGGGGTCCGTCGAGCCCCTGATACTGGTCGCCATAGCGAACCCCCTCTCCGGCCGCGAGGGCGATCGCGTCCGAGGCCGCATCGCTTTTGGAGATTTGGCCAGGATCCCTCAGCCTCTGCAGCCGACGTGGCGAGGACGCTTCGCCCTCCTGGGTGTCCGCGCTGCACCCTTGGTCCTTGGTGCCGACCAGGGACTCCTCACCTGGAGCCGCCTCCTTCGCCCCTGCCTCAAGGTCCGAATCGGCATACTTCGCTGAGTCGGAGTCGGCGGCCGTCGCACCCTCGGCACCGGCAGAGTTGATGGGAGTGGCGGCCACCGGGCTGGATACGATCGCGGGGGACCGGGACCTCCGCCGGGAAGACGACCCCTTCCCCTTGTCATCGCCACCGCAACGGCAAGCTTGGCCCGAGGTTGGAATGGCACGCTCCGGTACGGGGATACCTAGAGCTTCGCACAACTTGTTTATCCACCCCAGTTTCGCCGCCTTGGTCGTGGTTTCGCGCAGGTCGTGCTCCTTGGCCACGTACGCCCTGAGGAACACGACCACCACGCGCTCCGCGTCTTCCAGGGCAAATCCTATAAGCAAGGCGAAGCAAAGCTAAAAAAATGAAGGGGGGCGGAAGACCTTCTAGGCGAAACTTATGATGGTTGGAGGGCCTCGGCAGCGAGGACACGGATGGCCGAACACCATCGTGCCGGAGGCCCCTAGGCTGGACGCGCCACCCCTCGCCAAGTGATGCCACACCATACATGACAAACTCCTCGGCAAGGTCACGCATGTTGAATCGGAGGGTGATCCCCACAAGCCTCCGCGCTCTCTGCCTATCCTCGTCGTTGATCGTCACACCTAGCGAGGTGTTGAACAACATTGGCCGGTCGGTGCACTCGAGGCCGCTGCCATTCGCCACACGGAGGTAAAACCACTGCCTCATCCAGTTGGATTCCCACTTTATCCAAGTGGAATTGGCAGGGAAGACCGGTGAGCACTGCGGCCGTAGAACGAAGTTAACGCTGCCGAAGTTGGAGAACACGCTGGCATCGTGGGTCATGGAGGAAAGTGAACAGCGAGGAGCTAGACCAACATTCCTCCGTCCGCAGCGCCCAGCTGTAAACAGCTAGGCGGGTCAGTTGCGCCAGCTCCTGCCCGAAGGTCCGCAAGACGTTGCTGACTATTAGGGCCACTGGGACCCGAAGACCGACTTCAAAATACGTCACGAAGACGATCGCCTCCGACGCCTCCGGGTGCGGCTCTGTCTCATCGCTGGCGGGCAGGCACACCTCACGGCGGTCCGTCCGCTTCCCCTCGCGTAGTAGAGTTCGGATCGTCTCCTCCGTGGTGAGGGTTTGGCCCAGGACGCGGGAGCACGGGCCCTCCACCTTCCCTTCTGCTGCCCACCGCTTGTTCACCAGCGATGGCTCACGCCCTATGAGCGCGTATTCTACCTCGGTCGATGACATTCATCTGAACGAGGCACCACCGTCAGCCCGGTGAGCACGTTCTTCGCCATGAAACATCGCCCTTTGGGAGCTAAACGCGAGAAGTACGACGCTCGTGGTGAATAGCGGCAGCAAAAGGGAACACAGTGCGCAAGTCAAAGAGAGCAAGGGAGCAGGAGGCAACTAAACAAGAGCGTCGGCACGATGCCAAAGGGGTATATAAACCCCTTCACCTCCCACACCACCGGTAAGCGTAACCGGCGGAAGCCAAACCGCTCATCTCCCCCACGATCGGGAAGTGCAATCGGCGAGAGCCCAACCGTCCACCTCTCCACCTTCGACAAGCGCGACCAGTGGAAGCCGATAGCCTGACTGCACACAACGAGCCAATCACGTCTCGGCGCGTGGCCTGATTTCTCGAGAATGGATAGGTGGTCGTACGGCCGTTTTACAAGGCACGACGTGCCAATCACGCGCAGCCACACGCCCTGTCATACCGGGAAAAAGTGCGCGACCGCTGACACCCGGCAGTTCACGTCGCATGTTAGGCGTCATTAAAGCACTATCGTTGAGCCATGAGCCACCCGGCTGTGCCATGACTTCGACTCTGCACGGGGAATATGGAGTCCACCTCGACTTCAAGTTCGCACGATGACTCCGGAGCCCACTTCGACTTCATCTCCGAGGGATGAGACGGCCCTCCGATTCCGCCACGTATACGAGGGATGACTCCGCACCCCGCTTCGCCTGCATGTCTGCGGAGCGAAGTCGGATGCAGACCGGGCTTCGCCTTCATGAACGGGCTCCGACAGCGGACAAGTAAAGGAGAACGCCGGCGCAATGCCGAAGGGGCACATAAAGCCCCTCGCCTCCCACAATTGGGAAGCGCGACCGGTGACCTGTGATAAGTTTTGACCGAAACCAAAAATAGGCCTCCTTCAGTCCATCAACATTCTCTGATCATGTTGTTAACGCTAGTCCTGCTATGAATAGGGTTATCGGAGAATGCAGATGAACCGAGACGGGCCTATTTTTGAGAACAAGGTCATCCCAGTCATACCCGGATACGCATCATGTAGCAGCATATATATATACCCGCTTGCCCCCGACCGGGAGGTGCAACCGGCGGAAGTGCAACAGCGGGAGGTCAAGCGTCACGGTGACGCTTGCGCGCGACGCCTTACATCCCACGACCTGCCAATAATGTCCCCCTCGAGAATGAACACACGACCGCAGTCGTGCGGCCGCCTAACATGGTCCAACTCCCGTCACGTACCAGTGGCCGGCGTGATTCTCGGGGCCACTAATGCACTGTCGGTAGGCTACTAGCCAGTCACTTCAATTTCGACTTCGACAACAGCTCCGCCTCCGCGGAACGACTTCGACTTTGACTTCGACAACGGCTCCGCCTCTGCAGAACGACCCCGACTTCAACTTCGACTTACCATTGGGAGTGCGCACCTGTAGAAGCCGAAGCCACGAGGTTGCATACGCGCCTACTCCGTGTCCTGCCACGAGTCCTGCCTTCTCGGGAAGGGGCCTGACAGCTCACGACGCGCCAACCACGTGCAGCCACACGTCCTGCCCCATCGGGAAAAAGCGCGCGGCTGCAGCGGAGCGACCGCTAGCACCACAAGACACGTCGATCGCATGTCATCACGTCGTGTAGTTCCCAATGCACACCGGACGTCATTAAAGCACCGCCGCTGAGTCACGAGCCACCTGGCTGTGCTTCGACTTCGAGTATGTGTGGTAAATCCGGAGTCTAGCCCAACTTCGGCACCGCACGATGACTCCCGAGCCCACTTCGACTCCGAGTCGGTGGGTTGAGCTGGCCCCCCGATTCGGCCTCCTATACGAGGGACGACTCCGCTCTATGCTTCGCCTGCATGTTCGCAGAGCGAAGTCGGATACCGCTAGAAGCAAGCACCCCATGACCGCGAGATGCCTCCGTCAGTAACTTCAATTCCGTGCCCATGCCGTTAGGCCGCGCGGCGCCGACAAACCCATCTATGCCCAAGATCACAGAAAGTTCACAGGCCGCAGAGACGGAGGGGGCCAAATGGTTCAACAGCATGGCTTCGGCCCGTGAAGCCCTTAACCATGAGAGTCTCCTGTTGTAGGGGTGGCCCCCACCTAAGCCCAGCCAACCTATTAGAAGGTTATAAAGCCCAGAATGGGACATGTATAATAACATAAATGCCCTTGAGAGGGATGCTCAGGTGTGTAAGGACACGATTGTAAAATATTCCCCATATGAATATATATACCGCTGTCCTGGCCTTTGGGAAAGGCCCAAGGAAGCATTGCTCACCAAACATCTCCACTACCATACTCTCATATATGTTTGGTCAGTAACCACAATAGAGACCTTTAAAGGGTATGAAGCAAATCACACACTGTAGTGTACTCTGTGATTCACTTTGTTACACTTTGTTATTGCCAAAAATCTATTTGGAATGACAAATCACACATTTCAATGTGTCAGGTTCTACAGAGTAAGTTATAACTATTGTTTCTTCCTCATCCTCGCGATGGAAAAGCGTGGAAGACCTTCAAGAGCACGCTTGTTATGCAGTACATGACCAAGGATCGCATGCCCTTCACGAGGTATCCTTTCGTGTCACCGTAAACATGGGAGGCCTTTGTGCGGATGAAGACGATGACCAAATTTCAATAGAAAAGTTCGGCCACAAGGCTATCTAGGCACGAAATACTCACCCTCACAGACTTAGCACCATTAGGTACGCGGGTAAAATCCCGTACTGGAGGATGAAGGATGAGGTCGCAATCCGATCGGAGGCCTCCCCACCATTTGCCAGGATCACAAACGAGCACGTCCGAAACTGGTTAAGAGCGAGGTCATCAACCACGTCTTCGGGCGTCGCCTCTTTCAAAAACCCCACAAATGAGGAAGTGTCCCAACGCCTAGTAAGATATATTAAACTACCTAGATGTTAATAGGTCCATAACTTCATAGGGTCTAAAATAACATGATTACCTCTTGCAGCAAACATTGACTACTAAATTTTCCTAAGGCTCCTTCCAAGCAGTTGGGGAAATGGATATACCGTCCACCGCCCTGGGAAACAAAGAGCACCTAGGTCAAACGTGAGGCCTAGGGGTTTATGTATCTTGGAGGCAATGATTCCCAAACGACTCCGAAGCATATAGGAGTAGGAAGCGATCTAAGGCTGAGCGCGAGGAAAGTGTGAAACGAGACTTTGATGCAAAACTTAAGTACATAACTGCCTTACTAAAAGGAGAGATAGATGCATTGAGAAAAGAACTGAGAAAAGTCCGCAACTAGTCATAAGCCACCCCCATTATTACGGTACCCAGTCCCCCTAACGTCGGAGTAGCTATGCGTCCGTGCCATTTTCTGAACATAGCGATGCCCATTTACCTATTGAAGACTGTTATGGGGGTGGCCCAACCCCCGTGACTGGGCCTTGCAACTGGCCTAATATGTAATAGGCCCGATAGTGTAGAGGAATATACCAATGTAAATATAGCAATGTACCCTCATTCTTTGTAAGTACTAAGGGGTAGAATGGAGACTTCCCATTCTACACCACTCATGTATATAAACCCCCAGGAGGGGCAAGAGAAGGGGGATCCTCTCATTCTCACTCACCATCTCCCCCTGTGTTGGCTCTTCTCTCCTTCTACTAGTCCCCTTCTTTACTGTTTAGCCAGTAGCCACAACAGATGGCGCCGTCCGTGGGGACCGAGCAAGGAGTTGCATAAAGAAGAGTCACCACCGCAAGAAAGATTTGCTTCATGGCCGGGCTGGAATACATCCTGGCATGCTAGATCCCGATCGGCTAGAACAAAAATGCTGCCAAAGGTAAGAAAAGGTAGAGCATCTCTGAGTAATTCAACTCGCTCGTCAGTCGTTGTTGCATGTAAGTCTCCATGCGGATCTGATAGATCCATCGATCCTTCATCTATTGTTGAGTGCTGCTTTATTGCATGTAAGTCTCCATGCGGATCTGATAGATCCATCGATCCTTCATCTATTGTTGAGTGCTGCTTTATTGCATGTAAGTATCCATGCGGATTTGGTAGATCCATCAATCCTTCATCTATTATCAAGTACTATTTGAGTAGCAAAGCGTGTCCCCGCTGCGCTGAGCTCTGGCTTCATCGCCTCTACGCGCATGGCCTTGCCATACTCCGATGGACGCCCTATGTGCAAAGCATTCGTATTTGTCATGTGCTGCATGCAGGAAAGAACTTCAAGTGCTCCTCTTCACTGCCCGAGCATCACAAATCCCCAATCCAAGCGGCTCCGGTAGCATCGAAGGCGGACCGACTCGCCTTCGCACAACTGTGGACTTCGCGTCGTCGGAGGCCACCTCGGAACCTTCTTGTCCACGGTCTCTGCATTGTTTCGAGTCTTCGCTCGTCTTCGTGCGACCAGGAGCTCTGTGCCGTCCTCGAGTCTCCGCTCGTCTCCACACCAAGCGATGTCACAGCAGCGAGCCCTCAATCCATTCATGCATGCACGTGCCCGAAATATCCATCTGCGTATCCATCCGTTCATGCGCGGGCGAGTTCGTGCCCGCCTTGAAGCCAAAAGCGGAGTCAGCGAACGACGAGGCGGCTGCTGCGGTGGACCAGCTCGTCGGGGCAGCCAAGCTTGCCGAGGCCGGCGGCGCTTTCGGCGCCCGTGAGATATTGACGCGGCTCAATTACCGGCTCCCCGTGAGCTGGGCCGTTCTCTCTCTCTCCGTCTTGGTTCTTGGCATGCAGGTGATGGATGAGCCGAGCCTCGACAACTTCACCCTGCGCGTGGCGCCGTTGCCCCTGAGGCTCGGCCACGCGGTCTCCGACTACAAGTCCGCAAACTTCATCCATGCCGCACAGCACGGCATCTAGACATGAGGAGCGAGCACAATTTAAACGCCTTGGCTTTGGGCGTCGGCGCCGGCGACAATCCCGAGGATCTCCCCGGTGATCCTGGCCTGGCGCTGGTGGCTGTAGATGATGGAGAGGCTTTTTCCAGAGCTCGATGGCGTTGTCGGTGGCGTTGCTCATGGCGCTCATCCTGGCGGCGAGCTCGCCGGCGAGTGACTCCTGCAGGGCGTCGAAGATCTGGACGGAGTCCTACTCAGACTGCACGACGGGGGAGAAGGGACAGATGGGTTCTGAGGAGGAGGCTCTACGCAAGCACGCGTGTTGTCATGCTTGTTCCAGAAAGCCCACCCACTGCAGTATCCGCTAGTCCACCTGCCACGCCTGCAATGCCACCGCCATGCTTGGCTCCGCCAGAGAGGCGATGTCCCCGCCACCGTGGTCTGGTGAGGGAGGAAATGACAGCAGGTTGTGGTGTGTGGCTAAGCCAACAGGCTCTCGGCTTCGCAGACCTCGCTTCCGGACTCCGCGCCTGCGCATCGGACCTTGCCTTCATGCTTCGTGCCAGACCTTGCCTCTGAGACGAAGCTCTCGACTTCGCATCGCATCTGCACCCGCACATCGGACCTCTTCTCCAGCCTCCTTCATGCTTCGTGCTGGACCTTGCCTCCGGGACGAAGCTCTCGACTTCGGATCGCATCTGCGCCCGCCCCATCGGACCTCCTCTCCGGCCTCCGCGCAGACAACATGACTGTGAGCTAATAATCCTGGCTTGCATGACCTGGAGTGCGCTGAAGTAAGTCAGGCGGGAAAATAACCTCCAGTGAAGCACCATTCAGTATTTTATTCAATTTTACTTATTCTCTGTAATATGTGCGGTTAGCACAGAATCATTTGTATTCCGTTTTTTGTGGATCGTGGATTGGAACGATTCCTGGTTTGTTAGCTTTACATACACCATGTCCAGCGCTTAAGTCGCTAACAGAAATAACAGAGAAGAACTCTCGCAATTTCTCTGTCTCTGAACTTCTCTGAAGTTTTTACTGTTCATCATCTGAAAAAGTCTGTATTGCTGTTTCGCGTGTGATCTCTGAAGCTGGGCTGAAACCAACATCTGGTATCAGAGCTCTTGGGTTGAGATCACTGCTCCACATTGAAGAATGGCGGTTGTTCCACAACAGGCAGGAAGGGAGAGCGGTGCGATGCCGTTTCATCCGCCAATGTTGACTCCAACAAATTACCCGGTTTGGGCAATCAGAATGGAGGCCATACTCGACGCTCAAGGAGTATGGGAATCAGTGGAGCCGACGGAAGGAGCACAGGTGAATGCGAGGAAAGACAAGATGGCGCGGGCGTACATTCTGCAGAGTGTTCCAGAGGATGTCTTACTCCAGGTCGCGAAGAAGAAGACATCCAAAGAAATCTGGGACAGTCTCAAGTTAAGATACTTGGGGGCAGATAGAGTGAAGCAAGCACGCCTGCAAACTTTGAAGGGCGAGTTTGATGTACTTCGGATGAAGGAGACAGAGACAATCGACGAATTTGCTGGTAAGCTTAGTGCAATTTCCAGTAAATATACTCTTCTTGGTACTGCACTTGAAGATGCAACTCTTGTCAAGAAATTGCTTGACTCAGTCCCGGAAAAATTCTTCCATGTCGTTGCTGGCATTGAGCAATTTTATGATCTGGCCACTATGCCATTTGAGGAGGCAATTGGGAGGCTGAAGGCATATGAAGAAAGAGCGGCTCGTTTACAAAGCAGCGTCACAAGCACCGATGGCCAGTTACTGTTGACACATGCCGAGTGGCAGGCAAGGCAGAAGGGAACCGGCGGCAGCTCATCATCCGGAGGCAGAGGGCACAGGACCAACAGTCCTGACCAATCGAGGTGGCGTGGACGAGGTCGCGGCCGAGGCAGACGCGGCCGATGGACGCCAAACCAAGAAAAGCCAGCGGTCACTAGTGCTGGCGGCAGAGGTTCACGAGATAAGAGTAATGTTAAATGTTACAACTGTGGTAACATGGGACATTATGCATCCGAGTGCCGGAGTAAACGGCAAGATGATGAGGCGCATCTCTGTGCCGTTGATGAAGAACCTGCTCTCATGTTGACTGTGTCTCAGGTGGAGGCACATAATGAGCAAGGAAGACAAGCAACTGTTTTGCTCAATGAAGAGAGGCTCAAACCTGAAATATATCAGGATAACAAGTGTGAAGAAAGTGAAGACATTTGGTATTTGGATAACGGCGCCAGTAATCATATGACTGGCTGTCGTAAGAAATTTCAGGAACTAAATGAAAACATCACCGGGAGAGTACGGTTTGGTGATGGTTCCACTGTCCAGATAATGGGAAAGGGCTCAATTCTTTTCACTTGCAAGAATGGAGACCAAAAGCTTCTTCAGGAGGTATACTACATTCCCAGTTTGTGCAGCAATATTATTAGTGTGGGGCAGCTAACAGAAGAAGGGAATGAAGTGCATATGGCAGGAGATGTTATGAGAGTGTTTGGCAGAAATAACAAACTGTTGATGCAGGTTAAGAGAACTAAAAACAGGCTGTACAAGATCTGTTTGAAAACAGAAAAACCTGTTTGCCTGTTGGGAAGTCTTGATGATCCCTCATGGCTGTGGCATGCAAGACTTGGCCATGTGAATTTCCATGATCTGAAGCTTTTAGGGGAAAAACAGGTAGTGGTTGGTGTCCCACAAGTATCCCGGCCAAATAAACTCTGTGAAGCATGTGTGATTGCAAAACATGCAAGGCTGCCATTTCCAAAACAAGTGAGTTTCAGGGCAGATCAGCCATTACAGCTCCTCCATGCAGATATATGCGGCCCAATTACCCCCTGCACACTTGCTGGTAACAAGTACTTCCTCTTGATTATTGATGATCACACTCGGTGGATGTGGGTGTATGCTCTTGCAGCAAAAAGTGAAGCTTTTCAGTGCTTTAAGAAGTTCAGAAAGATAACCGAAAACAAGACTGGCTACAGTGTCAAGACACTTCGGACAGATCGCGGGGGGGAGTTTCTGTCCACCGAATTTGCACTGTCCGCAAGAAGCGTGGATTGAGAGGCATCTCACAGCACCTTACACTCCCCAGCAAAACGGAGTTGCCGAGCGCCGAAATCGTACTGTGATGAGTATGGCTCGAGCACTGCTTAAAAGTATGCATGTACCGGCAAAGTTCTGGGGGGAAGCGGTCAGACATGCCGTCTATTTACTGAACCGTCTCCCAACCAAAGTACTGGGTGAGCGTACACCTTTTGAAGCATGGGAAGGTAGGAAACCTCACCTTGCACATTTGAGAGTATTTGGCTGCACAGCTTATGCAAAGAATACCACTCCACACCTAAAGAAACTTGAGGATAGGAGTACACCAATGGTGTACTTAGGTGTGGAGGAAAATTGCAAAGCACATCGGTTATATAATCCCCAAAGTGGCAAACTGCATGTTAGGGATGTCGTATTTCAGGAAAACCTTGAGTGGAGGTGGACTGCAGATAACGACAAAGGAGATGAGCAGTTGGTTATCCTTGATACTCTATTCTCGGACAACACGCAAGCAAAGGCCGAAAATGCGGTGAGCAACCGGGTGAAGAGATCATCACAGAGATGCTCTTGGAGATAATTCACCCACTCAGCAGGAGCCGGATCTAGATGAGTCGCCCATCGCCGAGATGCGAGTCCTCTACACCTCAGATGAGTGCAGATTCAGCTAACTCGCCGTGCATTGTCATCACCGAGTCGCCCTCCCGGACGATGAAGTCATGATCGATTGCAGAAATATATGCAAACTCTGAAGAACTTGCTCATGTCAATTGGGAAGAAGAAGGGGAGTTGATGCTGGCACTGTCTGAGGAACCTGTAAACTTCCAAGAGGCATCTACAGAGAGCTGCTGGCTTGAAGCAATGAAGAGTGAACTAGAGTCAATCGAGAAGAATGGGACATGGACCTTAACTGAACTCCCGTCAGGACACAGGCCAATAGGTCTAAAATGGGTGTTCAAGTTGAAAAAGGACTCAAGTGGAGAAGTAGTCAAGCATAAAGCAAGACTGGTTGCCAAAGGATATGTGCAAAAGCAAGGCATTAACTTTGAGGAGGTTTTTGCACCAGTGGCAAGACTTGACACAATTCGGGTAATTCTCTCACTTGCTGCAAATCATGGTTGGGAAGTGCACCATCTAGATATTAAAACAGCCTTTCTCAATGGAGAATTAGAGGAGGAAGTTTATGTCACCCAACCTGAAGGTTTTGAGAAGAAGGATCAGCAGCATAAAGTATATAAGTTATCGAAGGCCTTGTATGGCTTAAGACAGGCGCCTCGAGCATGGAATACTCGGCTAGACAGGAGTCTCAGGGAGCTAGGATTTCAGAAGTGTGCTCATGAACAAGCAGTTTACACAAAAGGGACAGGACAAAGCAGAGTTCTTATTGGGGTATATGTAGATGATTTGATTGTAACTGGAGGCAGCATTACTGAAATCTTGAAGTTCAAGACGCAGATGATGGGTGAATTTGAGATGAGTGATTTGGGACTTCTTTCTTACTATTTGGGAATTGAGGTAAAACAGCAGGAGGGCAAGATTGAGCTCAAACAGTCTGCATATGCCAGAAAGATCCTGCACCAACTCGGAATGGGTGACTGCAATCCTACAAAGTTTCCAATGGAACCAAAATCAAGGCTGCACAAGGATCCTGAAGGAACTCCTGCAGACTGCACGGAGTACAGACGCATAATTGGTTGCCTTAGGTATTTACTACATACTCGGCCAGATCTGTCTTATGCTGTAGGTGTGACAAGTAGATACATGGAAAGACCCACAGCTTTACATTATAAAGCAGTGAAACAAATACTCAGGTATGTGAAGGGAACAACTCACTATGGACTCACTTATGTGAAGGGTAACAGTGAAGAAAGTATCTTTGGGTATTCAGACAGTGACATGTCAGGTGATATAGATGGCAGAAGGAGCACAAGTGGAATGGTGTTCTATCTAAATGAGAATTTGGTGAGCTGGAATTCTCAGAAGCAAAAGACAGTAGCACTTTCGTCATGTGAGGCTGAGTTTATGGCAGCCACTGCAGCAGCGTGTCAGGCAGTGTGGCTGCGAAGTATTGTCAGTGAACTGACGGGATGAAGCAAAACAAGTGACATTGTTTGTAGACAATAAATCAGCAATAGCACTTATGAAAAACCCAGTTTTCCATGGGCGTAGTAAACATATCGATACAAAATTCCATTTCATCAGAGATTGTGTGGAGAACAAACTGATTCAGGTAGCATTTGTCAGTTCTGGAGAACAGAGGGCAGATTGTTTGACAAAAGCTTTATCAGGAGTAAAATTGGGAGAAATGCGACAATTAGTCGGTGTTCATGATTTGCATACATGCCAGGATTAAGGGGGAGAATGTGAGCTAATAATCCTGGCTTGCATGACCTGGAGTGCGCTGAAGTAAGTCAGGCGGGAAAATAACCTCCAGTGAAGCACCATTCAGTATTTTATTCAATTTTACTTATTCTCTGTAATATGTGCGGTTAGCACAGAATCATTTGTATTCCGTTTTTTGTGGATCGTGGATTGGAACGATTCCTGGTTTGTTAGCTTTACATACACCATGTCCAGCGCTTAAGTCGCTAACAGAAATAACAGAGAAGAACTCTCGCAATTTCTCTGTCTCTGAACTTCTCTGAAGTTTTTACTGTTCATCATCTGAAAAAGTCTGTATTGCTGTTTCGCGTGTGATCTCTGAAGCTGGGCTGAAACCAACAATGACTGCCTCGGGCTTCCCTTCCCCACCTTCGCAAACAACAACATGGACACAAATGCACTCATGTGGCATTGCATGCGCTGCATGCGTACGTGTACATGACGTCGACACTTCATTCACGTACATACACTCAGGCTGCATTGTTACATAGCGTATACACTTCGTCGGCCTCTGTCCCAGCATGGCACTCGCGCGACGCCCCCGACTCCGGGTCTTCGCGCTACTAGGGGCTCTGCGCCGTCTTCGAGTCCCCGCTTATCTCCGCGCAGCGACGGGCTCCGTGTCGTTGAATACTCCCTCGGAGTCCACCTTCAATGGCTCCATGGAACTTAACGTATGCATGCACGGAGTATGCGTTGAACTCCCCTCATTCAGCGATGGCTTCCGCGGTTGAGGGCGCCGGAGACGCCTCCACGCCGACCTGTCCGAAGTTCTCGCCGCAGTGTCCTCGCACCTCGCCTCGGTGTCCGAAGTCCTCGCCGCAGTGTCTGCACACTTCGCCGAGGACTATACGGGATGCCACAGCAAGTAGCGAGGTGCATACACGTAACCATGCATGCATGCACATATTGACAGGGCATCTCATAACGAGGTCGGCACCAAGCTGGGCCATGAACGCTACATGACGAGGTCAACTCCGACCTCGACAAACGCTCTGCCGGATGTTGTTCCGGCGCACGCGTGGATGTTGTCCCTACGCGTACTCTTCGGAGTATTAAAAAAAAGACGCAGATGTTGTTCCCGCGCACGCGTGGATGTTGTCCCTACGCGTACTCTCTGGTGTATAAAAAAGGAAGACGTGGATGTTATTCTGAGAGACCATGTGAGAGGTGCTCCCATGTTTGTGATGAGTAATTGACACGTGCGCTGAAAATTTGCGAAATGGGTTCAGTTGTCTGCTCCAGATTTTTTCGAACTACCGCAGCTTTACATGCGGTACTACGGTTGGCGGTACTTCACTGTGGAGAGCGGTACTACCGGTGGCGCAGAACGAAACGATCGGGGCATAGAATTTGAGTTTGGTTTGGATGGTTTGATATTTAGGGCATGTGGTTAATTCATGTTATCGAGCGGTGTTATGTGATGTGTTTCTTGTCTGTGTGGCTGCAAGACGTCGAGGCGGAGTCGTGGCGAGACGCGAGGTGACCGGACTAGACGCAGGTGGCGTTGAGGTCAGAACGGTCGGGATGTGTCGAAGACGGCGGAGACTCGAGGTGGTTGCGAGGCTTGGACGACAAGGAGCACGGAAACTTCCCGGAAGGTGCAGGAGGGGCAAATGGTCATTTCGCGAGGTCGCACAAGTGGGAGCGGGCTCTGTTCGGGTTTAGCGGCGAACGGGTTGCGAATCCGCTAGCCAAGGGCTATAAATAGAGGTGAGAGGCTGCATGCCTCCTTGAACACATGGAAAGGATTTAGGGTTTTCTTTAGTCAAAAGAGTCTTTGGAGAGGTTGTTTTGCTTTAGGCTTTAGTGGGTGAGAGTGGTTGTGTGCAGCAAGGCTGCCTCCACCCCTTGTGTGTGTTCCTCCCAAGAACTATGGAGAGTTCTTGGTGATCTTGAGGATTTGAGAGAGGGAGAGAGTGGAGATGAGTTGAGAGTCTTGTAATCCTTCTTCTTGTTCGAATGTCCATGCGCGATCGGGACTCCTTTGTACTCATCTTTTGTTTAGAAATGGAAATCAAGTTTCTTTTCACTCTTGTGCTCCCTGCTCCTCGCTTCTCCTTTTGGGCGAGTTCTTGATTCTCTGTTTTTCTTGTTGTTTCTTGCCTATGAGGTGTGAAATGGGTTGCTCTGTGATGGGATAGTGCCTCAAGGTCATTTGATCGAGTTTTCCCAAGAGCAAATCAAGTTTTATTCTCAGATTTGCGTTTTTGGCTCTCTCCGTCATTCATATCTCGTTTCTAGGGTTTTTGCTCCAAACCTTGTTTCCTTCTCTATGATGGCTTGAATCTTGGCTCGTAGAGTCTTGTGACTATTGCTAAGATATCCGCAAAGTTTCGTGGCCAAAGGATCGAGTTGGAATGGAATTTTGGATTTTGGAGAACCCTCGTATTTTTGGGTATTTGTCTTCCCTTTCGATTCTTTAGAGAAATCTTGAAATTGATTCTTGGCTTATCCTTCTGGAAGTGTTTCCTTGCTATCCTCAAAGTTTCCCAAGCCAAGAATCCGAAAATCTTGCGAATTTCTCATATTTCTCTTTTCTCAAGGTGTGTTGTTCTTGGTGCAAGATTACCGCTCGTCGAGAGGTACTACCGCTCAAAGGTACTACCGATTTTCAACGGCGGTACTTCCGCTCGAGGTACTACCATCATATCAGTACTACCGTCGCCGTAACGACCAAGATTTTTCCTTACTCTGGATTTGATTTCTTTTCTTGATCCGTGTCTTCCAAAGGAGTTCTTTTCTGCTGTGTGAGTACTTGAGGGGAGGATTTTAATTTTTCAAAGGCACCATTCACCCTCCCTCTGTTGCCATTTCGGTCCTACATATTCTCGCGCACACGTGGATGTTGTCCTCACGCGTACTCTCCGGAGTATAAAAAATGCGGATGTTGTTCCCGCGCATGTGTGGATGTTGTCCCTATGCGTACTCTTCGGATTATAAAAAAGACGCGGATGTTGTTCCCACGCACGTGTGGATGTTGTCCCTACGCGTACTCTCTGGAGTATAAAAAAAAGACGCCGATGTTGTTCCCGCGTATGCGTGAATGTTGTACCTACGTGTACTCTCCAGAGTATAAAAAAAGACGCGGATGTTGTTCCCTCGCACACGTGGATGTTGTCCCTACGCGTACTCTCCGCAGTATGAAAAAAAGACACGGATGTTGTTCCCACGCACACGTGGATGTTGTCCCTACGCGTACTCTTCGGAGTATAAAAAAAAGACACGTATGTTGTTCCCGCACATGCGTGGATGTTGTCCCTACGCGTACTCTCCGGAGTATAAATAAGACGCGGATATTGTTCCTGCACACTCTACGGAGTATAAATAAGACGCGGTTGTTCTCCCTATGCACTCTACGGAGTATAAAAATTGCACGATGTCCGAGACACTAGGGAGTGCCTCGCTTTAGCGGCGCACCACCCGGATATCGCGCCTTCGCGTGCGTTGCACCAGGGAGTGCATCATTTTTTGAAGGTAGGGGAACGCTAGTCTCCCCTCCCTGCCTTTGCGTGCGTAGCACCCTCGGCCTACGCTGCTCCAAGCGCCCGCCCTACGCGGGCGCTGTTTTGAAGGTACAGGAACAGCAATCTCGCCTCCTTGCCTCTGCGTGCGTAGCACCCTCTGCCTACGCCGCTCCAAGCGCCCGCACCCCGCGGGTGCTGTTTTTGAAGGTAGGGGAACGACAGTCTCGCCTCCCTACCTCTGCGTGCGTAGCCCCTCACCACGCCGCCAAGTGCCCGCCTCACAGGCCGTTATTGAACGTGGGGCAGCGGTCTCGCCTCGCTTCACGTGCGTGGCGCCTCGGCCTACACCACTCCAAGCGCCCGCCCCCCGCGGGCGCTGTTTTTGAAGGTAGGGGAACGACAGTCTCACCTCCCTGCCTCTACGTGTGTAGCGCCCTCGGCCTACGCCGCTCCCCTGCCTCCGTGGGCGTAGCACCCCCGGCCTACACTCCAAGCGCCCGTGGGACTGCCCGACTCCGGCGCACGAGTTCGTCGTCCGCCTCATAGGCATCGCCTCGGCGGGACGGCCCAGCCCCGACGCAAGACTTGCCCGTCCACCTCGAATGCATCGCCTCGGCGCAACAGCACGTCTTCGGCTCTCGACTTCACCGTCCACATCGTAGGCATCGCCTCGGTAGGATGGCCTAGCTCCGGCGCAGGACTTGCCCGTCCGCCTCGTAGGTATCGCCTCGACGGAATGGCACGTCTTCGGCGCTCGACTTCGCCGTTCACCATGTAGGCATCGCCTCGGCAAGACGACCTGGCTCCGGCGCAGGACTTTGCCATCTGCCCTGTAGGCATCGCCTCGGTGAGACGGCCTGGCTCTAAACAAGACTTCGCCATCTACCTCGTAGACATCGCCTCGGTGGGACGGCCCGGCCCCGGCGTAGGATTTCCCGTCCGCCTCGTAGACATCGCTTTGGCGGAACGGCACGTCTTCGGCGCTCGACTTCACTGTCCGCCGCGTAGGCATTGCCTCGGCAGGACGGCCCGGCTCCGGCGCAGGACTTGCTCGTCTGCCTCGTAGGCATCGCCTCGGCGGAACGACACGTCTTCGGCGCTCGACTTCGTCGTCCGCCCTGTAGGCATCGCCTCGGCGAGACGGCCCGACCCCGGCGTAGGACCTGCTCATCCGCCTCGTAGGCATCGCCGACGGGCAAGACGTCTTTGGCGCCGACCGCCGTCCGCCTGTAGGCATCGCTTGGCGAGACGCCCGCCCGGCGCAGACTCGCCTGCTCACCTCTTAGGCATCGCCTTGGCGAACGACACGTCTTGGCGCCGACTTATTTGTCGCTTTGTAGGCATTGCCTCGGTGAGACGGCCGGCCCCCGCAGACTCCGCCTGTCCACCTCGTGAGGCATCGCCTCGGCGAACGACCGCCTTGACACTCGACCGCCGTTCGCCTGTCAGGCATCGCCTCGGAGACGGCTCGCCCCGCGGGCAGACTCCGCCGTCCGCCTCGTAGGCATCGCCTCGGCGGAACAACACGTCTTCGCACTCGACTTATTGTCCGCCTCAGGCATCGCCTCGGCGAGACGTTCTGGCCCCGGCGCATGACCTGCCCGTCCGCCTCGCACGCATCACCTCGGCCGAACGACATGTCTTCGGCACTCGACTTCGCCGTCCGCCGCATAGGCATCGCCTCGGTAGGACTGCCCGGCTCCGGCGCAGAACTTGCCCGTCCGCCTCGTAGGCATCGCCTCGGCGCTCGCCTTCACCGTCCGCCTTGTAGGCATCGCCGATGAGATGGCAAGACGGGCGCAGACGCACTGTCGCCTCATAGGCATCGCCTCGGTGAGATGGCCCGGCACAGACGCAGGACCTACCCGTCCGCCTCGTAGGCATCGCCCCGGCGGAACGGCATGTCTTCGGCACTTGACTTCGCCATCCGCCGCGTAGGCATCACCTCGGCAGGATGCTGTTTTTGAAGGTAGGGGAACGACAGTCTCGTCTCCCTGCCTCTGCGTGAGTAGCGCCCTCGGCCTACACCGCTCCAAGCATCCGCCCTCACGGGCGCTGTTTTTGAAGGTAAGGGAATGGCAGTCTCGCCTCCCTGTCTCTACGTGCGTAGCGCCCTCGGCGAGACGGCGCAGCCCCGGCGTAGGACCTGCCCGTCGCTTGGTAGGCATCACCTCGGCAGAACGACACGTCTTTGGCACTCGACTTCGCCATCCGCCTGGTAGGCATCGCCTCGGTGGGACGACCCGGCTCCGGCACAGGACTTCGCCGTCCGCTTTGTAGGCATCGCCTCGGCGGACGGCTCGGCCCGGCCAGCAGACCTCGCCGTCCGTCTCGGAGGCATCGCCTCGGCTGGACGGCCCGGCTCTAGCGCAGGACTTCGTCGTCCACCTCATAGGCATTGCCTCGATGGAACGCCACGACTTCGGTGCTCGACTTTGCCGTCCTCCTTGTAGACATCGCCTCGGTGGGACGTCCGGGCTTCGGCGACAAGGCTTTGCCGTCCGCTTGGTAGGCATCGTCTCGGCGGAACGGTCGGGCTTCGGCATGGGATTCCGTGGACCTCTTCGTAGGCATTGCCTCTGGGGGCTGCAAGCTACTAGTTGCATCGTCTCGCCAGTCGGCACCCTCACGCTTGCTGTCGGGGAACGGGGGGCTGGGATAGTTTGGCACGTCAGCTCGCCCATCAGGACCTCTGTGCTTGCTGTCGAGTACTGTTGTGGGGGTGGCCCAACCCCCTGTGACTGGGCCTTGCAACTGGCATAATATGTAATAGGCCTGATAGTGTAGAGGAACTACCAATGTACCCTCATCCTTTGTAAGTACTAAGGGGTAGAATAGGGACTTTCCATTCTACCCCACTCATGTATATAAACCCCCAGGAGGGGCAGGAGGAGGGGGATCCTCTCATTCTTACTCACCATCTCCCCCTATGTTGGATCTTCTCTCCTTCTACTAGTCTCCTTCTTTACTGTTTGGCCAGTAGCTACAACAACGACATCTAGGTAATGTACATCTCTTAAATGCTACATAGATAGACCTGGTAGATGACTTAACTCATCGTGTATTATTATGTAGGAGGCCACACTATGCATCCTCAGAATCAGGGTTGATGCTCCATTCCTGTTGACGCTGGACAAGGGTTGGAGTATCCATGCCTGCCAGGGGACGTTGGTGCACGGTGCCTGGCTAGGGACCAGTTTCACGAAGGTCCAGGTTGACATGATTAATGATGTTTTTAGGGCCGTCCCGCTGAAGAGGCTCCTAAATAGAGAAATCATGACACTAGGGGATGCCGTCCACATATTCGTCTAGTGGCCTAAGAGGGACATCACCTTGGACCCTTCCGTGCCGCGATCTCCACACGATAATGCCTATCAATTAGAACACTCTATAACTCCACACCAAGCTTCTCTTTAGAAGGCCAGTGCATCGTCTCCTGTGAAAGCGACGCCTAAAATGTATCACAAGCAAGGCGCCAAGGCCGAATCGAAGAAGATTAAGGTACCTCCTACGGAATGGAAATTCATGCTCGGAGTGTCGTTGGTCCCCGAGTCACAATTACGCAGCTTGGATTGGTTTACAGAACTTTGCATACCTTATACATGCAGAGGTCCAACATGAAGCCAAACTGACACATTTGATTCACCGTGAGATACATGGAGGCGCATTTCCTCCACAACTCGAGCTACTTCGTCATGACATTCGAAGACTTATTCTTACTATTCAATCTCGACGAACTCGATGTCTCACTTCTATGGTGCTGGACATTACAAGTGTACTGTACAATCAAGTTCTACATTCACATAACACCAATAAATATCACAACTTATTGCTTATGTATAGATTCATGATCCAACAAGTCCGGCGATGGTGAGAACCGGTGTGTTTCTTCGATCCACACTTAGTCTCTGAGCAATCCATCAACAATAATGGATCCTTCATCCAAGATTACATAACGAGGGGATTGCTTGCTCACAATGACAAAGACTACATCATGGTACTATTCAACCAAGGGTATGTGCTTCACTAGTTGCCAAACAAGTTTCATTTGTACTTTATACGCAACGTAAACTTAGGATTAATCACTATGGTGACATACAAGACTAGAGATCATTGGATTCTGATTGTGATTGTAACAAAATAGAGTAAGATAATATACCTTGATTCTCTACTGAGGAGCAACCACGACTTCACCCGTGTGCAACAAGAAATTGAGAAGTAAACTTATTTCCTCCATACATAACTCTATTGTAGTCTTTCCTTCGTTTGCAATGGCTGAGGCAAACTTTTTGGAATCACGTAGGTCGTTTACCACTTATGTTGCCTAGGGAGGGAGACACAAGGAATTCAGCGTCACACTGCGACACATGACACAATTTTTGGTACCCGTTACAACACAACAATCCTATATCACACGTCGTTATAATACCTCTAGAACTGACAATAGATATGTATGTAATTCTATTTTTGCAGTGCCACTAGCAGCTACAGGGCAACGCATGTGGTTTCTACGTTTGCCGCCATATGAAGGAAATCATGGACGCTGAGACGAATGATCTAGAGGTTTGTCCACCTGCCAATAATTATTTTGTGATTATCAAATATAGATATATATATATATATATATATATATATATATATATATATATATATATATATATAAACAACAGAGGCACCATGGTGTCGGGCACCATGTCTCCCTACCTTTGGATTGCTTTTAGATGTGTGCTAGTGTGATTGAGGCTTTCCATCTGTGATTAAAATTTTTCATCCATGATTGATTTACCATGCCTAATATATTATATACCATTACACTAGCACGCATCTAAAAGCAATCCAAAGACAGGGAGACTGGGTGCCCAGACACCATGGTGTCCCATTTCAGTGTCCTATATATATGCTAATGACTTAACACTATTGCTAGCAATAGCGCGTAGAATTTGATAAAAGTGCAATCTATCTTGAAAAACTAGCCGAAATTCGAGAAAAGCTCTCCCAATTCTTGATAGCGAAGGTCATAAATAAGACTAGAGAGTTCTACCCCGGAGATGATTAGATGTTGAAACATTTGATACAATTGTAATCACTCAATTGTGCTTAATCAAATAATTCATTGAAATGTACATCATTTAGTTGATATCTGTGTAATAATTGTTGTATGCTATATATGTGATCTGTTTGCTTGTTTTCAGAGGGCATGGTTAGCATTTCCTGAGGCTAGCCGAAAAATAGAAAATAATATAGGTATTTAAATAGCTACCATAGATAGTTTTTAGTATTATTCGTCTGTGATATCTACGATATCACAAACAGCTATGTCCGAGAACCGTCTGTGATATATAACATATCACAGATGGTTTTTGGTATAAGTCGTCTGTGACACTTCATATATCATAGACAATTTTTAGAAAAAATCGTCTGTGATACTTGATATATCACAGACAAAATGTCTATGATACTTGATATATCACAGACGGATTTTTTTGAAAAACTGTGTGTGTTGTAATTATTATAGACGGTTTGAGAGCCGTTTGTGATTACCATCTATTATCACAGACATATGAATTCAGATGGTTCAGAAACCGTCTGTGATGACAGTTTTGATCCGTCTGTGATGAGCCTTTCTGTAGTACTGCTACGTGTATCGGCCTCGTCACTTAGTGCACCGTATGCACCAATTTACCTCTTCACGATCCTTGTCTTTCATCTGCTACCTTCTTGAGCCATATAGCTTACCCAGACTTACTCGACCGCACAGATCTCAGCTCTCCTACCTAGTCCTAGCCCCCTGTCGCCAACCGTTAATGTTCTCTAAGTCACCTGTACATCTAAAGACTAAGCAATCATCCTGAACACAAGCTCCATGCACTTGATTCATGTTAGCGAAAATAATGCATCATGCAACATAACACAACCAATGGCACTCATATCGTGCACCCACTCAAACCACTAAAAAACACATCTCACTATTCTCTAGCCATAGCCATCGGTCTGACCGCTCTTCCTATGGCTGTCGGACTACACTAGTCAGACCATGCTGTGTACCCACTCAATGTTGGTCATATCGCCCAACTTGATTTCAGTCTGACCGCCAATTGACGGCCGATCTAACCCTATGTGCCCAACTCCAAAACACTCTAAAAAAAGTAATCACCAACTAGAATCCTGTTACAACGCACCGGTGGTCAAATCGCCAACCAGAGTCTGGTCACACCGCCCTTGATAGGCAGCAAGGACTGAATTTTGCCAACTTTTTAAAAATCAAACTCAAACTTAGACACCTCTTGCATAACAAAGTCAAGTAGTTATTGGGTGAGTTTTTTTTAGCTTATAGTTTATAGCTTCCCCCAAATAATTAAATGGAACGGTTTCTTCGACGTCTTTTCGAAGTAGCTTATTAGGAAAGTTTTTTTAAATAATTTATCTAAATATCAATATTTAGTTAATTTGTACAAACGCCCACGTTAAAGGCAAAAAAAACTATCCTCTCATAAGCTAAAAAACACACCTGTTATATCATCATAGGGGGACCTAGGCATGATGTTACGTTAATTAATATATGCATTTGCGGTGATGCGTTGCTTTCAGCTGGAGATGAGATGCCTCGTTCGTGAGGCTAGGCACGTAGCCATCAGAAATAAGTGATGCTTTGACAAAACAAAAAAGAAAAGGAGCACGGAAACGGAAAAAAATAACAGAGAAAAAAATCATCACTGAACTAGCTACTTGAATTTGAGGAGAAAAAAAGACATCGTGGAATTTTCCTCCTGCTTCAGCTTAAAAACGTGCCGGAATTGAAAAGGAGACCGATGGATGGGAAAGAAAGGCGCATTCACATCGATTTTTAGTGTTGATTTTTTGTTTTAATTTATAAACAGTAATAGTTTATAGAAAAATTTATAGAGAGATACTCGTGTGTGATTTTAGATGATATAAATAAAATTACTATTATATATACTACAATTAATCAGTAGATCTCGTTTTAAAAAAACTATCATGTTTCAAAGTTTAGCGCTGTATAAAAGTTATTTGCTATAGAAAAATATTTTTTAAAATCCAAACGGAGGGAGAACCAGGGAAGATCATCATTGAGGACGTTAGATTGATCTGCTGGGCGGCCGGGAATAAATGCAGATGCAAAACCTCACTTTCACTGGCGGCCAGAATCCCTGTCTTGTGATTGATGACTGTGTCCATTCCATTCAATTCGATTCAGTTCAGCTGGTGCCTGTCTTATCCAACGATACCGCGATCTGTTTCATCCAATCACCTCGTCTCGTCTCCTCGCCAACCGATGAGCAGTTAACGGAGGGGATCGTTCAGTATACTCAGTGTTAGCATAACAGAGCTAACTTTGAAGAACAATTAAATAAATGGTACTGGCTTGTTTGTTTAAAATGTCTTATCTGAAATCGGTTTCAGATGGCTCGTCAAGAAAGAAGAAGAAAAGGGAAGGCTCTCTTCCCTCGTCGCGGCTAGGAAGGTAGGATTGAGAAAAAATGCAGTTAAAAGTATCGAGATTGCCATGTTGCTTGGGTATTTCGATAAGGTCCGAGCGATCGTTCCCCTAGTAGCACTGATGACAGGGGTAGGTGTCTTCTTTCATCTGATCGATCTCGTTGGTCTCAAAGACAGATGAACTTAGAACAGAGGATGACGACAAAGAAGCATCATGTTTCATAGCAAGGTAGCATTGAACCTGGGATTAGTGTGTCAGCTATTGGGTTCAGTGCATCCATCCTGATGGTGGTACAAATCTCATTTGGACTAGTAGCAGTAGCGGGTGCAAACCGTACCCTTTTTTTTCTGGTAACCGGCCGCGCGTCCTCCAATAGCAGAGCAAGCAGACTCGAAACCAATCCAGCTGGGCCACTCCACCCGAGTGCTTTGTTTGATTTGCAAACATGAGCCGCCCCAACCTAGGGATGGAAATTGACCGGATAGGATTAAATAGTCTTAAATACAAATATGAATTTATATTTTAAAAGTAAATATAAATATGAATTCAAATATTTTTAAATACAGATACAAATATTCTCGAATATGAATACGGATATTTTTGAATACGGATTTTCACGGATACAAATATTGGATAAAACGGATTCATAACGGTTTTGCTGATTTTGATCGGTTTTTGACTGGTTACCGGTTTTAAACCACCTAAATTCAAATTTTGAATCACAAAATTTGTACGGTTTTTTCATAGGTTCTAGAAACGGATCGAATACAAATCGAATAGTCTCGAATACGAATACAAATAGGAATATTTTCGAATATGAATGCGAATACGAATATTCTTAAATACGGATACGAATATTCTCGAATACGAATACGGATTTTGCTTACTATATTCGCGTTTTTTCGGATACGAATATCAGATAAAACGAATTATTTGTTACCGTTTTTTACCCCTACCCCAACCTGCCTTCTCTCTTCTAGTTCGCTATTCGGTGATTTCGTCTTTTCTGGTTTCTATTTTTTTATTTTTTTTACGTATTCGTTTGTATTGTTCATAATAGGATAATCTATTTTTTTTAAAATTTAATTATATTAAATAAGCCAGCATCAGTTATCATAGAAAATAAGCCAGCTATAGTATAAAGTAAGTCATAAGCTACTTATTTCAGCCGAACTGAGTGGCCCCTATAAGCCGTGGCTTTTGGCTTCTTTATATTATGACGCTAAAAATATATTATAGCGGCTGTTAATTTTTCAGAGTAATTAAAATTTAAAATGTTATATCATCACGGATAATACAAAAAATAAGCAGAAAAAAACAAAAAAGCGCTCTAAAAGCCAAAAAAACAAAAAAAAATAAAACTAAGAAGAAAAATGTCTTATCTGAAATCGGTTTCAGATGGCTAGGAACACGAAGCAGTGTCACTCACTAGCAAGATGATCTGAAATGAACTAGTGTTTCTCCCTCTTCTCTTGGAAGAAAAATGAACTAGTTCCAGCTTAGCTCTCAGCGCTCTCTTCCCTTGTCGCGGCTAGGAAGGTTGGATTGAGACTGGGATTAGTGTGTCAGCTGATGGTGGTACAAATCTCATTTGGACTAGCAGCAGTAGCGGGTGCAAACTCAGCAACCAATCCAGCTGGGCCACTCCACTCGACTGCTTTGTTTGATTGCAAACCCCTACATGCGCCACTCCACCCCTACCCCAACCTGCCTTCTCTCTTCTAGTTTGCTATTCGGTGATTTCGTCTTTTCTGGTTTTTTAGTTTTTTTTTTATTTTTTTTCGTATTCGTTTGTATTGTTTTCGTATTCGTTAGTCTTTTCGGTGATATCATCACGGATAATACAAAGAAATAAGCAGAAAAAAAACAAAAAAAGTACTCTAAAAGCTAAAAAAAATAAAACTAAGAAGTAGAAACTAGAATCATTTGGAGGGGGACATCAAATCCGAATTTGCACTATCCAGCTGAGTGTGGAGTGGCTGCTAGCGCGGGACGTGACGACAAGAGCGCACGCACCACAAGAAAGCGCTGCCTGCGCACAAAGAATCCAAAAACATCGGGATTGCCTTGCGTTCAGGGAAGCACCACGCGAGCAAAACGTGCTCCTTGCTCTACCCCGTTCGTATTGTTTTGACCTCTAATTTGTATTTTAACCTTAATACGAACGTCCTTACATCTATAAATCACTATGATAAGATTGAACGCAGCGCAAAATAAATACACGCTACTATACATTGGTGCATAAAAAATGTTTTACGATTGACTGCAAGCCGCCTCGCTAAACACGTGTTTATGGATTTTGTGGCAGGTTTTCAACGAGAAGATGGGTCTCATTGGTCTTCTGCTCCGTGGGCGCCACTTGCTCGAATCATCGATGGAAGCCCCTCCTGCTCCAAAAAATAAAAACTCGTATGTTTTCATGTGTAGTTTTCTAGATCCCTATCTTGTACAATGATTGTGTTATGATTGTGCTGAGGAAAATACATATATGTACGAGTGCATTAACCACGAGCCGCTGACAGGTGAGCCCTAGCAGAGGGGGCAAACCGAGCGAAACAAATGCAACGTTACTGGTCCGTCTACACTGTTCGTGATGAACTAATATTTTTTTAAAATTTAGTTACGCTAAATAAGCTATCATCAGATACAGTATAATTTTAGCTAGCTACAATACAATTTCAATAATAAATTAATTTATTTTAACCTAATCCAGCAACACCTAAATGAAACCAAAAAAGAACCCTACAATTAGCTAATTTACGGATGGTCCCTGGCTGGCTAGGAACGAGAGGAGGTCAGGATCCTCCCATCGCTGGCTCCTACTAGTATTCTATTCTATTCTATTCAATTACGTACAAGCAATTAATGTGTATATATAGAGTGGAGTAATTATTAATCACCCGTTTACTTTATAGGGCCAGCTTCTTCTTCTCTGGTCTTGCGACCCATTCCGTCCCATGAACAACCTGTGGACGGGCGAGAACGGCGCCTCCGTGATGGAGCTCCCATGGGGGACCGCACCCCCTCCGCCGGCGGCCTTCAACCCGGACACGCTGCAGCAGCGCCTCCAGGCCATCATCGAGGGCTCCGCGGAGGCCTGGACCTACGCCATCTTCTGGCAGTCCTCCTCGACGTCCCCACCGGCGGCCCCTCCTCGCCTGGGGCGACGGCTACTACAAGGCCTGCGACGATGACAAGCGCAAGCGGGCGCCCGCCACCCCCCAGTCCCAGGCCGAGCAGGAGCACCGCAAGCGCGTCCTCCGCCAGCTCAACTCCCTCATCTCCGGCGCAGGCGCCGCCCCCGACGAGGCCGTCGAGGAGGAGGTCACCGACACCGAGTGGTTCTTCCTCGTCTCCATGACCCAGTCCTTCCACAACGGCCTCGACCTCCCGGGCCAGGTGCTCTTCAACGGCCAGCCCATCTGGTTCGCCACCGGCCTCTCCAACGCGCCCTGCGACCGCGCTCGCCAGGCCCACACCTTCGGCCTCCGCACCATGGTCTGCCTTCCCGTCCGCACCGGCGTCCTCGAGCTCGGCTCCACCGAGGTCATCTTCCAGACCGCCGACAGCTTGGCCAGGATCCGCTCCCTCTTCAACCTCACCGGAGGGGCCGCTGCGTCCCGGCCGCCCGCGCCACAACAGCAGCAGCACACGGCGCCGCCCGGGGGGGACCAGCCGGAGACGGATCCGTCTGTGCTCTGGCTCGCGGACGCGCCCGTCATGGATATTAAGGAGTCCATTTCGCCGCCGTCCGCCGAGATCTCCGTCTCCAAGCCGCCGCCGCCGCAGCGGCAGCACCAGCACAGCCAGGCTCATCAGGGTCCCGTCTGCCGGGAGCCCAACTTCTCGGATTTCGCGTTCAACTTCTCGGACTTCTTCAAGCCCGAGCCCGGTGAGATCCTAAACTTCGCCGCCGACAGCACCAGCCGGAGGAACCCGTCGCCGGCGCCCCCCGCCGCAACTGCCAGCCTCACTACGGCCCCCGGGAGCCTCTTCTCGCAGCAAACGGCGACGGCCGCGGCGAACGAGGCCAAGAACAACCCGAAGCGGTCCATGGAGGCCACCTCCCGCGCGAGCAACACCAGCCACTACCCGGCTGCGACGGCCGACGAGGGCATGCTGTCCTTCTCGTCGGCGCCGACGACGCGGCCGTCCACGGGCACGGGCGCTCCGGCCAAGTCGGAGTCGGACCACTCGGATGTGGAGGCGTCGGTCCGCGAGGTGGAGAGCAGCCGCGTGGTGGCGCCGCCGGAGGCCGAGAAGCGGCCGCGCAAGCGCGGGCGGAAGCCGGCGAACGGGCGCGAGGAGCCCCTCAACCACGTGGAGGCGGAGCGGCAGCGGCGGGAGAAGCTGAACCAGCGGTTCTACGCGCTGCGCGCCGTGGTGCCGAACGTGTCCAAGATGGACAAGGCGTCGCTGCTCGGCGACGCCATCTCCTACATCAGCGAGCTCCGCGGCAAGCTGACGGCGCTGGAGTCGGACAAGGAGACTCTCCATTCCCAGGTCGAGGCGCTTAAGAAGGAGCGTGACGCGCGGCCACCAGCGCCGTCCTCCTGGCACGACGGCGGGGCGCGGTGCCACGCGGTGGAGATCGAGGCCAAGATCCTGGGGCTGGAGGCGATAATCCGCGTGCAGTGCCACAAGCGCAACCACCCGGCAGCGAGGCTGATGACGGCGCTGCGGGAGCTGGACCTGGACGTGTACCACGCCAGCGTCTCCGTCGTGAAGGACATCATGATCCAGCAGGTCGCCGTCAAGATGGCCATGCGCGTCTACTCGCAGGAACAGCTCAACGCCGCGCTCTACAGCCGCATCGCCGAGCCAGGCGCCGCTGGCCGGTAGGCGAATCGAATCGAATTCATCGGATCAGATGGGAAGGAAGCTCGAGCTTACTCACCACCGTGTCGACGTCGTCGTCATCGGCGCCGTTACAGCCAGAGATGCAGCAGCGGCTCGTTGTTTTTTGCTAGCTAGTAGCTTCTTAGCAGAGAATTAAGCGAGCGTGCGTGCGTCACTGTTAATTACTAGCAGGACCTATTGCGATGACTCGTGATGGATGTAGCAGTGTTACTCAAATAACTGCACATAGGATAGGATACTGAAACGGAGTCGCCATTTTCTCTCTCGTAATACGTGCTCGTTTGCTCGTTCTTGGATCTCGATTGATCCAGCGTCTTGATTGATTGCTCGAGTTGGGTAGTAGGAAGACTTAACTGATTGATCAGGCATGCATCAGCGGCGAGAAAAGCAGCTTACTGTCTGCTCTCCTCTCCACTTGCAGCTGAACCTGATCAATTGCCGCGCACTCCAAGCACCAGTAGATTACTTCATTTGCTTGTACTTTTTCGTATAACTCTATTGTAGCTAAGGTTCTCTGTTTTTCTAAAACCTCCTAAGCAAGCATGTAACCCTCCCGTATCCTAGGGCGTAGTGGACCCGGCATTCCGTAACTACCCAAATTTGGTCAGTTACGAAGCATCGAGCAAAAGAATATCACCACAGAACATGCTTACAACAAAAGAGCCATCTTATATTACAACATATGATTTAACAACCTAGTTTTTCTGCAGAGGGCGTGCAAGTCCGAAATATATTACAATACACAAAAGTCATCAGGAAATTTGATCGCAGTCGAGACCTAAAACCACGGATCTTCATCGTAGAATGGTTCTTCGGGTACGTCCTCAATAGGTTGAGCTTCTGCGGTATCTTGGTACTCTAAGAGGTTTAGCAAGCCTTGAGCTAACCAGCTCAGCAAGTTACAAGGGAAAAACCCTATCTTACACTATTTGCACGGATCGCCAAAAGATGGGAGTATACTTGTTTTATTATTTTGGGTGGATGCAGTTTTATTTGTAAACATTTTTGGAAACCAAAACCAAAGACTACTCCTTAAGATTACGGGGTTTTTCATCAAAGTTAATTACCTAACTAGTCATGTTCAAACTGTGAACATTACTTATGCCTTGCTTATGGAATCACCTAATTGACACAGCTCCATTAACCGGGAGCACGGCGTATTCGAATACCATTTATTTGACTCTGCAGAGTTGCTCAACTTTACCTACAAGAATTCTTAACTCTCATGACTGAGTTAAGGAACCGGGTTGTTTCACTGCTCAATCCTTCGCTTACACTCTACCCGATAGGTTAGGGACCCGCACACCCTCGGGTATCCGCAGGCCAATACGGAACGCCAGGCCCGAGTTGTGGGGACCTATCGTTGCTGTGTATGGGTTTCCGTTCCACATACCTACTCTCGAATGTAGGGTTCCACTCGAGTTTGAGCAGCTACTAAACCAGGGTTGACGAGTCAACACCGGTGGTTGAGCGATCACTATGTCATTTGTTCGGCAGAAGGGTCTAGTCCTTAATTTGGATGAGACCGCAACCTCCTCCCTAGGGTAGGCGGTGGGCGAAGACCGTCTCACGGTGTCCCACAACACTTCTACCCTAGAATCCATCGTTTTAAATTTACCAGCCCGCAGCCACAACCTTAATAGTGTAAAATTTTGCATGAATAGTAAAAGTCCTATAATTAATTCTGTTGATATATAATTATTTCTAGGGTTATCAAAGGCATGGCAGGAAATTAACATGGCATTTATCGGTAGTAGGGAATATCTAAATATCGTGTCATTCTAAACATTTTTATTTTAAGCAACTAGCGTTTCACAACTAACAGTAATGCAAATATTGTAATAACATAATTTAGAGGGCATGAGATTCAACATGATCAAGGTCTTGCAACTTGCCTTGGAGCTCGACGACTTCGGCAACCTCGTACGCGGTAGTTCCCTGCTCTTGGCCCTGTCCTGAAGCCTCCGAAAATTCTGACACTAGCGCAAACACATAAAAAACAAAGTAAGCCGGGCTTGAGCCTAATCAAGCGAGAAAAATAAGTCTATGAAACAGGAGTAAAATGCATAAATACTCAAATGAGAAGGATTTTTGAAATTTTAGATTTTTCTGGAGGGGAATTTGGTGTATTGGAGGTCAAAGATGTGTTCAGGGAATTAAAATGAGCAAGGTGGTGAAATTTGGGAATTTTTGGGATTTTCTGTGTTTTTTTTAGGATTTTCTTTGATTTTTTGGATTTTCAGAAAAAGTTAAATATCTGGAAAATCGGTGAATGATGATGGGCCTACCAAGGCTACAAAGGCGGTTCGGCTATCGTGTGGCTCTTGTGGCCGAGCGGCCGCATGCCTCGCCCATTCCGCGTGTGTCCGAAGGCCTAGCGCGCGCCTTGGCCGGGCGGATGGCCGACACGCGGCTTGGGTGGATGGCTATGATGTGGGAAAAACGGGCGGACGGGATGCATTACGTTGAGGTGGATCGGACGGCAGAGGGGAAATGAAGTCCGATCGGGTGGCTGCGGAGGGAGATCTTTAGTGGGGTCGGACGGCCACGGAGCGAGGCCAACCGAGGGACGAGGTTAGACGGCAACGAAAACATGGATGGTGAGGATGTGTCCACGTCTTCATCGTCTACCTCCAGCCCAACGTTCTCGCCGGGAAGCAGAGGACGATGACGCGAGCGGAGTGGCGCCACTGGTGCCATCCGGCGGAAATCGAGGGTGGAGAGAGATTCCTTGGGAAGTGAGGAATCCATTTTGGTGCTTTGGGGCAGATGCCGAGGCTCAACGGCATGAACGGTCAAGGAAAGTCATGACGATTTTCCTTCACCGAGGCCATTAGCTACTAGGAAATATAATGTAGAGAAATGATAAAATTATATGCAAATAAATCTTCATAAAAATAAGTTTGGAAATATATATATGGATATGTATATGTATATATAGCAAATAAATAAAATAAAAAGGGAACAGGATCGACCGATCGCCCACCGAGCCCAATCCCCCGCCACCCCCAGCCACTGCTTCTCTTCCTCCCCGCCTCCTCCTCGCCGCCCTCTCCCGGCCGCCGCCGCTCTTCCCCCGCCGCCTCCTCTCGCACTGCCCACGCGAGAGCGCCGACCGGTTTCCCCTCCCGGACCAACGGCCGCCGCCGCCCGTCTGCGCGCCGCGCCACCGCCACCGCCGCCTTTTTCCCGCCCCGCCGCCGGCCCCTGCCACGCACGCTGCGTGCCGCCCCATCGCTCCTCGAGCCGCACAGGCATCATGGCCACCGGTGAGGCTCGCTCGCCCACCTCCCCCCCCGCGCCTATAAAGGCCGCCGAGGCTTCCACCGAGCTCCCCACGCCCGAGCCCCTCCTTGCCAAGGAATTTAAGTATTAAAGCCCTCTCCGCCGGGTCTCGCTTACCTTCCCCAACTCCGCGACATCCTCCCGCCAACTTGCACGGCCGTAGCTCGATTCCTCCTCCCACATCTTCCTCTGACCCGGCAAGTCGACTCCGCCGGCCGAGCTCCTCCCTACCGCACTCTCGGCGCCGAGCGCCACCCGAGTCCGCCGCAAGACGCCCGCAAGATACCTCGGTGTTCCCCGCCCACCGCCACCGCCATCGGCTCCCGTGCCCCGGCTCCGCGCAAGGGGTTGAGCCATTTCTTTTATTTCGGTCGACAGTGGGCCTCACTGTCACCGCAGCAGGTCTCGCGGCTCACGACAAGTGGGCCCCACCCGTGGCCGAGCGCAAGGGACCCGAGCCTGTGTGGGCCCTACCGGTCGAGTCACGAAAAGAAAAGAATAAAATAAACCGAATGAATTAAAAATAGCAGTGGGCCCCACATGTCAGAAATTTAATAATTTAGGGATTTATCTGAACTGGGAAATTTAAAATGGCATAACTTCTTCATTTTAACTCCAATTGAGTGAGACAAATTTCTAAATTCGTCTAAATTCAAGATCTATCCAATGGAACTGAAATCATAATTTTTAGAGTTCATTTGAATTTCTGGTGTTATTTGGAGTGATTTATTGCCTTTTCTTTTTGTGCAAATCTTCGCGTACGATTAAAATAGCATACGAGGCTCAGGAGGAAGACACTGAGGCAGCCAACCTAGCAACCCCAGAGCATCAAGAGCCAGACCACTGTGACCAAGGCGAGTTATCACTTTGATCATGTTGAACCCTTGTTTAAGCAAAGTACTTTCCTTTAAATTATCCATGTGCATGCTATTATTTTATGTGCTAAAGTATGTTCAAGTTTTATAGATTTTAGCTATATACCCATTATTATGCTTGTTAGTATTATCTGTGAAACTCTTGGGATATGTGAACCTTGTCGCCTTAGCAAAGCTATCATACTGTAGTTTTCACAAATAGAGTTATAATATGTCGTACTGCTTAGTATTGCTAGTTAAACGGGGACGCTTAGCTGCCCAAAATATCTCACTTGCAAATATGACAGTGATTTGGGTAGTCATGGTGGGAATGACTGGAGAAAATTTGGAACTGTTATTTTATGCACCAAAAAGCCTCAAACTTGCTTAGTATCTGGGTGGATGATTTGGGGGCTGGTATGTGGTGCAGTGGAAGCACAAAGAGTATGGGATGTGGTAGAACCACTCAGATAACCCTAAGGACCGAATCTTGTCATGTTAGCCCGTGTAAAATAGTACAACCACAAGTCTCAAATTACAACTGGCTAAGTAAATTTATCGAAACCCCTGCACTCATCTCACCGGTAGTGGATAGGGTGGATCTGCAAGGGCAAGAGAAGGCCTAAAGGGACACCAAGGGGAGGGTGAAGTTTTCTAGCTGTACTAGCGCTGCGGGGAGTGGAGCCCGGCTACGTTAGTGACTGTGGAAAACATCCCGTGCAACGTATGGGACCCATCGCAAGTGGGATAAGCCCATAGAGTGAGATGACGAAAGAGGCTAGATACTTTGAAAAGTCACTGTGATGGTCTTCTCAACTGCATGGCAAAGGAATCATGTGGGGTAACGAGTTGATTGTCTCTTGTGGTGAAAGTGTACAAACTCTGCAGAGTCAAAACTATTCGAATAGCCGTGCCCGCGGTCATGGGCAGACATGGGGACTTAACTAGATATAGTTCTGTTTCAAAAATAATTTGTGGGTGAAATGGGAAAATGTAGGGCAGTGAAAGGCCCTAGTTTGGAATTGTCCTGGGCGTCGTCCCAGTGGTAAGATAGGCAACTATTATGCTGGAAGATGCTGTAAGGTGCAGAGGCCATGTAATGGTGGATGGGCTCTGTACACTATTAAGACAATTATTTCCCATTAAACTTGTGTCCTTCAAAAACTGCTAGGTCATAGGGATTGCTAAGCATCGATTGAAAAGGCACGGCAAAATAAAATAAACCTAAGCCTTCCTTGATCACCAAAGATACTATTATCTGATTCTGTGATGATTTGTCGAGCACGGTGGTTAGTGTGCTCACACTCGCATTACCAAAAACAGAGACAGGGACGCAGGATCATTATGATTATGAAGACGCCCCGGCCACAGAAGGAAGGAAGGACGATGGGAATTAGGTCGCCGTTCGTATCTTCCGGACTTAGACAAGTTAGACCTAAGGCATTGTGTGCACATATATTATCTAAAGCTAGACGATATATACTGCACACATTACCCCTAGTCGCTTGCCTGAGGTTATGGTCCTACTTTTGCTTTCTCTTCCGCTGCTTGTATGTAATGATGACATTCGACCTAAGTGCCCCTTTTGTAAACTATCGCCCGACGTGGTGTAATTTGAACCATGGTCCGTAACATTACTTGCTTAAGTGATGTATGAAATGATACAAAGAATGTACCGTGCGCATTATCATCGATCCGTGGAATAATGCAGTAATCACAGGAGATTCTGGATTAAAAAATCCGGGTCTGACATCAGTGGTGGTGGTTCGAGCTAGCGGTTTCTCAGGCGCCTACCACGGTGACCCCTTTCTACCGGGCGGTGAGCTTCACCACTGTAGGTGAGAGGGGCACATTCGACCGGAGGAGTCCACCATTGTGCTCAGGAGGAAAAAGAGAATAAGTCAGAGAATGTAATTGGACTTTAAAGAAGAAAAGAAGGAAAGTGGCTCGGAAGTTCACCGGGGACGAAGAAGCTGATCGGCGGCAATGTAGGTGATTAAACTTCAATCGGCTGCTTGGGGAGCGACTAGGGAGCAAGGTGAAGTGTTCGGAGGGGTGGCTGAGCTCTGGGTAGGTGCGGGTGGAGCTGGCAACGCGAGGGTGGAGTGGCGGTGCTTGGGGGTTTAATGGCACGGGGTTGGCGAGGCACAGGTGGACAGCGGTGGAGACAGGAGAGCTTGTCCGAGCGACGGGGATGTGACTGGACGCAGAGGAGAGTAAATGCGAGCGTCGGGAAGTGCGAGAGCAGTTGGTGACCGATACGGGCGGTGGCGCTCCGCGTTGAGGGGAGGGGAGTTGCGGCGGCTGACGAGTGGGGCCACGAGGTGACAGGGCTGCGGAGTCATGAGCGATGTGGCGCGAGGGCGAGCTCCCAGCAACGGCTGCATGGTGCGGGCGATGTGGTGGAGTCAAGGAGAAGGGCGCGAAGGAGAAAATCGAGGTCGATCAAGGGCCATAGGGAGGATTGTGGTGACGCGTGGCTCGGGAAGGGTGCCGTTGGTTTTCGCGCGGAACGACCGGCGACGGCGGGGCGAAACCGTGGGCGCGGTTGCCTCGGGCGTGGGCGCGAGCGAAAGAAAGAGGCGGAGAGGAGGGAAACGCCAAAAGAAAGAAGAAAGCGAAGTTAAAAGGAAGGCGGAATAGCGGAGATTTTCGAATTGGGAAAGTTTTCGAAAATTCACCCAAAAATTCAGGAAAAAATTCATAAAAAAATTTGGAAAATTTTGGGGCCTTTCAAAGCAGAAGGGATTGCAAAATACGTTGTCTGGGTTACAAAATTGCTGTGAATCGTCGATTAAGAATCAGAGGCTTGTGTTGTGTCCTCCATTCTCAAGTTAGTGATTCATTCAGATGGGGGGTTACTGGTTGTTGACCTGAACATGGATGTATTACCGCATGAGCAACTAGTCTAGAGCAACTAGTGTACAATACAGGCGACCCACAAGGCCACAACTCATGTCCCATGAGGACTCACTGTCATCACCTGGCGTAATGTTCTTTCGCCGTTTCACTCTATGTTTCTGAACGATTGTAAGCAAAGCTAACCAATATAGAAGAATTCCCATGTGATTTGCCCCCCTCCAAAAATAGGACAAGGTTACCGGTTGCTTTCGAAAGGACATAAAGTAGCCTCGGTTAAACTATGACTCTGTTTATTTAGACTTGGGTTTTCTGGTTAATAGTTGAAAGTCAGCTTTTTGGCTTAACTAGCTTATAAACAGAGTGCTTTTAAGTTTTAGACATGTTGTTTGGTAGTCTGTCTTTTTTAGAGATGGTTAGCTTGTTGAGATGCAGGTGAAGAATAAAAAGACTGAATTATCCTTAAGGGTTTTTATTAACTGCTGAGCATACAAATGGAGCAATAACCAATATACGGATGTTGTACCTTCTGCATGTATAAATGAAAAGGAAGCACATACCTGATGCGGATACAGACATGCTTAACATTTTTCAGTTAAATATATTATTTGACTGTAAGGAATTATTGAGCCACATTAAATATTATCAGGTGAACCTAATTTAATTGGGTCTTTAATTATTATATTTGGAGATACAGAACTGCTACTATGTTATGTATTTATATGCATACCCATACTCATTCTGTACAAACCTAAAGTGAAGATGTGTTTAGAATGTCTCGTCGATACCAGTGCATCGTTCATCACTTGAAGTATACAGGATGATGAGGACATCCCAATTGGACTGATTACACGAGCACGAACTAAACAAATTAATCAATAAGTGAATTCGCTCCTAATTGAATTTGGTTATAATTTACGTGAGAACTGGATACTACCTCATTCCAATGTGTTGTGCGTTCTCAGGTTTGAACAATGTGAAGATTTTGGAATTGGAGCCATGGAGAAGCTAACAGAGAAGAAATACTTGGAGTCAAGCAAAGGAAGACACGTTCAAGTCCTCATTGCCACGTCGGATCGACCACAAGAACAATCAAACTCACAAAGATGCTCCGAACATTCAAACGATTTCAACTGGTTTCAAAAACTACCTTCGGATCAGTCTAACCGACCTCAGCTGTGTTCAGAACCATCTGATCCACATCGGGTGCTCACAAGACCTTCGGAACGTTTGGACTAGTTCGAATAGTTTTGATTGTCCGAACCGTCCGATCAACGTTGGACGCTCAAATGCTTCGGAGACGTTCAGACCGACCTAAATGATCGCGCCGTCCAATCTTCCACGGACTACTGATCGCCTTGAAAACGTTCGGCCCACTCTAAATGAGTAGTACCGTCTGATCTTCAACGGACCGCCTGATCGCCTTGGAGACATTCGGACTGCTCCGAACGTTCGTTCATCCTGCGACGTTCGATCGGTTTTGGATGGTCGATAGCGACGGTGACGTTTGGACTGCTCTGAACGTTCACCCTTCTGCGTCGTTCGATCAACTTTGGATGGTCGATATTTATGGTAACATTCGGACCAGGCCGAACGATCCCGTCGTTGGATTGGCTGGAGACACTTGCAGCCGTTCGATTGACTTGAAGGGTTCGGAATAGTATGAATGTATCTCTGATCGTATACCTAGCATATAAAAGCAACAACTTTCACATACAAGGTCCGATTAAGATGATCTTGGATTCGTTAGAAAGAATATTTCAAGGGCTACGTAATGGAGGAGGATTTATCTTCAAAAGCGTTACAGATTTTTATTTTTATTTTTATTAGAATAGAGGCTGAAATTCAAGAGAAATATGATCAATCTTCTGAAGAGCATTCAAGATCATATACAGTTCAAACAATGGCAGATCAAATATGAATAGAGGCTGACATTAGATCCTATTCCACCTAATTAATCAAATAATGGAACTAATAGAGCCTGAAGAACTTTGTAGAATGACAACACTAATCGAGATTCTAATTATACAAAATTTACTTGTATTGCTTCTGACATTCCATCAGAAAGTTCATAATGATGAATTCCTTCATTAGTTGAATGCTCACAATGTATGTACATCTAATAGCATAATTGTTCCTATGCATATTTTGTGCAATATTCTAAGACTTCATATTTTGCTTGTAACAACCACAAAATTGGCGAAAAAGGAGCAGGTGAGCAGCAATACCAAAATGACAACGATGAATCTGGGTTGAAGTGGACGACGTCGAGAAGGATCTCGTGAGGAAGAAGACGGGACAATGGCGGGATGGATGTCGGCGATGAGGAGGCCTGCGGCGTTGACGGCAATGGGATGAATATCGGCGGTGTTGGGGACGGGGAAGTGGACTCCAGGGATGCAGGAGGGTGGTGGGGCTCCCGGGATGCGGGAGGGCGGCGGGGATACGTGGACGGGGAAGAGGACTCCGGGGATGCGAGAGGGTGGTGGGTCTCTAGGGACCAGTGGTAAACAATACCCTGCCACAGTAGGGTTTGATTCCCGGTTGATTCATTCCACTTCATCTGGTTACGGAGTCCCTGTCTTCCACCAGCTCGCCAATCAAGAATCCCAGGGAGAACATCAACAAGGCCAACTCTATTTTGTTGAGTTATATAGCGCCTTTTTAACGCGTATTTGCAGAAATTTCCGTATACGAGTGGTATTGACAAAAATAGCACTTCTGCTATCCGGTCACCGGACGGCAGCACCCAACAGTTGACACGTGGCGCCCGCTATCCAGCTAGCAGACAGCAGACGCCTGATGCATGGCCAGCAGACGGCAGGTGACCTACCATCTGCCCACAAAACGGTAGGTGATTAAGTAGGCTAATTAGCCGGCTTAATTACTTGCCTAAATTTGTAATTTTATGTTGTAACTTTTTTGCATTTGTAAATATAGTAAATGAGCTCAAAAAATTATGACATTTTTGGTGGAGCTTTCGGAGGCATAGTGGTATGTTTTGTAATTTTTTATGCAATTTTTCAAGGCCATTTTCTACCTCTAAAACTTCCTGGAACAACGCATAATTAACCAAACGATTAAGCAGTTATGCGTCGCTCTGAGAATTTTTAGAGTTAGCAAATTGTCGTAAAAAATTATGATCCTAGTTAGGATTCCTTTTTTATGATGGTTAGGATTACTTTTTTTAAGAAGGGTTCAAGATATTGCACATGCTAAATTAATATAATACATAGCCGTTAACCTTTCCATTTTCAATTAGCAGAAATAAAAAGAAAACATCAATATAATGGATTACATCTGTAATGTTAGAAGTATGGTAAGAACATTTCATAAATTACTAGGTCCATCTTTTAACATTACACATGTAAGTCCATCCTTTAACATTGCATATGTACTTATGTTGCTACTGCCATGTAATGCCAAAGCAATGAATAGTGACAGTTGAAGGCCACCTTAAAATTGCCAAATCAAACGAGAACATTTAGGTAGTGCTCCAAATAGCTTAAAAGCCATTGCTTCTGTTTTCTGTTGTAGGCTTTTGGCTGCAATTATATTGGAGTAGTTATTAGCTTTTTCTGAGTTAAAAAAGAGAAAAAATAATGGTAAAAAATTTGAAAAATACCGCTATATCTTTTGAGATGATGTAAAATAATAAGGGTTAAAAGAAAAACAAAAAAGACCAAAAAAGTTAAAATTAAGAAGTCGATGCATTCAAAGTGGCTTCTGGTTTCCGGAAACCAGAAGCTAAAGCTGTTTGGTTTATACTTATAGGAATTCTTTTAGATATGAAGACAGATAACTTATAGGAATTTGGAGCAGTTTACTTTAACCCATGTGCAACAAGTGCATCTCTAGGCCGATTACCTGCCAGTATACTTCCACCTTGCCACCGAATTGCTTTCATCAGCAGAGGAACAACCTCCAAGACAGCTCAAGGAAAAGATTGTGATGGGTCATTAAGATGTCATTCATGAAACAATGCGCTATCTGTCAATCATATTGGACTTCCTTTTTGGTTTCTCCCCAATCAGTTGTGAGAAATAATAGATTTTTCATGCTGAAGAGGCAAACATACTTTAAAATGAAGGGGTAAATAGGTATTGTGTGTTAGATATGTAGTATTAATTGTGTATTTCCCCTTGTGTAAGGAGTTACCTACAATACGCCATACCTATATGTGTATATATATCAATTCATTGGCCTCATGATGAATGCAAGGGCTATTCATAACATGGTATCAGAGCAAGCCTAAGGTTTGTTTTTCGTCAAGTTACCGCTGGTTCATATTCCAGCCGCCGCCTGGTTTTTCCATCGTGCTCGTCGCTCTCCGCCGCCGTCACCGCTTGCCCATCATTCGCCATGAATCAGTCCACCGCCGTCGTCGTGGCCCCTTCCGTCATCTGTTGTCAGATCGTCGCCGGGCTCCCCACCTGTCGCCGCCGTTGTAGGAGACTCTCCGCCCATCGCCGCCATTGCAACCTCTACCTCTTCCACCGAAGCAGCCCCTGCTGCACCTACCCCCACCGCAGAGTCGTCGTTGCCTCTCTGCCGAAGTTCCTACTACCATCGGCACCAAAGCAGGCCTCATTGCTCCAACCGTCGCCACATAGTCGTTGTGCCACCGACGCTGAAGTAGTGCCTGCTTGTATGCCACCACAGGGTCGCTGGAGCCATTGTCACCATAGCCGTCAGAGTCGTCATGGTTGTAGTCGCCATCGCTGGACTCGCTGCCCACCGGTCCACTCTTTCCTTGCTATGATTCGCAGCCTCTGCTTCATTGTTAGATATGATTCGGTTTCTATACGAAACTAAATTGTATAAGTAAAAAAGAGAAGAATAAAAAATAGAGAGAAAAGGGTGTCGTCCTCTTCAGACACCATTTTCGTTCCTCGCTATCCGGTGATCTTCGATTGTCTCAATTAATGGGACTGGTTTCAACACATGCGCATTCACATGTGTGGTCAACGTCTTTGGAAGTTTCTCACGGGCGAGTTTCTTTGTCCGCCCTGCTCATCGAGTACCTACCTGGTACTATAGCACCGACCATTGACTTGTCCACTGAAGCTCATGAGCAATTCATTTTAGCTCCAACCATCCTGGTCGAAGCCTACCGACTACCGATCGTAGTCCATTGAATATTACGACCATTCAATATATCATACGATCAGTCCACTGTTCTGTAAGACCAGTTCCCGATAGCATACAACTGATTTCCTGTAGCTATGACCAGTTACATTGTAACATCCTACCTGTTCACCTTAGCTTACGACCATCAACCGGTTTACTATAGCTACGATCGATTTACTGTAGCTACGACCGGATTCTTCGAAGTCTCCACCTGGGGGTCTTTGACCTCCCCAACTGCTCTCTGACGCTTCTAAAAACTCCAGACCGAGGTTGTTCTGACGTGGTCATTCACCTATGGTCGTTCAGCATTGCTCGACCTTCAGTGGTCGATGTGTCATTGTTGATCTCTGTGGTCGACCTCCATGGTCGACTGTCGTGGTCGTTCTGCCTTGTTCATCTACCATGGTCGTTCGACCTTGCCCATCTTCCATGGTCGTTTGACTTTGCTCATCTGCCGTGGTCGTTCACTATCCTAAAAACTCCAGCAACAATAGTGCATTGATCAGATCTTTCACAAACGTAAATTTCAATGCAACCCAAATATCAATTATTCATCACCACTAAATTTAGGACCAGACGACATGGTCTAACAATCCCCCCTTGATGAATACATTGATAACACCTCAAAAACTTTTGAATGAGAAAATTTGTGAAAAGAAAACAATCTAAAGCTGCAGACAACAGACCACAACAGAAAGCTCACAGTGAAAGCAAGACCATAGCAAAAAGCTCAGAAAACTCCCCCTCAACACAAAAAAAAAGCAATTTTAGCAAATTCCAATTTGTCTCTCTAATCTCTCCCCTTTTGGCAATGAAATCATCAAGAACTCTAGAGAAAGAATAATTCTAAAAAGGATCAGTGAGAGCAAACATCCAGAAACTTTGTGGATTATGCAAGTCACTTTGCATTGATTTAAGAATGTACCCAAGCCATCTTTGTGAGGAGAGTTCCCTAGATCATATAAAATTATATACCATATAGCAAGTCAAAACAAGTCTTTAACATGATTAGCAAATTAGATTAATGATAGGCATCTCAGCAATGACCAAATCGATCTATAAAGAGTACAAAGGGATATCATACCAAAAAGAGTAAGCCTAAAAGTGAAGCAAACTTTAAATCTAAATGAGCTAGCAGTCTCATATAGCAATCTATGGGTTCACACTCAATTCTTAAGCATGTGGTATGCTTGTAGCATACTTCTTTTCATAATGCCATGTTTGTAGCAAATATGTTTTAAATGGTGGCATACTTGAAGCACACTTCTTTTCATTCGAGCACATTTTGTACTTTTTCTTTTGTTTAACCATAGCATGCTTGAAGCATACATATTTTCAATATTTTCTTTCTCATTTTCTTATAACATCCCAACTTGGGTGAACATAAAAAGATTACAATATGAATCATACGATCCTCATAGCCAAGTTTTAAAAGAAGACTCACAATCAAGCTAGTCCTTTTAGATGAACATCGCAAAGTGTTATCTATAATCACTTTAGTCAAAGTCTTCCGCCATGTTATACTTTAGTTCAAGTATAGCACATTGATTATAGCCTGTCAAGAACATGACTACATAGTAGATGAGTAAATATGATAATGATAACTTTACTACTTATTTGTTTTCAATAACTTGGACTTGATGTATTATTTGAAAAGTATGATAAACAAAGCTTCTGAAAATTTTAAACAGCAATCTCCCCCTAGAATAATCCCAAAAGATGCAACACACCCAATTCACTAAGCATGGCGTATAATTAGGGACTTATTTTCAAAAGGCTATTATTATAATTTTGCTATGGCGACAAGGTGCACATATTCAATATTCCAAAGGAGGTTTTATAACATCCCGAAATTTGGTTATTTCAAAAACTTGGAATTTTGAAATCTTTTCCTGCATTTTGTTGGCATTTAAATTTCTTCTGAATGTCTAGTTGAAATCTTTTTGAGATTTGTGGCATACAAATTAAATTTCAAAGAGTAACTCCAAATGCAAATAATAGGAGACTAGAATTTTAAATACGAATCTGAAAAGATGATCCGGAGTAAGAGACAAGGAACCCGATTTAAAATGTAAAATCTCATGTTTGGGAATAATGACATAAAGAGCAATAAAAATGAATGAATGAAATACTAACACTTGTGTATATATATATATATATATATATATATATATATATATATATATATATATATATATATATATATATATATATATACACACACAATTTGTACAAAGAAAAGTTTAGCAATATAAGAAATAAAGTATATATATGTATGTGCACATATAACCTAAATAATAATAATAATAGAAACTCTTTTAATAGCTAAAAATTTAAAAGCTTAACTTTTAAATGTCGTGCAAGAATTGAAATTTATAATCATAAATATGGAAAAAGAAATTCAAAATTAAATCAAGAAAATCAAAACAATGTTTTGATTTAGCCTTCCTTTTTCCCTTTTCCCCCCAATTTCCTTTTTCCTTTTTTCTTCCATGTGGGCCCCACCCCTTTATCTCTCTCCCTCCTCTCTCTTTTCTCTCCTCACTGGCCGCTGGGCCCTCCTCCTCCCCCTGCGCGCAGCGCTTCCTTCTCCCTTTCTCCCGCTGCCTTGCCCCTTTCCTTCTCTTCCGTGCGCCCGGGTCCCCCCTCTCTCCTCCGCTTGCTCCGACTAAAGTCGGCCGACACGGCAAAAGCTGCGCGGCATGGCCCCGCCTGCGCGCGCATGCCACCGAGTCGCCCTCGCCCATATCCTGCCGCCTCAGCACGATTCCTGCCGACTTCCGCCACCCTCACGCCATCACCCGCCCACTCGATGCCGGCCCCCTTCCCGCTGCCTATAAGGTCCATGTGGCCCTTCCCCCACTCCGCCGCCCTCCTCTCTGTCTCCCCCTCGGCTTGATTAGAAGGATTCTCACGGAGCTCGCCAGCAGTCATTCTCCCAAAACCGCCGCCGCCATTCCCACCGCCTCCCTCCTCGGCGAGACTCCTCCGATTCCTCGCGGTGGGAGCTACTCCTCGCCGCCCGGACTACTCCCCATCGTCGCGGAGCTCCTCCCCACCCCAACTCGCTGGCACCATGAGCATGCCGGCGCCGCCCATGGCCTCTGCCGCCAGCTCGCCACGGCCTCCTCCCTGCTCGGCCAATCTCATGGTGAGCTTCCATCTACCTTCTTCTTGCTTCCGCGCCCGCCACTTCTTCCTCCCCTCCACCACGGCGCCGCAGCCCTATTTCATCCTCGCCTCCGTGGCCGAGCTTTTTCACGGCCGCTTGAAGCTCCTCGGCTCGTGCTAGCGCCTCCCTTGGCTTCCTTGTACTCCCAACAACCCATTTTGCCGGTCCCTGCCACCTCCACGGCGCGCTGCCACGGCAGGTCACGCCAACGCCGCCTTCTCCTCTGCCTGGCCCTCTCCAGCAGATAGCTTAAGGGGATAATTCATCCCTTATGGGTAAGCAACGCCCTGAGTCTCGGTTGGTTATCAGCGCTATTCCTCCCCCCCAAGCTCCCTCGGTTGCGCGCGTTCGAGCCTCCGGCTCCGCAGCGCGCCGAGGTTGAGTTTTCTTTATTTTTCCGACGACGGTGGGTCCCACTGCCGCCGATCGCCACCCGTCAACGCGCCTAAATGGAGTCGCTGCCGCCGGGCCCCGCTTGTCAGCGCCCGCATGAGTAGATAGCCGTCAGTAGGCCCCACCTGTCAGAGTTTTTATATTTTTTGTATTTAATTAAACCGAAAGGTTGAAAAGGGCATAACTTATTCATTTTAACTCCAAATTAAATGAAACATATTTCTAAATTCATATAAATTCAAGATATGTCCAATGGAACCAAAATTATAATTTTTGAAGCTCATTTGAATTAAGAAAATAATTTAGAGAAGCTCTTGAAATTTAAATAGGATATAGAAGCAATAATGAGGGAGTTAAATTTGGATTAGCTATTATAATAAATGAATATGGTGCCTTTAGTATTTATTTTAAAATGTAAATTAAATTAAAGGTATTAATAAAGAAAAGTAACTTTCGTTAAATGTCCAAATTTTGATACCCTTAATTATAATTACAATATAGACATTAACATTTAACATGCTGTCATTAAATAAATCTCTGTAGTGGATTTAATTAAAACAGCAATACTACAAAATATGACCCTGTATGATAAACCTTGTCTAGGTGAAATACACTTAAAACTAAAAATTGTATGCATTACTTAAATACAACATATGTCCTAAGTATAGCGCTCGGCAAAACAATGCTCCACTAATCTCGTACATTAAATCATAGGTCTAACCTAACTCATAGAATTTCCTAGATAAATACAAGAATAATAAAAGGAGATTATTAGTAAAAAGGCCGATTCGTCATAGTCTGCCACCAACCTTGTCCCAAATCACCCGAACCGACCATTAACTCATAACAAAACCAAATCAAGATTATTCGAATTTATTTTGGACCTTCTCAGTTATTTGCTTTTATTCGTGTTCAGTCGTTTAGCACGTAATTAGAAATTGGAGTCCTGAAGAACCGAGGAATCAAGCGTGAACAAGAAGCGGAGTGAAGATAAAGACCGGAAGCTCTGGAGAAAGCATTGTGTGAGCTCAAGACCGCGGTAAACCACGTCAGGCGAGTCAATACTTTGATCATGTTGAACCTACTTTTCTGCAAATTACTTTTGTTTAAATTATCAAATTGCATGCTATTATTTTATATGCAAGTACATGTTTAATTTAATATCCTAGTTATATGACCAGTTTTCCCTGACTAATATTACACCATCTTTTGAATACTTGATTATGTGAACCTTGTCACCCTAGCAAAATTATAATAGTAACCTTTTGAAAATAAGTTCGTAACTATATACCATGCTTAGTATTGCTTAGATATTCATGGGCGTAGAAACGCCCAAACATCACTTTCAAACATGAGAGAATTTTGAATGGGCCGTCATTGTGATAATGACTAGTATATGTTGGTATGAATATTTTATGTTCCCAAAAACCCTACTTGCTTTAATATCTAGGCGGATGGTTCGAGGGTGTGAGTATGTGTGTGGTGCCATGATAGCACAAAGGGGATTGTGGTAGAACCGCCCAGATAACCATTAAGGACTGAATCTTGTGATGACCTCCCAAGGTACTACAGTACAACCACATGCTGGCAAAGTGTAGGCGTGGCTAAATAATGTGATAGCTCTAGTGTGGTTACGTGAAGGTATGAACACGAGCAAAGGGATGGATGGTCTCATCCCCGCCTTTGCTCGTGATGGCTCACGAGGGACCCTTCTCGAGGGATGGTCGCATCCTACAGAAGATAGACCTTAGCGGGCGTAACCATAAGTAGAATTATGCATCGTAACAGTCCTGTGATAGTCTACTCAACTGCATGGCTAAGGAACCATGTGGGGCAACGAGCAGATCTATCTCTTGAGGGTAAAGTGTACAAACTCTGCAGAGTGAAAACTATTCGAATAGCCGTGCCCATGGTCAAGTCACCCGAGCCACTCCATCGCCGCCGCCGCCAAGCACCCGAGCCACCGTCACTTCTTCCTCGCCGCCGCCACGCCCGCCGCCGCCGCTGCACCGCGCCTGTAGAAACGGACTCATCTTCTCTCCTCCTCCTCCTCCGCTGGCCACCGCCGGCCACCGGAGTTCCGGCGGCGCGCCGTCCCCGAGCCCTCCTCACCGCCCGCCCACGCCACGCCTCATGTGCAGACGTGGCAGCCACGAGGCGCCACGCCCGCCACCTCGCCCCTCCTTGTCGCATCGCCACGCACCGTCCGTGCCACCGTGGCCCACATGTCGGTCGTTTTCCCTAGGGTCGACGCCGCCTAACGTCATAAACCCGATTTTCCCATTTAAAAATAATTCGACCGAAAAGAAATTCCCCGCTGACGTCATAAATCAGAATTTTCTTTAGAAAAATAATTCCAAAAATCCAGTTTATTCATTTCCTTGGTTTTTAAACTTCCTGAGGCCCGTACTTTTTCATCCTAACTCCGATTGAGCCCATTCAAATTTGTAAATTCCTCAAAAATTCCAAACTATCCATTTCTGCCATCCTTTAAAATTTTTGAAATTTATTGGATATTTTGAAATTTAAATTTTAACTTTCAAATACCCTTTCTCCCTCGTTTGAACTCCGAATCCATTGAAACTTCCTCCTAAATTCATCTAAATTTATAAACTTCCTTCCAGTAATATTATTATAATATTTGTACTTTTATTTGTATTTATTTGTACTTTGTGTTCTTGTTTTGCACGTATAATCCGATCTGGTCGAAGAGTTCGCAGAACTGCAACAAGAGAATCAGGAATTCACCCACGAAGGCAAGTCTCCTTTGATCATCTTTGAACCTATGTTTGTGAAATGTTTTTCAATTATTTTAAATTTAATGCATTGCTATGTTATATAAAATGATAGTTTCTGTTGTAGAGGTAATAGCTAAACCGAAGAATTGTTATGCCCTCATTTGACTTTGACAACCATGTACCTTTGACACCCTAGGAATTCCCTTGTCTCATTATTGAGATTATTATGAATCTTTGATAATTGTTGTATCGGTAGTAAGATGCTTAGACAAGCTATATAACTTTAGTAACTTTGGATTGAGAATTACATATCAATGATCTAGTCTTTTGATCCGGTTTGAGTGGCAATTGGTGTTGCCACTGTTTTGTGAAACAAAATAAAATGAGCAAATTGTTTTTAGACCAGGGCGGATGGTTGGTTTGGATTGGTGCGGTTTGCACGAGATCTTGAAAAGTGTATGTTCCGCCCTAGTCAATTAAGGACCGACGCTTGTGTTTGTCCGCCCCGAGCACTACCGCACAACCACATGTCTATATGGGTACGACCTAGCTGATTAACTTATGATAGGCTAGTTTAGGTACCACCAGTGAAAAGTGGATACCAGGGTTACTGGTTATTCACAGTGAGGGACAGGGTTACTGTACTCATATGGCGCAAGAGGGGCTTCGTCTGGTGGATTTAACCTCCAATGGTGAAACCTCACGGTGGTGTCCGGCTAGACTAGAGTAAGGTAAAGGCTTTGTGATGAATTATCTGGGTCTCATGCCAAAGGAAGCGTGGTGACTATTAAGATAACTTGTCTCTTGTGGGTAAAGTGTACAACCTCTGCAGAGTGTTAAAACTATTCGAATAGCCGTGCCCACGGTCAAGGGCGGGCAAGGAATGCATTCACATGGTAGAAATTTTGGTTTTGGTTTAAAGTAAAGTTTTGGGGATCCGAGAGTGGTTGGAACTCTCGGGGAAATTGCCCTGGTGGTTGGAACCAGTGTGGGTGGTTGGAACCCGTAGTACCAAACTTGGTGGTGGAATCATTATGATTAAAAATGCTTAATGATTTTAGTTTGAGTAAATACTTTAGTTAAACTATCGTCTTCAAAAATAGTTATTGGTATTGGAAATAAATTGTTGCTTTGTGCAAAAGAGCCATATAACCTCCATTGTTAAGCCTTGCATCTAATGCATTTTTCCCAAGACTTGCGGAGTACTTTATGTACTCACATGCTACACCTAAAATATATATATCAGAGGAGTATGAAGCTCAAGAAGGAGACTACGACTACTCTGTGGCGTATTGATGGGATTTTATCAATGTTTAATTGCTTCCGCTGTGTTTGTGTTTATTTGTGAGGTCTAGAAACATCGTTTGTGTTGTAAGACCTTTGGTCAGTACTCTCTATAATATTGTAATATTCGTCTTTGGCAATATAATCATCACTGTTTAACTGTGTGCACTAGCTTTGATCTGGGACTAGTGCTGTAATACACAGAGGGTCCGGATTTGGTAATCCGGGGTCCCGACAGAGATGGTATCAGAGCCAATTTGACTGTAGCACGTGACCTAGTTTAGAATGGCAAAAGCCTTAAGGACCTATATTTATTAAAAATATATATTCTAGAAAATATTTCTATACTTCTTTATCTCTGTTCTATTTATAAACACTTACTCAAAATTCTTTACTAAACTTCTCTATCTTTTCAAATTTGTAGATGGCCGGCTCTATCTCCGGAGATTCGTGGGACTACATCTCCCATGCTGAGACTGAGGGTGCATTTGTTGAGCTTCTTCGCCAATTGAATGAATTGAATTTGAGGAAATTTGGAGAATATGACAATTGGAGTATAAACTTGATCAATGATATTCTTGGTGGAGGAATATTGATGAATTAGTTAGAGATAAATAATGGGAAAATAAGGATGATTATGGAAAAAGCAATTTATGGTTTTAGATCATTAGCAGAAAGGATTGATTTGTTAGAAAGTTCTAATACGAATGATTTCGGTGGATTAAAAAGTAATCTTGTTAGAAAATCATCAGAGTTCAGAAGTGAAGAGTTAGTGAATAGTGATTACAAGATTGGATTATTAGGAATTCGGAATACAAAAGACATTGGTGGATTCAAAATGAATTTATAGAAAGGGTTTGATCAGTGGATTAGCTAAATGATGTCACTTGCTGTTTGGAGTTTAGACAGCAATCAATGTAGGAAGTGTATGTTCGGTGGATTAAATGAATGATATCACCCGCTGTTTGGAGTCTTAGACAACAATCAGTAAAGAAAATACATCTTTGGTGGATTAAGTCAGTTATGGCAATCGCCGTGTGGAGTCCTAGGTTGCAACTATAACACTAGGGTTCAATAATAATAGTGCTACCAAAGAGAAGTTACTGGCAAATAAAACAACCCGAGCCTTTCCTTTGATAAACCATGCATACTATTTATTTGCATTCTGTGTATTGGCTCGCGGAGCACGGTGGTTAGTGTGCTCACACTCGCTGATGTGACCATGCCACAATCACATACAACCATAGCGCCCAATATCAAGATTAAACTAAAGGTGAATTCGTTTATTCAGCTTCAATATATTTTAAATGAGAATATGATGCTACCTAATGATGAAAATATATATTTTTACAGCACCACATCACTTTTGCACCAATTCAAGGAAGAGTTCAACTTGGACACATTTTGGAATCCAATTCGGCCTTCAGATCAATTTGGATTCAGCTTGACAGGCCCAACTTCAAATGTGCATAACTTTCATATACGAAGTCCGTTTGAGGTCCACGAGTACTTCATGGAAAGATTTCCTCATCCTCTTTCCAATGGATCTGGTCTCATCTCTAAATTCCTTCTGAGCACACCGGAATCGTCAAAAGAGTCCACGTTGGGCACGTACTGAAATCGGATTCGAACTGCTGCGATGTTGTCAAGTTCAAACGGACATAACTTTTTCATACGGACTCCGTTTGGGACGTTCTTGGACTTCATGGAAAGCTTATCAAGTCTACTTTCTAAAGGATTTAACCCCACCTTCAAATTTTATCTGAGCCGGCCGCAATCGTCGAAAGAGTCCACGTTGGGCACGTACTGGAATCGGATTCGAACTGCTGCGATGTTGTCAAGTTCAAACGGACATAACTTTTTCATACGGACTCCGTTTGGGACGTTCTTGGACTTCATGGAAAGCTTATCAAGTCTACTTTCTAAAGGATTTAACCCCACCTTCAAATTTTATCTGAGCTGGCCGCAATCGTCGAAAGAGTCCACGTTGGTTTTTGAGTCCGAGTCAAAAGGGTGCTGCGCCACCTCCACTTGGGTCCGTGGACCTTGTAATGCTATATAAGAGCCATCTTTTCCCTATGCTAGGACTTAGGTTTTGTTTAGATTAGTTTAGCCCCATGTGCAAACTCCACGTTGTCTCTTGTGTCGACTAGACCAACAGATTCGTGTTACGTAACCTCAACTATCTTGTGCGACTTTTATATCTAGCAATTTTCAGATTGCTCACTATCCTTGTTCTTGCTTGTTCTTTGATTGCATGCAGGAATAGACCTTCGTGGTCAGGTCAACCGCGTTCTTGGCACGGTTGATAACAACTTGGAATTGGTTCAGCGATTGCTAAGGCGCAAGCGTCGTCGTACGGTTGTAGTCGGATCGCAAGGGTCACGTCCACCAAAATCAAAGTTATCATCCTATCGGCAGATCGGGACCCCATGGCTTCATCAGTTGGTATCAGAGCTTCAGTTGACCGGTAGGAATTTCTTGTATCCCTAGTTAGTAGTTTGGTTTTTATTTCCCATAGTCCAGAAAAACTGTCCTACAAAAAGAGTTAATTTCCACCGTCCAAACCTCGTTGTGCCTTTCAATCTATTAGTTTTGGTTTGCTAAATTGAGTTTATGTTCGTTTTAGCTTTGTCTAGTTGCTGGTCATATCCTTGATTCCATAAATATCCAAATAAAAAAAAATTCCCCACTCCAAACCCTAATTCCAATTCGGCTGAATTTTCCTTTCTCTGCAGCCGCCACGAAAAAAGTCATAACTTTTGATTCCCTGATCCTTTTTGAGTGAGACCACCTCCATTAGATTCATAACTTCATTATCTATCTGCCTATAAAAGTTTTCTTCAATCCAGTACGGCAGTAAAAAGATATCTGCGGTGCAAGCTGACCTAAAATTCCAGTTTGAATCTGCAATAGTCTGCAGTTGTGATTTTTGTGCGAATTTTTCAGTCGGTTTGTGGAACTTGGCCCCAAAACAAAAGTTGTGGAAAAGCCGTCAGGAAACTGTGAAAAAAAGAATCATTGAAAAAGAGGCAACTGACAGAAAGTTACGGCCAAAATACCGACGTGCTGTCCAGTGGACAAAAATTTTCAGTTTTCAGTTTTGGGTTAATCCTTGTGTTCTTCAATTCCAAATTGCATTCTATTGAATTATCTTGTGTTTATCACTCCTATACTTTGTTATACACTTATTTAGCCTTCATCCATCGTTGTTTGATCAGCAACATAGGCTAAGTGCTAGATACGAACTATAATTCAATTATATGCAATTTCTGAAATTAATTGATTGTTCTCCAATGCTACATATTGAGCCTTCCAAGCTATACCTTATACTCGACCGAAAGCAGACCACGCCGAACCGTCTTTTGCAATCGCTGAACTAATCACCAAAGTCAGATTTATCACGAACCAGCCACCGGTTGCACCACCCGTTTGCTTTGGTAAGAACTTGTAAGAATTTGGTAAGAGCTTGAGAGATGTGTGACTTGATTTGAGCCTCCACATCCCAAGAGTTGATAGGAACATATACCGTGATTTGTTTCCTTGCTTTCTACTAACAATGACAGCTCGAGAAAATGGGTAGATTATGATGTCATCATGGGCGATTTGAACTCAAGGGAAACAACTACCGGTATACATCTTGCCACTCACCGAGAGTACGCCTTCGGACTACTTCTTGTGGGTTACTATGTTGGATAGTTACTTTGAAAGACAAGATCTTGATCCTTATGAGAAGATGAGCATGGCAAGGACGACGATTGGTGATGTGCAACATTGGTGGTCGAATCTCGAGTTCCACTACATATACACATGGGAGGAGATGAAGAAGAAATTGCAACGTCGTTTGTACCTCCACCACCCACGGTCACAAGCGAGGTGCAACCTAAGGTAACTGAAAATGTTGATATTGTTTTGGCTCCTAATCCATCTGCAGATACCGCCGAGGTGCTTAAAAGATGAAGGATGAACTGGTGCATCTCATGCCATTAGAGGAGAAGTTTGAGGTACCCATGATCTCGATGAGGACGATAATGACAAAGGTACTGATTTGGTGCTACAACAAGACATAGAGCAACCTTGTGAGTATATACCTACTATAGTTCAATCTTTTGATATTCCTTGTGTTAACTTGAATGAACCATGTGCTGATCTAAATTCTTATAATTTTGCACATATCGAATTAATTACACATAAGGAAGTATTTGATAGAATATCCTCACGATGCATTGTGCTATATCATGCTTAATAAGGCCGTTAGTTTGGAATGTGCTATAAAGAAAGTTTCTGACCTTTTATATCTAAATTCTCTATCTAGCACGCACACCTATTGTTTTAAATTAATTGGGGATTATGGCGTAGACAATCAATTTCTCGTATATCGAATATGCATAACTTGTGATCACATGGATGAACTGAAGCTTGTTGTTTTGAACAACAACTCTTATATGCTGAATCTTGTTCATTATGAAAGAAAAATAAAATCTAGTGATCATTCAATGCTTATGTATTCTTCTATTGAACCATCTAACATTGACAATCGAATAATGAAATTGATGTATGGAAGAATTTGCAAATCTTTTCACCCTTGCTAGATAAATTTGTTATTGCTCAATTGAAATATGATTATATAGATGAACTTTGCTTGATTCCAAAAGTTGTAGCTTTGCCCATATGTGCCATTACTACAAGTTCACAACTTCAGAGATTTGAATTGCATAAATACTTCGATTACATTTGCAAACCTAGTTTCAATAATTGCTGTGTGAGATTTTTTTTTTGATTTGCTCATTAACTTATATGATTACTCTTGGGTTAATAATACAATGAGCTGTTATGATCGTTGTTGTTTTATAACATTAATTGTGCAACAACGAAGAACTGTTAAAACGAATGACATATACATATACCATGCATACACCTTGGCTTCGTTGCTACCCTATTTTCAGCTTATCAAAAGCCGAGGATGGCTTTGTTTGCAAGAAGGGGAAGATGATAAGAACATGTACCCTATGGAAACAACTATATTTGCTATACTTATTGTTCCAATAGCAAGAGCTCCTATGCATCACTTAAATTATCAGGTGAGCTCGTTTCAAGGAGGTTTTACTTTGTGTTATAAAAAACTTATGATATTACATAATGAGAGCTTGCTGCATTTATTCTCATGTACCGAGATTTATGATCAAGATCATACAATACATGAGGCTACACATATGTTAAAACCGAGGATGGTTTTCGTCAAGAAGGGAGGATGATGTGACCATGCCACAATCACATACAACCATAGCGCCCAATATCAAGATTAAACTAAAGGTGAATTCGTTTATTCAGCTTCAATATATTTTAAATGAGAATATGATGCTACCTAATGATGAAAATATATATTTTTACAGCACCACATCACTTTTGCACCAATTCAAGGAAGAGTTCAACTTGGACACATTTTGGAATCCAATTCGGCCTTCAGATCAATTTGGATTCAGCTTGACAGGCCCAACTTCAAATGTGCATAACTTTCATATATGAAGTCCGTTTGAGGTCCACGAGTACTTCATGGAAAGATTTCTCATCCTCTTTCCAATGGATCTGGTCTCATCTCTAAATTCCTTCTGAGCACACCGGAATCGTCAAAAGAGTCCACGTTGGGCACGTACTGAAATCGGATTCGAACTGCTGCGATGTTGTCAAGTTCAAACGGACATAACTTTTTTATACGGACTCCGTTTGGGACGTTCTTGGATTTCATGGAAAGCTTATCAAGTCTACTTTCTAAAGGATTTAACCCCACCTTCAAATTTTATCTGAGCCGGCCGCAATCGTCGAAAGAGTCCACGTTGGGCACGTACTGGAATCGGATTCGAACTGCTGCGATGTTGTCAAGTTCAAACGGACATAACTTTTTCATACGGACTCCGTTTGGGACGTTCTTGGACTTCATGGAAAGCTTATCAAGTCTACTTTCTAAAGGATTTAACCCCACCTTCAAATTTTATCTGAGCTGGCCGCAATCGTCGAAAGAGTCCACGTTGGTTTTGAGTCCGAGTCAAAGGGTGCTGCGCCACCTCCACTTGGGTCCGTGGACCTTGTAATGCTATATAAGAGCCATCTTTTCCCTATGCTAGGACTTAGGTTTTGTTTAGATTAGTTTAGCCCCATGTGCAAACTCCACGTTGTCTCTTGTGTCGACTAGACCAACAGATTCGTGTTACAGAACCTCAACTATCTTGTGCGACTTTTATATCTAGCAATTTTCAGATTGCTCACTATCCTTGTTCTTGCTTGTTCTTTGATTGCATGCGGAATAGACCTTCGTGGTCGTCAACCGCGTTCTTGGCACGGTTGATAACAACTTGAATTGGTTCAGCGATTGCTAAGGCGCAAGCGTCGTCGTACGGTTGTAGTCGGATCGCAAGGGTCACGTCCACCAAAATCAAAGTTATCATCCTATCGGCAGATCGGGACCCCATGGCTTCATCACTCGCTCTCACAACAAATCCAGAATCAAGAGTCAGGTCATTATGCCTCAGCAACTCTGGTGATTATGATGACAAAGGAGATGAAGATGTCAAGGGCTAGGTCGTGAACCTCCAGTTGGCTGCCTGTGGGCATGTCCTCAAGGTCCCACGTGTGCTTCGCTCTTCCGCCGCACTTATCGATTTCGCCTAACCGCCCATGTGTAAGTTTACTATATTATTTATGCTTCCGAATGATATGTATTTGATATTCATTTCTGTATCTGTGAGCACTATCTACTGATCCAGGGAATAGTGCAATAAATCACAGAGGATTCTAGATGTAAAATCTGGGGACTGACAGGTTTAATATTAATCAAGGCAAACAATGGGCATATATCTAGAAGCTTGAATTAAACATGTATTGTATATAAAATAGCAGCATGCAATTTGATAATTTAAACAAAAGTAATTTGCAGAAAATGTAGGTTCAACATGATCAAAATATTGACTCGCTTGGCGCGATGTACTGCGGTCTTGAGCTCACACAATGCTTTCTCTGGAGCTTCTGGTCTTTATCTTCACTTCGCTCTTGTTCACGCTTGATCCCTCGATTCTTCAGGACTCCAATTTCTAATTACGCGCTAGACAACTGAATCCAATATAAAGGCAAATAACTCAAAAATCCAATTAAATCCGAATAATCTTGATTTAGTTTTATTATAAGTTAATGGGCGGTTCGGGTGGTTTGAGACAAGGTTGGTGGTAGAATATGACGACTCGGTCTTTTTATTAATAATCTCTTTTATTATTCTTGTATTTATCTAGGAAGTTTCATGAGTTAGGTTAGACTTATGATTTGGTGTACGAGGTTGGGGAGCATTATTTCGTTGAGTGTTGTTACATTCAGGACATATGTTATATTTACGAAATGTATACGACTTTTAGTTTACCGAATTAATATTTTAGTCTTTTGGATAGTTATTCAAACCATATTAATTAACCATATATGATCTAATCAAAATTTAAATCTTAGATAACCCCATTTATATCTTAGTTCAATTTTATTAGCTTCTCTAAATTATTTTCTAAATTCAAATGAGCTTCTAAAATCATAATTTTGTTTCCATTGGACAGATCTTAAATTTAGATGAATTTAGAAATTTGTTTCATTCAATTTGGAGCTAAAATGAATAAATTATGCCTATTTAAAGCTCTTCGGTTCAATTTAAATGCAGAAATTATCAAAACCTGACAGGTGGGGCCCACTGGCAGTGACTCCTTCCCACGGGCCGACGGTGGCGGTCACGACAGTGGCGGCGCCGACAAAGGGCCTGTGTGTCGATGAGACATGCGTGCGGCATCGCTGATAGGTGGGGTCCACATGTCAGTGGACAAAAAAGAGTTAGCACCAATAGCCAGCCGAGCCTCAAGGTGTTACTTACCCTTATAGGTGGATTTATTCTCTTGTTAACGATGCCGCCCGGAAGCGTAATGGGCCGGGCCGGGGTTTGGCGGTTCCCCGGGCGAGGGGCGGCCGAGGAGGCTGAGGCAAGTGGCAAAATGGGTTGCTCAAAGGATGAGGAAGCTAAGGGTGGCGGCGCTTTGGCGGAGCGGCGGTGAGGCGGGCGGGCGGTGCTCGAGGCGGCCGGCGATGAGGCGAGTTCTGGGCGCAGGCCAATGGGAGAAAGGAGGAAATCAAGTGCATGAGCATTAAGGGGTTCATGGGAGGCTTACAAATGATCTAGCCGAGCGGGAGATGTGCCGAGGGGAGCTGGCAGCGGAGGCCGGTGGTGGCGCAGAGGAGGTCGCCGTGGAGAGAGGAGATCCGGCAATAGGAAGCTTGGCCGACGATTGGAGAAGACTCATGGCATCGTGGAGATACTCCCAGAGCGTGGAATCGGCTGGAGAAGCTTCGAGAGAGCAATGGCGGCCGTGGAGGCGGCAGCGGCCGGTGTTAGGGAAGATGGCCGGTGCGGCAAGCGTCGAAGCGCATAAATCAAATTAATTCGGAGAGGAGGCTATTGGGGAGTGGAGGCTCACTGTGACGCTCTTGATTCGGGGAGTAGATGGCCGGAACGACTGAATTTGGCGGGGAGGCTGCGGCGACGAGCTCACGGCGCTGGGCGGAGAAGAGATAGGGGGAAAGGGAAGTGGCGCAGGGGCTGGGGCTTGTTATAGTGGTGAAGGGAGAAGTTACTGCGATGCCATTGGTGCTGCTGATCGATGTACAGGGCACGGGATGACGACGGTAATGTGCGATGCGGCAGGGCGGCGGGCATGGGCGGGGACTGGGTGGTCCCATGAGGCGATGTGGGGGCAGGTGAGGCCGCGACGGGAGGCACAGGGCGATGGCGACATTGCTGATGTGGAGGCGATTACAAGACGGGAGAGCGTGGCTAGGCTGCAGAGGGCTACCGAGGAGGACGCCACGGCTCGGAAGAAAGGAAAAACGGGTGGAGGAGAAAAAGAGAGAGAGAAGAAGAGGGCTCGGGCCCACAGACAGAAGAGAGGAAAAAGAGGGAGAGAGAGAGAGGAAGTGGGGCCCACATGTAATAGAGAAGGAAGAGAAGGAAAAGATAGAGTGGGAAGGCTTAAGCACAATTTTAGAATTTGGATTTTTAATTTAAATTTCACATTAAAGACTATTGGTTTTGTTACGAATTGCGTTTATAAATTTTTGGATGTCCAAACTTGGGGTTTTGTATGCTAATTACTTTAAAAGAGGGAATTTTTGGCTTAACCATTTAGAGATATGTCCTAATATTCCTTTTGGTTTCATTTTATTGGCTTGAATTTGAATTTAAGATTTTGGTATTTTGAATTCATGATCTTGTCATTTTCCATTTATATGATCATTATTTGCATCTGGGATTATTCTTTGATTATTAACTTGCATGCCACAAATCTCAAAAGATTTCGAATAAATATTCAAAAGAAATTTGAATGCCAGCAAAATACAAGAAAAAGTTTTCAAACTTCCACATTTTTGAACACTTGAATTTTAGGATGTTACAGTATACTGCGAGAATTTGTCCACTACCACCATAATGCTATTGAAGCCAGTCGACCTCGGTAAGCCTTCAATGAAATCCAACGTCACGGTCTAGCATGCATGCTCAGGGACTGGAAGTGATTGAAGAAGCCCAGGATAATGGATGTGTTTGGACTTGGCCTGTTTACACCCCCAATTGCACTCGAATGTAGGGAGCTAATGATGCTATGTTGTAATGCTAGGTTAGAGCCAACCCAAACTCTCCCTTTCCATCTTAGTATGCCATCCTTCAACTGAAATTTTGTATTCTAGGCTGTGTCCATACTCAATTCTTCTATCAACCGACTGGACTTGGGATCGTTAGCATAACCCTCTGCTACCTCCTCGAGCCAAGAAGGAATGCAAGTTGATACCGCTATCAGGCTGCTGGGTAAGCAAGAAGCTATAACTGCTAGGTCACTTGATGGGTTTGCCTTCCAAGATAGCACACCAGCTGCACAATTCTCAGCCCCTTTTATGCACATTATCCGGTACTGCAGTCCCAACAACTTAGCAATTGCCTTTTTTTTACCATGGGGTTGATAGGTGTTGGTCTCCAAGGTGTATCAAGCTCCTTTGATTAGTGCAAATCAGAGACTTCGCATGCTGCAAGTAAGGTCACCATTGCTCCACTGCCAGGATGATTGCTAAGCTCTCCTTTTCATAAGTCGATAGTCCTCTTGTTTTTGGTCCCAAGCTTTGCTAAGGTAAGTGATTGGTGTCCGTCTTGCATCAACACTGCCCCAACCCCCTTCTCGGAGGTGTCTGTATCCACCTCAAATTGTCTGTTGAAATTGGGAAGGGCTAACACCGGAGCTGAAATTAATGCCCTTTTGAAAGCTTGAAATGACTCTTCCTTTTCTGATGTCCAAGTGAATACAGCGTTCTTCTTCAACATTTCAATCAAGGGCTTGTTGATTACTCAAAAATGGCGCACAAACTTGTGATAATACCCAACGAGGCCCAAGAAACCCCGGACTTCCTTGACATTGGTGGGGGTTGGCCATAGCTTAATTGCCTCGATGTTCTTGCTGTCAGTCGCCACTCCATCCTTACTAATAACATGTCCCAGATAAGTTAGGGTGGATTGAGCAAAGGAGCATTTGGTTTTCTTGATTCTCAACCGATGTTTGGATAGAATGTTGACCTGCCACAGCATCTCCACATGCTCATCCAAGGTTCGACTATACACAAGTATATCGTCAATAAAGACAAGTACTCCTTTCCGAAGTAGCGGAGCTAGGATGGTGTTCATCAAGCCTTGGAAGGTGACTGGGGCACTTGTTAAGCCGCAGGACATAACCTTGAACTCAAAATGCCCATGATGTGTTTTGAACGTTGTCTTATGTTCATCTTTCGACTGCATTCGGATCTGGTGGTATCCAGCCTGCAAATCCAAACTAGTAAACCATTGAGAACCTGCCAATTCATCAAGAAGCTCATCAATAATGGGCATTGGATAATGGTTCTTTATGGTAACGGCATTCAGATGGTGATAGTCCACACATAGACACCAAGACTGGTCCTTCTTTGGCACAAGCAACACTGGAGAAGCAAACGGACTAGAACTTCCTTGAATAATCCGCTTCAGCTCCTCGACGATCCTTTGATCGTCCTCCCACCGTCAGCAACTCCTTGCCAGGTGTCCAGTTGATGGGCATCACTCCTTAACGCCTCAAGCACCTCCTCATGCAGACAAGCCAGCAAAATAGCAGTATCCAAATCCGGAGGTCGATGCAACACTACAGCAGAACGCACATCGTTCCGTAAACCGTCGATGAATCGAGTAACAAAGAACATAGGATCCTATGAATGGTGAGCTAGCAATTGATGCATAGTCTCATTGAACACTTCAGCGTACTCTAAGGCTGAACTAGTGTGGCGAAGAACGGTTTAACTACCAGATTAGCTGCTGGAACTCTTCCCTACCAAAGCGAGCACACACTGCCGCACCAAAGGACTCCCAATTGGTGTGTTGCAAATGTGCGCTAGAAGATTGCAACCAGCGCATAGCACTACCAGTGAAATACATAGTGGATAAACTAACTCTCAATTCAATAGGGGTAGCACAAACCCTAAAGTAGTTCTTACATTTCATCTGCCATGCTCTAGAACCCTCACCATCAAAAGGTGGAAAATCTACTCTGGGTGAGTGGATGTGATGCCCTGCGACTCTAGCATGAAACTCAGAATGCTCAAAACGATAATGTGTAGGGCTTTGGGGCTAGTGGTTACCATTGTCCGGAGGCGGCAAGGGGGAGACCTCCCCATAGCCATCCTCCGGTATTGTGGTTCTTCACGGTGGACATTAGGCCCTCGATCACCTCCAGCAGGGATAGCCCACGGCAGTTCCTCGTGCCGCGACTGGATCGGATGGACGGGGGTGGTCAACATCGCCTCTGGCTTGGGAAGGATTCTGGGCAGATCCATCGAACGAGCCATCAGCACCGGATTGCACGTGATCTGTTGAATCTGATCACGCAGCTCGCCCATCTCGAGCCGTAGCTCTTCCGTTGCCTTCTCCGCTACCGGCCTCCATTGTTGCAGCTCGAGCATGGCCGTAACTCCTTGATTGACTCCCCCTAAGCCTTGATGGCATTGATCAGATCGGCGATTTGATCCATCTCCTCTGCTCGGGTTTGGGTTCTCGTGCGATAATGCGGTGGCTCCAGGGCTTCGGACTTGTGCTTGTTAATTGATCTCTCTCCCGATTAGCCCAACGGCTAATCGGGGCCTTGATCCGCGCCCTGATCGGGGGCGCACAGCCCAACTTTGGCTGATGGGCCCCCTGTCGCGCTGCGCTATCAATAGAGGGGTGGGGGCCGGCGGCACAAGTAACGAGGTTGACCTGAGCCGCAATCCCCACCCGACAAACCCTAGACCGATCTAGAGGGACGCGCAGCAGAGCGACGGAAGGACCATCGTGGACCGCCGCCATCGCCGCCACCGCACTCACGCCGCGCGACCACTCTCCTTCTTCACCGACCGCCGCCTGCGCGCAGACCTCACCGACGAACCGCAATGGCCAACTCTACCTCCTCTACTTCGGACGGTCGGTACACTAACCCTAATCCCCTCTCCCTCTCTTCTTCTCACTCAAACCCGATCAAGAACACCAAAAGAAAAGAGAACTCTAACAATGGTATCAGAGCGGGGGAAAAGAAAAGAAATGAAAAGAGAGGGGAATGGACTCGATCCGTACGGATCAAAACCCTAACCCTAGATCTAAAAAGGTCGGGACTTACCTGGCGGGCCGTCGCCGTCGCCGGCGTGGGGGAGACCGGTCGAGCCGTGGCTCGCCGGCGCCCACGCGGGCCGCCGATCGCGCGACCAGATCCGAGCGCCGGGCGCATGCAAAGGCCGCCGACACGGAGCCGCCGATGGCGGTGCGCCCTCTCTGGGAGCGCGCACGCCGGCGAAAGGGCCCGCGACGGCGCCGGCTTCTTCTTCGCCTTTTTCGCATCGCTCGGGTGCGAAGTGAGAGAAAGGGAGGGAGCAAATGAGGCTAGGGTTTTCCGTTTCCGCCGCTGCTCGCGGGTTTTTGTTCGGCGAACGCCGCCACCGTCGATGTGAATCGGACGGCCGAGATCGCGCGGAGCGGAGCGGGCGGTCAAGGTCGTCGGTGTTGCATGTGTTTGGGCCGCCGATGCAAGATCCAACGGCATGAAGCGGGCGACGCCCTGCGCAATGGCTTTCCTACCAGCCCACGTTAGACTCATGGAGCGAGAGAGCGAGGCGGGTCGGCCGACGCAGTCGTGGGCATGGCTGCGTGGAATGGGCCGAATTGGCCGTTTGCACAGTAACTTCTGAAAATAAATTTATTCATTTTCAGAAGTAATTTTTGAATGAATTTGATAGAAAATTTGAACCAAATCTCTGTAAATTTTTTGCACCAACGTGTTATTTTTCCAGAGATTAAATGTGTACAGTAATAATGCTTCTGAGAATGAATTAATTTTAGAATAATTTCATGTTTCCGCTGCAAAAGTTAATGTTGATTACTCTTTAAATTAAATTTGAACCAACGGGAGAATTTAATTTTTTGAGAATTGTTGTGAGAATTTTTTGAGAATTGTTGTGAGAATTTTTTGAGAATTGTGATATTGTTATTTTCTGACCAACGTTGATAATAACAGTATTATAATTTTTAATTGATGTTTTTTATGCATTATTTCTATTTCTGCCCAACGGTGATGTAGATTTAATGTGTAAACAAATGTATGTTTTTTTTTAATTTTAACCAACGTTGAAATCAAGACATGCAGTTGTTGTTGTTGTTGTTGTTATAAATGCTCTCACTATATATGAATTGTGTTTTCAGGAGGATATTCTTTGATGGGCTACATCAGAGATATCCCGGTTCTTAAAGGAGACAACTACGGTGAATGGAAGAAAAAGATTGACCTGGCCTTCATCTTGGCTGAGGTGGACTGGGTAGTCACCACACCGTGTCCCACAGAGCCTGTGGCACCGGTGAGGGAGGCAAATGAGGATGATGCTGTTTGGCAGACAAAACAGAGGGACTTTGCTCCCATAAAAATGTCATATGATCTTGATCATAAAAAGTGGGTCACTGCCAACAAGAAATGTTTGGCTGTGATAAAGAACACGATTGAGCCTGCAATTGTGGGCTCAATCGCAGAGTGTGACACTGTCACAGAGTATCTTGAGAAAATAAAGAGTCGCCATCGCTCTTCAAAGACTTATGCTACGGTGATTAAGCGACTTGTGATGTAAAGGTGCTCTGGTGGTGGCAGTGGCATAAGAGAGCACATACTAAGGATGAGCAACTTGGCATCCAAGCTTAAACCAATGGATTTGGCTCTCAAGGATGAGTTCCTCATTCATTTGATTTTTGCTTCCTTGCCGAAAGAGTTTGACACATTTGTTGTCAACTACAACATGCAGCCCGAGAAATGGGATTTAGAAAAGTGCATAGCTATGTGTGTGCAAGAGGAGGAAAGATTTAAATCCTCACATGGTGGTTCTATCAACTATGTGAAGGACAACAAGAAAAAGAACTTCAACAGTAATTTCTCCTCAAACAACAAGAGAAAAGCATCTGTCTATCAGCCTCAACAGAATAAGTTTGCAGTAGACAAAGATCAGTGTCTTCACTACAAGAAGACGGGACACTACAAGAAGAACTGTCCCGATTACTTAAAGATGATAATGGCAAAGAAAGGTGAGAACATTATTACCTTTATAAATGAATCCATGTATGTGCAATATTCGAAATCTACTTGGTGGATTGATTCAGGAGCAACTGTTCATGTTGCTAATTCTTTCTGAGGATTCCGCTCGACGAGGACTACGCAAAGAAAAGAAAGATGCATTAAAGTCGCAAATGGAGTCCAAGCTGAAGTTGAAGCCGTTGGCGATCTTTCATTAGAACTAGCTGATGGTTTCAATCTTTTACTTAGAGATGTTCTTTATGTTCCATCTTTACAGAGGAATTTGATTAGTGTTTCAAATTTGGACAATGATGGTTATGATTGTTATTTTGGAAATGGCAAGTGTGAAATAATGTTTAATAAAGAATGTGTTGGTCTTGCCATTAAACAAGATGAGCTTTATTTATTATCACTTCGTGAAAGTGTGAATTCCGTATGTGATGTGAATGAGCATATATCCTCGCTTGAGAATACGAATGTAAAACTAAAGAGAACTCATATGAATCGTCGAAATTATGGCACCGCTGCTTAGGCCATATTTCGAGGGGAAAATAGAAAGACTAGTTAAGAATGATATTCTTCCTCTATTAGAGTTCTCAGACTTAGAACAATGCAGAGAATGCATTAAAGGAAAATATGTAAAGAAAATTAAGAAAGACGCTAAAAGAAGCACAGGAGTTCTACAAATTATTCACACAGACATTTGTGGTCCTTTTCCTGTGAAAAGTGTGGATGGATATGACTGCTCATAACATTCACGGATGATTACTCCGTTATGGATATATTTATCCAATCAAAGAAAGAAATGAAGCCTTGGATAAATTCAAGATATTTAAAGTCAAGTTGAAAACCAACACGATTTAAAGATTAAGATAGTCCGATCTGATCGTGGTGGGGAGTACTACGGTCGACATACCCCATATGGACAAGTTTCGGACCTTTGCAAGGTTTTACAGAAAATGGCATAGTAGCCCAAGATTCTACACCGGGCGAGCCTCAAAGAAATGGAGTAGCCGAAAGACGAACTGCACTCGATGGATATGGTGCGAAGCATGATGAGCTACTCCACACCGCCGTTGAGTTTATGGATGGAGGCGTTGAAAACCGCCATTCATATTCTCAATAGAATGCCTAGTAAGTCGGTGCCCAAAACACCGTACGAGTTGTGGACAGGAAGAGTTCCCTCACTAAACCACTTACGTGTGTGGGGGAGTCCTGCTGAGGCTAAAGTATTTAACCCAAATATTAGAAAGCTTGATTCCAAAACAGTAAGTTGTCATTTCATTGGCTACCCTGAAAAGTCAAAAGGCTTTCGTTTCTACTGTCCAGACAGATATACAAAGTTTGTAGAAACGAGACATGCTGTCTTCTTAGAGGATGAAATGATGAGGGGAGCATGGTAGCTCGAGAGATTGACCTTGAAGAGAAGCGGGCGTATGCGCCCACTCCAATGATTCAAGAGCCATTCTTCACACTACCCGCTGTCGCTGCACCGACGGTGCAAGACACTGTGGTGCCAGCACCTGTTATTGTTCCTCCTGTGGCAACAATGAATGAAAATGAGGAACATGTTCTTCAGGATCCTATAGAACCTATTACCACAGATGAGGGGGAGCAACAGCAGCCTCAAACAGAAGATGTACCAAATGAGGAGGCCCCGAGGAGGTCTCAAAGAGTAAGAAGATCAGCTATTTCTGATGATTATCATATTTATCATACAGAGGAATTTCAAATGGAGGATGACCCCACCTCATTTGAAGAAGCCATGAGAAGCGAAAATTCTTCAAAATGGCTTGAGGCCATGGAAGAGGAAATGAGGTCCATGAAGGCTAATAAAGTCTGGGACTTGGAAATTATTCCTAAAGGAGCCAAAACAAGAGGGTCAGTAAATGGGTCTACAAGACAAAGCTTGACTCCCAAGGAATGTAGAAAGATACAAAGCGCGACTTGTGGCAAAAGGCTTTACGCAAAGAGAAGGGATTGATTACAATGAGACTTTTCTCCGGCCTCATGTAAAGATTCTTCGTAATCATAATGGCATTAGTAGCACATTATGATTTAGAGTTACATCAGATGGATGTAAAGACGGCATTTCTTAATGGGGATTTGGATGAAAATGTTTACATGGCACAACCGAAAGGTTTTGTTGTGGAAGGAAATGAAAGAATGAGATGCTGCCTAAAGAAATCGATTTATGGGTTAAAACAAGCTTCAAGACAGTGGTATTTAAAGTTTGATAGTACAATAAGGAAGTTTGGGTTTAAAGAGAATGTAGAGGACAACTGTGTTTATGCAAAGTTTAAAGATGGGAAGTTTATCTTCCTAATCTCAGATGTGGATGACATCCCTCGGCTAGTAGTGATGTCATGCCATCGGAGACAAAGAAGTTTTGTCCTCAAACTTTGATATGAAAGATCTTAGTGAAGCTTCGTTCGTTCTAGGGATCGAAATTCACCGGGATAGAAACAAGGGGACATTGGGACTGTCACACAAGGCATACATAGAGAGAGTATTAAAGAAATTTGGTATGCATAAATGTAGTCCTTCACCGCACCTATAGTCAAGGGCGATAGATATGGGGATTTTCAATGCCCCAGAACCAAGATGAGATCGATCAAATGAAAGCGGTTCCATATGCTTCATTGTCGGAAGCTTGCAAGATGCTCAAGTGTGTACGCATACCGACGTAGCATTTGTTACCGGGTTACTTGGCAGATTCCAGAGCAATCCTGGAATAGAACATTGGAAATTGATAAAGAAAATCTTGCGTTATTTGCAAGGAACAAAAGGCCTCATGATGACATACAGAAGATCAGATTCACTCCATATAGTGGGGTATCTGATTCGATTTTGCGGAGATGATAGAAAGTCGACATCCGGATATGTGTTCACTCTGTTGGAGGAGCTATATCGTGAAAAGCTCAAAGCAAACCGTCACTACATCGTCCACAATGTATGCCGAGTTTGTAGCATGTTATGAGGCTACGGGCGTATGAACCGGCTTAAGAAGTTCATACCGGTTTAAAAGTGGTTGACGACATCAATAGACCACTTAAGTTGTACTGCGATAATGAACCCGCAGTAACGTATGCCCACAACAATAAGTCAAGTGGTGCTGATGCGGAGACGCATATGCTTAGCACTTTTAAGTCAAATACATTATTTCACTGGAAAGAAGCATTGAGCCGCATTAAATATTGTCAGGTGAATTTGTTTCTTAATGAATTTCCTTCTATTTGTGGGAACGATATACTACCTTATGCCAAATTCTTGTTTATTATTAGGTTTGAATATTATGATGATTAGGGGCCAAAGTTATGGAGAAGCACAAGGAGGAAAGAAGCCAATGCAGTGGGAGAGCAAAAGGAGGAGCCCAAGGACTTAAACTACAAGTTTTGGATAAGATTTTCAAGCCAAATTCGGACCTCCCACGTGCTCAATCCAATTCAAACTCGGATTCAACTCAGAATTCAATTCGGATTCGGTTCGGGACAGCCTGACAGGCAGTTACTGAAAAGGCCATAACATTCACAAATGGAGTCCGATTCAGGTGTTCTTGTACTCATTGGAAAGATAATTTCAAGGGCTACGCAATGGATCCGGACCCACCTTCAAACTCGTCACGGATAAAAAGTTATGACCGAAACATTGTGACGGTTTAATTTTAAGTTTTTCCTTTTGTGTGAGTTTGTTTCAAATACATGTAGGGATGTGTTGGAGTTTGTTTAGGACCTCTTGGCCAGCCATGAGGTGGCTGTGGTACTATATATTAAGGGTTAGACCCCTATTGTAAGGTAGACCACGTTTGAGAATAATCAATCTACTAAAGTATGTTCGAGTTTAGTATTGTCGCCTAAGTTCCATAGGGAATTAGGAGTGATTTTCTTCAATCAAGATCGCTCAACCTTTCCGTTGGGAATTGGGTGCACGATAGATCTTCGCTGGTGGTCGTGAAATCAACACGAGTGTGTTTTGGCGGATTAAAGAGTGTTCGCCCTTGCATTGGCATTGGAGGATCATTACGATTCATCAAGACCCCGTGAGTATCCATCCCACGTCGAGAAGATCGGGCACCCGTATCATCTTGGTATCGAGCGGTTTACTCGGTAGGATCTTATCCCTTTAAATTTCAGTTTATTACTTGCTGTCCTATAGTCCATAAACCGAAAACACAAAAAAATCCAAACCCTAGTTTCGCATCCGCTATTTTTTCGTGAGTTTTATTATGTCTTGATCCATTAGAAATTTTGTTTACGTGTCGATCGCTCGTGTTTATTTGCGTAGCTTAATCTTTGTGTCCAATCCAAAATTCAAACAAAATATCCGATCGCTATAAATGCGTGAACAAGATCTGATCAAGATCCGTGAACAAATGATGCTACGGTCTTGGTCGCGAAAAAAAAATTCGCTATTTTTATTTCATCAATTGAGACTAGTTGTTGAATATTGCATCTAGGGCTGCTCTTGAGTATTCTACATCTTCTTGAATATTTGTGACCTATGCAAAATCAAAGAGACAATTAAACCTAGTTCGCCCTTGAAAAGAAGAAGAAGAAGAACAAGAAAAAAATTGCTAAGAAAAAAAAGAGAAAAAACATTGGCCGAATTTAGGATGAGCTCTTAGTCCATAAATTCAGCTTATGTATTTAATTCCTTTGAGCAATCTTGTGCCCTTACATTCATATCATTGCAATTAGCTAGCGTCTCTCCTAGTACTTGGTGCAAAACGAGCTATCTAATTTTTAATTTCAGATTGCCTCTAGTTAGCTCATTCCTTTGTTTGCATCGAGTCACATTGATCTTTGCGTGTGCGTTCATATACTTCACTTAAATCTATTGGATCAGCACATAGGCAATGCTTTCTAGCTTGGATTATTACTTAATTTTACAACATCGAAATCGATCGTAGGATAAATACTTCCTAACCAAACTCCACAAAATATCCTTTGCCGTGCAATTGTGAGTCACTTTTAAATCTGCTTGATCATCACTTGTTATTATAGCCACCACCAAGTGTAAGATTCTTTTGGCCTCAATTCACGTCGGAAAGGTAAGAACTTTACTTGGGAGAGGAAAAGTGAGATTGAGTGAACTCCACATATTGCCCATATATTTGTGGTTTTGGTGTCTTCTTTGTACAATCTAACCATGGCAGGTGGAGAAGATAACTATGGTGATGAGATTAAAGTGGGTATGAAGGATTTTTGCATTGAGCTCAATCAACAAATGAAAGTGATACATAAAAACATCGTGAATGATATTGTGCAAGCACTTCGTCCACAACAAGAAGAAGATAGCTTTGTTCCTTTCTATGGTAGTGATGATCCAGAGGAGTATCTTGAGTGGGAATGGCAAATGGAGAAAGTGTTTAGATTTCAGAAACTTTCCAAAGATAAAGAGGTGATGCGTGCCACAAGGGAGTTTGAAGACTATGCTTATAGTTGGTGGCAACAACTAATTGGAAAACAACTCATTAAATCTTGGTTAGATTTGAAGGCGTTTATGAGAAGCGAGTTTGTGCCATCCTATTATGCTCAGGAATTGCTTCACCATCTGGAGAATATCACACAAGGGAGTAATATTGTCCAAGATTACTATTTTGAACGCAAGATGCGATGCGTCGTGCGGTGTCACTAGTCCATCAAGGAGAAGGCATACTTTAGAGGTGGCTTGAATTCTGAGATCACCGCTGCACTTCAACATAAATATTTTAGTAGCATGCATGATCTTGTGAATTATGCTATTATACAGAGAAGAGACTTATGGAGAAACGCACAACACGGTTCAATCCATGTCCATACTTCAGCTCTTATGGTTCCACTAGTGTGACACATGAGAAGATGACCGAGCATGGGACTTTCCCTTCGGTAAAGGAGACATCTTATGCTGCCCCAATGATACATACAACAATTGAGATGCATCAAAACCTATGTGAGAATGAGAGCCACATAGCCAAATTGAGTGAGAGTGTTAAAAAGAGCGAGCTGTGTGATTCCACCATATGTGAGTTTGAGAGCATCCAAACTGAGAGTATGAGAGATACACCAAAAGAAAAGAGAGAAGTAGAAGATGGACAAACGGAGGTTGATTTTGAAACTAACACATTAATATCTACTTCTAGTGTTCTTTCTCATATTGTACAAAGTTGATATTAAAGAAGAGAAGTCAAATGTTCAACAACGGCACCATTGGAGATAAATGATGAGGAGATAGTCATAGTTAAAGATGAAGTACTTGCTGATCCGTTGTTACATCATGATGATTTAATACCTACAACACCTACATCAACTGAGGAGAACAATAAAGGTAACAATATTGGTGCTGAAATTAGTTATGAAACGGTGAGTACTTGTGAGAACTCATGTGTTCATTCGAAAATTCCATGTTCTGAAATTTCTTTGGTCAAATTACATAATGTGGAATTAATTACTCATAAGGAAGTTCTTTCTATAATATCTCCTGACGATTCTTTATATTATATTATGTTCGATGACCCTAAAGAGCTATCTAGTGTCATTGAGAATGTTGCTGAAATTGCATGTTTAAATTCACTAGTTAGTTCCTATGCCTATACATGTAAGTTCAATTTGATCGGAGATTATGGTGTAGATGACAACTTTTATGTTTATCGAATATGCATTACATGTGATAAGCTTGCCGAGTTGAAATTGCATATTTTGGACAAACAATCTTTTATACCACGTCATGATCACAATGAGATGAGGTTTAACAATAGTGCTTGCTGTTTACAAAGATTTCTTGTGCCTACTTGTTCCTCTTCGATGAACAATCATGTACAGATAATCGAGTAGCGCATTGAAGCATTGAAGGCAATTAAAATTTTATCTTCCATATTTGAACCGTTTGATCTGGTTTTCCCATTAATGACTTGTCCACGATTGCAAAGTCGAGGACGACTTTTTCTTATGGGAGGAGAATGGTGTGAATGAAAACATTGCAATGTATGCATTTGATAGCTATTGTAGTATCAATTGGTTTGTGCAAAACAGTTAGAATGAGAATGACACAATAATTGATTCATACATATACCACGCATATGTGTTGTTCTTTTTGCTTACTACACCTCCAGGTAATAGTAATGTGAAAGACGAAAGGGGTGTAACTGACCAATACATATACCATGCATACACGTTGTATTCTTTGTTTAGTACAATTTCAGGTTATCAAAAGCCGAGGACGGCTTTTCGGAAGAAGGGAGGATGATGCGGATACGCATATGCTTAGCACTTTTAAGTCAAATACATTATTTCACCGGAAAGAAGCATTGAGCCGCATTAAATATTGTCGTGAATTTGTTTCTTAATGAATTTCCTTCTATTTGTGGGAACGATATACTACCTTATGCCAAATTCTTGTTTATTATTAGGTTTGAATATTATGATGATTCCGGGGCCAAAGTTATGGAGAAGCACAAGGAGGAAAGAAGCCAATGCAATGGGAGAGCAAAAAGGGAGGAGCCCAAGGACTTAAACTACAAGTTTTGGATAAGATTTTCAAGCCAAATTCGGACCTCCCACGTGCTCAATCCAATTCAAACTCGGATTCAACTCAGAATTCAATTCGGATTCGGTTCGGGACAGCCTGACAGGCAGTTACTAAAAAGGCCATAACTTTCACAAATGGAGTCCGATTCAGGTGTTCTTGTACTCATTGGAAAGATAATTTCAAGGGCTACGCAATGGATCCGGCCCCACCTTCAAACTCGTCACGGATAAAAAGTTATGACCTGTACGGATACTCATTGTGACGGTTTAATTTTAGGTTTTTCCTTTTGTGTGAGTTTGTTTCCAAATACATGTAGGGATGTGTTGGAGTTTGTTTAGGACCTCTTGGTCAGCCATGAGGTGGCCAGGGTACTATATATTAAGGGTTAGACCCCTATTGTAAGGCAGACCACGTTTGAGAATAATCAATCTACTAAAGTATATTCGAGTTTAGTATTGCTGCCTAAGTTCCATAGGGAATTAGGAGTGATTTTCTTCAATCAAGATCGTTCAACCTTTCCGTTGGGAATTGGGTGCACGATAGATCTTCGCTGGTGGTCGTGAAATCAACACGAGTGTGTTTTGGCGGATTAAAGAGTGTTCGCCCTTGCATTGGCATTGGAGGATCATTACGATTCATCAAGACTCCCGTGAGTATCCATCCTACGTCGAGACGATCGGGCGACCCCGTATTAGGTGCTGCTAAACACATTGACATAAAGTACTGTGTTGTGAAAGATAAAGTCCGGGATCAAATCATAAGTCTTATCATATAAGTACCACAAAGATGTTAGCAGATCCGCTTACAAAAGGCTTACCACCCAACGTGTTCAGAGAACATGTAGCCGGCATGGGTTTAAGGGAAAGCCTATGATTCCTGGACTATAAAGGGCCCAAAGTATTAAAGTAACTATTTCAGAACAAAGAGGTGTATTGTAGCTGTTGAATCTATCGGCGATTGACCGTGACGATGAAGCATGCTCTATGCATTAATCTGTGATGAAATGGGAAAAGAAGAAAAGGTATGATATGAGAGGAGATCAAGGGGGAGAATGTTAGTTGATCTCTCTCCCGATTAGCCCAACGGCTAATCGGGGCCTTGATGCGCGCCCTGATCGGGGGCGCACAGCCCAACTTTGGCTGATGGGCCCCCTATCGCGCTGCGCTATAAATAGAGGGGTGGGGGCCGGCGGCACAAGTAACGAGGTTGACCTGAGCCGCAATCCCCACCCGACAAACCATAGACCGATCTAGAGGGACGCGCAGCAGAGCAACGGGAAGGACCATCGCGGACCGTCGCCATCGTCGTCACCGTACTATGCCGCCGCGACCACTCTCCTTCTTCACCGACCATCGCTGCCCGTGCGCAAACCTCACCGACGAACCGCAATGGCCAACTCTACCTCCTCTACTTCGGACGGTCGGTACACTAACCCTAATCCCCTCTCCCTCTCTTCTTCTCACTCAAACCCGATCAAGAACACCAAAAGAAAAGAGAACTCTAACAGTGCTCTGATACCAAATGTTACGTTCCTCTTCGAATCCAAGAGTAGCTATTACAGGATTGGTGGGATACAAGAGAAATCTCGGTGGGAAAGAAGGAGACAGGGAAAGCAAGAGAACAAGAATGGGGAAGAACAAGCCAGACAATAGTCTCAATACATCGATGCCCTCGTTTCGATTGCGGCTGCACCTATATGGTGATGTATTTCTCCAACTGTCAAGTAGGCCCCAGATGGAAGTCACAGAACCCAGTCCGCTTGGATGGGCATGAACAGGGTCAGTATGCAGTCCCATAACAAAATGCTCATCATCTCTTAATTCATGCATGGATGTTACTAGATCCAGCTTCATTAATCAATAATGCAGGGGCGCTTGCATCCCCTCCACCATCGACCGGGAGAACACCACCCCGCCGCCATTGTTCATGTTTGTCGACATCACCTGTCCACCGGTGGGAATTGGGCGTAGAGCCCCCTGGGCACGCGGAGCAGCTCCAAGGCGCCAGGCGTGAACAGCGGAATCTCCAGCATGAAGTGCGTGTCCATCGGTGGCGGTGGCGGTGGTGGTGGCATCAGCTCTGGATCCATGTAGGGGGCGCAGAGGAGGAATTTTTAGTACAGATAATCTATTTTTTATTTGAAATTACACAAATATACCTACGGTCAAATTATTTACAACAATAGGCTCCAGTCGCCTCCCCATTGGGCGATTGGAGCGTTTCGCCCCCCTCTGTGGCGACAGATGGGGAGTCTAGTAACCGTTGGATGATTTAATAAAGTCGCCCAACGGTGGAGCGATTGGCATGCAGTCGCCGAACCGTTGGGCGACTGCACTAATATCGCCCAACCGTGTGGCGACTGTGAGGGGCTTACAAACCGCCCGCGCGGTCGCCGACCGGCGTTAGCGAGAGAGCAAGAAACCGATCAGAGCGAGAGAGCGAAAGAACAAGAGGAGGAGAGAAGAGAAGAAGAAGCAGAAAAGAAGAGGGAGGGAAAGCGTGATTTTCAGGTATATCTTGTTATTGTTAGAAATTTTAGTTTAGAAAATTAGTTTGGTAAATTTAGAAAATTTAGTTTAGAAAATGTAGTTTACAAATTTAGTTTAGAAATTTTAGTTTAGAAGAAATTTAATTTAGGAAATTGAATTTAGAAAATTTAGTTTAGAAATTTAGTTTAGAAGAAATTGAGTTTAGAAAAAAATTTAGTTTAGAAGAAATTTAGTTTCGAAAATATAGTTTAGAAAATTTAGGTTAGGAAATTGAATTTACAAAATTTAGTTTAGAAGAAATTGAGTTTAGATATTTAGTTTAGAAGAAATTGAGTTTAGAAAAAAATTTATTTTAGAAGAAATTTAGTTTGGAAAATATAGTTTAGAAATTATTGTTTAAAAGAGATTGTAGGTTAGGAAAATTATAGGTTAGAAAATATAGTTAACAAATTTTAGTTTAGAAGAAATTTTAGTTTAGAAGAAATTGAGTTTAGAAAATTTCTTTTAGACAATTTAGTTTACAGAAATTAGTTTAGAAATGTAGTATAGAAATTAAGTTAATGAAAATTTACTGTACCCTTTTTGCAGGTATGGCTCATATCGACGTGACTGATCGGCAAGACGCTACCGTTAGACGAGCACGTGGACCGCCAGCATCACGCTTCCCGTCGTGTGCCAGCACCAGGTAGCACGGTCGAGCCGACAGAGCTGGGAGTGGTCCGGACACGCACACCTCGCGTGGCCTGGGGACTTGACCCCCGTTGGACTGCCAGGTTTGCACTACGCAGTGTTTATTACGACCATAAGAACATTCCGTGCTGACCGTCACATTTTTGCGAGTTGCGGGATGCGGTGGCTACTCCTCTTGCCGGATGGTGCAGGCCACGGAGGAGGATGGAGCCGCCTTGGCTGCGGGCGGTGACGAGGCGGGCGTGGAGCGATCACGACGCTTCCCGTTCGACCGCCTCGCCACGGCTTTGGTGGACCGTTGGCGGCCAGAGACGCACATTTTCCATCTCCCATTCGGGGAGATGACGCCAACCCTGCAGGATGTGTCCCTGCTCCTTGGCCTTCCGATCGCGGGAGGCGAGCCCCCTGTGAGCTGGGATCACCGCACTTGCCGCGACGCATCGCGCGCCTGCGATGCGCGCACGAGGACGGCGAACTACATCCTCACGGGCGTCCCTCGCCGCTGCAATTGTGGTCGCTCGAGCGCCACCTCGGACGACCAGGCCGGACGACATGGCTCCGCACGGGCCGACATGTATCCGGGAGACGCCGACCGCCGACGATGGGTTCTATTTGGTGCCGCCGGCGAGTAAGTATTACCACAGTTAAATATTTATGCCTTATTAATGATCGTCATATTAAGCAACTTTTTTTTGCTTGCAGGTACAGTTCACGCACGTGCAGGTCATGCGAGCGTACGTGCCATTTGTGGAGCAGTTCGATTGGCTCAGGGAGTCCGACGTGCGCTGGGAGTCGTACGCGGATATGGCAGTGCAAGCTCGTGCTCCTGACGGCCTTTCCGCACTGTGCTGGCGTGACCGGGCTTTCTGGCTCACCCGTCGGAAGCTCGTATATCACATTTACGTGGAGGGCTACGCACCCCAGCGAGTCATGCGCCAGATTGGGCTCCGGCATGCGCTCCCTGTGCCACTCGGACCACCGCTTCCGCAGAACGTGCACGCGTGAGTGATCGCTAATGATAAATACGTACATACTTACTATTGTTTTCGCAAGTACTAACATTTCGTAATGTTTCTACACGCAGGCACAACGCGAAGGGAGTGAAGCGCGATGACCGGGTCTAGGAGGATGGAACCCTGGATTGTGCAGTGGGAGGGTGCGCTCGACGACCGCGTGGAGGAGAACCGCCCGTAAAATAGCAGGGACTATGCGGAGTACCTGGCCTGGTACCAGGCGCGGACACGTACGAGGCTCGTACTTGTCGTAGACCCGCCTGCCGCACACGTCGCCGCTCCCACCGACACGTACCCCGGACACCTCGCGCGCGACGCTCACATCGTGGTACGGTACATGTAATTTCAAATATTCCCAAATGGCTACGTTGTTTTGATGATTGCTCATTTTATGTATTCATGTACAGGCTGACGTCGGTTCTGCCCTATGGAACGAGTCCGGGTTAGTACTGCAGAGGTTCGCCACTGGTGTGGATCTTACCCGCGAGGAGACCGTCAGCTTCGCGTGCCGGATTCACGCGGGGTGTAGACGTATCGTTAGCCTGCTGTCCTGCGCGAGGTTACCGGAGGTCTGCACTCCCACGCCCAGCGCTCCGACCCAGCGTCCACCAGTGCGGCTTCGACCAGCGTACCCCGGAGGTAGTACGTGGACACGTCCTACCCCACCTCCCCCGGAGCAGCCAGGCGGTTCAGCCTGGGCGCAGCCTCCTCCGCACTTCGCACTTCCCCGGCTTCGACATGCAGGGCGTGTACCCCCCTCCTTCCTCGATGGCGTAATGACATGACAAAAGATAGCAGCTTTGCGCAGTGACATGACAAAAGATGGCAACTTTGCGCACCGGCCACAAAATAAACACATGGCTACCCTTCGCCTTATAAATTGAGGTGCAATGCGTCTGCAAGAGAACACTACACAATCTAACACTACATCATACATTCCTTCTCCACGTCGAAATGAACAACAAGAATCTAAAGGAATGGCAGAAATTCGCGGACAAGATAAATGAAGCTGCGCAAAGGCTAGGGAGGAGTCCCGCAAGAAGGCAGAATGGGACGAGACACGCAACATAGCAAGGGCTACGGCGGCTCGCGAGGAACAAGCAAGGGCTGCTGCGGCTACGAGGTCAGCTCCCCGCAATGAGCGGCCGCGTAGCAACAACCCCATCCCGAACGACCCCAAGGAGCGTTCGCCGCAACTCCCACCTGAGGGGGAGACACCCCCCCTTTGTTGGTGCGGGGACACGTGCAAGTTCATCAAATCGAGGCGATCACCACCGGTATGCATTACTGGGGTTGCGCAAACTACTCCAGTGAATACCCCAACTGCCGTTTTAACACCTCATCCTATCGAGAACCGGTAACGAACACATGCACCATTTTTTCCAACATTTTCTCCTTCACATCACGTACTAACAATCTCACCTCTCGTTTTGCAGTCTCCGGAGCCCCTATGTAGCTACCGCAAATGGATCGATCTTGAGATCCACCCTGCGGACCAATGGACCCTCGACTCGAGGACTGGAATGTCAAACAGGACAATGAGTTGCTGCAGGAGGAGCGCCGTAGCCACGAGCACACCCTGCGTATACAACGCGAGTCGCAGGCCCATCTCGATGCGTGCACGTGGAGGGAGCGGGAGGCTCGCGAGATGGAGCGCGAGAGAAAGAGGGAAATGGCGACTAAGGCAAAAGAGGCCGCGGAGGAGTTCAACGCCGAGCGGGCAAGGAAGGGAAAGTGGCCCCGGTCCACACAGTAGGTCGTACGAGCAGTTGGATGGGTTAGTCGCATATCATGCTATATGTTATGCATGTAATAAAAATGTACGCGGCATGTTACTCCCAAATGTATTATGAAGTTTATTTCTATTACACATAAGGTTATGTTCTTTCGCATCTAATAATTTAGATAGCAAGTCATTTAACAATATTAACAAACCAATTCTCAGTAACATTACAATATCACTTACCACTATATATATCGAACGTTCTACAGTCAATCGTTCTTTAAAAAAATTTCCCAAAATTTTTTACGCACCTAAAACATCCAGTGAACATAAACTTTTATTACAACTACACCAAATTTTTTTCCAGTTTAAAACTACAAAATTGGCAAAATTCTACAAAATCATGGGGTACGAGTGCAGTCGCCCTCCTATTGAGCGACTGCACTTTCTGTCGCCCATCCATTGGGCGACAACATTCTAGTCGCCCAATAAAAAGGCGACGGCATGACTCGTCTGAACGTAAGACGACTACAATATAATAGCCTCTCGGTTGGGCGAAACACTCCAGCCGTCCAATGGGGGGGCGACTGGAGCCTATTGTTGTAAATAATTTAACCGCAAGTATATTTATGTAATTTTAAATAAAAAATAGATTATCCGTACAAAAAATTCCGCAGAGGAGTGGGCGTTGGCGTAGCTCTCGGACGAGAACGACGACTCATCCTACGCGGCTGCCCATTGCTTTCGAGGCTGGTGAGCTTCTGCACGATGGACATGAAGTCGAGCGGGTTGGTGCGGATCACCTTGGGGAAGTGCGTGTATTTGATGACCGGCTGCTGCTGCTGCTATGCTTGATGCTTCTGCCTCAGCACAGGCCATGGCGATGCGGGGCTCATGGTCGGTACGGTGGCACACGGTGGGGTGATACTGGCATGCAGTTAACGATTGGATGGTTTCTCCTGCCTTGAACAAGTCTTAAGCAAGATTGGGGATATTTGAACATGATTTAAGTAAATTCTTGAGATTTGAGTTTTGACTCGAGAGATCATTTTAGTCTGGAAACAGAGGACCAGTCAGACTAACCATTGACCAACGGTCAGACCGCCCAGCCTAATCAAACTGGTCTTAAGCCTGCGGTCAAACCGACCCAGTGACTTGGTTCGTTTTGTCATTCAGTTGTTCCCTTGGCTATGTAGCTTATGTTTGATGGTTGTTTTCACTGTGCATCTGATATTCTTAGCTCTTTATAGCTCTTGAAGTGAAAAAACTTTTATATTTGAAGAGGGGTTGATTTTGTTCAAGTTGTAAAGAGCAAAGATCATTTACCCCGCTCCCCCTCCTAATCTCCGCCATCGGTCATACAAGGTATTAATGAACCTGGACAAAAAAAGTTATCTTTTTTTCCTTTCAGAACAAGCAGCAGATAAGAAAACCATGCAGCAATTTCCACACTAGTATTCCATCACTTTATCACTAGTTATTAGTCCATGTGGCTAGATCTAAATTTTTTATGGTGATAAATAATTGACAACATTATTTATTAATATTATGCGAGGCGTGTGGCGTGTGTAGACTAATATCAGTTAAGTTGGGAAGAACTTGTACCGGAAAAAAATGTTGATTTGGTCTTTGCATATGATGGATAATTCGGAGGCGATCGTGGTCTACGGCGAGGCCTGGGAGATGGTTTGGTGTGAAGTCATAGTTCAGAGGGTCAAGGATGTTAGAGAAGACGATCGTGTTCGAATTGAGGCGTGTGGAGATCAAAAGTGAATTATGTATGTTGGAGCTATGGCAATGCGGTCCGAAGGTAACAACATGTGATGAAGTTGAAAAATCCATATTACGGAAGGGTTTTAGATTCCTTAAAAAGTAGTGAGCCAAAAATCTAGCTGAGATAAAAAAGAAGACTCCATTGTATAAGTTGTATTAGGGTTGTGAGGTGAGACTTGTAATTAGTTTTTGACGCGGCGCCATTTTGGAATCGGTTGCCGTGACTGAGTAGATTGAAAATACTGGTGATATATATATATATATATATATATATATATATATATATATATATATATATATATATATATATATATATAGTATTGATCTACATGCATGTACTGTCCTGGGGGGTCATGAGGTGAATTGATGGCGACTGCATGCATCCCGTGTGCAGGCGGCTAGATATTTTCTTTGAGGTGCAATATTTGGCCGTGAGTTGTGGGTTAGATTATCCAGTAAATTTTTTTGGGTTGCTACGCACAACTACTTTACCAGAGAAAAGTGTTTTTGGTTTGACATCATAGAGCAACACCGGCAGGTTGAAAACTTAGAAAACTATAGATTTTGAGAAACAAATTTTGCTGAGCAGTATGATCATTCACCTTCTCTTTTGATTGTCGTCGACGATCCTACACTAGTCCTTAGTTTCATTAATGCAACTTGTAGAATTTCTGACAAAATGATATACTAACTTTACCAAATATAAATAACTTCATGAATTATATATAATAACTTGATGTGCAGGAGATAGTAACTTTTCTATAATTAACAACTTCACTAAATCCTAAAAAAATGGCACGTGGTACCACTATCGAAGAGGGGTGCTGGTCTAACGTGCATGAGAACAATAAGTAACTTCATGAATTACAGATGATAATTTATGTGTCACTGATAGTAACTTTACCATATAGATGATAACTTCATTACTTATAGATGATAATTTCATGCGTAACTGAAAGTAACATTTCCAGAATTCAAAAACATAGCCGGTAAACAGTGTGTGGGTCGATTGAAAGGGGGTGGTGCATTTGGTTGTTTGGGTAGGGTCACGCACTTATTCTACGCGCAACCACTGAATAATATATCTATACGTATATATACACACATATATATACATATATACATATATACACATATACATATATATACATATACATATATACATATATATATACATATATATATGTACATATATATACATATACATATATGTACATACATATATACATATGGCTGCACTATTATGCACATGCGCGCATTGTGCATACCAAAAAGTTACTATCATACGTGAGTAAAATTATTGTCTACAACTGGCAGTAACTCTATATATGTTTGGCAATAACTTCACTCATGCACGGTAGTAACTTTTTGGCATGCATTCTACACCCGTGCGTACAATAGTAATTCTATACATACATACATACATACATACATACATACATATATTGTGGAGACCCCAGTGCAAGAGACGGCCATAGTCGACGTCTGTATGTGTTATGTACTAGTCCCATGATCAATAGCTAGGACACATTCACATCATTGAGCTCACATCTATACACATCGCACATAAATAGATTACAACAAAGTGGTGATATATATATATATATATATATATATATATATATATATATATATATATATATATATAGCGATGCATAAAAGAGTTCAGACACATAAGGCCGACCGGCCAATTAACATTACTATCTTGAACAAAATGCAGCAGAAGTCTAATAACAAAAGTATCTAGTAATTTGCCCTCATAACCCACAAGCAGCCGACTGGAATCAAACCCTAGAAAGGCCCCTCGTAAAATTCCCCGGTGCCAAGGGCGAAGGACACATCGTCGGGCATGTAATCTTCATTCTCTGATCAACAATAATTTCAGTAAGGTTGAGTATATTGTGTACTCAACAAGACTTGTAGTGTATCATAAAATTTTACATATATGAAAGGCTATCAAAGGATGAGACTCTATACTAAGTTATTTTTAGCATAAAGTAGATTTCATTTTTGCAATATCAATAAGTAATAATTTGCAAATGGAATTGTAAAGAGCATTTGACATGTAATGAAATAACATTTGTATAATTTCCATAACAGTAGCTCAAATCCTTCACAGCCTTCCTCGGCTGAGAACATCACACAAATCCCACCCATGGGTATGGCACATGGAAGACACGTACATGCCATCCCATATGTTCAGTGAAACAGTTTTGAAAAGGAAAACTACACCTATTACAGCTACATCCAAGCATACTCATGACTGCATGCATAGCTATTTAAATATTTTTTAACACTCTGAAGAGGTTGTACAGCTTTACCCACATGAGATAATCAAATGTACTGTCGGCCATTACACGCTTCTTTGGGCGCGTGATGATAGTGATTATCATAAAGCCTTTAGGTCATCTAGTCCTAACCTTGCACCAGCCTGGTGAATGGACAAGCCCTCACTTGGGTATGCCAAGTGAGCCGCATGATAGACCCTCACCTTAGTAGATTCCGTCCCTTTGGTGAGGCATTCACCATTGTATTAGCGGACCTTGGTCCCAACACCTTGTGAAGGGAGCACGTACGAGCCAAACGATTCCGCAAAGTGCCCTTACTACTTCTGCGCATACCACAATACAAGGCTAGATCTAGACAACTTAATCAGCTAAATGTCAGAGCCCATATAGCACATGTGGTTGTACGATATGACTTAGATGTGCAGCAATAATGTTCGGTCCTTAATTGACCCGGGTGAGTATATACATGCGAGGTTCCGCCTCACGTTCAATAGTTTAACATATAACTCGCCCACATTCAAAAACTATGTTTTTCATTTTATTTTATACCAATCTTGCATAGGTTCCTCCTCTGGTCTAACATTTTGAAACCATCCATATCCATGTGCAAATTTTTGAAATATCAAATTTAGTGAAAACTATTGCGGGGCTAAGCATCTAGACCATATATCAATGTAATATTCCCAATTGACAGTATGTATTGTCTAAACCATGTCCTAGAGGTTACAACAGTGAGGAAGTCAAATTTTCAAGGAGGTTCAATGCATACGAACGGTCGTAACTACCCTCACCCACATTATAGTAGTTTTAATGAAACATACAAGCATGCATAATAAGTTTTGCAAATAATATACAATAATTAAAATACTAGAATCAACATGGTCACAGGGGTGCTTACCTTGCTCCTGTTGCTCGGAGAATGTTTTCGATGTGTTCTTAGCATTGTCTGGCGTGGAGTCATCTATTGGATAAAATCCAAATAAACGAAAATAAGAGCCAAATAAACAGGGACAAGACTAAAATATTTTTGGTATAGTCAAGAAGATCGTGATTTTAGAAGAATTTAAAAACAAAGATCACTAAATTTGGAGTTTGTATGCAAAATTTATAAGCGTTTGAATTTTGGCTTAATTCAAATTATCTCTTCTCGATTGGTACAATACTCTTTACAGCTACTAACATTCTTCAGCCGCTCTAGTACTCGGACACTCCAACTACCGAATACCGACTACTGACCATGGCACTTCGACTACACAGGTCTTTAGGGCACCGAACGGGTACTGCAGTTTCAACTACCGACTATGTTCTATAGTTTACAACCATACGACCACTTATAGCTATTGACCACTAGAGCTTACAACCACTATAGCTACCGACAGTTGGGGCTTACGACTACTATACTTAAGAACTATTTCTCACGACCGATTTACTACACTTACGATCGATCTACTATATCTCACAATCAGTTTTTACTGCACTAACGACCAAACTACTATATCTCACGTCTGATCTACGATATCTCATGACCAATCTACTATAGTCAAGGATTACGAGTCAAGCTATAGTCAAAGATTTTGACACAGCGACGGTCAAAGATGTTGACTCTGGCAATGGTCGGCAGTCTCGACACGGCAGCGATCAAAGGTTTTCAACAACTATAGTGGTCGAAGCTGCGATTGAAGATTTTGACAGCAGTAGTGGTCGAAGGTTTTTGACATCAGCTGCGGTCAAAGATTTCAACAACTGCAGCGGCTGAAGATTTTGACAACTACAGTGGCCAAAGATTTCGACAACAGTAGTGGTCGAAGATCTCAACATCGGCTATGGTCGAAGAGTTCAACAACAATAGTAGTCGAAGATCTCGACTACAGCTGCGGTCGAAGATCTTGACAACAGCAGTGGTCAAAGATTTTGACTACGGTTGCGGTCGAAGATTTCGACACAGCAGTGATCGAAGGGTTCAATTTCGAGTGCTACAGTTCTATTCTCATGTTCGACTAATACATTTTTCTCTTCAAGTTCAACTACCTCAGTTCTCTTTTTTGACTTCGATTAATTTAGTTCTCTTTTTGACTTTGATTATTTTAGTTCTCTTTTTGACTTCGATTACTTTACGAGGGAGGAGGAGCTCACTGAAGACAATGACGGCTCACAAGAAGAAGTGGAAGAAGCTAATGTCAGAGACCTCGTTGGTAGTGAAGGGGTCCACGGCGATAATGATCTTATGGCAGTAGAGAAGCTACAAAAGAGGTGTGCACGAGCTTGCTTGCATGCATGCAGAGGTACGGGTGAAAGGAATCGAGGTACGGCTCACCGAAGAGAGAAAGTCTTATGCGGTGTCCTGGTTGGAGATGAATACGAAGGCCTAGCTCGAGTGACCCACTGCACGAAAGGTCAATCAAATGAATAGGGTGCTTAAGGAAGAGGTAGGAGCATTGTGACGGAGTTTGGGGAGGAGAGAGGCTCACTAGAGAAGCTAGCACACGGTGGCATGCTCGCCGGTGTCACGTACAACTTCGGTTTCTCAATGTTCCAGAGAGCGGAGTGCTCAAGGATCGTCCGGAAGAGACCGAGAGGGCAAGCTAAAGAGCAATGGCATGGTTGTGGGGATTTATATGTACGAAAAGGCTAAGGGCTGAGCGCGAGTTCTCGTGAGCGCAACCGATTAGCGTGGTCGAATACTCGCCATGGAATGTGATGCGCAGGAGGAGACAAGGGGGAAGATATGCTTCGCGTTGAGACAACGGGTCGGCAAGGTTGGCAGCAATAGAGAGTGAAACTGTGGGGGCGGCATCAGAAACCAAGGGCAACTCGAGCCACGACTATGGTGGAGTTGGCGCATGCGTGCGAGGTGGAAGATGATCTCCGTGAGCAGGCCACACACGATAGTGAGAGGGAGAGAGAGAAGGTGAGCTAAGAGGTTTGGGCATTTATTAGACATAGGAGATGAGCTCGAAAGATTGTGAAAATCTTTACGAATGCTCCTGACAAGAGTTGATGATTGTGTAAGTTTTTTAGAGTCTTATCTTCTCTTGATTTTTCTAGATAAATTTGAGAAGATTTCTTGTTGAATTAAATATACTTATTTGATTTAGGTTATTTCAAAACTAGTTTTAATGTTTATTTTTAGTAGCAAGGTTATACTCGTGGGCTTCCAGGATGTTTCACATCATACTTTCTCTTATGCCTTTTAACTGTATTTTCTAACATCTTATTTGGATTCAATTTGATTTACATTTTATGCACTTTTGACTTTTGAAAATCAAATTTTTTCAAAGGAACTCCAATAAAAGCCAAGGGAGAGCAAATGCATGCAAAAATTTTTAAATTACCCTCAATTTTATATTCTCTAGGATTTCAGGATGTTACATATATATACATGTATATGGTAGTACTAAAAGTGTTCGAAACATGGGCAATATTTTAATTCCATATTTTACTAGGAGGTAAATATTGTAAATAACTAATGATGCATAAAACATTACTAACAGCAAGCAACACATTATACTTCAAAATATATAATGGTTGAAAGGAGGTCTAGGGGTGACGGGGTGGGTCGGCGAAGTTAGGGTTGGGTTTGGGGTGTCCTAAAGATGCTATTGTTGAGAGGAATTTGATTCTAATCAAGGCTAGAGATGAAATTGACTTTTGGGGCTCACCGGCAATGCTACGGTGGTGACGATGATTGCTTGGCTAGAGCTAGAAGGGAAGGCTTTGGTTGTGCAATTGGTCACTAATGTGGCCTAGCTGGTAGCTTGGCTTGGCCTTATAGGCCATGGAAGGCAGTGGCAGTAATGGAGTGGCCTCAGCTTTACTAGTGCGTGTGCGGCGGTGCTGGCAAACGAGAAGCTTTGGTGACGTCAGCGGCCATGCTGGCACTAGCAATGGCATCTCGGGTATGCAGTGTCCCTCTGGTGCAGGTGCGTGTGCTAGCAGAGCACGTTATGGCCTCAGGCATGCATCGAACAGATGGTGAGCGATGTGGCAATGGTGAAATCGGCAATGGCTAAGGCATGGTGCGTGGCTGGCCATGATGTGATGGGCCATTAAGATGTGGTTGGAGAGGTGGAAAGGCATTGTGCCAGCATTGATGGCTTGGCAGCAATGAGGTGGCATAGCATGCTAGTGGCGGCAATGAACGGTGAGCGAGCACGTGGCAACGGGCACAGGGGAGAAGGTGCTAAGGGAAAAGTGCCAAGGCCAGGGAGTAGGCAGAAAGCCGAAAAAGGAAAGCAAAATGGATTGTAAACTTTTTGAATTGGTAAGAAATCAAATTCAGCCAAACTTCAAGAAATTTTCAAAAATTTTGAAATTTTAGGGTCATTTCAAGAAGGCACATGGCCATGGAGAGGGAGGCGGAGAGGTTGAGCAGGATAGAGCATAGGAATGGAGGCGACTAGTTCAAAGCAGGGATCAAGATGGACAGGGGATTTGCCGTTCCCAGATGAGGAGCAGTGTTGATTAATCTCATCATGTCAGGTTTTCTTTTCCAGTCTGTAAAGAACTGGTCGTCGATTTCTTAGGATTGCATTATTACAATCTTAATTGGCTGCACATGGTCGACAAGACGTGCGTGTTTACGTCAGAACATTTTAGTGCCTTAATGAATAGCATTAGTGTCCATTATATTGTAAGTAATGGTAGCTTGTACCTCTTATATAAGGAAGAGAAAACCAGAAAAGTTGTGAGCAGTTGTCACGTAACAAAGTCCTTGTGTGTGCTTCTCTCCAAAGTGTTCTCGTGTGAGTTGGATGGTCTGAGTCATCGACCAGTGTGTGTGATTGAGTTTTGCCATAGTCGAAAGACTCGAGTACCCAGTAGTGATCGAGTCAAGAACTCCGAGCACTATTCATTCAACCCTGTTCATCTGAGTACTCTGAGCACTATTCATTCGAGTACTCTGAGAATTGTTCATTCGAGCACTTTGAGCACTATTCATCTGAGTACTCCGAGCACTATTATCCCAGTACTATAGTAGTCAGAGTCTTTACGAGCACTCGAGCTCACAACTATGTGAGGAAGATTTGAGTCCTTCGAGTACTCCAGCTCACGACCACGTGAGGTGGACTCAACAATGTGGTATCAGAGCGGTGATCACACAGAACCTGTGATGATGCCCCAGGGAGCAAGATCGGCGTCTCCTCCCTCCGAAATCATCCGCCAGCACTAGTGGGCATCGTGTAGTGGTTTGGAAGTGGCCAAGAGATGGTAGCACAGATGGCGCCAAAGGAGGCAGGTGCCACGCTACACTACCCTGTCCTCACGCGTACCAACTACAACGATTGGACACTCTTGATGAGGATGAACCTGCGGGCTCAGGGAGTCTGGGAGGCCATCGACCCGGGTGGTGCAGAGTACTGGGTGGATAGGATGGAGTTGGCCGCCATTCTTTAGACCATGCCGCCAGAGATGCTAGCATCGTTGGCTACCAAGAACATGGCCAAATCAGTGTGGGAGGCCATTCACACCATGCGAATGGGTGTTGATCGCGTGCGGGAGGCAAAGGTCCAAACTCTACACCGTGACTTTGAAGACATCTAGATGAAGGATATCGAGATGATTAATGATTTATCCATATGTCTCACTGGGCTTGTGAACAACATTCGTATTCTTAGTGATGAACTAGTGGAAGACAAAGTGGTCAAGAAATTTTTGTGCACTATTCCACAAAAATTCTCCCACACTGCCATTTCTATTGAACGGCTGCTTGATCTAAACACCATGATGGTCAAGGAGCTCACTGGGCATTTCAAAGCCATCGAAGACCGGATGGGAGCTGGTGATGGAGGAGAAGGAGCAGGCCACCTACTCATGATTGAAGAAGTGTGGATGGCGCGGTCTAAGAGTAGGCCACAAACTGAGACATCCTCATATGGAGTTAAGTTTTGGTAGCCTGGCTATGACCAAAACCATGGGAAGCACGGGCATCGATGGCATCAATCCAAGGGGAATTCTGATGGAAAGGAAGCTCCAGGAGGCAGACGTGACAAATCCAAGGTAAAGTGCTTTAATTGCAACAATTTTTGGTAGTTTGCTAGAGATTGTCGCAAGCCTCGCCAAGAGAGGAAGGAGCAGGTGCATGTGGCACAGGTTCAAGAAGAGGAACCTACTCTATTAATGGCACAAGTGTGTGCACTGACAGAGCAACCACAGCAAGAACCTGAGGCTATGTTTCTCAATGAAGTCCACACGCGTGTGAATCTTGGACATGTTGATGATGAGAAGGATGACAATTGACAAGTGGTACCTAGACACCGGAGTGACCAACCACATGACCAGGTGTCGGTTGGTCTTTGTCGAACTAGATATGTTGGTGAAGAGAACTGTGAAGTTCGACAATGGTTAGATATGGAAACCTGTGGGCATCGGACGGTTATATTCACATGTCGCACCGACGAGCATCGTGAACTCATGACCATCTACTATATACCTCGGTTGTCCAGCAACATCATAAGTGTCGAGCAGCTCAACGAGATTGGGTACCAGACGATCATCGAGGACAGCATCACGCAGATCCAGGACCCAGATCGAAGGCTTCTTACCAAGGGAAACCATACAAGTAACTAGCTATATGCCCTTAACCTCAACATTATGCAGTTGGTATGCTTGTTGGCTCGGAGCGACGAATTGGCGTGGCGATGGAACGAACGTTTCGGCCATCTGAACTTCAATTCGCTCTAGAGGTTGGCTCAACAAGAGATGTGTCAGACCCAGATTTTACAATCCGGAATCCTCTATGATTTCACCGCACTATTCCCTGGATTAGTAGATAGTGCTCACAGATACAATACTGAACATCAAAATACATATCATGCGGAAACGTAATTATAATAGTAGATTTACTCATGGGCCGATCAGGCCGAAATCAATAAATTGCAGCAGCGGAAGACGAAGCACATAGGTGGGACCCTCAGGACGTTCCCACAGGCAGCCAATTGGGGTTCGCGACCTAATTCTTGACACCTCCATCTTCTTCACCATCATGTTCAGGTGTATTGCTGAAGCGTAGCGATCTGACTCCTGATTCTAGATTATTTGAGTGAGCGAGGGTGAGCACAAACCACTGTGCTCCGCGAGCCAATACACAGGTGTAAATAGAGAATATGCATGGCTTATCAAGGAAAGGCTCAGGTTATTTTATTTGCCATAAATTACTTTTGAAATATGATACATTTCCTGAGACCTAGCAGTTTGCACTAAAACATAATGTATGAAAGAATGCAATAATAATAGCGATCCAGATCTCATCCACCGTTACATGGTTTCTGCACCATATGCTAACCTTTCAGCGTATTATCCGCTTACCTTATCACTGGGGCGATACCCAAGGCAACACAAATCAGGGCTTTCCACTGCCCTCCACCTTTTCAATTCCACCCACAAAGTTTTTGAAATAGAACTATATCTGGTTAAGTTCCCATGTCTGCCCTTGACCGTGGGCACAGCTATTCGAATAGTTTCTACTCTGCAGAGTTTGTACACTTTACCCACAAGAGATGACCTGCTCGTTGCCCCACATGATTCCTTAGCCATGCAGTCGAGTAGATCATCACAAGGTCGTTACAATGCATTTTTTCCAGCAGTGTCACGTCCGCTAAGGTTTCACTCCCTTCGGGGTACGACCACCCTTCCAGGAGTCCCCTCTTGCGCCGTCACGTCGGAGGATGTGGCCACCCTCTGCCCGCCCGTGGTCACACCGGTGCAACTCATACTGAGTCGATGCAAATTAGTTAGCCCTGCCTATAATTTGTCAGCTTGTGGTTGTACTGTTGTACACTAGGAGGTCATCACAAGATTCAGTCCTTAGGGTTATCTAAGCGGTTCTACCACTATCCATTTTGTGCTTCCACTGCACTCCACACATCCTTGAACCATCCACCCAGATAGTTAAGCAATTTGAGATTTTTGGGGGCATAAAATATCCATGTTACAACATACCAGCCATTTTCACCCATGACTTCCCAAACCAATTTCTCATGATAAAAAGTGATGCTTGGGGTATTTTGGTGCCCCCAATTATCTAAGCAGTAGTACGCATGGCATATAATTATGGATTTATTTTTGAAAGGTTACCATTATAATTTTTTTAGGGTGACAAGGCTCAGATATTCAAATATTTCAAAGGAGGTATAATACTAGCAAGTTGAATAATGGGCATATAACTAGAATCTTCAAACAAACATATATTGCATATGAAATAACATCATGCAATTTGATAATTTAAGCAAAAGTAAATTTGCAGAAAATATAGGTTCAACATGATCAAAGTATTAACTCGCCTTGCACGGTTTACCGCGGTCTTGAGCTCACTCAAGTTTTCTCGTCGTTGGTCTTGAGTTTCTGGTCTTTATCTTCACCTCGATCTTGATCTCGCTTGATCCATTGAATCTTCAGGACTCCAGTTTCTAATTACGCGCTAAACAACTAAATCCAAATAAAGGCAAATAACTCAAAAGATCCAAGTAAATTCAATTTAGCTTTATTATGAGTTTTGATGAGGCACGGAGTATTTGACGGAGTCAAACGGGGTTGGAGCGAAGTGATCGAATGGCAGAGGGAGATTTACTGAGACGAATGCTAAGGAAGGTTCACGATACTAGAATATTCATAGGAATATTCTGCTTCGGAGTTGAGGATGGCTAGGTATAGCCGACTTTAGAATATCATGGATCGATCTTTTATTCAATAACTTCTTTTATCATTTTTTATATTTATTTAGGAAGTTCCATGAATTAGGTTAGACTTACGGACAGACATATGCATTTAGTTTATCTAATTAATCTTTAGAGTCTATATTCCTAGCAATTTAGGTTGTGGTATTTTATGGGTCCTATTTACCAATTATTCATCGAGTGCAATAATTCATGGAAGCATGGGGCTGCTTAATTATCTAATTGATGGTTAATAGTTAATTTTTAGTATATCCTTATTTACTACTTTTCTACAGTTATTGGTCATAATATTACATTTGTTCTTCGGTTTATTCGTTGGTGAGATTAATCCAATGTTAGATGTTCCAAAGCCATTATATTTTAATACCTAGTTAGGATCTTTTAATTGAAAGTATTCTGGGAATCAACTGACATTTATATTTTATTCCTTTATTTAGCATCTAACATGTTTTAATCTTAATTAAATTTCATTCGCATAGGGCCGAACTTGCTATATGGCGTTACATTTCAATATTGTTATTTAATTAAATCTACCACTTAGATTTATTTAATGGTGGTATGTTAAATGCTAGGGCACATATTTTAAATATAATTAAGGGCAATCTTTAATTTAAAGCCTTGTGAGTTAATAATAGATATGCAATAGTTTAAACCATTTAGTGGTTAGTTCTATGATCTTTATTGATATGCAAGGACTGGTGATTTATTCTTTAGGTAATATTCATTTATTAAATCATTATTTTATGAGAGCATGGACTTAACAAGATTTGTACGCAATTTCTCACCATGCCTTTAATAATTAGATCCTAATTAAATGTTCCAACTACATGAGTTACTCATATATGACATTTAATCCAAATTTAAATCTTAAATAATCTCGTTTATATCCTAATTAAATTTTATTAGCTTCCATGAATTTATTTCAAATTTTTCCTGAATTTTCCTTGATTGAAATGGATTAAGAAAATAAAATAAAAGAAATGCAAAAGGGAGCGGTCGATCTGAAGCTGAGGTTTTTAACGTGCGCTCGGCTAGCCAAATGGGCAGGAGCCCTGGGCTGACACAGAGAGGGGCGTTTAGTTAGAAGAGGTGATGCATGAGCCAGGGCAAAACAGAGGAAACGCCGACGCGGCCGAGCGGCGGTGTTCTAGCGAGGGGAAGGCTAGAGGGGTAGGGCAAGTTGGCAAAATGAGTTCCCAGGGAGATGAGGAAGCCAACGGGGGAGGTGGCGTGGCCTGATATGGCTTCTAGGCAAGCTGGCGGTGGCCCTAGGCGGCCGGCGGTTAGGGGAAAACGGGGCGCCAGCGGCCGGGAAAGAGAGGGGAGAAGATAGCGTGCGCATGAGTACGAGTGGAGTGCCAGGAGCTTGCCTGAGTGGTCGAGGTGACCGGAGGGAGGACGAGGCGAGCCGGCGACATGCACGGGTGGTGGCGCGATCGGGTCGCCGTGGCCGGAGAGCTCGGGCGGCGAGGAGCTTCGGCCTATGGTTGGGACAGCTTCGGGGTGCCGAGGTGCCACTCTCACCCCGCCAAATCGACCTGGGACCAACCGAGGAGAACGGCGGTGGAAATGACGGTGGCCGCCCAAAAACGGAGGAGGAGCGTGCGCAGCGTGCTCGGGTGTCGAACCTTCAATTAACTACGAGGGGAGGCAGTGGGCATCAGGGGGAGCGCCGTGACGCGGGTGGTTTGTGGAATACTCATCGAAGGCGGCCGGGACGGGGTGGTGGCCGGCGGCACATATGGGGGCAGCTCGAGCTGAGCTCGGCTTGAAGGAGGAAGATGAGAGCAAGGGTTAGGAGCAAGCTCGATGCTTCTTATAGGCGAGGAAGGGGAGGCAGCCATCCGCTGGTCACGCGCTCGGTGGAGTACCGACGTCATGGGCGAGGTGTACGCCGGGCATGGGCGACGGCATGGCAAGGAGTACGCCGGGCATGGGCGACGTGTCCGGTGGCATGGAGCAGCGCGGAAAAGACGGGAAACCAGGGGTGGGGCTGGCGAAATCGAGGGCGAAACGGGCAATACCGAGGGCAGAGCAGGCGTGGCACGGCCGGGATTCGCGCGACGAGGCGGACGAGAACTAGGCGCGGAGTGGGCACAGTAGGGTAGGGTATGGCGGGGGCATGCGAGGCGCAGGGCGATGGCAACGCGGAGGCGACGAGGTGATGTGCGCACAGTGAGGCAGGGTCGTGCGGTCGAGTGACGCAAGTGGAGAAGACGGGAGAAGAAAGGAGAACGCGAGTGAGGAGAAGAAAGAGGAACCAGAGAGAGGCCGGGGGCCGGGCCCATGCGCAGAGTGAGAAAAGAGAGTAAGAGAGAGGGAGAGAGGGAGAGAGAGAAAAAGAAGTGGGTCCATATGAAGAGAGAGAAAAAGGGAAAGCGAGGAAAAAGAGAAAATGAAGGGCTCAAGCCAAAATTTGAAATTTTAATTTTTAATATAAATTTTAACATTTATTGATTTTGAGTTTTGCATAATTTTTAAAATTTGAAATCTTAGTTTTAAATATTTATATGCGAGCTTTAATATTCCTTTAGCCATTTCTTTCTTTACCTAGTTGAATTGAATTTTGACTTTTTATTTCCATTATCTAATATTTGAATTTTAATTTATGTGCATATCCTCGGAGTTTCCATTTCTCTTATTAACACCATCATTTTTATTTTATTTTATTGACTTGAATTTGAATTAAATATTTTGGTATTTTGAATTCATGATCAGTAATGTCATTTTCTATTTTTATTATTTATATGCTCCTTATTTGCACTTGGGATTATTCTTGATTATTAATTTGCATGCCACAAAGCTCAAAAAGATTTCAAATAAATATTTAGAAGAAATTTGAATGCCAGCCAAATGCAAGAAAAGTTTTAGAAATTCCATACTTCTGAACATCCGATTTTTGGGATGTTACAAGATGGTTTGAGGACTTTCTTAAATTGATCAGGTGGATCAATTGTGCACAAGGTGTTTGGCCAGGAAGCGACGACGTACTTCATTTCCTTAGGAGGCCAAGTACTGAGTTGATCGTGTGCTGGACCTCATACATGGTGATCTTTGCGAACTGATTACTCCAACAACTCCTGGAGGCAGACACTACTTTCTGCTTCTAGTCAACGACTTCAACCGATACATGTGGCTGGTCCTTCTCAAAACTCAAGATGAGGCGGCCAAAGCAATCAAGTGCTTCCAAGTAGGCGTTGAATTGGAGGTCGGGAGGAAGCTTTGTGTGCTGCGCACTGATCAAAGAGGAGAGTTCACATCTGTAGAGTTTGAGGAATATTGTGTAAATCGAGGTATTGTCTGTCATCTCACAACGACATACTCACCACAACAAAATGGCGTGGTCAAGCGACACAATCAGACCATGATCTCGATAGCGAGAAGCATGATGAAGGCAAAGGATGTACCAGCAAGGTTCTGGGGAAAGCCATCACGCTGTCAGTGTATAACCTAAACTGTGCTCCAACCCGAAGTGTTGTAGAAAAACCATGTTTGAAGTTTGGTGTGGAAGACAATCAAATGTTCATTATTTTTGCACATTTGGGTGTCTAGGATACGTCAAGAATGTGAAGCCAAACATCAAGAAGATGGAGGATAGAAGTACCCACATGGTGTTCTTTGGGTATGAACCTGGCTCCAAAGCATATTGGATGTATGGTCCGCTCAACGATAAGGTACATGTAACACGAGATGTCGTGTTCAATGAAGGTGCAAGATGGGAGTGAGACACGTCTAGCAATGAGAAAGAGGTGGATGCTACTGGTGAGATTTTCGCTGTGGAGTACTCTATGTACATGTTCACAGGAGATGGAGGTGCACTAATGTCGTCTCATGGGCATGGTGATGCAATGACATCACCACCGCAGACGCTGAGTCACAAGCCCAACGGCGGGTGCTGACAATGACGTGCACCAAGTCCATCCCAACACCGACATCATCGTCGGCACCAGCAGGTGTCGAATGGGCATCTCCACCAATCAATGCCTCAGAGATCGATGGAGAGCCACGTTGGTACTGAACGCTAGCCAACATCTATGGAAATACATCAGTCCAAGATTTGGCAGAAGCATTCAGTGAGATGAGTCTTCTAGCTGCAGAAGAACCGGCAAGTTTTATGGAGATAGAAAAGTGTTTACCTTGGAGATAGGCAATGCAAGAGGAGATCAAGTCGATAGAAGATAATCAAACATGGAGTCTTGTTGATCTCCCAACTGGGCATGACCAATAGGCATAAAATAGATTTATAAGGTAAAGAAGACTCTGATGGGAAGATCGCGAAATACAAAGCTATGCTCGTCGCAAAGGGCTATGTGCAGAAATATGGAGCCAATTTTGAGGAGGTATATGCACCGGTTGCATGCCTTGAGTCCGTGCGGTTTCTCATTGCAATCGTAGTACACGAAGGCTAGGAGATACATCATATGGATGTCAAGTCAGCTTTTCTCAATGGTGTATTGGAGGAAGAGGTGTATGTGGTCTAACCTCTAGGGTTTGTAGATAAAGAGTACAAGCACAAAGTCATGAAACTTGAGAGGGCTCTATACAAGTTATCCGAGGGCATGGAACTCCAGATTGGATAGCAGTCTCACGATACTGAGGTTCAAGAAATGTCCATCAGAACCTGTTTGTATACAGGAAAGGTACTGGCTCAAACATTTTATTGATTGGTGTGTATGTTGATGATCTAATTATCACGGGAACTCACATACATGAGATCAGAAAATTTAAGGAGATGAAAACTTTGTTCAAGATGAGTGATCTTAGTCTGCTGTGCTACTATTTGGGTATAGAGGTAGATCAAGGCAATGCATGGATCACGTTGAAGCAAACGGCTTACTATAAGAAGATATTGAAGAAGAGTGGGATGAAGGAGTCCAACATGTGTCAACTTCCCATGGAAGCAAGACTCAAACTGAGCAAAGTAAGTGAGAATCCTCCTGTTGATGCTACTTGGTATAGGAGCATTGTGGGTAGTTTAAGATATCCTATACACACAAGGCCCGATATTACTTTTGCAGTTAGCTATGTGAGCCGCTTCATGGAAAGCCCAACCTCTAAACTTATGGCGGATGTGAAACATATTCTGAGATATATCAGTGGTACTCTTGATGTGCGGTGTTTCTATCCACGAAGAGAAAGAGAAGAAAATATGCAGCTCATCGGGTACAGTGACAATGATATGGCCGGGGATGTCAATGATCGCAAGAGCACAAATGGTGTCTTATATATGTTTGGGAGGAGCTTGGTTAGTTGGCAGTCCCAAAAGAAGAAAGTGGTAGTGTTATCGTCGTGTGAGGCTGAATGTATCGATGCTACGACTGCCACAATTCAAGGAGTTTGGCTTAGTCAGTTGTATGGTGAGTTGATAAATGAGGAGCCAAGGAGGTTTACTCTCAAGGTGGATAACAAATCCGCAATAGCATTGTGCAAGAATCCAATTCTCCATGATCGAAGCAAGCACATAGATACTCGTTACCATTTCATCAGGAAATGCATTAAGGGCAAGAAGATGGTGGTTGATTATGTAACAACGGAAGAGCAACTTGCTGATGTTCTTATCAAGCCACTTGGACGCATCAGGTTCCAAGAAATGTGTAGCAAGCTTGGTTTAATCAGGGTCAAGTGATGAGCGACGAGATTAGGAGGAGTTTGTTGAGTAATCTCATCGCATCAGGTTTTCTTTTCTAGTCTGTAAAGAATTCGTCGTCGGTTTCTTAGGATTGCATTATTACAGTCTTAATTGGTTGCACATGGTCCACGAGACGTGCGTGTTTACGTCGGACCATTTTAGTGCCTTAATGAGTAGCATTAGTGTCCATTATATTGTAAGTAATAGTAGTTTATATTTCTTATATAAGGAAGAGAAAACCAAAAAAACTGTGAGCAGTTGTGACAGCATAAAATCCTTGTGTGTGCTTCTCTCCAAAGTGATCTCGTGTGAATTGGTTGGTCTAAGTTGTCGACCAGTGTGTGTGATCGAGTTCTGCTATAATCGGAAGACTCGAGTACCCAGTAGTGATCGAGACAAGTACTCCGAGCACTGTTCATCCGAATACTCTAAGCACTATTCATCTGAGTACTCCAAGCACTGTTCATCCGAGCACTCCGAGCACTGTTCATTCGAGTACCGTAGCAGTCGGAGTCTTTACGAGCACTCGAGCTCACGACCACGTGAGGAAAATCCGAGTCCTTTGAGTACTCCAGTTTACGACCACGTGAGATACTCGGAGCTCATAATCACGTGAGGTAGATTCAACAAGTAGCAACTCTTGATCCCCTCGGTTGTTCTTGATCTCGTAATGCTTCCTCTTCCGTTTCTCCAGTCGACGCTTAGTTTGATTCCATTCTTTGCCGCGTTTGCCGTCTTGTCATCATCATTCTTGCCGTCTTGTGATCGCCATTCGTACGTCTCTCACTCGACGCTATCTGCTTCCTGCTGTTTTCATCCACTCCTTGTTCCATCATGTTCTTGGGTGTTTCTGCGTTATGATGAGCATACTCTGTTCAAGGATTGCCTTCTTGCTAAATTTGGTTGGTTTCCTTGGTATTTGGTTTGCTGCATTTCGCCGGAGCCCGGAGTTTGCCGTCGCGGTGCGAGAGCCGCTGGTGAAGCTCCCCAAGTACGAACGAGTTCGAGATGTGGGATTGGGATTGGGACTACTTCGCGTGGCCTCACGACTGTCTCGACGATAAGCATCCTCCTGGCTCTCCAATCTCTGTGTCTGCCGTTGCGAGTGCACTCGCTGAATCTGGACGGAAATGTTGAACTAGCTTAATCCCCCCTCCTCTGGGTTTCAAAACGAGAAGCAGATTTTGTGCATGTAATTTTTCATGGGAACCATGCGTGTAGAAACTTCTATGCTAGTTAATTCATTGATTGCCAATTTCTCCAATCTTGTGTCTGCCGTTGCAAGTTCGCTAGTTGCTAGTCAATCATTTCTTCTTGTTTCAGAACATGAAGCTTACACTGTATCTGTAATCTTCATGGGAACCTTGTAGAAACTTTCATGCTAGTCAATCCATTGATCACTAGTCCTGTTTGATAATGCCGTGATAACATAATTTCTGACAAGAAACTGGATTTGTTGTGTGTGCAAATGCAAGTGCAGTATTTGTTTTTGTCTGCATAAGGAACTGACGTGATGAAAAGAGTAAGGAAGATGCAATGGTGCAGATAGGATAAGTCACTGAATCTGGACGGAAAAAATCGCCCGAGTTAATCTCTCCTTCGACTTTCAGAACAAGCAGCAGATATTACAGCAGTAAATGTTCATGGTTCCCATCTAAAATCTTCTATAGCACTAAATTTGAGCCAAATTCATTCATGGTTCCCACGTAAGAGCTTCCATAGTGATGTAAGAGCTTGTGGTTTCTAATTCGGAGTTTCTATTTTTTGAAAAAAATGTAAGAGCGTCCATAGTACTAAGATTTAGCCAAATTCATCACCACTACTTTGTTTCAGTAATGCTGTGCCAACACAATTTCTGACAAAATTCCTCAAAAAACAAAATTTTCTGACAAGAACCTGAAATTATGATCGATTCATCCAATCTGGAGATGAGGGACAGCATGCTGCAGCTAGAGAAGCACGAGATGGAGCGGTACATGCAGAGGAGGAGCAGGAGAATGAGGACGGGTTCACGGTGTCCCTGCTCGTCGACGAGGAGCCCCTCCGATTCAATGCGCCGTGGCGTCGTGGATGTGCATAATCCAACCCAATCCTGGAGCATGGCAAGGCAACGTGTAGGACCGATGCCGTCAATATATTAAGTTGCATGGACCAACCAATTCACCCAAAAACTTAAGCTGATGAGGAAAGATAGGACATTCACTTATACTTTAACACTCCCCCTCACGTGTAGGCTCTCTTAGCCCTAATACGTGGAATAGAAGTGGACTGCAATTAAAAAAATTTTAATTGCGTCAACCAGATTTTGAACTCAGGACCTCTTTGCTCTGATACCATATTAAGTTGCATGCACCAACCAATTCACCCAAAAACTTAAACTGATGAGGAAAGATAGGCAATTCACTTACACTTCAACAAGGCTAAAAATCTTAACCAACAAAATTAACAACCTTCTACCCTCAGGCCGATCAGATTGCTATGGATGGGCTAGTCTGATCGCCACAGCCGGTCTAACTATAGGCACAAGGCCGGTCTGACCAATCCCCTATTTTTAGATCTGAAAATATCTCAGAACAAAACTTAAATATGAAGAACTTCTCATCCCAACACTTCTAAATTTTATATGAGACTTATTCAAAGTATTAGGAACCTAAATCAATCAAGAATCATGAGGTTCTTAGCTCACAAGAACACCAAAAACCCTAAAACTCACATCACTTCTTACTCGTGAGGATCTAAGGTATAAGATTTTTTAGGTCTATTTTAACATATCCTAGCAAGGTAATTTAAGCAATAGTTCATACTAGAACTCTCACAAATATGAAATCCCAAATCTTACTCAAGAACAAGCAAAACTAAGCAAGAATACAAATAAGCACATAATTGAGACAAAGATTTGATTTATTTCCAATAGAGGATGAAGTTTACATACTCATGGATGATTGCAAAGTGTAGCCAAAGCACCAATAATTTCTCTCTCAAGTTCTCTCTCTCACAACCATAGAAAGAGACAATGTGGTAGAACAAAATACTAAGCCCTAGAATCCTTGGATTTAACATATCCTCTTATTCCCTTTAATAACCAGCAATAAGTCCTAATGGTTTAATCCATTAAGCCTACTGAGAAAATTTGTTAACCCCACTAACACGGGTTTTACACACTCACGCACACTTCTCAAAACATTTATAAGACTTAACCCCGCTAACACTTAATGATTGACCCACTTAGAAATTTTAGCTTATCTTGATCTAAATCACTTCTCCTTTGCGCCTCCTGCGTTATGGTTTTGATCAAAACACCAACTCAGTGTTTGGCCATCTACTACAATACTCTTGATGAAACTTTCGGGCACCTTCCTTTGGCTCCATCTTCACCTTCACCTCAAAGCATTTCCACATGCTTTGACATGTAGGCCGTAGTACCCAATGACTAGCCATCACGTCTTCACTCATTCGGTCTTCCCCAGACCGTCTCTACGTGCATCGGCCTCCTCACTTGGCGCACCACATGTACCAACTGGCCCCTTCACGATCCTTGTCTTCTCTGTGTTTTTTCGCGTGAACCACGTAGCCTTATCCGGACTTACATGACCACTCGGACCTCAGCTCCCACGTCTAGTCTCAGTCCATTGCTATCAACCGCTAACGTTCTCCAAACCACTTGCACATCAAAGGATCAAGCAATCATCTCGAACACAAGTTCCATGCACTTGACTCACGTTAATCAAAATTATGCATCATGCAATACCACACAACCAACTAATGCCACCCATGTCATGCACACACGCATCCAACTCAAAACCCATTTTCACTGCTCGCTGGCCGCACACATCGAACTGATCGTAGTCCCCATGGTGGTCAGACCACTCCAGTCAAACTGCTGGCCACTGATATGCCTAACCGCTTAAGTCCACCAAAAAATATCATCTTTGAAATTTCGGTTAAACTCTGTCTAGTTTCAGCTCCAGTTTTTCAATTCTAGTGAAACCTAGAGCAAACTTATCTCTAAATAAGTCTACACAAGTATTTGGTGTTTATTTTTCCAAAAAAAATCCATGATCGGGTCTGACCGCTCGCCCCATGACGGTTAGACCAGCTGAACCTGACAACACAATATAAAATCTGAATTTCCTGAAACTTTTGTAAAATTCAAATTCAACCCAACCAAAGTGTTAATTGTTCATCACAAATATATTCTAGACTTTCACATGATCTCTCACAATGCATGGTCCGTGTGTGCATACTAGCCACACCATCTGGGCTCTGGCTACTACATTTCTACATCCATCCCCTTGTCTGCAATGCACTCGGATTCTGAATCTCTGATACATGATGCATCTGGCAATGGCATCAGCTTGCCAGCTAGGATAGAACAGAACTAGCCTGAGATAGCTTCCAGTTCAGAACTGTGAGAGACAATTTTCGGTTTAGAACTGCGAGAGAACACTTGCTGTACAGATACGTGATATAAACATTCCGTTCCATAGCTCTTGTGAGTATAATTCGGTTACCACATTGTCTTGTCTTCTCCATCTATATCATTCAGTGACCTATCATTTGTTTGTCGCTTGAAGAAGATGAAATGCAACAGTCAGAACTCTGAACTTGAGCACTTCACTGTTGGAGTAACACAGAGAGCGATCTTTATTACTGTGTCATGACAAACCATCACAAATCAATACTGCACAAAATAGTCAGTAAATTAAGACTAATAACAAACAGCAAGAGCTAGCCTCACGTTTGCTGGGCAAGCTGTAAGGAGGCACCAGAGCCATTGCCGGGGAGCACAGCACAGCAGAGCACAGCAATGGCGATGGCGATGCCATGGCATGCAAGGCCTGACATGATGCATCATGGTCCATGCATGTCACCTCACTGTTGTCTCCCTCAACAGCACATAACTGCAGATGCTGCATGCTGCTTTTTAGTGAGAACTCAGGAACACCATTTACCAACACAAGATGATCAACACATGCATGGAACGACACCTCTTCCCTATCTGCTGCCACTGTCGGAGCTCCAAAAACCCAGCTGAAGATAGGGAGAGATTTCTGATCCAGCTAAAACAAGCATGCTACATTACATCTGTAAATGGCACACACAAACATCAAACACAGGAATGCCATGCTATCCCATGGAAGTGAGCTGCTGAAAAACAGATAGGGAGATCTATGGTAGTTTGCAGCGAAGGAAGAAGGGTCTGCCCGGCCGGTCCCGTGGTTATTTATGAGAGGCATCTCTCCACCTACTCATCAGACACAGCGTCTCCACGTATAGTACAGGGGAATAAATAAGCAGCAGCAGCAGCAGATGCTTGCGTAGCATTGCATTTCCCTGCAGCTCAAAAAATTGGTCCTCCACAGTAGTAGTAGGGTGTCAGAATATTTCAAGCGAAGGAGGAGGCACCAAGAAAGAAGAAGGGATCCAATGCAATGCAATGCGATGCAGCAGAAAGGCAGCGCCTTCAAGGCTGGGCACACATTCACTTCCATTCAACAACCAGAGAGAGAGAGAGAGAGAGAGAGCATGCAGAGCAAAGCAGCATTAGACTAAACTGGACTGGAGCAACGTGGTGATAACACAGGGCAAAGGTTACAGACAAGGCAAAGGCATTGCAGATAGGAAACAAGTCAATTCCCGAACCAAGACCCTTCTCTAGAGGGAAGGGTCACAACTGGTTCGCTCTTGACTCCTCCTTTCTGAATCTCTCCTACAGTTTGCTGAAGTCTTGAAGCTTACACAAGTCACTAAGTCCACCACAAATCACACGCTCAAACTAAGTCTTCTTCCGTCTTATTATTACAGGATCAGAGAAAGATACCAAAGCTGACCTTCGCAGTTTCGACCTTCTGATGAAGGGAACAGAGGGAGGGAGAGTAGCAAGAACTGCAAGACCAAAATGCCTGAGCTGCTGTCAGCGATTTGTCCATGATTCGGCTGGTCGGTGCAAGTGAGAGCTTGACAAGACCCTTTTTCTAGTTGTAAATAGCATTAGCCTCCCAAAATGATCAGAATGCCCCCCAGGTGTTTATCGGGGGTAATTTCTGTTATTTTGAGAGGCGCATGGCGGGAAGAGAAGAGGAGCTTTTGATCTGGTCATGTTGTTAGTGATGGGCTCTTGTCAAATCCTCCCTTGCACCTGGAGCTAACAGAAACAATTGAGGTGTCAGCAGGTAGCAAAATAAATTGGACTCGAAAGGCATTTTGGTCTGCGTCATGTGCTCTCCGACGTACGTTCCCGCCGAGGCTTTCTTGCTACTGGTCGGAGCCTGCAGACGCCGGCTCACCCCGGCTAGCTCCGGCACCTTTAAGTGCAGCTGTGATCTGGTGAATGGCATGGCAGACATGGCTGTTGATCGCGGTGACGCTTGAGAGGTTGAGCTTGGCTGAAGGTACGGCACTCGCTAGAACCTGCATGCCGACGGTGAGGAGGCAGCCGGCGGCGGGCTCGTCTGCGTTGCCTGGAGTGCTTTCGCCATTGCCGGTGTTTGCACTAGTGGCGGCCGGCGAAGGGTTGTTGGCTGGGAAGATGGCGAAGCCCAGGGGGAGGAGAGGGATGTAGGAAGGGTCCTCGCCGCTCATCGTCACCTGGATGGCATCAACATCCACTGTTGCAAACACCACAAGGCTTCCACCATCAGGGTGGGTGCTGCTCTCCTGCAGCAGGAGCTCCACGTTCTGTGATGAATTGCTTGCGGCCTGTGTTTTCATCAGTTGCAAAAAAATGTCAGTTCTTTCAGATTGTAAAAAATGTCAGTTCTTTCAGATTGCAAAAATTGTCAGTTCTTTCAGATTGTACACTGAGATGACAAATGAGCTAGATGGTCCATTCGGATTGTAAACATTTCAAGGCAGTATATCAAAGGCTAAAACCAAAATGGGATGATTTTTTTTAGACATGTAAGCTATACATGCACAACAAGAGATTTTATAAATCGACTGTTCGCCTTATTTCTAGATGAAATGTGAAGGCATTGACAGCGCATGAATCTGAAAACTTTGGTTGCATGTGCACAGCCTCATCCTAGGCCACTCAAACCTCATTTAATGTGGCATCTCGAGTCCTGTACAGCTCAAGTAGCCGGTCTTAATTTCTTGTCTTTTACATTGGTAGCAAACAATAAGTGCCTGAAGAAGTATTGAAATGAACAACAGTTCTTCACCAGAGTGCAGTTACTGCAGTAACTCAGTAGTATTGAGCTGAAGCTCTGACATTTTTTGCAGTAGAAGCAAAAACACATTTCATACTTGTATATTCTCATATTCACATAATACAACAAATAATTCTCAAACTGTTCACACCAGCCTGGCATATGAGTCCTAAGGCCCTGCTCAATATAGCTTAAGCTTATTGGCTTAAGCTTATTTTTGCACTATTCATAATTTTGTTTTTTTTCTGAATTTTTGATTTTTTTTTTTGAGTTTTTTTGTCGGTTCTTTTTTTCTCGTATTCGTTTGCGTTGTCTGTGATGGGCTAGCATATTTTTTATATTTTTTAATTTTTTTAAATTTAATTATGTCAAATAAGCCTCTCTCAGCACAGTGTTTTTTTCAGCCAGCTACAGTGTTTTCAGCCATAAGCCTTCAGCTTTCAGCCGAACCGACAAATCCTGATCAATAGCATTTAAGAGCTGGCTAGTTGTGATTATGCTCTTTCAGAAAAAAAAAATCATGCTCTTTCAGCATAAGTACTTAAAAGTACCAATGAAGAGCCAACTTATTGTGATTACACTCTTGAAGGAGGATATATTAAATACGTGATACCTTAGTGCCCAGAATTATATTTTCAAATACGAGAAATACTAGTAAGAAGCTCCACCATCCAGAAGTTGTGGCAATTGACAAGAGTACTTACATTTATGCGAAGAAGAGAGATGCAGTTCCTTGGATGTGATCCATTTGCAATATGTGCCACCTCATGAAGTGAGCCCCCGTTTGACAAGATCTCAAGCTACAAAAGTGCAACATCCATCAAGGAACTGATAAACTAAGTTAAATTATCGGAGGGCGTACCTAAAACTAAGAAGCATAACAACAATTCAGCATATAATACAGATCGATCGTCACTACCTGACAGCGTTGCTGTTCATCTGCGAGCAGTTCAAACACCTGCTGATGGCTGAAAGGAAGCCAGCTTGTGGACACCGCGGTGAGGATGACGCCACTGGGCTGCCCCGGCTCGGTGTTCTTCCTTGTTGTGACCCTGATCGTGTCCTCTGTAGAATCCGAGAGAGCCGTCCAAGATTGGCTCCCGGAAGCGCTGATGTTAGCGCAGAAGGCGGCGATCATCCGCTGCGACAGCTTCATCATATTTGTCCTCGCCTCAGGGGTGCGGATCACTGGGAATGAGAATTCCAGGCAAATGAACACAAGATGACCGGAAGGCAAGGCGAGTTGTAGTAGTAGAGGTGGTGGAGGTGGAGATGGCATATACCTCCGAGGTCGGCGATGTTGCGGGCGAGCTCGCTGGCGAGGCGCTCGCACTGGCGTTGGAGGAGGGAGACCCAGCGCGTGGCCCCGAACGCCGCCCCGCCGCCGACGTAGTCCTTGAACACCGGCTGCAGCGGCTTCTCCTCCCCCACCATCTCCGTGTGCTCCACCCACACCACCCTCGAGTAGCCGTTGGGCATGTCCTGAATGATGCAGCCGGACGGCCGCCTCCGGCACTTGACCACCGAGGTTTGCAGCAGCCCATCCTGGAACCCGTCCGCCGGGAAATCGACAACGGACCAGCTCCCCTCGTCGGCGTTGTGCACGCAGTACCGGAAGAACACCATCTCGCGCGCCGGCACCAGGGGAGACAGGAACTGCACCTCTGCTTGCATCTGCGCATGCATCAATTCAAATCAAATACATTTAATTTACTGCACGTACTAGCTAGCTGGATGAATCGGAGAACAACTGAAGTTAAATTTTTACTAGTTACCAGGAGGAGAGATCCACTGCCCAGATGGCCGGAAGCAGCTCCATGGCTTATCACCTGAATGGTCCTTGCCTTGCAAACAATCCAAGGGAACAGCTCCATCCATTTGTTCTGCATGCATGCATGCAGACGTTTTCTTTCATCAGTTTAACATAATTAATCGAGGCATGAGCATCCAAGAAATTAAGAAAAATGACGAACTCACCGCGTCCAGGAAGGCATCGACCAATGTGATGCTGTTCATGATGACAACGGCGCTGTCGCGCGTCCCCTCCGTCCTCGCCACGGCGGCGTCTCCCTGCTTTCCGCCGTCCACCGGCCAGCTGAACATCTGCGCGTGCTCGTCCACAGCCATGACCTCCGAGGCTGCGCCGCGGCGACGCACCCAGAGCGGCTCGTTGGCGCGGCACATCTTGGCGAGGTGGTCGGCCGCCGTGGAGGCGAGGTCGAGCACCAGCTGCTTGTCCTGCTCCTGGACAGGCGCCATCGCGCCCACGTACGCCGCTCCGTGGTCGGCGATCTGCTGCGGCACGACGGGCGGGATGAGGTCGGCGCAGCCCATGACGGACTGCTGCTCGGTGAAATGCCGCGAGTAGACGTTCATGTCGAGGTCGAGCGGTGGCAGGAGGACCGGCGGCGGCGCCGACAGGCAGCCCAGCGCCGAGGTCGACAGGCCCGGCTGCCGGCCGCCGCCGCCATACCGGGTCGCAATGCACGCCAAGCGGTCCAGCTGCAAGCGCGCACAATATTTGGTCCGGATCAAAAGAAAAAGAAGCTTAGTACGGTACATACTCGGAGATTAGGGTTTAAGTGGAGCTCGAGTGCTCGACTAGTCGAGGGGTATGGTTTACGCAAGCATCTATATATGTACGGACCTCGTCTTTGAGCCTTGCGTTCTCGATGCGGAGCTGCTGCTCCTCGTAGGTCATCTCGCCGAGGACGGCGGCGTGGCCGCAGTTGGGGCAGACGACGTTGCGGATGGCGGCCTGCAGCCGGAAGTTCTCGCTCTTGAGGCTCTCGTTCTCCGCGCGCAGGATCACGTTGTCCGCACGGTCCTGCTGAGCCTGCGCTCCTCGTGCCAGTCAGTACCATGCAAGAAACAAATCTCAACTCAAGAGAAGCAAGCAAGAAATCTTCCATACCTTCATCTGTGTGCGGCGGTTTTGGAACCAGAACTTGACCTGGCGAGGCTTGAGGCCCAGTTCTTGGCTCAGCTTCAGGCGCTGCTTGTCGTCCGGGTGAGGGCACTCCTTGAACAGCCTGCATACACGCATATTTGATTTGATCTTGCATGAGCATTCAAGAAGAAGAAACATTCAAGAAGAAGAAATGGTGGTCTCGGTGCTCTTACGCTTCCATCTGTTGGATCTGGTGCGCCGTGTGGCGGTGGTACCGCTTCTTCTTGCTGTTGGACGCCGCCGCCGACCCCGACTGCTCCGCCTGCTCGTGCCCGCTGTGCTGCGGCTTCTGGTCCCTCTCGTCGTCCACGTCCGCGAAGCTGAGCAGCCCGTCCAGGTGGCCGCTGCCGGAGCCGCCGCTGAGCTCCATCTCCATCTCCAAGTCCATCTCCTCGTCCTTGGCCACCTGAAGCCCGCCCATCACGCCCTCCTCCTTCTGCGCGCGTACTTGTCGAAAACAAGACTTTTTTTTTTTTTTGCGCAAATACAAACAAGACGAACCATTAGCTTCGACCAACTAATCTGTAGTGTAAAACATGCAGAGAAAGAAGAAGTGTTGATTTGCTTGCAGAGCAGAGTACTTACAGGTATCAAGGTGGTGGTGGCGGTGGTGGCGGGGAAGTGGTGGAAGGGCATGGCAGAGGAGGAGTTAGACATGAAGCCGGCGAGGGCGGGGTTGGGGATGAGCGGCGAGGTGAAGAGTGCGTCGGCCGAGGAGGATGCAGCGGCCATCGACGACAGAACCTGGCAGTCCCCAAACATGCTGCGCACGCACTCGATCGATCTCGCCTCCCTCTTGTTCTTTCTTCTTTCCCCTTCTTCTCGATCGAGCGAGCAAGAAAGGAAGAGTCGATGATGATCCTGGCTACCGGTAAAAAGCGAGAAGAAGAAGAAGATGAAGCGAGAGCATGAGCATGAGCATGGTAGAGCGGAGGAGGATAGGAAGAGGATTTAGCGAGGGGTGTAAGGAAAGGGAAAGATTTGAAGGAGATGATCGAGGAGGGGAAGGAATGGAGAACAGAAGAGGGTGGTGGGTGAAAGGAGTAAATGGTCCGAGTAAATACCCTGTCGGTTGTTCTGTGACTCTGCTTCTCTGCCTCCCCACTGTTCCGTTTCGTTGTGCTACAGCTGATTTTTTTTTTTTTTGCTAAAACTGTTATGTCTGATAGATAGTAATAGCCGATGAAAATCAATATAAAAAGCTAACTGAAGGAAGATAGTGAAGGAAGGAGAGCGAGCGAAATCGAGGCCGGGCAAGCACTATTTTATGTGGAGTGAAAACGGATCGGATAGTTTCGATCTATTCGAATAATTTTTGAGTACGGAATGTTTTGGTTCGAATTTTTGTCGGATAGTCTCGGATCGAAAACAAACACGGATTTTTTTTGAAACAAATACGAATACGATAGCACACTATCCGTCAAATATAAATACGGACTCGAACTATCCAAGGATTCTTTCCGGATATCTGACCCACTGGCCACTGAGCTAGTAGTTTCGTTCGTGGACAGGAAACCCTGTTGCGAATGCTCATGATCTATGTGCAGCATACGACGACAGGCTGTGAAACAAAACATATGTGTTATTTATGCGCACAACATGGGCCGTACTCGAGTCTTACGTTGACTAGTGCAGCAGTCGAGAAAAGCACAATAGTTATTCGTATTTGTATATATATTCGACGTATCCGTATTCATATCTATATCTAACAAAAAAATATAAAAACAAATATATAATAGAGATATTATCTTTGATCCGTTTGCATGGCCCACTCCGCTTTGACCTCTCGCTCTCGGTCAGCAGCTCGGCCCCACGGCTGAAAGAGGCCCGCGTGGCAACGCCCCTTCTCGTACGTGTCTGGAGGACACGCCCGTGCGAGTAATCAGGGAGGAAAGCAGCAGTTAATGCGGGCAATTACGGAGCGGATTACAGAACACTAAATGCGCGCGCATTAAGTGCGCACGGTAACGGGCGCCTCGAGTGAATCCACGATCCGATCCACTCCAGCTGATCTAGCGCCCGCGAAGTCAACACGTACGTTACAATGTTTCCCTTCCGTTGCTCCAGCTGGCTCCTCCGATCCCTCCCCCGCGAGATCTCGGCCGTCCGTATCGATGCCGCGTTACGGCGCCCACGTGTGGTACATGCACCACGCACGTCGCCATCGGTCGTACCTCAATTTTACTGTAACGAAGGTTTTACAGCTACAGTAATTGCCGCTGCTAGCTTCCATGCAAGAGTAAGTGGTAGTACGTACGTACTCGTCGCTAGCTTGCTTGGATGGTGCGTACGCCGCTAGCTAGATAGGTGGGTGCAATTGCGGCTGGGGCACGTAGAGATGCAAACCATGGAATACGGATGGATAATATTTTTATCATATTTTTTTTCTCGGATGTGGCTATAAATATGGATAGCTCGGATACGAATACAAATACGAATAATATCAAATACAGATACGGAGCAAATACAAATCGAAACGAATATGGTTACGAATATTTATCGGAACATGAAAAACCCTTAAAGTATATATCCAAAATAAATGAAAACACATAAATAATTTATCTTATCAGAACATTAAGGAAATATAAATAAGCATATAAGTATTTTTGATCCACAATAGTCATACCATTATACAGATTTTTAAATCTTCAAATGGTAGTTAATTTTTTCTAAAGCCCTAAATAATTCTTAATGGATTTCTACCATTTACATGTGACTAATAAATTAATTAAGAATTTAAATTTGAATCAGAATGATTTAAATGACAGTACATCAATTTAATCGGTACAAATTTTAATCTATCAACAATACTAAATTTATTTTTAATAAACATAAATATTTGCTAGTGGTGTTTGTAATTAAATATGACTAGAGAACCTAATGCCTAATGGTAATGGAGGTTTATGGCTTGGTTGGACTAGTGGGCTGGTGGCATAGGAGATAAGAGAGGTTGGTTTGGGCTGGGCAATGTTGGGCTGAAATTCTAGATATCCGATTCCGTATTATCCGCATAATCCGTATTCGTATTCGCCGGATATTAGGCCTATTGTATTCGTATCCTTTTCCGACAAAAAAATTCGTATTTGTTTCCGATCCGAGAATTATCCGAAAAAAATCCGATCTAACATATTTCGTATTTGTTTTCATCTAAATCGATAAGAAACTATCCGATCCATTTTCATCCCTATCTCGTGAGGCCACGGACTGCAGCGGCGGCTGCAGACAATGCAGCATCGAGGCACTATGGCAATCGTGCTCAACGAGCTATCGGTGGTTTGTTAGACTACACGTGTTAAGATCGGTTCAGCAAATACACGGATGGACACGACACATGCCGTAATTTATTCGGCCACCTATGCCGGGCCTAACTGAGCCATATCCCCGTACGGAATGGCCCGTTTAGCTGGATCCCACACCACCAGTGATGCACTCACTGGGAGGAGGAAGGAGTGGTAGCCTAGCGATGCGATGATTCGGTAATGGGCCTGAATCCAGCTCAGGAGAGGAAGAAGGAAATGGGCGGAGGAAACAACATCATGGGCCGCGCAGACTCCAGCCCGGAGCGTATGTAAGGCCCATCCATTGTGGAAACATCCTCCTGATCGGAATGGAAGGTGCCACGCGCGCACGCTCGATCTTCGCCGCCGCCTCCGACGCGTCCCTCCTCCTCTCCCTTCCGCGTTGCCTCGGGCAGCCGCCTCCGCCTCCGGGAACTCGCGCCCACCAATCGTCGCCGACGAGGGGGGCGAGTCCGAGGCAGAGGCGCCCTCACCGGCCGACCCTCCTGTCAACGACGACGAATGGGGAGGGTCCTCGTGCGAGTCTTTTCAGTACTACTCTTGTCACTTCGTGTGGCATTCCACTAAATTATTCTTCTCCAAGTTGTTACTGCCTAGCTTACTGCATGTTTAGTATATAGGCCACTCAAAAGGTAACATTAGCTGTAGCATTTATAGGAATCCTAAGAGAAAAAAGGTGTGATATAGATGGGAGGTAAGGGCTTGCAACTTATGTATATAGACCACTTAAAAGGTAACAAAAGCTTCATGAAGATGCAAGCGATTAGCTTACAAATTAACAGAAAAATTGGCATTGGGATGTTATCTGTAGCTTATTACTTTATGTGGTGTTTGTTTTTATGGCATTGCCTGTAAGCCATCAACCGGATCTTCGTTGTGTTTTATTAAATGAAACATGACTAAGAACCATCTTGTTCAACAAAAAATTATCTAAGCATGGTTTCTTAAATGATCCTGTCCTCTATACATGTCTTTTTTTCCATGCTTCGTGTTTTGCTTCTGGCTGCTGAATCCGTTGTTTCTTTATTTATTCCAAACCTCGTTAATGTGTTAATGTTTGTCGCTTGTTACTCCTATGAACCTAGTCTTTTGCTGCTGATGTGATCAACTTCTTTCTAGGTGACATACTATGTTAATTGTGTATGTTGATTTACTTGCAGATATACAGCATATTCTGAACTTTGGCAACACCATTCTCCAAAGTTCAGAAGATATCCCAAGAAATTGACACAAATAGCACGACCATAGTCAATGCCTCAACTGTCTGGACTCCATTTGCTTCATTTTCATTCAGCGCAACTGCTTCCTTTGAGGTTCGAAGTCCATCAAGGATAGAGGTACAAACTTCCTTGTCATGAATGTTATGCTTCTTTTCTTTGGATTCAGCGCAACTGCTTCTTTGCATTACCTTGTTGGTTATTCAGCTATCCAGATAAGTCATGTGGAACAATTGATTCGCTTGTTTGACAACTTTAAGTACCATGCTGCATTATTAGTTTTTTAAGTCCGAAGCTCCTTGTTAAGCTACTTTTGCTAGTTATGCCTACCTACTGTTGCCGAAAATATAGATTTAAATAACAGTATGATTATTACAGTAATTTTATGTCTTTTACTGTGATATGATGATACATCATGCATTTCTCAGTTGATACTTTGCTAGTTTTGTCTTTAAACTTTAAATGTCATATATGAACTTTCTTTCTGAGATCTTCTATTCAATAAACCAAGTTTCTATAGCTGTTACTTCTACTAGGCTTGAAGAATATGCAATAGCTGGGAAGGATTCCCCGCTGGGCATATAGACATGATTACCCAAATTGAGTCATGTTTCGTGTATATATAGGAAAATGATTCTATACTTCTAGGAGTATATACTCTCACTTCTTATATGATATACCGCTTAAATGATGTTGTTATACCTCTTTATCCTTTTGATTATACTTTAATAATGATTATGAGATACTTCAAATTGAGTTTCATAAAAAATTTAATCAAAGTTCACTTTTTATACGCCTCGCCGTTCTGGCTAGTTCGGCAATGCTCTCGCAAATGTGAGCGTGTCACTTCGTGTTCCCACTTCTCTTCCTCCTCCTCCTCAGCTCACTTGGAAATTCGTGCGCCGGAGCTCATCGTGTCAGTCTTCTTCCTCACCACTGGCCAAAACCGCCGCCGCCAACTCCGTTTCCTACTCGTGGCACTCTGGCTCGATTCCTCGAGTATGTAACATCACTACATGGCCTCGAAGCTCCCCCCCAACCGCCGTTTAGCCTTCTCCCACACCGGAACTCGCCGACGCCATGAACCCCACCACGCCACCGCCGGCTCCCGCCGCCGGCCCGCCACGATGTCTCCCCGCCTCCAAGGGCCACATGGTAAGATTCCCCTCGGTCCTTTGCAGCTCATGCTTTTATTATATCCTTTATTTTGAGGTCTCTCTCTCAACCTTTCATTCTATAATGTAGTATATCCTAATTCTGGATCTTCTGCTATAATAATATGTGATATTATATTTGCAAAATTGTTTGGATTATTATCTGCTCTTTTCAATTCTTCATAAAGATTATGATTTTTTATACCCATTCTTCCCATAAAACTTTTGCAGATTCACCTAGAAAATTTTCTAAATAAGTTATGATATCTTCAACTTCATTTTCTATATTATGCTGATTTTGTATATATCTTTGCACTATCAAGTCTTTCCATATACTTATGATATTTGTCCCCTGCATTACCATGGTATGATATTTGTCCGCCTCCAAGGGCCACATGGTAAGATTCCTCTCGGTCCCCTACAGCTTATGTTTGAAAGATCAAGCTCTATTTAAGTTGGTTTTGATGATAATGACAAATACTATTATAATGTTTTGGTGATAATGACAAATGTATATATGAGACTAATATGTTTGTGTAAATATATTATAGCTTAGTCTCATTTGGATGGAAATGTGAAATCAAAGAGGTATGCATTCGATATCACACTTTCTCATATACTAGTGTATTCCTTAGATCCAAAATATAGACTGAACTCCACAAATACTCAAAAATGAATATGTGCATATGTCTTCATTATACACACTGGTATGCACATATTTAGGGGGGTTCTTTCTATGTTTTGAAGTTTCATAAGTATTGATCCATACTTCTTTTAAATATGCATATTTAGAATCTTTACTTTGAAATACATTCTTGAGTATATATAGCTTGTGTAAACCTATCTCATCTAAGGAATGTATAAAATCACTATATTGTTCTGAAGCATCTATAATTTCCTCTTTATTGAGTTTTCATTCAATAATTCTTCTTCTTCATAGCTTTCTAATAATGATTTTTCATTCTTTTCCTACTGTTCTTCACTTACTATTTGTTTTCCTTTAGCATCTTTAGTTTTCACTTCTTTATCATTAAGTTGTTTCCTCTTCTTTTCTTTTTCTTTTTTTGCATTTCTAAATTTTCTATAGCTAATTCTTTATCCCTTTATAACTTTCGTAACCTAGATAATTCTCTATGGAAATAGATTTCTTTCTCTCTTAATATAGGCCATTCACTTATCATAGTATTATTATATTCTTCAGTTATATGCTTTAAGTTGTCGTCATTATATTTTATTTCACTGTCTAAATCTAATTCTTCCATGAATTCAGATACACTATGTCTTCTATTATCTTCAATATCTTGTTCAGATATAACTGAGTCTAAATCATCTAAATCTCTTGATTCATAGTTTATAAATCTAATATTAGTCTTTCCTTTATTGTTTTGATAACTTATGTAATCTACGGGCTGCTTTAAAACCTTACTGTCTATTAAATTACTTATATTCCATTCTTCACCCGCCCTATCTTCAGAAACAATTCTTAAGGGACTCATGAACTTTATACCTTTTGATTGCATACTTTCAATTACATCAATCACGTTTACTTTATATTTAGTTCTACTTTTGTTAGTTAGTCTACCTACAAATTATATACTTATAAATTTGTTCCTTTAAACTCTTCGTATCCTTTAGTCTGGAACCTAAAACTCATTTTTCTATGAATTTTTTATAGGCATAATTAAATCTGGAGCTATGTATGTTATTAATCTATTTTCATTCATATCACCCTCTAGTTTGGGTTTCAGAATTGTCAAGAGTTCTGAGAGAAGAGTATTGGATCTTCAGAATTTAAATTTTTAGATTCAATTTATGGTTAGCTTAATTTTTAAATTAGTTGGCTCTTGCCTTCTGGTTTTTTATTCCCCTCGTTTGAGTTTGGCTGCAAAAAGCTTCAATTTAAGAGCTCAAATAAAAGCCAACCTTTAAAATACACTGAAAAGTGAAGAAAAGATTTTATTATTTTCACAATTACACTAGTTCCCATTTTGGGATGTTACAATGTGTATTTTTTCTGTTGTATAAGGAGTTATCTGCATATATGTTATATTTGTAGTGTATATATACTGACTCATTGGCCTCATGATGATGACAAGCACTATTTATAACATGGTATCAAAGTCATGCCTAGGTTTTTGCCAAGGTGTGTGCCGTCGATTCGTCTCTCCAGCCGCCATGGCCTGATTTTCCACCTGTCGTCACCTGGCTTTTCACCTGATACCGCTGGATCCTTTGCAGCTTTCTCCATTGCTCGGAACTTGATCAACCTTGCCCGCCATCCTCCGCCTTCCCGTGTTGTCATCAGGCTTCTGCCGTTCGTCGTCCTCGGGCTTCTTCGGGCCTGTTCTTTTTCTTCATGACTTGTGGCTTTTGGTCATGACTTGTGACTTTTGGTTGTTTGCATAAGAGATTACAGAGTAACAGAAATTCACGTGCGGTTTTTGCTGATATAAATGAAGTCAGTAAAGTATGTACTACAATTAACTAGTAGATCCTATCTTGAAAAAATACTCTATTTAGAAGTTAGTTACTGTAGAAAAGACGAAAAATAGTTTTTAGAAGCTGAAAAGAACAGGGCCTTCACCGTTGTCGTCTTTGATTTTCGTTGCTTGTTCAGATCGACAAGGAATCGACCGAATCTGGTTCTACCGCTGGATTCTCTGCCTCCCAACCGACGTCTTTGTCACCGATGCCGTCTGGATTGATCAAATCCGGTTCTTCTGCAGGATCCTTCGCCTCCCGACCGACGGGCCTTGGTGCCGTCTCACTCCAGTGTCGCCCGCGCCGTTGGGTAGTCGCCGTCGGCGCTCCTTCCTGGGCCGTTTCGTCGATGAGGTCAGTCGTCGTGGCCACTGGTGTGGCCGGCCAACATCTCTGCTTTTTCCACCCGAGGTCATGCCGCTATTCACTTGTTTTTCTCGGTCATGTGTTTTTGACCGAGTTGTGTCTCGGTCGGTTTTTGTTGACCGACTAAAGTAAAGAAAAGCAAAAAAAAGAAAAGAAAAGAAAAAAAGAAAAAAAATGCATCCTTTTTAGACACCGTTTCTGTTTCTCGCTGCCTGGTGATCTTCGATGGTCTCAATTATCGGGACTAGTTTCAGCACATAGTCTCAGGCCGGTGGGAATAGTCTCGGGCCGGCCGGGAATAGTCTTGGGCCGGCCAATAAGACTCGGGTCTGTCTACTGTGCAATATTTTTTTTGGATATATTTACTAAAAATTTTCACTACTATTTTCTTTGGGCCTTGTGCCGTTGCCCAACCAGCCTGAGGCCCATCTTCGCCCCTGGTGTCTCTTTTACTGATCAGCGCACAGCTGAGACTCTTATGGAGTTTAATGTTCATCTTCGTCCCACTGATGGTGAGCCTCTTACTGATCCTACTATCGTCGCCTTGTTTATCTTGATGTCATTCGTCCTGACATTTCGTATCCTATGCATATCTTGAGTCAGTTTATTTCTGCTTCCACTCAGCTCCACTATAGTCATCTTCTTCGTGTTCTGTGGTACTTTCGTGGATCTATCTCTTGTTATCTCTTTTTTTCTCACTCCAGCTCTTTACAAGTCTAGGCATATTCTGATGCCACCTGGGCTAGTGATCCCTCTTATTGCTGGTCTCTATCTGTTTATTGTATTTTTCTTGGTGGTTCTCTCATTGTTTGGAAGACTAAGAAGTAGACAACAGTTTCTCGTTTGGGTGTTGAAGTCGAGTTGCGAGCTATGATTTTGTTGACTGCGGAGGTTTATTGACTACAGTGGTAACGTGAGGATTTTGGTGTCTATTACTATACTGACTCCTCTTTTATCTAACAGTACAAGTGTTGTTAGCATCGATAAAGATCCGGTATAGTATGAGCTTACAAAGTATAGTTGTGTTGATACTTACTACATGCGAACATAGGTGCAGGACCAGGTTGTTGCTCTTCAGCACGTGCCTTCAGAGCTTCAGTTGGCAGACTTCTTCACAAAAGCACAGACCAGAGCCCAGCACGGTTTCTATCTCTCTAACCTTTATGTTGTTAATCTACCATAAGTTTAAGGGGGACTGATAGATGTGTATTATACCTGTGTATTTTTTCTGTTGTATAAAAGATTATCTGTATGTATACTATATTTATACGTGTATATATACTGACCTATTGACCTTATAGCGAAGACAAACGCTATTCATAACAAGTAGGTCTACCGCACAGATTGATACATTTGGGCAAAAGATGAAGCCTGGGGTCAGTCCAGCAGGTGTTGAACCCTTTGCAGAAAGCCCTCTTCTCTAGCATTGCAGGGTCCATTTCTGGGCGCAGCCAAGCCAACCCCTCAAGGTGCCAATTGCTGGCAATAACAGGGCCCGGTCCTGGCTCTTGACAACCTACCTAGACAGAGACTTCAGGATCTCGAGAGATCTATCACCTAGGCCAGAGAGGGGAGGGGAGCCCTTTACTAGATCAGTTGTAAATCTGTAAATGTAATAGGCCACTACTCACTACGGGAAAGCTATCATTATTCTTCCCAAGTATATTAAAGGAGCTCCTTGACATAAACATATGCGTTGCTCTGATGGTTTCCCGAAGTGTCAGCCACACCAATATACAGGGGTTCTGTTCGGATTAACTTCTAATAGTCGTTTTTCTATGATAAATTATTTTTATAGTACCTAGCTTTTAAATAAAGTATCTTCTCAAAACGAAGTCTACTAGCCGATTGTAGTAGACACTATAGCGATTCATTTATATCGGTTGAAATCACGCTCTCTCTACAAAATATTACTATTCATCAGTCAAACACAAAAATCATTAATAAAAACCAATATAAACACCCCTGAATGAAGTAGCTCCGAAGCTAACAGCCGAAGCATATTTTACGTCTTTAAAGAGGGCTTCCCTAGTAATGGCCACGTTATCGTTGATTGAGCATCTGTATCTTGTGGTTACTTTTTTTGTACGGAGATCTTTTGATTACTATTGCTCGCGAGCTCGAGAGAGCACCACGAAATGGTATCCTTGCCTTGATTGATTATCAGTTGCCCCATCTCCTCCTTACGGAAGGCATTAAAAAAGCGAAAAGATAAGACGCAACTCATGTGATACTTCTTTTCTTACGCTCTCTTGCTAAATGTTCACATCTGTATAAATCACTGACACTTGTCACGCTTCAAATTAAAGCGAAACCGAAAATTTGACAGCAACATGATGTTTCGAAACAAATTTTGAACGGTTTCAGACAGAAAAAAAAAATTGTTCCTAAAAACACCGTTCAAATAGGAACTCCCATCTCCACTTGTATAATATTTGATACACTTCTACTTCTTCAAACCACGCAATTACAAAACTATCCCTATCAGAAATCACATGTCCTTTTCCTTGTATCCTAATCATAATATGTCCTTCCAAGGTTTTACTGCTCCTTTCTGACAAAATTATGGGCAACAATGCTCTTGCCTTCTACAGTTATTATGCTACTGCTAAATAGAGATTCAAACAGGTGGCAAACAGCATCGCATATAAATGCAAACAGATCACATTATCCATCTGATTCCAGCAAGGAAGCTAAGGCCACCAACCCGTCCAATTCACCATAACCACAATTTGAGAAGAATGTTTCCTTGTAGCTCCGGTTCGTTATTCATCATGATTCCTGCATTTTTTTTTAAAAAAATCACATAGGTTAATATGACCATCAGGTAAAGATGCAAATGAGCCTACATGAATGAATATATAAAAGAACAGCTACTGATAAGGTTAAACACGGGTATTCATTTCTTTTTGGGTGTGCAGACAGTGGGTATTCGTGTTCAGACCAGATGTTTCTTGAAAATATGTTAAGCTAATAGTACACAAGATATATGATAGTTAAATAATGTATATCAGTTATTAAGAAAGCATATCATCTTCACCTCACTAAATTGAAATTATTAAGAAATCATATCATCTTCACCTCGCTAAATTGAAAAAAACAGGATATTGAAGTGAATGGTTAGTTAGTCTTGTCATGTGCATGTTTGCGAGTTATGGCTAACCTTATCATACCATTCAGATAAAGGGAAAAATAATGTGGAAGTGGGCTATACGAAAATATCCTCTTAACATTGTGTCAGGGCCCCAAGACCTCAAGGTGTAGCGGTGGCCTGCGGGGATATGGGTTTGGCCTCGGCGGCGTCCAGGCCCTCCCTGATCTGGAATCGCCAGCAGGAGGTAGGAAACAGAGAAAAAGATACGTAATTAAACTCTATTGATATTACTTGCTTATCCCTCAAACCCTGGGATTACAATGCTATATATAAGATACTATTGCAAATCCGAAACTGACTTCTACTTAAGAGTCCTATCCGGATTTGTATTAGACTAGGAAAGAAACTGCAATACGACATCAATTAAAACAGCACTAAGGCTTTGCCCGACATCTGTAGACTATAACATCTCTCCCCTCCTCGCGAAGCAGCTCGTCCTCAAGCTGAAAGTCAGGATAATTCTCCTGGAACTGGGGCAGCGGGACCCAAGATGCGTCGGCAACAGTAGTTGCCTCCCATTGCACTAGGACATGCTGCTGTCCCTGCCGGCTGGCTGACTTCAAAACACGCAAAGGTGTAGGAAGCACACGACCCTGATGTAGCAGCGGCAAGGGTGGCAGAGTAGATGGCGGATCCCCTTGAAACTTTTTCAATAATCCAACATGAAAGACATCATGTATTTTAGCAGCCTTTGGTAATTCCAACCGGTAAGCGACGGACCCAATACGCTCAATGATCTTATAAGGTCCAAAATATTTTGGCCCCAGTTTGCCACCTATTGAAAGGCCGAGAGAAGCAGCTGGCCTATGAAGAAGACGTAACCAGACCAAGCCGCCCACCGAAAAAGAAATGTCGCGGTGATGTTGATCGTAGTGCTTTTTGGCATACTCCTGTGCTTGAAGAAGACGTTCTCTATTATCCCGCAGAAATTGATCCCGAGCCAACAAAGACACCTCCACAGCTTGAACTGCAGCTTCACCCTTCTCATAAGCGCGCAAGGAATGTGGATCCCTGCCGTATACCACCTTAAAAGGGGTCTCACGAAGCGCTGAGTGAAAAGACGTATTATAGCAATACTCGGCCCAGGGTAGCCATTCCAACCATTGATGCGGTCGATCTCCTGTTAAACAATGCAATACATGGCAATCACCTTGTTAACCGCTTCGGTTTAACCATTAGATTGCGGGTGATAAGCTGAACTGAGGTGAAGCCGAATCCCCGCTAGACGAAACAAATCTTGCCAAAAATTGCTTGTGAAAACCGGGTCTCGGTCACTGACAATTGGAGATGGTATCCCATGCAGACGTACAATCTCATCGAAGAAAACTCGGGCCACAGTTGTAGCGGAGTAAGGATGAGCTAATGGAAGAAAATATGCGTACTTGGAGAAACGGTCAATGACGGAGAGAATGATTGTTTTACCATGAACACGCGGAAGTCCCTCGATAAAATCCATCGCAATATCAAACCACGGTTGGACTGGTACGTCTAGTGGTCGGAGGAGGCCTGCAGGGTGTAAATGCTCAACTTTGTTGCGTTGGCAAACAAGACAAGTCCTCATGAAGTCCTGAACAAGACGTTTGGCGCCTGGAATATGAAAACCTTGACGCAGGCGACATAATGTCTTCTGAATGCCCTCATGAGCTGCATGAGCCGACATGAGGATCATATGCACAGACGGAGATGCGGCTGGCACATACACTCGGCCGGTATGCAAAATGAGCCCATCCCGAATGGACCATGGGGCGCCCAGGTTGCCCGAAGCAATCTTCGACTGAAGCTGCTGCAAAACTGGATTAGTCAGAACTTCATTGCGTAATTCCGGAAAGAGCGCAAGAGCCGGTGAGGAAATAGCCATTAAACTGGTCAAAAGACAATCACAGCGAGACAAAGCATCCGCGACTGTATTGAAGTGGCCCGGCCAGAATTCAACTGTGAAATCATATCCAAATAATTTGGTCACCCAATGATGCTGTGGAATAGTTGAAAGCCGTTGATCCAACAAGAACTTTAAACTATAATGGTCTGTACGTATGAGGAAGGGGCGGCCCCATAGATATGGTCTCCAATGACGAACAGCTTGGACGAGTCCGATTAGTTCACGCTCATAAGCTGGCAGTTTGGAATGATGAGGCACCACCGGTCGACTAAAAAATGCAATCGGTCCCAGACCCTGGTGAAGAACAGCCCCAATCCCGGACCCGAAAGCATCGCACTCGACAATGAACTTTTGCGTGAAATCGGCATATGCAAAACCGGTGCAGCTGACGAAGCTTCCTTAAGGGCTTCAAAAGCATGCTGAGTGGTCGGTGACCATCCAAACGCCTCCTTGTGTAGATTTGTAAGGGGTGCTGCGATTTTCCCGAAGTCCCGAATGAATTTGCGATAATAACCAGCGAGACCTAAAAACTCGCGCAATGCTTTGAGCGTCTTGGGCTGTGGCCAATCAGAAATTGCTTGCACTTTGGACGGGTCCATGGCCACGCGACCTTCTGAAATCACATGGCCCAAATAAGAGACCGATGATAAGCCAAAGGAACACTTAGATTTCTTGAGAAACAATTCATGCTGACGCAGAAGTGTGAAAACCATGCGTATATGTTGTAGATGCTCGGACCAAGAGGAACTAAAAATCAAAATATCATCAAAAAAAACCAAGACAAAGCTTCTCAAATATGGACCGAGAACTGCCTGCATCAAAGCCTGGAATGTAGCTGGTGCGTTAGACAATCCAAAAGGCATTACCAAGAACTCAAAAAGACCTTCATGTGTGTGGAATGCCATCTTAAAGATATCGTCTGGGTGCATGCGGACCTGGTGATATCCGGAACGAAGGTCGAGCTTGGTAAAGAACCGAGCACCACGCAATTCATCCAACAATTCATCGACCACTGGAATAGGAAATTTGTCTTTGATGGTCAACTCATTAAGGGCAAGATAATCCACACAGAACCGCCAAGTATTATCATGTTTTTTAACCAACAAGACTGGAGAGGAAAAGCAAGAGTGGATACGCCGAATAATGCCACGGCGGAGCGTGTCGCTGCACTGGCACTCCAATTCATCCTTTTGATGATGTGGGTATCGGTATGGCCGCACGGGCACAGGAATCGCCCCTGGCCGAAGGTTAATCCGATGGTCCTGTAGGCGGACAGGGGGAAGCCCAGTTGGATCCTTAAAAAGATCATCGAATTCATCCAATATTGATTGCAGCGATTCCTGTCTAGATAAACCAACGCTTGCATGGGTCGTTCTTTGGAAAGACCCTGCCACTGAACCCGGCGGCCCTCCAACCAAAACATCATTGTCAGCTCGTCGAAATCCCAAAGGATGGGACCAAGTGTCTTCAGCCAGTGGACGCCGAGGACTATATCAAACCTGTCCAGAGGTAATGCATAGGCCGAAATTGTAAATGGAGTGGTGGATCATGAGCTGCAGGTTATGGCATAATCCGGCACAGTCAAGTTGCTCTCCGTTGGCTATCTTGACGCGGAGGCCTTGGCAGGGAAGCAACTGTAATGCAGTCGCTTGGACAACCCAGGCACTTAAGAAGTTGTGCGTAGATCCCGAGTCGACGAGAGCGACGAAATTCTGGGTGCCGATGGTAACCGAGAGTTGCATGGTGCTCCCAGTGGACGCTCCCGTGATTGTACAGAGTGATATTTCTGGAGCAGTGTTGTCCACTTCTATTGCGTGCAGACTCAGCGGATCATCTCCCGGCTCGCCGTCTTCGTTCATATCAATATATGTTAAAAAGGGTTGCTTGCAGCGGTGTCCGGGCTGGAATTTGTCGTCACAATTGTAGCACGGTCCTTTGGAGCGACGGTCCACCAATTCAGTTGGTGTCAATCGCCGAAACGGCTTTGCCGGACGCGGACCTGATGCCGCAGCCTGTGGCGCCATCTCCTGGGAACGGCCAGATAATGGAACTGGTGTGGATGGCCGCTGTGGTGGTCGCCCAGGGCGAGGTTGTGGATTGGAGTCACCGGCCACCGTCTGTGCACACCGTTCGTACGCGCGGGCCAAACTCGTCGCCACCTGCAGATTACCGGGCTGCTGCAGTTCAACGTCTGTTCGGAGAGGTTCCATGAGACCAGCTGCGAAGATTTGAACTTGCTACAGTGGTAATAATCGATCGGCGTGACAGAGTAAAGCCAAAAACTTGGTCTGGTAATCACTGACGGATCCAGTCTATTGCAAGCGAGTTAATTCCCCCAATGGGTTACTCCGAATTGGCAGTCCAAACCGCATGTGGCAGAGATCCTTGAACTGTCCCCACGTTGGTTGTTCGTCGTCTTGTTCAAGCTGAAAGTACCATTGTTGAGCAATCCTTGTGAGGTGGTACGAAGCGAGCCAGATTTTATCACCTTCCTCAGTTCGCTGCCCGCGGAAGAACTACTGGCATCGGTTTAACCAGGGCAGGGGATCGTCCAAGCCGTCATAAGTTGGAAATTCAAGCTTGTGGTAGCGTGGTGCGCTAGGATAAGAGTTGGTGGCTATACGGAAGCGAGGAGGCAAGGCTAATTGCTGCGGAAAAGATGGTTGTGGAAAGAAATTCTACACAGAGGGTGGACGGTGGAACATGGGGTGAGTGATGGACTCCTCGTGGCTCGGTGCTGATGCTACAGGTGGTGCATAGACGATGGTGAATGTATCCGCCGGTGGAGCTGTAGAAGTAGTGATGATTGATGGTATCGGCAAGAGCCCTAGCACAGCGGCAGGCAAAACCCCTCCGGATTCAAGCGCTGCGATTTTGGCATTGGTTGTGATGCTTTGTCGCATCAAATCTGCAATTTTGGACTTCATCTCGGCGTTCTGCTGCACGATCCCAGCCATCTGCTCTTGGATTGCTTTGAACATTGCACTCACAGAACTAGCCTCCTCTCCCAAATCCGAACCTGGCAGCTCTGATACCAAGTTGTCAGGGCCCCGAGACCTCAAGGCGTAGCGGTGGCCTACGGAGATATGGGTTTGGCCTCGGCAGCGGCCAGGCCCTCCCTGATCTGGAGTCGCCAGCAGGAGGTAGGAAACAGAGGAAAAGGTAGGTAATTAAACTATTGATATTACTTGCTTGTCCCTCAAAACCCTGGGATTACAATGCTATATATAAGATACTATTGCAAATCCGAAACTGATTCCTACTTAAGAGTCCTATCCGGATTTGTATTAGACTAGGAAAGAAACTGCAATACGACATCAATTAAAACAGCACTAAGGCTTTGCCTGACGTCTGTAGACTATAACACATTGATGTATTGATGTTTAGCCCGAAAGCACGAATATCAGTAGTAGTAAACTAGCAACATATTTCCAACTAGAGATCAAACGATATCACTAAAGAATTAATCTATGCCTCCAAATTCAAGTTAAAACACATTGAGAAAAAATATATAATCTGGGGTCGCAAACAGCAATGTTCAAGAAGGCGTTAGGCATTAGGCGCTAGGCGGGCGGTGAGGTGGGGCCTAGCGCCCAGGGGGCCTAAGTGGCCGAATTAAAAATGAGAACAGCGGACGAAAATAAACAATCATGTATATATACTTGATGTTTAGATGAAGAAAATTGTTACCTTGAGCAACAATAATCAGTGTTACCAGGACTCGACACGGGTGTCGGAGTCCGACTCGGATTCAGGTGTCCAATTCGGCAAACTTTAGAAATTAAGATTCTAGAATTAGCCTATATATATATATATATATATATATATATATATATATATATATATATATATATATATATAGAGAGAGAGAGAGAGGCCTAAATAGAAAGAAATCTATTGAGAAAAAGGTCTATTCGTAATTTTTAAAACCCTAAGGACTAAATCACAAAAATTAACCAAACCTAACCCTTCCCACCCACTGCGACCCGCCGCCTATCTAACCCTAACCCTTCCCATCCCACCCCGACCCCGCCGCCCGCCACGCCCACCCCGCATCGCCTCCCACCCTAAGCCGCCCTCCGCATGCATCCTCCGCGCCTTCCTCTCGTGCCGCCCATCCACGCTACTCCTCCCGTCGCCCCTCCACACCACCCTCCACGTGCCTCCCCGCCGCCTGACATCTCCCTCACCGGCGGCCATGGGAGCGGCGGCGGCAGGATCCGACGCAGAGAGCCCGGATCCAGCGGCGGCGGTCACGAGAATAACGGACGGGCAGGGTAAAGATGTCCCCTCCGCCGGAGGGGAGGCGAGGCGGAGAAGACGGCGGACGGCCAGAGGAAGATGGTAAAGGGGAGGGGAGGCGGAGGAACACACCTAAGCAAGGCGGAATCCGACGAGACGGCGTTTACCGGTGATGCGGAATCCGACGAGTCAACGGCGGCGGCCTCGTGTGTGGTAACTCTTTTCCCCTCCCTCGGTTTACATACTTCCTCCTTTGTTCTCCACCTTGGCATAACGCAACCGCCGCGCCTAGGCCGCCTAGTCCCGCCTTGGACCAGCTTGGTCTCGCCTTGGACCGCCTCGCCGCCCAGCCACCCGACTAGGGGCCAAGGCCGGGCGGCACCCTGCCGCCCAGCGCCTAGGCGGCCACCCAGGCCGCCTTCTTGAACACTGGCAAACAGTTTCCATAATACATATAATACATTTGTTATTTCACTCTCTTGTTGATGTAAGTGTTCTTCAACTTTCCTCATCTGAGAAATATTGATTCGCACAAGATGATAAGAGGGAGAGAAACGTGGTGGAGTTTACCCTTTGTCAGACGTCAGTGCCAAGGAAGCGTTTCATGACACCAAACTCAGTGTAAGACACAATGTCCTCAGCGAGACGCCCAAGGCTGCAATAGAAAGATGGATTCAACACACATGAAAAACGCAGCAAACCCATAAGAAATAAAGAAATGTGCCAACTGCCAGCAGCAAACCCATAAGTTCAACATAACCGAACTGACAAAGCTGTGGGGCATACCAGATTTCATGTTAAGACTGCATCCTGCATCCTTTTGAACACGTCATGTGCAGATGAGGGATCCACATCACATCTAACACCCTCACCACCATATTGCACAAAGAGGTACTCTCTTGAAGACATTGGAGGGGGCAAAAGATCATATAGTTCCACCAGATCTTGGTTAGGTGGTAAAGGCATATCCCCTTGGTTCAGTGAATAATACACGTCTGCCAGAAGAAGCCAGACGAGGTCAGCATCCATACAGGCAAGTCCCGCCAAAGCCCTTATAGCAGCTTCTCGCAAACCTATCAAACCACCATAGGCAATCCCTACCACAAGGCCACAAACCTTCTTAAATACACTTTCCAGTGCAATAGCACTTCTTTTGTTGGAAGATATCTCGGTGATCATGTCCAGGACTGCTATCTGAATCTTTTGGCTGGAGATCTCAGCCATAGGTTCCTCTGAGGTAAGTGAGGTATTCCTATATGGTAAAATAATTGCTTTCTCATCCATTAATGACATTCTTTTTCGTCGGAATGGAGACAAGGCCAACAACCTCCAAATAACAGGTCCATCCTTATGAAGCCGGCGTACAAAAAAATCACCACCAGATATCCCAATGGCTCTACTTAACACTTCTGTGCATTTTCTGACAACAGGCTGCAAAAACCTTATTCTGGTGAGAGCAGATATCATATAGAAGGAATATAAGTTACATTAAGGCTGAATATAGAAAAAAAACATACACAAAGTAAAAGCAACAAGCAAATGAATTTTCACCAGTTTAGCAACTCATATAGATACAATGTTATCATCTCAAGGGTTCATCAATTCATCCGATATCCAAGTGGATCGTTGGCTCGTGGCAAATTCTAAAACATACGTACGAGATCTACTTCATGCACAAACCAACCATACACACTGTTTCATAAAGTGAATTAGACTTTGATGTTTTGGTCAGCTGGGCAGGATTTGTTCAATGACTAAAAAATTATAAATGAATCAAACTTTCAACGGCAGCAACAAACAAAAAGGGTGATATGAAAAATCAGGAGAGATGGGTTAGGTTATAAGTGTGCAAAATCATTTACCAAATTCAACTGAATATTATGCACTTCATTTATCTACATTAGAAGTCAATACATACCCTTGGAAATTCGAAATAAATCTGGTGGCACTATGGCACATTGTTCTGTTCTGAAAATCCTTAATATAGTTGTGATCAGTTTTACTCCGAATTTATTATACAAATTTGATCTGATAGAGGAGCAAAGATACGGATGCAATGGATCAACCCACTATCGCAGGTCGTCAAACAAGGTACCATTTAAGAGGTGAGGTCTGTGATACCCCGATATGTCGCCCAATTGTTGTTCCCGTACACGATACGTATCTGATACAGGATGCACGGGTGATACATCGCGATACGGTATCGGCAGGTAGGGGTGCAATCGGAGCGGATACGGACGGATATCGCTTATCATGTATCATATTCCATATTTTTTTCCTTGGAATCGGAGTCAGACATGGATAATGCCGGATATCCATTTCTCCATTTCATATCTGTTCCATAATCTTTCGACGGTCGATCGGACGGAAATTATCTGCTTCTTTGGACAGGACATTGGACAGTATGGTACAATCAGAGCAAATATGGAGAGACTAATTACTGAGATGTTAAAGGAAGAACACTCAGTACTCACACATATTTAGATGTGTCAATCTGCCTATATGTTATCTTGTTCCTAGTTAAAGTCACAACAGACTTACTCATATCAATTGGCATACGGATATATACGGACGAATATCACTTATCACGTATCCTATTCCATATTTTTCTCGGAGTCAGAGTCGGACACGGATAGTGCCAGATACCCATCTACCCTTTCTGTATTCGTTCCACAACTCCACAAGTCTTCGGTCGGTCGGACGGATGAAAATTATCCACTCCGTTTGCACCCCTATCGGCAGGTATCAGGATAATTACAATTTAAAAATAAATAAATAATCCGATACTCCACCAATACTTGCCCCGATACACCCACGAACCTAGCGAGGGAGCTCTAGGGGCCAGGGAGAAGGGTAGTCGGCGATGGCCAGGGAGAAGAGGGCCAACGGCGGTGGCCGGGAAGGAGAGGGGGCGGTGACAACTAGGGAGAGGAGGGCCGGTGGCTGGAGGAAGGAGGAGGCGGCAGGAGGAGAGAGGCGGCGGCTTAGACGAAAGGGAGGGGGCGGCTAGAAGAACGAGTGAGCAGGCGGCGGCCGGCGGGGTTGAAGGAGGCGGCGATGACACGGAAGAAGGGAGCGGTGGCGAGAAGGGTAGGGAGGTGAAGGTGAGAGCTTGCAATGACCTAGCGCAGGAGGAATCATCGGGAAGGGGATGGCGTTAGGGTATTTGGAGGAGCAAGCGTCGGCGTGGGTACTGGATTGGGCCGACATGGGCTGGTTAAGAACATTTTCTTCTCTTCCTTTCTTTCTCTTATTTTCATTTTCATTTCTTTTTTTTTCTTCAAGTGTATGTATTTCTATATGGTACTAGTTTTATTTTTAATATATAAAACTATATATAGCATTTGTCAAGGTAACCTCGGTTTATCGCGCTCTCGTAACCACTATATATATTTTATTTTTAAATACATATATACTTGCCGTATCGACGTATCCTTGTTTTTGAAAAATATCGTATCGCAGTATCGCCGCATCCCTATCGCCGTACTCGTTTCGCGTATCGGGGTAACTTAGGTTACTGGAAAGGACAAACCTCACAATAACAATAGTAACATGTGTATAAGGCAAATGGAAATAAATAAGGTGATTCGAGTTTGATCATGCGTCAGATAGGATTTCCAAGCAACTGTAGGAAGCCCTAGGATCTAAGAACACAAATGGCATAATGAAAATGCTGAACTTAGATATGATACAGGCAACTCAATGTCCCTACACTTCTGATTATGGTAAAAAGAATCTGTGGCTCGGTTCATGGATTGAATGGTGTCAAATGCTCGTGGATTAAAAACCCTCCACCATGCTTTGTGCTAGTGAGCCATGAAACAATAGCATCGATGAATGATCCAATGTATGAAGTTAAAATAAGAAATATATCTAGGAAAGCATTCATTGTAGATAAACAAAGAAGCAATCAAGCTAACAGAACATTGAATTGCACAATGCAAAACAATCAGATGTATGAAACCGTACCACTGAGATCTTGTTCTTAAGACAGCTAACCAAGTATGGCCATAGTTTGTTCATAGCTGGGAGTAGTCTATTCTCATCAACATCTTCAGCAGCATCCATAGCATCAAGAAGTTCATCCAATGACAGAAACTGGATTGCCTCCACAATAACAGCTTTGCTTTGGTTTTCACACTTATAAGCCTCCTCAACCTTGGCAATAGATACAATAGCATTCTGGAGATAACAAAGAATATTTTAATGTGACTCTGAATGCAGAATGCCAGAAGCGAACTTCATTGCCAGGAAGAAACAAAAAAGTCTTCAAGCAATTGTTTTTTGTCGATGTAGCATAACAGCATTAGTATAAATGCAGTATCAAAATTGTCCTTTTAATTAACACTAAAATAACAATAGGCATGACGATCTAAGAACTATGATGCCAAGTAATTTGAGGTAGCAAGTTTGCAAAAACTGTTAAACAGAATGAGATTTAAATCCTGGTTCTAATAATTCGGAAGACAAATAAACAGTGGCACACAAAGTACAACCATTACAGAAAATTTCCTCACTGGATGTAGACTGTAGAGTTTTCCATTCCTGAGATAAAGAATGAACTATTGATAACTCAAGTTATTATAACATATAAAAACCCAACATTCGGAACGCCATTCAAAAGATGGCCAAAAACTATTACCAAACAAAATAGTTGGAACAACAGGTAAAATTAAAATGCATGGCCAAAAAAATAAGAAAAATATATTGACCTTGCAAGTAAAATATCCTATGAAATGGAACCAGAACCAAAACTTATTTCAATGTGCTATCTAAATTAGAAGAACAAATACCTCCACAATGTCAAGGGCTACAAGACAAGCTGCTTCCTTGGTTGAAGTGAGAAGTGGGGTGGCAGCTAATAAGCAAGAGCCAACAAGAGATCCAACTATTCTCCTGTATCTTCTCATTTCATTTAGTTTGCAAAGTAAATCCTCCCAATATTCCAATCTCAGAAAATCAGGTTGAACACCAACATCCATTCTTTCTGATGTAACCAGTACCACAAAGACAGGGTATGAGATAGTGATTGCATAAGGGTTTCATGAATAAAGTAACTGCAGGATCAAAAACCACTTTTTTGTAGGGAACAAAAGATTTGAGTCATATATGTTGCATAGAGATAAAGAAGTCAGGAGATAAGGAGATTGGCACCATGGTGCAGAAAAGTAATTCAAACATGCATATGGTTGAAGTCACAGGAAAAGCCTAGCACACTGTTAGTTTACTATACTACCATCATGTTCTAGATATCCACATAAGCAACATAAGCATTTATATTCTTAGGGCCTGTTCTTCAGGCCACAAGCCGGCCGGCTTTTGGCAGCTGCTACAGTACCTAACTTTTAAACGGAGTATTTTCTCAAAATGTGCCCTACAAGTTAAATGTAGTACACGTTAAAAGCTTAACATCTGTATCAGCCAAAATCACAAATGAGTATCGATCTCTCCGTAATCTGTACCGTAAACAGCCAAAATTTAAAAATCTCAGCCAAAAGCCATAAGCCGCAGCCAAAAAGAACAGGCCCTTAGACCAAGGTAAACGTGCAAGTGCAATAGGGAAAAAACATCAAACAAGTGGGAAAATAAGGATACTAGAAATAAATGCAAGCAGAACCGCCTAAAACAACTGACGAAGTCAAAAGGTGCCATATCACCTTTACTCTCTTGGTTAGATGCAGTGTTAGCAACTTAGCAAACAAAATTCATTAAAAGATATAAGCAGCAGATTCCCATGATGGTATAGTTGAAACAAAATTTATTTTGCGCACTTTGATATTACTTCCATTATTTCATTACTATGATGAACTGCAACCCAATCTAGCTGCTGTAGAAGATGTTGACAAACAAAATTGAATCCTGTCAAGCTATTACCAGACATTGCACTGATTTCTGTTCTCTTCTCTATCACATTTTGGATTGCTTGACCTTCGGATCTGACCTTCACATAAAATGACTGTGCCTCATCTGGCAAACTAATCGATTCATGTCTAGATGCCTTGGCAATCTCAGAAACCGCCTACAGATACCCAAAAGAAAGAAAAGAACTTGCTCAGTGAAACATACAAAAAAACAGAGATGAAAAACAAGTACATGTGTGGTGCTGGAATTCTGTATACGCCAATGAGCACATCAATAATACCAGATAATCAGAGACAAATCAACATTTGCACTAACTTGTATGAAGTTTTTTTTTTAAATGTAGACTTCATAAATATCTATTTAATTAAGAGAAAAATAACCTTAATGAGACATTTTGTTCCACTATTAATTTCGCCACTTGAATGCTAATACAGAGAAAATAGCACTAATGAGTCACTTTGTTCCACTATTTGTTTCACCACTTGGCCACCATCACCACCTAAGTACATATGTAGACAGTAGGCCAATTGCAACTACCACTACATTAATGTATTGCCATACTCTAATTTGTGGATTCAACAATAAGGATAGCACAATCCGTAGAAAACGTCAATCAAAAATCCAAAACATTATCCCTAATGTGAAAAGGTATGAAAACTTGGCAATCTCATTGCGGGAGTTAAAATTTTAAAATGGTCAGACCAGTAAGTAAAATTGGAAACCCCAACCAACAACACACATAAGCTCAAAATCCAAATCCCCTTTTAGTAGAACAATCAAAACAGACACCACATGTTATCAAAACTTTTTATATCATAATACCTTCAGAAATGGAACAGTTAGATGTGGGTGATCATGCCTACCAAGAACCTCCAGCTCTGAAGAAACTGCTCGCATCTGTAAGAATTCACATGTATTGCAATGAAAATTACACAAATGAAACTTGCTTCAAAGTTCAAATACATAAACATCACATTTTGTTCTGATAAAAAGGACAACCTTTGTCCCTTGCTTGCCCATAGACCATCAATCCATCATATCCACTTAGTGTTTATTAAAAATAGGGAAGTGCTCCCAAAAAGAAAAGTGTAACTTCCAAAGCAATTAAGTGAATTGATTTGACCAATTAGCAACTACCGATGTTTTACAAGGCAATTTTATTACTGAAAGAGTATAGAAAAGCACTTCCCGATTTTAAAAAAAAAAGGCAAAGAATTGAAGAAATGGATTTTTTGCTTCTGAGATTCATAGCCACCCTAATCATACCGGTTCTTCCAAGAATGGCAAAATGTCATGAGAAGCACCGATATAACACAGCATGGAAGCAAGAATATCAGGGACATGGTGGTTGAGGTCCAAGTGACGCAGCTGTCTACAAAGAGAGTCAACAACGTAATCTGCATTTGCGACAACAAATTGGGCAACCTGTACAGGGAGGTAGAAAAAACATTAATGAAAAGACCAACGATGACAAAATAATTCCTGCATGAGATAAGGCAATCAATTACCGAACAATAACCACCAGCAGCAGCAAGCGCTCTTAAGACAGCATCTGACGCAATTCTTATCTGAACACTTGAGCTTATAAGTTTTCGAAGCAGAAGATAAAGTGAAGAGTGCATAAACCCACTACGTGCAAAATCTTGACCAAGAACGACACCAAAGACTCCAATTCCTTCAATCATTACCTGATATAGAAGACCAAAACTTGAACTTGAGCAGACAAAATATAATTCAAAACAGAACAAGCAAAAAATAACTTAAACAAAACAGATTGACGAATTGCAATGATGCATAATTACTTGATGCAGTGCAGTGGTATCGCGGAAGAAGTGCAATGGAAGATTCAATTCTGTTAGGAGTGGCTGAGACTCCTGCTCTGTTGGAAGATCCCATACTTCTGGAGACATATACTCATGCAGAATACTGCCAATGCTATGAATGATGTGGTCTTTAGTGCCCATTTGCTGACTTATCTTCCAAAATTTTCTGCTATTAGTAACTCCACTATGTTGACCACAAACAGTTAATTGATCATTTTGACCAGGTACCCCTATCACTTGTGCTGAACTCTTGTTAAATAGTTGTAAACATATACTGAGGGATTGATCAGACAGACCATACATGAGCTCATTAAGTATGCAAACAGCAGAGCTTGCCTGGCGTAGTGTTTGTCCGGCATCACTTTTCATGTACCACCTCTGCATACCATCTTTGTGAATATCTTTACCATGCAGCTCAGTGCTCAACCTCCTGAATTGATCGAGTAGAATATCAACGAAAACAGATAAGGACGCACTGGTTTCTTCCCCTAGCATCATCACAAGCAACCAAGCATGATAAGTCAAGATTCCAGTGTCATAAATTATAACACTCATGAAATGGAACAAGCAGAACAGCCCCTAAATCATAAGTTTGGCAAGCATTTAAAGTAGCTGAAAAAGTACCTGAAACTGTTGATAGACCAACAAGCCTAACCATTCCAGCAATAGCAATGTAAAGTTTCTGACTAGTCGCATGAACAAACCATGGAGGTACATGGGGCAGCTCGTATTCAACTGGACCGTATGTTCCATATGGCAAGCCATTATCTTGGATAACAGATATTTTGGAGGTTGTGTATGCAGATGGGGCATGCTGAAAACTATGAATTATATCTTTAGGATAGGCACCACTCTTTAACTCGGCAACTGAATACAGATATCCAACAGACAGTGGCTTTGATGCAATTAGCTTGTCCATGGAACCAGAAAATTGTGAACTATGACTAATGCATAAACCCAAACAATCAAAGAAACGAGCAGCAACAACCTGCCAGTGGAATCAAGTTCAGAATCAATCAAAGAGTCATTGATCCTATGAAAGGACTGTAAAGAACTCAAAAGAGTCATTGATCCAACAAAAGGAATGTAAAGAACTTACAGGTGAACGATGAAGGTGATTTATCAGAAACTGAGGGCCTGCGTAAAAAGTTAGAGCCAACAGTCTCCTAGCATGTGAAAGCGCAGTGATCTCCTCACTTCCAAGTACCACTTGCGGTAACTTTTCAAGTAGCCTGTTTTACATGTCCAAAAGTTGAGAACTTTGCTCAAACCATCAACTCTGTTATTTCTAGAAAATAAAATAACACGAACCTGGTAAAAATATCAGAAACCTCATTTTCTGTTAGAAAACTCTGACCCTGCATGAAAAGATAATCAAGAGAATCTTGCGCAGCCTCTGACACAGATGCTGCATCATCACATGCCAGAACACATAAGCATTCCTGCAATTATCTCTGTTAAGTTAAAAAATAAATACAGCTTCGAGTAAAGGATGAGGAGAATGCTAGCTGAGCCAAACACATGGTGAATGAATTTCAAAAGATAAGGCATGCTGCAGATTGATGACACAGTTGTAGAATATGTGAGTATAACTATAGCTCCAATGTTTAGTTTTATGCTCTTTCACAAGTGACAGAAAAATTACAATTTACTAACTTACCACAAGTAACATCTTGCTTCTTCTTAATGTATAGCTGCAACTAGACAAAAGCCCTCTAACACCATTAACCACCGACCTCCTTACTTTCTCCGATGAATGAATAGAAAGCTGCAAAAGTAATACAATATTAAGATGACTTAGAAGAAGGACATCCTAACTAAAAAATAACAAAGGGGGAAAAAGTGAACATTAACATACATGTGGAAATGTGGCAGAAAGCAATTTATCAACATTACTAGCTGTTTCCTCAAGCCATTTTTTTGTTCGTTTTACATGCAGTGCTCTTCTATCAGAAGAGATATTATAGACATCAGAGATAGTCTCTTCTGTAGTTTCATCATTGCCTATCTTTTCAGATAACTTTTTGGCTGGCAATTGGCGAAGCATCTGCAATACATGTTCACTCGAACCACTGACACCAGAACAGTCAGTGGAATTCTCATCACTAGGCATATCAAGTGCGCTGAAATTTTCCTTGTCATTTAGGACTATCATCAAAGCCTCAGTCAATCCAAGAACAGCTGGCTCAATGCTCAAGGCACTCCCGGCAGCACCACTAATCATAGCCTTAGATGTGTAGAGAACCTTTCCAAGACGGCTGACGATTCCAGGAAGGAAAAAGGCGAGAGCATCAGCAGAACCTACCTAAACAAGAAAAATAAGTTTACGGAATTATGCGCATAATGGGAAAAGAAAAAATAAAAAATAAAAACCATCGAACCATGCTTTTATGCAAAGAGGAATCATGGCCACAAGAAAGATATTAGATGTGCCAAGCACCAAAGTGAGGCTGATTCTTACTAATGCAATTGGAGGAAACTGGGTATTTATATCTCTGAAAGTAGGTATATCTAACATCTCTTCAACAAATCATTCATTTTTGTTCCAGAATGAGTAAAGATCACTATCCTGATTATTATGTCAATGCCACAGCTAACAGTATAAAAGTGCATTGGTTCTTGTACCTTCATCTATTCATGCCTTATTGTTTTCGTGGCAGGGATTTTTTTAGCAAGGTAGAGTGCTAATCAAATAATATGCTTAAGCATTTCTGGTGTCTCAACTAGCGAACAACCAATGTGGTGCATGTACAGAACTTCTCACCTTGGCAATAAGGACGCGCACTGCAAGCAACGATTCCTTTCTAACATCTGCACTGCCATGGTGACCCCTTGATGCCTCAAGTTCTGATGACTTCCATAAGAAAACAAACCAAAATTAGAGCTCCATCCCACTAAACCATGATTACATATAAAAGAACACATGTGTAAAGAAATAAAAGAATCACTGGATGGCAAAGGTATTCTATAAAAAAAAGCTTAACCCCACAGAAAAGAAAAGCATACATAAGTAAATTCAGGAATGAATGCTATACCTGGAGAAGAAGTGAAAGCCAGTGTCCCACGGCAGCTGAAGCATTTTGGGACCGGAGGAATGCAAGCAAGCACTCCTCTGGTTGTGCAGAGTCCTTTGGGCGAACCACACTGCCAACTCCCGAACTTGTAATGGTTGGGATGGTAGGAAATGTGGTTGCTTGCTTGCACGAACAAGATTGATCCGAGCATGGCTGTAACTGCATAATCATGGCTCTGAAGCATCTTATGATTCCATGGCGGAATTCCTCTGAAGCTTCCGAAGGTGAAAGCATTGCCCCGGAAGTTAACTTTTTCAGTAGTGCAACCATCTAGTAAAGCAAACAAAATATACTAATATTACAGATGTAAATAACTTGGTGGATTCGACCAAAAAAAGGAACACAATCCACATGTTTTGTTTAGATCAATAGGACATCTAACCACGATGCCCCAGTCCCCTTCTATTGAAATTGAGGGGCAACCGTTTACAGGAAAAGCTTGGTAGCCTTGGTACATCAGTTAGGTTCAATCCACATTTTCTGCCTATCATGAGCTAAAACATTCAGGACACTGTTCCATATCGCCCTTAGTTGCCCAGAAATCAATTGTCAAATCAAATAGAGTAGTATGCTAAGCGACTGACAAGTTTTTAGTAAAGCGGCTAATTAGCAGGTTCTAGTTAGGGATCCCAGAAGAGTACACTGCAGAATCATCAGACAACAGCAGAGCAGAATTAAGCACCTGATTAACCGAGCTGAGGCGGCACTTGGTGAGGAGCACCTCGAGGCAGGCGAGCCCACCTTCGGCAATGGCGTCAGTGATGTGAAGCTCCCCAACAGCCTGTCCTGGTGCCTTGGCTTCCTTCCTGCACTGCACTGCAACATCCAGGAGCAGGAGCAATGGAAACGCCGTATAACTAGAAAAGCGCAAGCAAGCCCTACATTAGACCACACACGAAACAGAAGGAAGGGAGAAGGGAGGGAGGAGTGGGTACTCGAAGCAGAGCTGCAAGGCTGGGGCAGGGGCGGAGCGGAGGAAGGCGGCCATGGCGCGGAGGGAGGAGGAGGCGGTGGAGTTGGAGGCGGGGCCGCGGCTGTGGAGGAGGGCGAGGAGGGCGACGGTGTGGGGCTTGAGTTGGGCGAAGACGGCGGCTAGGGTTTCGTCGGAGGCGCCGCCGCCGCCATCTCCATATCGGCGGCGACGGTGAGGACGCTGCCCGGTCGATGCAGCAGCTAGAGCGAACAGTGGGATCGCTTTGTGAGGTGGGCTTCCGGTTGCTGCGGCTTCGAGAGGCGCGGAAGAGAAGAGAAGAGAAGAGAAGAGAAGGGTTCGAGGTTCCTGGAAGCGGAGCCGAGCGGGAGACGGCCCCGACCAAGGGGTTGGTCGCAGACCCAAAACCAGGAAACGTACAAAACTCTGATAGTCACGCCTAACGTTTTTACGATTGGAAAACGCAATATGCACATTACGTGAGCTTAACATGAAGGCGTACTCGAGTACAAGACTATAATAGTACGAAGCGTCTCATCTCTTCTTCTCCATCACGACATGTTGCATTTCCACACGAAAATCGTGGGGGAAATCGCGGTAAGTCTTCTGCGCTTTAAGGCCTGTTTAGAACGCGAGAATTTCATACAAAGAATGCAGAGCAATTCAGGCGAGGATTTTCCGCTTTGAAATAATTGGTGGATGTAAGAAAAAAAGCACAAAGTAGGCACCTTGTACTCTCTCACTCGCACGACGATAAAATGATTCAGAATTCCTCCCAAAAACATAATGCTCTCTTGAGACGAATGTGGTTAATTCCACGATCTAGTCGGTTGCTCCAATCTTGTAACATCCTGAAATTTAGTTATTTCGAAAATATGGAATTTTAAAATTATTTCCTGCATTTTGTTGGCATTTGAATTTCTTTTGAATATTTATTGAAATCTTTTTGAGATTTGCGGTGTGCAAATTAATAATCAAAGAGTAATCCCAAATGCAAATAATGAGCATGTAAGTAATTAAAATAGAAAATGACATTACAGATCATGAATTCAAAATCCCAAAATTTTGAATTCAAGTTCAAGTCAATAAAATGAAACCAAAAAAAATATTAGGACATGTCTCTAAATGGTTAAACCAAAAATTCCTTCTTTTAAATTAATTTACATACAAAGCCCCAAGTTTGGGCATTCAAAAAATATTATTATATATACAGTTTATAGCAAAACTTAAATAAAATCAAAAATCCAGAAAATACTTGAGCCTCTCTTCCTTTTCTTTCCCTTTTCTCTTTTTCTCTCTCACTTCCAAGTGGGCCCATGCCTTTTTCCCTCTCCTCTCCTTCCCTTTTCTCTCCTGCAATTGGGCCCGCTTTCCTTCCCCCACACCCCTCTTTTCTTCTCCTCTTCCTCCTTGCCTGCCTTGGGCCCCTTCCCTCCTCCGCTCTGCATGACAAAAGCCGTGACAGCCAGCGTGAGCCAAGCCGAGCCATGCCGCCCCTAATCCATTGCCATGCTCGCCACTTGGTTGTCACGGTGGTAATGCTGCCATGACACCCCCGCTTGTCTGTGGGGGGCCGTTCGTGGTCGGCCACGTCCTGCCGGCTATAAAACCCGGGGCACCTCCCAAGTGAATCGTCGTGCTTTCCTCATCCTCCTACCGAGAATAATTGAGCCCAAACCCCTTGTAGCCGCCGATAATCCTACCTCCTTCCCCAACTCCGGTGACTTACAATCCACCGCCCTAAGCCATTAAAACCCGATTCCCGCCAACACACCATCTCCACTCACCATGAAGACGACCCAAGCCGCTGAAGCTTGCCGCCGTAGCTCGCCATCATGGAGCTCCTCCCAGCCGCCGCCACCGCACGCCGCCGACCCCTCTCCGGCACTCCCCGTTCCTCGTCGACCTCACCATCGGCATCCTCACCACCCCAACAACGCATTTTGGTCGCCACATCCGACCCTCCGGCCACCCCTCACTGGCGACGCAACCACCCTCCCTCGGCCTGGAACCTCCTCTGCTCGGCCCTCTCCAGCAGATGGCTTAAGAGGCATATTTGCCCTATATAGGTAAGCAACACTCGAGCGTTCCCCTGGCTAGTAGCGCTAATCTCTTCCTCCCCCCTCCCGGGGCTCCCTCGGCCGCGCGCGTTGATATCTCTTATTTTCCTTCCTTGATAATACCTTTCCTTTCTCGCCATAGGATACTCATAATAGTAATAACGCCAGATTATGGTTGTGATTAGATACGCTCTAATGGTAGAATCAAATATAACATGAATATTACCAACAGAAACTTGAAACATGATAACGAAATGGTAACATGGGTTACCATTGAAAACAGATAATATTTTTATAAAATGGTGGAGACTCGAGTGAGTGGTTGGTATGAGACGGTGCAGGGACGACATCAGGTTTGGGTTTGTTGGTTTGTCTTGTCTGAATCGATTAAGGACCGAATTTATGTGCCGTTTTTCTACACCCAATCGTGCACCACAAGTCTAGTATGGGATGAACCTGACAAACTAATTTGCTTAGTTTCGGTGTGGACTCCTGCGCAATTGTAACAAAATGGGAATGGTTCACGGGGTCATTGCCCGGATAAAATGCGATGGGAGTGGACCTGAAGGACCACTGCCCGTAAGGAGTGCACTCAAAATGATGAGGGAGAGACTCCCTAATAACGGGGGTTTCTCAGCGCTGAGGGGTTATATCTCCAGAGTGGGGAAAAATATCAGAACTAAGCATTGTAAAGGTCTTATTATGATTTCTCAGTTACATGCCTACGAAAGCGTGTAATGGCCGACATTATAAGTTAATCATATATTATATGTAAAGTTGTACAATATTTGTAGAGTGTTATAATCTATTCGAATAGTCATGTCCCTGGTCTTGGGCAAAGTGTGAAAATACCACAGTTGTAGTTTTCACAAAATGGTTATTAGTTAATGTTGCTTATAGATATGGTATGGTGGTATGAAAATGCATATGGAATGGTATCGATGGACTAGACATGTTAAGTACCTATGAGAAGAGTTGCTTCCACAAATTTATTTGAAACTGGACATTTTGATTTTAGTTAAAAATAATTAAGGCATAGGTTTAAAAACTAGTTATGATATGATATTTTATGAATTGGTTTGACGCTAAAAAAATATAATAACATCCTTTGGTTAAGCTTCGCATATAGATATTAGCCCCTATAGATGCATTCTGCTATAGAGACTTGTTGAGTACATAGTGTACTCAATCTTTCTTTATTTTCAGTAGAACAAATACCAGAAGATGAAAGAACGTTTCAGCCTCCGTGCTAGGGTTACGACTATACTTAAGTCTTTTGTTCTTCTGAGTGTAAGTTAAAATTTGAATTTGGAAGCCCGCACAGTTTCTAAAGTTGATCGTTATATCATATTTTTATTAACCTAATCTTTTTTAGATAATTATGAGTAGATATAATATTTTTTTCTCTGTAACTAAATTTGTAGACTGTCGCAGGAAGTACGATGCCTCAGTTCTAAAAAATAGAGGTCATTAGGCGGGCGGTCGATCTCACAAGATGTTGTCCAAAGCTACGGCGGTGATTGCCCAGGATAACTCCTGGAAGTTGATTCGACCGTCGCCATCGGTGTTGGCTTCCTTGATCATGCCGGTGAGCTCCTTGATGGATGAGCGCGCGGATGAGCTTTGCCATGGAGTGGGCGAGCTCGGCTGCGGTGATGAACCCGTTGCCGCCGAGGTCGAAGACGCCGACGAGCCTGCGGAGCGGGTCCTCATAGCAGGGGGACCGGTCGTCGAGGAGCTCGGACGCGACGAGGGAGACGAGGCCGTTGGAGTTGGTGTCGGCGCGCTGGATGAGAGCGTCGAGCTGGTCTATAAATTGTTCACCATCTGATCTTACTCCGTAACACGACCATGACTGATAGACATTGGATGATGACAGTCTAACCCCTTGATTCGATGACTGATAGACATCGCATGAAGACAACGTGTAGTTCACTGATTTTGGCGGTGAAGCATAATCAGTTTGTAACAATGCACTATGCACAATTATACCTTATAAAGAAGGTAGTATGTGTATATGTCCATGTAAGTCTGAATCAATATCAGTTTGTAACAATGTAGGTGGCCTAACAATGGAACAATATTTAGTACGTTTGTATATCAATTTATAGATGCCAATGTACTAAACAATTAGCAATTAAAATAGTGACATTGTGTGCGTAATCTGATGCCTCCACAATGACTATTTTAAAAGCACAATTAGCCCAGCAACAACGCGCGAGATGTACAAATAGTTGCATACTACAATGCATCATTTCTTTTACATTACATCTGTTCGATCATTGTAGAACCTTGATTAGTATGTATATTTTGGTAATATTATTCATTATCCAACTCTAGCATCAATGTGTGTAGACTTTTTAGCATATTTGACACTGTTTACCACTGTATGTATAAAAATAGCCGTATATCTAGCGTATTGACAATTAATAGAGTTTTTGTTGTCCGGTGGCCGGACGGAAACGTCCGTGGGATCGACGCGTGGCCGCCGAATCCGTGGCGGGATGGCGGCGAAGATGCCGTCCCACCACCAGATGGTAGGGGCCTACCGTCCTGTGGCAAACAGGTAGGTGGTTAAGTTGGCTAATTAGCCGGCTTAATTACTTGCCCTAATTTATTTTTTTGCTTACTATTTGTTTGAATTTTTAAATATAGCAAATGAGCTCAAAAAATTATAAAATTTTATATGCAGCCTCGTGGCAGTGCTAATTGCCTCTTCCGAAATTATGGCAGGTAATCAAGCCGGCTAATTACCTACCGCTTTGCCACGAGACGGCAGGCCCCTACCGTCTAGTGGTGGGACGGCAGGCCCCTGCCAGTCTAGCCACAGGCGTTGCCGTCCAGCCATCGGATGACAAAAACACTATTTTTATCAATACGCTACATATACGATCATTTTTGTAAACACAATGGTAAATAGTACCAAATATCCTAAAAGGTCGTATAACTGAATGGGTATAATATGGACCACCATACGTTCATAACTGTTATTCCTCTAAAAAAAAGTTCATCCAAGTAAGTATAAAAGAAAAACACGGTTCAGATATCTCGTCCAATCTTAAGCATGGAATTACTTGCATTCTCTTTCTTTCTTTTCATCCAAATTGAAAGGGGATTTTTTTGAAGGAATCAACTAGAACGCCGAATCCTTCGTCCAAATCACGATTAGGGCTCCAAGTTGGATTGATAGACAGGTTACCACTCCGAAGTTACACCTCACCTAGCTTTCTTGATTTTTTTTTTCAAGCACCAGCACTGGTCTTCCTGAGTCCTGGCCAAAGAGTACCGAGAGGGAGCGTGTTTGCTCCCATCGGTTCAACTTCAGCTTCTAACTTTTTTTTTTGCTATTCATTTATGCCATTTTTTTTATTTTTAGCCTTTTGGGGTTTTTTGTATTTCTTTTTTCCCCGTATTTCTTGGCATTGTCCATAATAAGCTAATTTATTTTTTTTATTTTTTTAATTTAATTAAACCAAATAAATCATAAAGTTTTTAATTTAATTACACCAAATAAAACGACAAAAAACGAGTTCCTGAAAACGAGTCGCTGGATCTGTCGTTCCTGTCTTAGATACACTAGCCTTAGGCACAGGCTGCCAACCAAATAGCCTATCTTTATGCCTACCTGGTCAGGCAAAAACCATCAAACTTTTAGACCACCTTTTTGACATCATTTTTTTGCTAGGCAAGTCGTCTAGTGTTTAATTGTTCGGTTTTGCTATTACCAAGGTGATTAAAATTTTTTTATCTCTTAGTTACTTAAAAGTTACACTTTTAATCAACTAAAATTACAGTCTCCTCCAAAAAAACAGCCCCCCTCCAAAAAGAATAGCTACAATTTTAGTTGATTGATAGTGCAACTTCAAGTGACTGAGAGACAAAAAAATTTCAGTCACCTTGACAATAGTCACTCCCTTAACTGTTTAGCCAAACAGGCACTGGATCTCATATCTTGTGGGATGGCAATTTTGGAAAATCCCCACGAGGGGAGGGGGGGACCAGCGTCGTCCTCCGGCAACGTTAAAATGGCGTACCCCGTCGTCAGCTAGCGCGCACCTAGACACAGCTCATAGGAATAAAGCGGAATCATGCGCTGCAAATGATGTATTCAACGCGGTAAAGCTTGCGGCAAGTCCACAGAGCATAAATTGCTCTTCTCCTCTGCTCTTCTCGCTTGTTAACCCCCACCACCCTCGTCGCAGCGAGCAACAGGAAAGGCCCTCCGCCGCAGCCGCAATGCAGCGCCTCTCCATCGGATCGCCGGGCGCCAAGCCCCGCCTCGACGGGGAGGCGGACGAGAAGGAGGGGAAACCGGCGACCAGGGCGGCGCCGGACAAGTCCATCCACCTCATCCCGCTCCTCACGCTCCTTTGCTTCCTCCTCCTCTTCCTCCTCTCCCACGACCCGGCCTCCTCCTCCCTCGACGGTGATTCGGTCTTTCCCTCCCCCTCGCCGCCGTGCGTGTGGCTAACGCGTTGTGCTTCTTGCGCAGATTCGCCGGTCCTGGCCGTCCGCTCCCTCGAGGCCAGAGGTGAGTCGCCAGATCCCACCCACCCACACACACACAGAGTTTCGTCCCCTCTCTTGCTTGCTTCTTCTCATCTTTGCCTTTTTGGTTGTTCCTGCAGCGGAGACGACGAGGTCCATCGGGCGTGGCAGCGGCGTGTACCGGCGGCTAAAGGAGGACCCGAGGCTGGGGATGGCGCGGCGGCGGCGGCGGTGACGGAGCGGCTAAGGTTGGTTACGTCAGCGCAGCTAGCCGTTGGAACGCGGGTGGAGGAGCGTCATATCTTTTCCTCTTCTTTTTTTTCGCCACCTTTTTCTCTCTCTCTCCCCTCCCCTTCCCTTTGTTGTTGCATGGTACAAGAATGGCAGCGAGCAATCCATTCAGGCAATCATGGCTCCCTTAATTTCATTTATGCCTTTTGGTTTACTAACTTTTGAAGCGAAATATTTTTTAAAAAATAATGACTATAACTCAATTATAATAGATATTATACTAATTGTATCTCTATCAATTAACACACGAATAAATCTCTCGTAAACGATTAGAATTAAAAAATTCCAGGGAGAAGTTACTGGAAAAAAGACCCATCTCATATGTTGGTTGATATGCTGCCTTTATTTTGTTTCATGATATTGTAGGGAGCAATTTTGTAAGTTTTTTCTCAAGCTGCTGCTGCCCCTGATCAGAGATGGATAGATACAGGCCTGTTCTTTTCAGTTTCTAAAAGCTGCTTTTCGGTTTTTCTACAGTGACTAGCTTTTAAACGGTGTTTTTTTCAAGATAGGATCTACTAGATAATTGTAGTACATACATTACTGACTTCATTTATATTGATAAAAATCGCATGTAAATTTCTGTTACTCTGTAATCTCTTGTACAAATAGCCTAAAAATCACAAATCGCAGTAAAAAAGAACAGACCCTTAGTAGCAGGTCATTATCCTATCCACTTTCGTTGTCTTTTTGGATTGTGCTGCCTGAACCCTGAACGGGACGGGTAAACCGAGAAAGAAACAAGGGAAGAAAAGGGTGGCTGCCCCAGCTGTGTCGCGTGGCTTTTCGGGAAGAACGCCACGACGCCATGAGCTGGTTCCAGCACAGCACAGCACAGCACAGCTAGCGCAGTGTTCACTGCCCAGTGTGTTCTCGCGGGTCAGGCAGTGCAGTGCAGTGCAGTGCAGGCGCTCACAAGAAATTCACTCTCTTCGTTTGTACGGTGGCCAGTTCTTTCGCACAGTGGCCCATGGTTTTTAAGTAGCTTTTACCTATATTTTTTTTTGAGACGGTAACAAACGATAAAGATAGTAATATAAATGATACATACAGATTTATGTTTAGAAAACGTCGTTTAAAATCCATTTCAAAAAAACTATCATATTTATTTTGATTTCGGAGAAACGGAAAAGAACGGGACCATTTTATTGCTCCTGTCTGCCTTTCATAACAGCGGTCAAGTGGACCTTTCATAACAGTTGCATTCACAACTTCACGTTGCTGCGCTTACCGGCCTCACTGCAGCTAGGCCTTGCTGGCCTCGATCGGATGGATGCCCCTTGGGGCCTGTGTAGCGCAAATCTGCAAGGAAGGAGGCACTTCAACATGCAAAACTTCAATTCAGGCATTCAAGTACTTTATATAAACAGCTGACTAGGGGTGAAAACGGATCGGATACGGACGAATAATGTCTCTACCATATTTATTTTCATATTTTTTTCGGATACGGATATGAATACGGATAACTCGAATACGAATACAAATACGGATAATATCGAATATAGATACGGATCGAATACGAATCGAAATAAATACGGTTACGAATATTTATCGGAACATGAAAACTCCATAAACTATACATCCCAAATTAACGAAAATCAACTACTACTGGACTATCAAGAATTCATCTACACTAATCAACAACTCATCTATATGTTCGTTGATACTCTAACGATATTGATACCATTAAGCTCACGCCCAAGACACAAAGATCAACCCTAAACCCTAATTCAGTCTATCCAGTCTCCAGACTATCCTAATGTCACTGCCAAATACTATCCATTGATAATGATATCTACTAAAACTTTTAATGCTAGCAGAACTGCAGAACAGAAGCATGCCAATTGCCAAATACTATCCACTGATAATCACACATTCACACCTGCAGATAAGAAACCATCAAGCAGACAAAATCATACATGGATACTCGTATCACCAAGCAATACTGGCACAAAATCGGCCGATCCGTGATGCGCCAAAACTTCGGCGGGCGGGCGGAGGTGGTCGGTGGAGGAGGCGGTCGGCGGTCGACGAAGGCAATCGGAGGAGGAGCCGGTCGGAGGAGGAACCCGATCGAGAAGACTGCGGAGCGATGGAGGAGGCGGTCGGTGAGTCGGTCGGGGAGGAGGTCGGCGAGGCGGTCGGGGAGGAGGCGGTCGGAGGAGGAACCGGCGGAGGAGGCGGTCGGGGAGGAGGAACCCGGAGGAGGCGGTCGGAGGAGGAACCCGGAGGAGGTCGGGAGGAGGAACGGCGGAGGAGGCGGTCGGTGGAGGAGGAACCGTGAGGCCGCGGAGGAGGAACCGGCGGGCGGGCGGAGGCGGATCGCATGAGCGCAGAGAGCGAGCAGCAGCAGAATCGCAATGAAAGAAAAGGAATGGCGGCGGTCGAATTGAGTAGAGAGGATCAGAGGATCACGCACCGACGAAAGTAACCCTAAGGTTTGGATCACGCACTGACGCACCGACGGTTTGGATCGCGCAAGCAATGTGAACGGACGGCTGTATCGCATGTAGAGTAGGAATGGGCCATGTGGGCTTCATTATGGCCTATGGGCTGGCTGGTTATGTGATAAAATCTCGGATATCCGTTTTCGTATTATCCGGATAATCCGTATCCGTATCCGTATTCGACGGATACTAGCCTTACTGTATTCGTATCCGTATCAGATAAAAATCCGTGTCCGTATCCGATCCGATAACTATCCGAAAAAATCCGATCCGACATAATCCGTATCCGTATCCGTCCGGATCCGGTGAAACTATCCGAACCGTTTTCACCCCTACAGCTGACAACTACAAACATAGAAACACAAGTGCACCACGTCAATGTCCAACGAAATCCAAGCTTATAATACATGATTACCAGCAATCCTACTACGCAATCATTGTAGGCCTTGGACAGTTGAGCCTTGTCATTCACCATGTCCACATTGTAATTTTTTTTATTCTGCTCATTTCGGTTTCAGATTTTAACTTCTGGCTTATTTTTTAATATTCATACATTTCGTCTTTTTTTGAACTTTTAATTTTTTTAAGTTTTTTTACCGGTTCTTTTTTTCCCGTGTTCGTTTGCGTTGTCTGTGATGAGCTAGCATATTTTTTCTATTTTTAATTTTTTTTTAAATTTAATTACGTCAAATAAGCCACCTTCAGCTACAGTGAAATTTCAACCGTTACAGTGAAATTTCAGTCATAAGCTATAACTTTTCAGCCAAACAGAGCGGGGTTATACTATTTGGTTTTTGGCTTTAATAATACTATAATGACTGCTAGTTTTTTCTAAAGAAAAGGAACAAATTAAAAAAAATTAAAAAACAGTTATATCATCATGATGCAAAGGAATATATGGAAAACAAAAAAGAAAGCAAAAAATCTAAAATAGACTGAAATTAAAAGGCGATACGTTCTTAGTGACTTCTGACTAAAATAAACCCAAAAAAATCGGAAGCCAAAACCATTTTAATCTGGACCTAATCTCCTTTCTGGCCAGAGCTACAGCCTACAGGCATGTACAAACAGTTTTTACCATCACAGATCGAGGACAGCAGGCCGGGGGTCCATGGATTAATTGCATGTGGCCTTCCTTTGAACTTGAGCCAACCAAACTAAACAGCTTCCTCTACAAAGAAGAATAAGAATTTAAATGGCATCGTCGGTGTCGGCGAGCAAGGCAACTCCAGCAGTGCCAAACAGCACAAGTTCCATGAGATTAGACATAGACCATAGCTAGTGCTATAACTATCGCAGAGCACCAATGACCTACCCTCCTTACTCCATTTCACACTCGATTCCTCCCAAGTCATCCACCGACAAGAAGCTTAACACACAAATGCTAACTACTAGCTCAAGAAGCTGAACACACAAATGCTAACTACTAGCTCAAGTAAACAAGAACTTCCAGTTCCAGGGGAACAAAAAGGGAACGGCTCATGCATTACACGGCAAGGAGCTTCTTAACATACTAAATATGTGCAAGGAAAAAATGAAATGATCTGGAACCTTATTAACATACTAACTCCCCACATTAAACCTTACCATTTATTCGGGATCCCCAATCAAAGTTTGCACCGAAAACCATGTTTGCAGTGAAATGCCTCAGTTTACATGAACATAGCAGTATAGAATATAGATAGATCGCATATGTTAAGGAGATAGAGTTAGGTATTAGAGATAAGGTATTAGAGATAGAGTAGGATTGTTATTCTATCTCCTTCCTTATCTCTATATGGCATATCTCTTGTACTCTCCTATATATATGACCTTTTGGGTCTCATATCAATACACATACAGTTGTACTCTTGTACTCTCCTATATATATGACCTTTTGGGACTCATCTACAACTTACAACAAAATCCCATGATACCCTCAAAGACTTGAGCCAGAAAGCTAACAGTGATACGCCAGAAAGGTAACAAGGAAAACGAAACAACACTCATAAGAAAACACCACTATCACGACAGAGCTCAAAAATGCAAAACAGATATAAAATAGTTATGCAAAAAAGCAAATGCCCAATAGCAGCTTAAGTTACAACTGCAGGAAAGGCCAAACTTCGCCTATTATGCAAAACAACAGTTGTTGCGAAAAATGTAAACAAGAGATGAACTTTTGATTTATGTATCTTGATGTTACCATGTATTCAACAGTTTCCAAACGATAAAAAAGACTTCCCTATAAATGTTTAGTCAACTGTCTATCATAGCTTTAAGATTTGGGTTTTGTTTAACTTGCTTCTTTGGCGAAAAACTGGATGTAACAGATAGTGCCTGCATAACCTAACACCATTGAATAGTGCAAATATGCCAGACTGAGGAAGGCGCCTCACATTCTCAATAATCCTACAGAAACAATCTACAGTATAGTGAATGATTGAAAACTCTGTCATCACCAGCAATAGGTAGTCAAACCGCAGCAATCGATAGACCAACTGGAACATTTAGTGGTAAATTCATGTATGAAATCGATTCTAGTCAGCCATTTGAGATAAGCACTGAGTTTTTCTTCAAGCTAGAAGCTCACAAAAGGAATTGTCTTTAGGTGATGCTGCAATTAGTCGGCGCTTTTGATAGTTTGCGGCAACTAAAAGCATGACTTGAATTAATTACTACTTACTCCCTGCTCACTGCATAATTTAACTGGAAGTAGCAGCATACAATTTATCTGACATTCTAGGCTACTATTATCCATGAAAAATCCATAAAGAGAACAAATATGTCTGGCATCTTCAATTCTCAACCACTTTCATAACTACTGTCTACTCATGATGACAAATTGACAACCACATTCACAAAGTCACTTTCAGGCTCAGATGAAGTATCATTCTTTTAGGAGTATATGGCCACTGACACTGAAAATTACCACTAGAAAAAACGACTGGCACAAAAGTTCTTTTTCAAAAGTCCAAAATCATTGCCTCTGGAAGAAAATTATAGTGCAGACCGTACCTCCTTACATCATGCTCACCAATCTGCTATCCAGTTAATTACTTTTTTTACAATAGCTACAGATACTAGTATCTTTATAATTAGCCCTAGTTTTTTCTAGTGTTACCTAAATAACAATGCATGTCTGTGTTCAAAATGGCATAAAGACAATATAGAGGCAGAGGGAGAAGGGGGGATAAGGGGTTGCTCCAGGACAATGGCAGTTCACAAATACTTGGGGTACAAAAAAAAATCAAGTAAATGTCATACCAAAACCTCAGAAGTATCACAAATGCTAATCTAACTGTCAAGCGCCTTGCTTTGAGTAGAAAACTTAAATTATTCATTTAGGTAAATAGTTTTACTGCAGCAATGATACATAGCCCTGATCAGAGGGTAGGACGTTGGGGTTTCATATTCAAGGTCAGCTCAACATGTCGGGGGTGAACACAAGTGTTTGGGTAATAACATTTTCGTCTATTACCTTCAGCTGTTGGTAGGGAAGGTAGGAATGACGAAAGAGTAAGAAATTGGAAGCACTAAATTAACTGCATAAGAGGAAGCCACTAATCAGGCATTCGTCAGACCAGAAACAGCTACAGAACAATGATGTATAGAAGGATGACCAAAATTGAACAAGAAGAAAATCTACATTGTATCTTTTTTAATGCTAGGGTATTGTGTTCTAGAAAAAAAATGACAGGCTATCAGTAATCTCTTTGCTAGAGTTCAACTCACAACTGATAAAAATTAGATATTTAATACCAAGGGTAGTGAAAGTGCATGTGCTTATTAACGTTATTTATTTATTTTTTCACCTACAAAAGCGACATCGAGCAGAGCGATTGGACGAATTTGCAATGATTTGGTGGGAAAGGCACAAGTCATGAACAGCAACATAACACTTGGATCGCGTAAATATCCTAACATAAAACTGATTTAGCAGGATGCAACCACAAGTGACTGAAAGCAGATCACAGCTCCTTGAAGCAGAGCCTGGATGGAAATCCAGACTTGAGGAGGCTTCCCGACAATCCACACAGGCACCTAAGCCCTGGAAGTTCCTCGTCTTCTAGGACGCTTGACCGAGCTCCGCGAATTTCCCCTGTTGCTTGGGTAGGTAACCAGCTGAGAAGCATATGCCAAGCGGGGAACAAACAAAAACTCTCAAGATCGTACAACGGGGACAACCCTAGGCATCACCAAACTGCTCTGCAGTACACTCGACGAGAACATAGATAGATTCACAAGCAGCTAGTGCTCCCCAAACTGAGTTGATTTTGCAGCTAATTTGAGGAGAAAAGGCCTTGCTAATTGGTACTAGCATTGTGTTGTTGTTACCTGGCCTGGAGACGAGGTTGATGCGGGAGCGGGGCGCCGCGAACATCCAGCTGTCAACGTCGAGCGACCTGACCTCCTTGTGCAGCGCCTCCATCACCTCCGACCTGAGCTCTGCGGGGGAACCGACCGAATCCGACCACTACGTGCAGTTGAAAAAGAAGCAGACGAAAGGGGGCTAGGGCTTGCAAGAGGTGGAGGGGATTTACCGGCCATGGCCTCATCCTTGCGGTAGAGCGCGTCGATGGAGACGGTGGACCTCGCCGGGGAGCTCATCGGAGACGGCCTGCCTTGTTCGAGCAAGTGCGTGTGCGTGGTCCGGGTATGGTGGGCCGTGGGCCTAATATGGGCCGGCCAGGCACTGCAAGTGCAAGACCTTTCAGCTTCCGCTCGCCTACCAGACCACCAGACCCCAACGGACCCAACGCCAAGGCGGAGAGCTCGGCGGCCGGCGGAGGCGATCGGAGATGGTGCGCAAGGCCAGGGTCGAGTTCGACGAGCGCCCGCCGGATGACTTCGACCCCAAGAACCCGTACGGGGATCCGGTGGCGATGCTCGAGTACAGGGAGCACCTCGTGCGGGAGAAGTGGATCCAGATCGAGACCGCCAAGATCATCCGCGACCGCCTCCGCTGGTGCTACCGCATCGAGGGCGTCAACCACCACCATAAGTGCCGCCACCTCGTCGACCAGTACCTCGAGGCCACCCGCGGCGTCGGATGGGGCAAGGACGCGCGCCCGCCGGAGCTGCACGGTCCGATCATGATCTCGCCTTTCTTTCCCTTCTCCTCTCATTTCGCTTGTTGCACTGATTGATATAGTTGGTTGGTTGTCCGGTCTCGCGCAGAGTCCAAGAAGCCGATCGAGGCCGAGGAGTAGCATTGCTGCCTCTGCTGCTGCTGTTCCTGGATTGGAATTGGAGAGGTCAGGCTGCTTCTTGTCTGCTAAGAATCCCGAGTTATTCTGTATGAAGCTTAAGATGAAACGTGCATGTTTGTTATCTTAAATCTGTATCATTCCATGCTACTTGACCCAATAATTAGTCGATGTCTGAAATTTTAGTGCACTCTCTTCGGTACTGACTGTATTGGGGGCAATAATACCAGGCTCTAGATGGTTGGGAATAGTGTACAACGCTAAAACTAGCATAAATATAGGAAGCATTTTGGTTTATGAGGGGGAGGAACAACCGGAAGGCTGTCTATCTCGACTGTATGTGCAAACAATTGTTTCCAACTTAACTCTTCAAATGGATTTTCCTCTTACTAACAGGGAAAATTATTTCGTTAGGGCAACGAAAGAGGCGAATTGACCGAAATCTCTGCATTTCGGTGAAAATTTCGGTCAAACGGTTCAAATCAAATTTGAATTTTAAACTTTAAAACTACGGATAAAAGGAGGTAAAGTGGGAACCTACTCCCAAAGTGTGCTCTGGCTCGGTGGTAGGGGGCGCTCTTCATGAGCGGTCGGTCGCGTGTTTGAGTCTCCAGCCTACTCGCATTCATGGGCCTGTTTTTTTCAGCTTCTAAAAACTGCTTTTCGGCTTTTCTACAGTAACTAACTTTTAAACGGAGTATCTTTTCAAGATAGGGTCTACTAGTTAATTGTAGTACATACTGTACCGACTTCATTTATATCGGTAAAAACCGCACATGGGTTTCTGTTACTTTGTAATCTCTCGTAGCCCAAAAGCCACAAGGCACAGGCAAAAGTCATAAGTTTCAGCCAAAAAGAACATAAGTTTCAGCCAAAAAGAACATGCTCTGTTTTTCGCTCGAACTTACGTGGGGCCCACATGTTAGACAAGAAAACGCCGTAAAATCTGGAAAAAGGGGTGTAGGAGGTGGGATTCGATCCGGGTCGACAGGGCACGTGGGGAGAAACTTTCCATTGGGCTAGGAGGAGACTTCTGGTCAGTGTGGGATTTCAAGGCCTTTTCACCCTTCATAATTCAAACTAAACCGAAAAAATTTGGCCGCAATGATTTCTTTTCGTTGGGTAGCAAAAGCAACGAAATTTCCGAAATTTTGGCAAGATTTCGCTGAAATTGTGAACCCTGCTTACTAATGAACAAATCTTCCGCATGTCCCCATAACTTCCCAAAGAAACACCCCTCATCGAAAGTTCCAAACAACCCCTTAAGCTCTCATGGCGTACCGCATAACAAACATTGGGTAAGAAAAGGAGATACTTGTGAAGGTGGCACCATTGTTTTCCTTATGTGTCACCTTACCGCGCACTGCTGTTGTTAGCCTATTACTTGCCTTGCCTGAACCTAAGATATACATCAAACCTGAGATGAAGTCTGAATTTCTTGGTAGTGTATGAATTTTTAGCGATAGGCAATCAACTATGTCATTTTAAGTCTGTGCTCCTTTTGTTTAATCAAGTAACTGTTAAGCCAACAATTACACCAAAGATTATTACGTAAAAAAATGTACCGAAGATTAGCAAACCAGCAACCAAAGTTCTCGAAGATTTCTCTAGAAATCAACCCTATGTTTCTTTTCATATGCATTTTTTTTTGAATTGGTTGATGTTTTTGGTTCTTATGATCATATCTCCTTGGATCAAAGGTGATAGATTCAGAATCTGTTAGCCGCCATCATACCTTGTTGGGCCTACTTACTACCTGTGCTGATCAGGGATAGAAATCTCGGTACCGGAGAAGTTTCCACCCGGCGGCCGGTAATGATTATCGACTGGTTACCGAAAAAACCTGGTTGAAATTCGAATATCAAATTTTGAATTCAGGCTGTTTTAAAACCGGTAACTGAAACGGTTATCGGTAAAACTGGAAATCCGCTAAAAAACGAAAAAACCGATAAAAAAACTTGAGAGTACAATAATTGATACATATTTAGTTCATACAATAGGTAATCTAGCAAAAAAAGGTCTAGATCAATCTAGGAAGTATATTATACAGTCATAAATATAAATTTACATTTGAAAATTTTCGGCTAATTTTTTCTACCGGTTCCCACCGGTTTTTCTGTTTACCGGCTGGTAACTGCTGTAACCGCCGGTTTTTCTATCTCTGGTGCTGATCTTATTTGAAAAAAAAAAACCTTCAACATTGGGGAAATATAATAGAAGGGTATCATAATTCGTGCATCCATGCTACAACCTAACTGTACTCGTTGACCATAATTGATGGTTAAGTGGATTGGTGAGGTGTGCTATGCCGCTCAGTCTGGGTAAACGAGTACAATGGAGGCACTGTAGTCTTGAAAGTCGAGTTGTATGAGGAGTATCTAAAGCTTGTAAAATGATTTTCAATGGATCATCCCTTTTGAACAAGTGTGCTAAAGCTAAGGACGCTCTGAATGGCTGGAAACACTACACGGTACTTTTGAACAGTTGGAAAATCTGGAAAGTTTCCTTTGGCACGAAAGTGTACGCACGATATCTTGCTAACATTTTTGAAGAGCCTCTTTGTATCTCTTGACTTTATCTTTGACAGATTCTTAAGATTGATGTAAGATGATGTATCTGAAAAATTTTACTACAAGCATAATCTTCGACCACTCAACCCTCTAATATTCTCATGGCAAGAAAAAAAGAAGGTATACTGGCTAAGGATAATTATGAATTGTTTTCAGGTGACTTTGGAATCTCCTTTGATTAAATATAGTTTTGATAGTGCCAGAGTGCGGTCTTCCGCTTGTATATGTTATTTATTTATTTAATTCATAGCACATTTCCTGGGCATCTCTCGTCATACTCTTGACACGTGTTGATTGCACTGATCTATCTATCATGATGATTCTAATATGTCTATTGATAATTAATCACTTGTGATTTTCTACCTTGCATTCTAACAATCTAACTAGTATTCGAGTGATTGCTCTGTTTTAATAAAAAGTAGAGCCATATTTCTGATTTATATTTTTGTAGACCATGACTTTGATCCTTTTATTTTCTTGCGCAGGTGATCTTTCCATTGGAACTGAAAGGAGTAACTAGGAACTGCTGCAGTTCTTCTTTTACCTCTGAAGTTGCTGGTAGACTTTTAATAAATGATGTCGAAGAAAACATCGTTGTGCGTTGTCTGTACTTATCTTCACTGTACTGAACTACCTGGATTTCGATGCTCTGCATTTCTGGAAATTCTGCTTCCAAAACAATAGCCATCCGTGTATGAAGCATTCCGACAAACAGGTCAATATATTCAAGGATCTACGCCAGACTTGAAAAGATTGCAACGTCTCATTCGCTACGATATGACGCTGTAACTCGAACTACAGCTGATCTTGTTCATATGTATGCACACCAAACTGCAAAATAGCTAGAGGCCGTGTGTACATGTTGAGAAGCAGATGCTGGATCACGAATGTTAAGCCAACATGAGGTCTGAAGCATTTGCAAGGCCGTGCAGCATCCTGATGATCTCCGCCGTGTCCTCCAGGTAGTACTTGGCCTTGCTCGGTTTCTGGCCGACAGTGCAGGCAAACACCTCGGCCACCGGCGACAATGCTGGCCCCGAGACGGCGCCGTTGACCACTCGGAACATGTCCTCGTCGGACCTGTCATCGCCGGTGAACAGAACGAAGTCGGCGCGAATGCCCCTCTGCTGCATCGCCGACAGGAGTTGCTCCGCCACCAGGCCTTTGGAAACACCCTGAGCATCGGGGTTAATTCAGAGAAGAAGAACAAACTATGTCATGGGGGTTGAGAGGACCTGAGGTACCTGTGGAGTGACCTCGACAGTGTTCTGGCTGCTCTTGACGGAGACGGGTTCGTTGGAGAGGACGGTCTCGAGGTGGTCGTGGAGCTCCTTGGCTTGGCACGACCCGAAGTCGGGATCGGCGTACTGGTAATGCCAGACGATTCCGCTCTCTTTGGTCTCAATGGACGACCCATCCGTCGCCTCGGTGTAGAGCTCCATGATGGGCTCCGCGATCTGCTTCCAGTCGAAGCTCGCGACCGCGTTGCAGGTCGTCCACTCCGCCCCGTGCCTGTGCCTGACGAAGTAGCCGTGCTCGGCGGCAATGACGAGGTTGTCGCAGGCAGCGAACCAGTCGCTGAGCGTCTGCTTGTCGCTGGCTCCGACGAGGTAGACGGTGTTGCGGGGGTCCCGGCAGAGGCTGTTGAGGATGGCGATGGTCTCCGGCGCGGGGCGCTTGCTGATGGAGGCGGGCGGCGCCATGGTGCCGTCGTAGTCGAGCAGGATGGCGCGGTGGCTGGCGCGCTTGTAGGCGGCGACCGTGTGATCGACGGAGAGCTTGCGGAAGTTGGGGTCGAGAGCGATGACGCGGAAGCCGAGGCCGAAGCCGATGCCCCAGCAGCGCCGCCTGGCGTGGTCCCTGCACGCGCGCTCCAGGTCCTGCACGAAGCTCCTCGCCCAGTAGGCGGCGTCGTGCGTGCTCACGTACCGGTAGTTCTTGTCGTGCCGGAGCTGCTTCTCCGCCCCCCGCATCTCCAGCGCCTCGTACATGGCCTCCGCCACCGCGTCCACGTTCCACGGGTTCACGCGGATCGCGCCGCTCAGCGACGGCGAGCACCCGATGAACTCGGAGACCACCAGCATGCTCCTCCTGGCCGCCGGCGCCTCCTGTTCCTGCTCCAGCCGCAGGATCCGGTCCAGCCTCTCGCTGCCCTGCCGCGACACGATGTACTCGTAGGGTATCAGGTTCATGCCGTCCCGCACCGCCGTCACCAGGCAGCACTCGGCGATCGCGTAGTAGGCAACCCGCTCGTAGAACTGCAGCGGCCGGTCGATGAGGACGATGGGCTCGTACTCCGGCGTGCCGTACTTGCGGTTGATCCTCTCCACGGTGGAGTAGGTCTCCTGCTGCACCTCCTGCACGTCCTTGCCGCGCCCCCTCGCGGGGTTGGCGATCTGCACCAGCACCACCTTGCCCCGCCACTCGGGGTGCTGGTCCAGCACCTGCTCCATGGCCAGCAGCTTGAGGCTGATCCCCTTGAAGATGTCCATGTCGTCCACGCCGAGCAGCACGGTCTTGCCCCTGAACCTGCCGCTGCCGGCGACGAGGTTGGCGACCCTGGCCTCGGTCTCCGGGAGGCTCAGGACCTGCCTGAGCTGGCCCATGTGGATGCCGACGGGGAGGATCTTGACGTTGACGGTGCGGCCGTAGTACTCGATGGTGATGTAGCCCCTCTTGGACTCGTAGGCGAGGCCGAGGATGCGGCTGCACGAGGAGAGGAAGTGGCGCGCGTAGTCGAAGGTGTGGAAGCCGATGAGGTCGGCGTTGAGCAGCGCCCGGAGCATCTCGTCACGGACGGGTAGCGTGCGGTAGATCTCCGAGGATGGGAAGGGGCTGTGGAGGAAGAAACCGAGCCTGACACGGTTGAAGCGGCGGCGGAGGAAGGTGGGCAGCAGCATGAGGTGGTAGTCGTGGACCCAGACGAAGTCGTCGTCGTCGGGGGAGATGACCTCCATGACCTTGTCGGCGAAGACCTTGTTGACCGAGACGTAGGCCTGCCAGAGCGAGCGGTCGAAGCGGCTGCCAAGGTCGCGGGAGAGCGGGAGCATGTAGTGGAACAGCGGCCACAGGTGCTGCTTGCAGAAGCCGTGGTAGAACCGGGAGAGGAGCTCGCCGGGCACGAACGCCGGCACGCACCGGAACACGTCCAACAGCAGCTGGGAGACCTCGTCCTGCTCCCGCGGATCCACCTCCGCCTCCGCGCGCAGGCAGCCCACGTACACCACCTCCACGTCCTCGCCGAGGCCGTCCCTGAGCTGGAACAGCAGCGAGTCCTCGTCCCAGCTGAAGCTCCACTTGCCGTCGCCGGTAGGGCGGTGGTGCGCGCGCAGGGGGAGCTGGTTGCTCACGACGATCACGCGCTGGCGCGGCCGCTCCTGCGACGCCAAGTCGGAGCCTGTGGAGGCCTCTCCGTCGAGATCGGAGATGATGCCGGCCACGGTCATCACCCGCGTCAGCCTTTTGCCGAGGCCGGCCGACGACCCCCCGCCGCCACCGGAGACGAGGTCCGGGAGGTTGGAGTAGGAGCGAGAAACCATCACTACCGACCAGTGATCAAAATTGGCGCGCGCGCGCACCACCGAGCGGTTGGTTCTTATCCCGTACGGATTTCTTTGCCTAGACACAATCGACAAATTAATAATAATTCCTCCAGTAAAAAAGCCGTGTCGGACGTTAATAAACAATTTTGATCACTAATTTATTTATATCGTAATAGATTTATAAAGCCTAGTAAAATTTATCGATGAAAATTTGACCACACATACTTGTGATCGAGAGATAGTAAGCTGGATTTGCTACTAACGCTAGTACAAAATTCTCTCCGCCAGATCTCTGACTCTGGTTAAAATTGTGCAGTGCAGCGATCATGCTTGGTCAAAATTCTTTCCCAAAACGGAGTATTTATATTGTGCAGTGCAGCGATGATGCTTGGTCAGTCACCATCTCAATCATTTGTGGAGTAAATGTGGTGATATTTGGAGTGCTAATGATCGAGATGACGTGACATCTCAAGAAGAAGAAGAAGAAGAAGAAGAAGAAGAAGAAGAAGAAGAAGAAGAAGAAGAAGAAGAAGAAGAAGAAGATATTCCTCATCTACAGAGTTAAGCTAATGTTGGTGGCACTGAGAAGATATTCCTCATCTCCATCATTTAAGCAAGCTCCTGACCGTCGATATGCTTGCAAATCGAAGAGGCAAATATAATGGAACATTTCAAGAAGAGCAGGAAGGGGGTAATTGCACTGCAAGAGATACTGCAAGAAGGAAGAGGCACTTACTTGTCAGTACGTACTAGCTGCTGTTGCTACTTAATTGTGAACAAGTGAGCTGGTGATGGATGATTACAGAGGAGAGGAGGAGGCCGAGAATTTTGTTGGCAACACCGAGAATTAAAGCTGGGACTGGGAGAAAGGTATCAGGATGAGCAGCTCATGATGAACAGAAGAACATCAGGCAGGACAGAGAGCAGAGTAGAACTAGTTGTGGTATGGAAAAGCAACGAGCCATGGACAGGCGGCAGGTCAGGTCCGGGTCCCCTCTGCCTGCCGCTGCTGTCTCCTCGCCTTAACCTGCAGTCTCTGTGCGTAGAGACTACAGGGATCTGGGTCTGTCGTCGAAATTGAGATTTTGTGATTCAGAAAGCAGCGCGTTGGCAGCCAACTGACTGTCCCCCTCACGGCATACATACGTCTCTGCCTGGGCTTGGGATTTTCCTTCTCTCATATCTTGGTCCGAAGGTGCGTGGGTCTGTTTCATACCGATGCGGCTTATGAATTTTGATTAAATTTTTGAATTTTATTTGTTTATAACAGAGATTATAGAGAGATACTCGTTTGTAATTTTGGTTGATACAGATGTTAGGCTTTTAACGTGTACTATAATTAACTTGTAGAACCCGTCTTAAAAAAATACCTCATTTGAAAGTTTTAGATCCGTGCTAGTATGATTGAGACTTTTCATCTATGATTGATTTAGATGCATAATATATTATATACCGTGATGATATATATATATATATATATATATATATATATATATATATATATATATATATATATATTCTCTTTCCTGATTTACTGTGCCTCGATCAAACTCTGAGCTGCAAACACAACCCTTGCATAAGCCATGCCTTCCTTCTCATTTACTCATCAAAGTGAAAAAGTCACAAATACTAGCTCATAACCACCTGACTTGCAGGTGTCTAGGCACCCACCTGGATATAAGCCGTGATTTTCTTTTACACTATGACTACTGAAAATATATTATAACTATTGCTAGTCTTTAAAAACGAAAAATAAAATTATTTAGAATGAGACCAAATATGATATATATATATATATATATATATATATATATATATATATATATATATATATATATATAGATATCTATATAGATAGATCACTTACCAGGCTTCAGCGAACCAGTGATGGATCGATGGAATCTTTGTGGGCGGACGATAGCTACATACGGATGAACACCGCCCGTAAGAGTTGCTGATGAGCAGTTCATGTTGCAGGGTCCACGAAGGTGTGTATATAATATCTTCTGAATCGCTTAATAATATCCGCCTTTAACTTGTCTTTGCCCCCTATAAGATCTAATTAAAGAGAGTGATTTGAAAGGGCTCGCTATCTAGCTTTTGCTGAGTTAGGTAACAGGTCCACGTTGGCAAGGGCTATACTTACATAAATTAAAACTTAATTTTCTACTGCATAAATCAAAAAGTTATTTAAATAAAAGACTATAGATCATTACGATTTATGACCACGTCTTCTCGATGTGACTGTGGTCGTAACTCCTTTACGACCACGTCTTCAACACTACGAACACTTTAGCTCATTGCTGTGGTTGTAACTCTGTTTACAATCACGTCTGTGAACACAATAAACTCGATAGACTTCCAGAGCCAAACCACTCTTCTCTTCTCTTCTTTTTATTTCTTTCTCTCGATCATATCGATCGCTCCTGGCCTCTCTCTCCCTTCTCGCCTCTCTTTTTTCGCCATACTCTCTCGGTTACATGGCTATGCCTCTAAGACTCCGATCCGGTTACGACCACGACTACTACTCGAACTCGGCTACGACTTCGACTACGACATAGACTCGTGTACGACCACGACCACACTCGTATATGACCATGATCTGGACTCGTATACGACCACGACCGAACTCGTACATGACTCTGGCCACTCGTACAGGACCAGGTCTACGAACATGACTGGAAAAACAAGGTTACAACTCTAACAATCACCTCCTTAATCTTGATTTTCCTTCTTGATCACGTTGACCTTCTCTCTTGCTGCTGCTTCTTCCTTGTATGCCTGCTTGGGCTGGAGCACCTGTTCCCACTTTCTTCACGAGCACCTCCTCTCACTGTCGTGTGCTATTGCTTTCGACCACTGTCCTCCACGCTGTGCTTCCTCCCGCCTCCTCGGGACCCATCTCCGACTTCCTTCTGCTGCTTGCGTGAGAGTTCCTCCCGAGCCTCTGCTCGCCACGACCATGCCTGCTGCATGTGGTCGGTGCCGACCACCCGAGCCGACGCTTCGACCACCCATGCCAATCCTTCGCTCCTCTCTGCCTGCAAGCACTCGTCCGAAGTCGGCTGCACGCCTGTGCCACCTCCTGCGCCGCCTGTTACAACCACTGCATGCCTGCTGCATACCCTTACATAGCCACTGCTTGTTACGACCATGCCCTCTGCCTCGTCTCGCTTCTCTGCCGACTTGCTCGTTACGACTTCAGGCTTGCCTCCTGCTGCCCGTTGATGAAGTTCTCTATGCTCTGGCTCGTCCAGACCGCTCTTCACATAAACTGATCTACAAATTTTTAAAGGAATCTTGTACAACCGATTTAGAGACCTCTTTGCCTTCATCAACAAATCTTTGTTCTTGTCATACACTCGCAATAACTCATCCTCCAGCACCACCTTGCACCCTCTCTCCATCATCTGTCCGAGACTTAGTATATTGTTGCATAGACTTGGTATATAATAAATTCCTATCAACAACTTCTTATCTCTATTCCTACATTGCAGCATCATTGTCCCTTTGCCTTTTATCTCCACCGTGGGGCCGTCGCCAAACTTGACCTTGCCCCACACCTTCTCGTCGAGCTTGTGGAACATAGAGCGATCTCCTGTCATGTGGTTGCTTGCTCCATTATCCAAAGACCATTAATATATGTGATCATAGCTTCCTTCCTTCATGCGTAGTTTTGGGACTACGTTCTCCTCATTCAGTTCCACCATGACCGACTCCTTTTCAACATATGAGGAAAGAAGTACTAGCTCTCCGCCATCTTCTTTTTCGTCTTAGGCAATGTTGACTTCCCCATCATTCTTCTTGCTCTTGCAATCCAAAGCAAAGTGCCCAAACATGTTACAGTTGAAGCACTTTTTATTGTTGTGGCATCTTATTGTGTAGTGCCCACATTTGCCATATTCAAAGCACTTAACATGTGATGTATCATGTGATCTCTCACTACCACCTTGCCCATCCTTGTCTCCATGGCCACCCCTGCCGCCTCGACCACTCTGGCCACCTTGACCGCGCCACCTCCCGCGATTGTATGATAAGCCACGACCGTCTCTCGGATCTCCCCTTACTAGCAACGCCTGCTCATTGTGAGATCCTTGCTCCTTGTGTGACTGAAACCCCTTCAATAACTCCTCATGCGCCTTGAGAGATCCGGTGATCTTCTCTATCTTCTTCTTGTCCAGATCGGGGAAGTACATAAGTGTTGTGACAATAGGTATGTACTTCTCCGGAAGCATGCGCAGGTACTTCTTTACAGCCACAGATTCCTCCATTTATCGCCAAGAGAGTTAATCTGATTATACAACAAACTCAGTTTGCCAGTGAACTCGTCCACCGACTGGGTCTCTTCCATCTTTAGATTCTCAAACTCGCTCTGTAAATTCTGGAGCCTCACCTCCTTGACACGATCAACTCTTTCGTGCATCGTCTGAAGCGCCTCCCACACTTCCCGTGTCGTCTCCTTGCCGATGAGCTGATGCATCATCGCGTCTGGCACTGCCTGGTAGATGAGGGCCAAAGCCACCTGATCTACCTTGTCGTCCACCTCCTTGTCCTTCCCCTTCGGATCGACTGCGCCCTAGACTCCCTGGACGCTCATGTTCACCTTCATCTTCATTGCCCACACCAGGTAGTTGTCGATCGTCAGAAGAGGGTACTGGAGGGAGATTAGCCCACCTTGAGCCTTCGTCTTATCACCCATGCTCTGATACCACTTGTTACAGCCTTTATGACTGCTCCAGGATCTTTACGACCACGTTCAAGTCGCAACGACCACCTCCTGCAGCCGTACGACCACGTTGAAGAGGCTACTACCACCTCCTGCAGTCGTACGACCACTTCTTCAATTCTGTGACCGTGGTCGTAACTCCTTTACGACCGCGTCTTCAGCACTGCGAACACCTTCGCTCGTTGCCGTGGTCATAACTCTGTTTACGACCATGTCTGTAAACACAATGAACTCGATAGACTTCCAGAGCCAAACCGCTCTTCTCTTCTCTTTATTTCTTTCTCTCGATCACATCGATCGCTCCTGACCTCTCTCGCCCTTCTCGCCTCTCTTTTTTCACCGTACTCTCTTGGTTACATGGCTATGCCTTTTACACCCTGCTCTAAGACTCCGACTCGGTTACAACCACGACTACTACTCGAACTCGGCTACGACTTCGACTACGACACAGCCCCGTGTACGACCACGACCACACTCGTATATGACCATGACTTGGACTCGTATACGACCACGACTGAACTTGTACACGACTCCGGCCACTCGTACAGGACCAGGTCTACGACTACGACTGGAAAAACAAGATTACAACTCTAACATAAAACAATCCCAAGACTAGTCTTACATGCAGCGGCGGACCCAGACTAAATTTTAGGTCCTCCTCTGGTGCTACTTCCTCACTGGGCATGCCCTTGCCTCGTTGGATGCCGCTAGAGTTTAGTCGCTCGGTCCTCGTTCGATACGTAGTGTGTCGCTCATTTTGTTACAACTCCAGCAGATTAGTTTCCAGTTAAAAACTTCAAAATTTACAAAATTTACAAAATTCGCAGGGGATTGCAACCAGCCGCGCCCCTATTGGGCTACTGCACTTCAAGTCGCCAAATGGGAGAGCGACTGGTTGAAGTCGCCCTAGGGTCGGGCGACTCGACATCTGTCACTCCCCCTGTTTGGCGATTCACTTCAGTCGTCTCTTTATTGGGCGACTGGAGCCTATTTCTATAAAAAAATATTACTACGAATACATTTATATAATTTTAAATAAAAAATAGATTATTCGTACAAAAAAAAAGCCCTGTTCTTCGTCTACCTTATCGGTGGCTGATGCCTAGAGTCAAGCAGGCAGCCAGGAGGAGAGGGGTCTGACTGGAGGGTGGACTCGAATGGCCGTCATACCTTGCCACATGAGACGGTCCGCCGCTGCCTACATACATGAACCAAACAGGCTCCCATGAAACAAAATTATTATGTAAGACGATGAGAGTTGGTGGTGCTAGTACCATAGCAAACTGGTAGATAATTTACCTGGTCGTGTTAAATCAGTGGCCAAAATATATCACTGCACTGTGACAAGCTAGCTAAGTAGGTAACTGCAAGCTGATTGATCACCACAGAAGCGGTGCAGCAGCATTAAAGGTCTCTTCTTTGGCTCATCACACCAAAAGTCGGAATAAATATGTTGGCTTTTTATTTTTTATTTTTTAGTTTTTTTCTTTGCAGTGTTGATATAGATATAACTGTTTTTTTATTTTTCTTTAATTGAACGATTTAAAAAAAAGCTAACAGCCACTGTATTATAATTTCAACAAAAAAAAACAGTCGAAGGTTAGAAGTCCCTAAGAAAAAAAACAGCAGCTAGCTATCTAGCATAGGACGATGCGTGCATGCTATGTACATGGCCAACTTCAGCTTTGGCTTGCAAGTGGCCTAGCAGCACATGGACCGTCCGTTCTTGGTGCATGCTCATCCATCGACCTCACATAGGCAGACAGATCTAGAAAGGAGCACGATCGTTCGAGGATCAGCTGCAGCTGCAGCTTGGCCACCGATCGATGTTGATGTACTGTTGCTGCTGCCAATTACTTGCAGCACCGAGCGCTAGCAAAGCATCATCGTGCCCACCACCATCGACGACTCCAACGAATCGAATCGATGTTTAGTTTTGCCTTTACAGCTTGAAGCTAGGCTAGCTTGCTATGTTCATATTAGAGATATTGGCATCGATCCGTCCAATCCTTGGTGAGATATTGGCATGTTCATATTAGCAACGACCAATGACTTTTAGATACGATTAGCTACGATAAATGACTTTTAACTAAAAATAAGTAGTAATAATTGAAAAAATATACTTTTTAGAAGGAGAATACGAATGACGAGAAAAGTAAAAGAAATACGTGCGTAAGACAAAAGCGAAAGGAGTAAGGTACGTGATATGTCCGTGAATCCATATCTTATCTCTAGGGTGAGACAGAAATAAAAAGAATGAAAAAGTCACTTCAAAAAACCAAGTATTCATATTAGCTTACGCCTTCTCTAAACTGAAGCCAAGTAGCATAAGAAAAGCTGTCTACTCCTGCATAGTAACGGGAGCCTTTTTCAGTTGCCGAGTAGCAAGCAGATCGTGAATTTCAGGCCGGCTCCAACTAGTCTCGCATGCCAATATCCTACTAGCTTGTTGCCATCAAATACATACCTGGCTCTGTTTTTCTTTTTCCTTGTACGAGGCTACGAGTTGGCTGGAGTACAGGAGCAGATCACCTTACCTCATATGCTCCTGTTTTCTGACGAGGAAATTTAAGCAACCCCGAAATACCAGAGTTGTCCCAACACACACCAGCAATTAGTAATAGGAAAAAGGAAAAAAAAATGCAGTGGGTATCAGGCCCAGGATCATTCACTAGAGGATTCTACATCTGGAGAAAATGAAGAAAAAAGTCCAGGATCCAACTACCCAGTCACCTGAATGCACTACTATACTCGCTAATCGTGCCAAAGAAGAAAAATCTTTGCACATCTATCAGTCAGGAATGGTCTTCCGAGTCTCCAGTGGAGAAAAGCCCATTCCATTCCCAGTGCGGACATATAGGAGATGCATCATGGGGTTTAGGCCCTGTTCTTTTCAGTTTGTAAAAGCTACTTTTCGGCTTTTCTACAGTAACTAATTTTTAAACGGAGTATTTTTTGAAGATAAGATCTACTAGTTAATTGTAATACATACTTTATTGACTTCATTTATATTGGCAAAAACCGCATGCAAATTTCTATTACCCTGTAATTTCTCATACAAACAGCCCAAAAACCACAAATCGCAGCTAAAAACCACAAGCCTCAGCCAAAAAGAACATGCCCTTAATTTGATCAAAAAAGAAAGGCATGGGTATCTGATCCGAGAAGAAAACAACGAGCTAGGGCCAGAAAAAAAAGGCATCCACAGCACCGAAAGCATCCACGACCTCTGGTAACAGAAACAAGGCCGCCTTTTCACATTGGAGATGCTTTGGATCTCGATTGCAAGCAAACAGCTTTTATTCGAGGGGGGTGATATCTGATATGGCATTTATCCAAGGATACGAATAAGATGTGCAAACAAGGAAAAGAGAAATCAATCAGAATCGACCATGGGGAATCCAGCACAAAATATAACTAGTCCAGGAGGAGGCATAGGGCATAATAGACTCTCAAGTCTTGCCTTCAGAATCGGGTTCAATGAAATCCAGGGAAAAAAAAACAGCTCCCACCGTGAAACATTGATTCCTGTTCTAAAAACATTTAAGCTCATTGTTCCAACACCGATGCCTATCGACGAAATATTACTATCCGAGTTGAGCTAAAACAGTACCGTAGTCAATGAAGCCTCCAACAAATAAAATGTAAGCTGTTAACTCCCTAGATTGTTACATCAGCGCAGGCGAGGATCCATCCTAATGTCAGCAGTGACCATTCATGAATCATTTCATCATCTGTGACAAAAAGAATGATGCCTATGCCAATCAACTGGCGTTGAACATAACACAGATAAAACAAATGGCAAATACACTAAAAACGTTTCACATTATGAAGGAATAAAAAGGGGTATCTTGTCGTTACGCAACTTTTGATACCATAACAGGTAACGGCCCAACACTCGTTGGGCAAGGTTCCGAGTAAGGTAAACACCGTACATTATGCTAATTGGCGCAGAGACATGTTAAAAAAACAAATAAGGTGGAAATGATAATTTCTCTGCTCTGCAACCAATGTAACCAAAAAAAAAAAAAAACCCAAACATGTGGTACATGGCATTCTTATGGGCGCATATTCAATCTTGTGGTCATGATATAACATCAATGTTGAACAGAAGAATCTCTGCTTTGCATGCAAATAACAAAACGATAGTACCATTATCAACTGAGAATATATTCACCATTGCAGTACCACTAAGAATGGATAGTCACAAAAAGGAATCGACATTTGATCACAGGATTATACTATAGAATTTTTCAGTAGGTTCTTGCTTTGAACTAATAGAACCAGTTCTAAAATCTCTACTCATGTTTATTTGATAGCATGAAAGCATACCAAACTGGATCATAACACGGGCTACCAGCATTCCAAGAAATGAAGGGCGAAATATGATATGGGATTGCCATTCATCCAGTACTAAAGAACAAAAGGTTTGCGCATTGAGAGCAAATTTTCTTTAGAAGTTTGCTTTCATCCTCTCTTTTTTGTTCTAACCAAACTAGATGAAGCAAATTACTAAGAACGGAAAGACACCTAAACAGCTGGTATGAAAGGAGTAAGGAGAAAGGATTTACACCGCAGGGTCTCCGCGTTCCGCCTGTTGAAACCCTCCGGAGTCCGTTTGTCCCCATCTCCCCATCCTAATTGGTTGCTCATTATTCCCCTCAAATTGTGCAAGCAGCCTGCCACCTCGCATTCCCCAGACATCCAAGAATTGCAATCATGCTGTCCCAAGTCCATCTCATTTCACGACGGCATGATTGCTCCCCTTATCCTCCTCCTGGGCAACGTCGTCCTTATGAACCATCTCCCAGAAGAAATCTGTGAGGACAGTCTCGTATCCCGGCATCTTGGCGTAACCAGGGAAGTAGTTGATGTCAATGACGAGGTACCGGTCGCCGGCGCGGACGTCCCGGATCATGTCGAAGTTGAAGAGCTGGAGGCCCAGCGCACGGCGGAGCCCCCCTGCAATCTCGTTGACAAAGCTAGTGGGCGGCATGACGGCGTCCTCGAGGCGCATGGCCTCATAGTACTCCTCGGCCGTGCGCTCGGTGGGGAGATTGGAGACCTGGGAGAAGGAGACGGAGCCCTCGGCGGAGGCGTCCTCGAGGATCTCCTTGGACACATCCGGGAGGCTGCGGCGCTTGACGCAGGTGACGTGGCCGCCGACGACATAGACCTTGAAGATGACACCGCCGTGGTTGACGAACTCCTGTAGGACGAGCGGCGGGCGGAGCTTGCGGAGGCCCTCGCGGTGGTAGACGAGGGACATCTTGTGTGACTTGGCGGTGCCGTCGGCGACGAGTGGCTTGGCGATGAGGGGGAAGCGGAGGGCGGCGAGGAGGCCCGAGTCTGCGAGTGCAGCGGCGTCGTATACGACGACCTGGCTGGGGATGCCGAAGGTGTGGTCGGCGGCTAGCGGGACGTCGAGCTCGGAGACGACCTGGAGCATGGATATGCGGTTGTGGAGGCGGTCGATGGCGTGGGGCGGGTCGACGACGGGGACGGAGGGGTGGCGCACGGAGAAGGCCTCGAGCTCGGCGCACCAGCCGTCGCCGTAGAGCTTGTGGATGAGGAGGTCGAAGGGGCCCTGGTCCGCGAGGGGGCGAGAGGCGTCGACGGGGACGAGGTCCATGCCGCGGGCGGCGGCGCGCGAGAGGAGCGAGGGCTGGATGAAGCTCTGCTGCTTCTTGGGGGCGAGCGCGTAGCCGATGAGGTAGCGGCGGCGGTCGCCGGAGGAGGGCTCGGCGGCGGCCATTGGGTGGGTCGGGATTCGATCCAAGGGGAATCGATTTAGACGCCTTGTCCTTTATAATCCAAACCCTTTTCTTTTTCTCTCCCTCCCTCCCTGGACTGGGTTCACCTATTATTCTATTGTTGAATACGTAAAGAAGAGGCCCGTGGCCCAAGGGATTGGGTTCGCTTTTACCAACGCTTTCGTGACCGCTATTGTCGTCTCTGCCCCTCCCTCATCTGCCCCCACCCGTGCCGCTCTCGTCCGTCACCGCCGCCCCTCCGTTGCTCTCGCCTGCCGCCGCCCCGCCGGTGCCTCGTGAATTTGGTTTTATTTGCCTTTTTTTCATTCTCTTTCAATTTCTTTCTTTGATTCTTCCACGTCCATTTAATCATTTTTAATTTCCACCATATATTTGTTTTATTTTTTTTCTTTTCTAAATCATCTAGACTAAAAAACCGAATTGAACAATTTTATTTTCAGCTACCACTTCTTTCAGCTGTCATAGTGCTATTTTAGTTAAAAACTAATAGCCGTAGCTGAATTGATAAGTCCTAAGCAGAGAAATTAAGGCACGTTCAAAACAGCTTTTATTGGCTTTTTAATACGACTGTTTTTCTTTTCTTTTCTTTTTGCATTGTCTACGAGGATATAACGATTTGTTTTTATTTTTTATTTTTTTATTTTTCTTTAATTAAATGCTTCAGGCACAAACTAACAACTACAACGTACCCATTTCAGTCTAGAAACAACACCTGCAACCAAAAACATCGTCAAAAACTGTTTGAAACGAGGCTTAAGTAGTCCATCTGAACTTGGTCCTTCAAAACGGCTTTTATTGGCTTTTATTGGCTTCAAAACGGCTATGATGCTGAAATAGAGCATCATGGTGTCTGGGCACTAAGCCTTCATACTTTTGGATTGCTTTTAGATGCGTGCTAGTGCAATGGTATATAATATATCAGGCAAACTCGTTAACATTAATTAATTCGAAAAGACATCGATTTAAAAAAGAAGTCATTGATTTAACATGTTAAATCAATCATGGATGAAAAGTATTAATCATAGATCCTGGGCACCATAGTGCTTCTGTTATTTATACTATATATATACTAGTTAGATGCCCGTGCGTTGCAACGAAAATATCATTAATCTATTTACTAAAACTGAAATGTGTAAAAATAAGACATAGAACAATGCTGAACTACAGCTCTTCTACAGAATATAGAAGCACATGCAATCTAATCGCAATCTAATGCAGGAAAAAAAAATAAAGAGGCATCAATCAAATGTAGTCAGACCATCACCTTAATATTTTTTAGGCATGGCTTCGTATTCTTGATGCCCATGGTCAAAAACAATATTTGAGTTGGCTTGTCTAGCCAGCAAACCACAATAGTAAACATAGCAAACATGGCAGCATATATAACCAGACAGAATTCCAGGTAATTTCTAACGGTAAAATAAAGACCAAGCAATTACTAAACTGCTCTTAAAAACAATAAACGCTTCCAAACCTGCTGCCTAACACATCCTAATCTAGAAGCGGCAAGGTTACACACATCTAAATATAGAAATCACCCATTGTGCCTTCTATATGACATTATATTGTTTGACTTAACCAGAAACCTATGAAATCATCTTATAAGTGACAAACCCTGAGATTTAGACTAAATAGTCATGTGCCCACGCGTTGCAACGGAAAATCAAATTTTGCAACTTGTTTGTTCTATCATCCAAGTTATAAAAATTAAGATGTATGAAAATCTATACGGAAAAGTATATTAAGGAATGCTCAAAGGTAGACAATTTACATAAACAAAATATTCGCACCTAGTCATGGACTCCCATCAGCCTGCGCAAAACTTTGCACAAAGAGGGGGAAATATTCATATAAGAGTTTTACGGGTCCTCATTGAAGCATCTTCTGAAAGAATGTTTCAGCTGTTGTATTAGCAAGGTCAATTAAACATGGTAATGCTGAAGCAAGCAGAAATAGGTTCTATGACAACGTAAGACTACCTTCTTCTTGGCCCCGACCTTACCAGCACCGTAGGTTTACTAATCAATGAAGCCCCTCAGACCGACGGTTAGAATTTCTTCGAATATGTGCTTGAGTTTATTCGAGACTTGAGCAAAACTCAGATTGGAGAAGAATATGGTGCCTGGGTTGAAGTGGTTTGTTTTCTTCTTCCTCATCCTCTTCATCCTCATCTTCATCATCGTCCTCCTCCTCCTCATCATTATCTTCTATTTCCCCAAAATCCTCGACTTACTGACCTAACCCAGTAAACCAGGAAACAACATGAGGGATGATCTTATCCCTTATGGTGCTCCTAAAAGTCAAATATCAATAAAAAAAATCAGCAAGAGAGCAATATGCCATAAACCATAACATAGCATCACCAGGTGTGACAGATGCAGCATTGCACAGCAAATGATGATGAACTGAACTTTCCCAATATCATAATCATGTTCCATATGACCCTGAAGCTCATCAGCTTACATCACAGATTGAAAGAACAAGTTTCCAATGAAACAATGCAAAAAAGTGATATCCCTCTAAGTTGAACAACAAATCTTAAACATACAATATCTTCATCAATGTCCTCATCATCATCAGGTACTTGTGGGGGATTGAAAAAGTTGAAGAAGCTCTCATAGTCTTCAGTTTTAGTAATAGGGTTTGCATTCTTTGAACCTTTCTTGGGTTTCTTTTTGAGAATCTTCTGTGTCAGGTTTTTCCCAGGATACCACTCAATTTCAGTCCTGCGGTGAACATAATATGTCCAATAAGGCATGCATATACAGGTATCAACGCAGGATGGAACATGAGAACCTTATACATGAAAATAATAACGGAGTATAAAAATACCAACCCAATTGCTTTCTCCAAAATTGGTTCATCTTCATCAACCATGTGATAGATTTTTGTTAGGACTGAGTTCTTGAAGAAAGGGTTTGTATCAAAGAAAAACTCCAGCTTGAAACCCTTGCAAGCAGAGAGGCAAGTCAGAGGTAAGCCGTTTAACACTTGCATGTTTTTCTATTTCTGAATATAGCTTTTCTATGCATGTATCTTACCTGAATGAGTGCTCTCTCCCCCATAGTTTTATAAATAAATTCAGCGTACTCCTGGGAAGTACAAAAAATGACAAATTAAGAATTGCAGGTGGTAACTACATCAAGTTAGGAAAGCAGGCGGAAGCTGATATTGTTGTCCAACCTGGCCAGTGGCTCTTCTTTGCCTCAAACCAATGCAAAACTCATCATTCAACATCTCCTCATTATTTGTGCCAACATCCAATGTGATTGGCAAGCACTTCAAGATTATCAATAGATAATACATTCATTCATGCTCTAAACCCTTAACCCTAATACCAAAAAATAAGTTAGCTACAAAAAGCTTACAGCAGATGGACGAATTCCTCCCAGAGGAGTGTAAAGGGCAAGCTTACCAACAGGGATCCCCATTCCCTATGTAAAACAATTATTGCAATCAACACAAGAACCTGAGAGATAGTTTATCGTAAATCTTTAAGACACATATAAAAAGATACATGGCAACCAAGATCTCCAAGCCCCAAAATGCGTTCACCATCGAATAATAATAACTCAGAATGCTCCGCTCGGCGGTTCTTCAAGACCTCAAGGATCTTCCCCAGATAGCCAAGCAAATCTCCATATGAACATGAACAGACAAGAGCATCCTAAAACCATACAAACCCAGGGAGTGAAGCATACTTCTCCTCAAGCTGGTATAAAAGCCCCTAAGGACGGCTAAATATGGAGCCGTACTTTTGGCAGGCCTCACCAATAGTTGGAGTGTACACAACAGGAAGCAGTTCCTCAACATTGTCAATGAGGAGCTTGTAGAAAAGCCTCTCATTCCATCTGCATATGGCTCAATGAGCAGTGCTGTTGTCAGTCTCAACTACCACATAGCTAAAGACCAAATTAATCTAGCAAAACTCTGGGATACATAATCGAAAACATGGCAAAGTTTGATCTGGTCCAAACCTGAAGCATCCCTAACAAAATATATACTCTTTTGCTGTCATCAATCACTACATACAAGATGAGAAACCAGCTTGGAAGCATACTAATGTGAAAAAATCAAAATTCGATCATCAAGCAACAAAACGCCGAACGCCCCATCAAACGTTGTCTCCAACGGAGAAACCCTGTGGCCAGGCGGGCCACGGCGGATCGAAGCCTATCCTTCACTTGGAAGAGTGCTAGAAACGAACCAGGCGGATCGGGCGGGCTATAGTCTCTAGACCTAGCAACCCCTCCCACCCCACGCTCACCTCGCGACGGAGACGGTCCACGGCGTGACGAGCTGCTCCTCGGTGGCGCAGTCCTCGCCGTAGATGTCCTCGACACCGCCACCCACGGTCACCGCGTTGTCCATGTCCAACACGCACGGCGTCCGGTCTCCCCGTATCCCCCTCATGGTGCTCTCCATCTCCCCCTTCGCCGTAGAAGCCGAGCCGCAAACCCACTCCTACCGACGCACCACCACCACCACTTCGATGCCACCGATGCCTCTCCTCCTCGCGCCAGGGGGCACGACATGGTTTTCGGAGAGAAAGACGAGGAGGGAGGAGGCGGCGGAGCGGAGGAGTAGGGGAGGAGGCGGCGGCGCGGGGTGGGGAGGAGGAGGAGGCGATGGAGTGGAGGAGCGGGGAGGAGGCGTCGGGCGGAGGAGTGGGGAGGAGGAGGGCCGAGGGGTGGGAGGAGGGAGGAGGCGGCGGGGTGGGGAGGAGGAGGAGGCGTGGAGTGGGAGGAGGAGGTGAGGCGGAGCGGGCGGGAGGCGGCGGAGCGGAGGGGTGGGAGAGGAGGAGGCGGCGGCAATGGAGGAATAGGAGAGGAGGAGGCGGCGTGGGGGGGGGGGGCGGGCGGTCACGCAGAGAACGTGGGGACTGGGAGTTTGGGAGAATCGCCAGATTTTTGTGACTCGGCGGTGGGGGGAGATGTCACTCGGCGGTTTTTGTGAGTTGGGTCCATATGTCAGCATAGTTTTTTTTTGTGAAGAGGGATAGGAGAGAACGAACGGACTGCCATCAACTCTAATTTTTAAGTAGTAGAGATATATACACACACCGGACCACCACCGCGCCGTCCATCCCAGATCGACGGGATATGATCAGCACGCCGGCACCAACGCCGGAGATGCCACCACCGCGCTTTCTTCTACGCACGGCGTCATGCACTGCCCTGATCAGGTGAGGGACGCCTGTCGAGAAGGTTCGAGGAGCCCGCTCGGTAGATTACATTCTTTGATGGATTACATGTCGGACCCCAAGTTTATAACCTGGAATCTCCTGTGATAGTACTGCATTATTCCCTGGATCAGTAGATAATGCTCACAGATACAATGCTGCATCATTTCATACATGGCGAAATTACAATACCAGAGTTTAAATAGACCGCGTCGGGTCGAGGTTACAATAGGGCCGTCAGGCCAAATGTCTTACAATACATAAAGAGCGGAAACGGAAGCGTACATAAGCGTAGGGCACAACTCGCCACAGGCAAGCGACTGGGACAACCTGAGTACCTTCGCTATTAGCCAAGGGCCCGACTAATAACGGAGGCACCCGCCAAACTAGCCGAGTCAACTAGACTGAGGCAAGGAGTAACATTTTCGGGGGCTAAGCTAATATCCACCGTCTTCGTTGCCTTCGGTATCCTGTTCCTCATGGTAGGCGTAGTGCTCTTGATTTATTAGTTCTGTATGGGGGATTTTATAGCGAGTGTGAGCACACTAACCACCGTGCTCCGCGAGCCAACACACAGAATGCATATAAATATAGATGCAAGGCTAACAAGGGTGGTTCGGGTTCTTTTATTTGCTTAAAGCTAGATTTGGAATAATCGTAATATAAAATTTCTAGGACCTAGCAGTTTTCAAGAACGCAAGATCTGATAAATTTAAGTGTGTGCAAATAATTGACATCAAGGTAGGTTCTATCCACCAATACCTACTTGTACTAAGAAGGTTACATCCACTTTATTTTTAACACAGGAGTACATCCCTCCGGACAAAAATTTACCAAAGTCAGGTTAGCTCCACCCGACAGATTTTTATTCCCACCTTCCTTTTATATTTTTGAAATAGAACTAACTCGAGGATGATTTCCGTGTTTACCCTTGACCGTGGGCACGGCTATTCGAATAGTTTTAACTCTGCAGAGACTGTACATCTTTACCCACAAGAGATAAACATCCCGACAGTTCTACATGATGCCTTAGACATGTAGATCGAGAAAATATCACGAGGCCTTTACAATACCTCGCACTCTAGCACGTCACTCCTATGGAGTTACGTCCATAGGTTGTGCGGGATGTCCACCATAGGATAGCGCAATGGACTCCTCTCCACACACGCTAACCTAGGCAACGTCACCTACATCCGGTGTCCCATTCCAAGTAGGGCTTCCACGCCCCACCTACACACGTTCTCCGTGAAATAGCTAGAGTGTTCAGTAAATTATTTAGCCAAGCCTACACTTTGCCAGCTTGTGGTTGTACTGTTGTACACGGGGGTCAACACAAGATTAAGTCCTTAAATCGTCCGGGCGGTTCATTCCACAACCCCTGTGTTACATCCACACCCACCGTTCTTTCCATCCGCCCAAATCGTATAGCAGATTTTTAGGGTTTCGAGAAGCATAACACAATTTCACATACATAATCTGCCACATACATCCTGTGACCGTCCCAAAACTAGTTTTCCATGATTAACATAAGATTGACAGGGCTACTAAAGCCCTGGGTTGACCAGACTTAGCATGGCAATAATACGACTTATAACTACTTTAGTTATTTTTACTCCTAGGGTGACAACGGACATGGGATATCAAATGTTACTGGTGTGGTATGATATTATGAAGTAAATACAGGGTCATTAGCTACCTTAGGAGTGACATACGTTTATGTATAAAGTAAGGCATCAGATTTCAGTAATTCAAACGAACATAGTTTCACATAAAATATAGGTGCAAAATGATCAAAGCATTGACTCGCCTGGATCAAAAGTCTGGGGTTCTGGTGCTGCGTCAAGCGGAGCCTCGTTCACGTCTTCGTACTCTACTCGGGTGATCGCACCGGAAAATACCACATAAAATAACGAGAGCAAATAAGTACATATACAAGGAACCTTGACTCAAACTAGCTCAAAACTGAACCAAACCAGAACCATTAGATAGATCTTGATTTTAGAAGAATTTAGGATTTTGTTTCATTAAATTTGGACTTATGGTTAAAAAGTTATGGTTGTTCCAAGTTTTAATTTTCGAAAAATCCGAAAATGAAGAAAATGCATTGATGGGGTCTTAATCAGCACTGATTTAATACCCCTTTAATCACTGGCTTAGGACACCATAAATCACTGGTTAGGGCAGGAATTAATAACGTCATTAGTATGCTCCCCGCTCGGCTCATCCCGGCCGTTGGGAGGCGGAGCCACGGCGGCGGAGGGGCCGAGGGTGCGACAGCCGGCCAAAATGGGTCGGCCACCTGGCGCTCCTCGGGAGAAGTGAATCGGCATGGCCCGGTCGGGCGGCGACCGGCGACGAGGCAATGGCCGAGGCGAGGGAACAGGCGACGGCGGCTCGGCCGATGAGGTTCCAATTGCTCGTCGTGGTAGCATCTAGGGGCGTCCTTGAGCTCACCTGAGGTGTCAGCGTGGGGCCGGGTGGAGCAGGCGGGCCGGCGGCGAGAAGGTGCTTGGCGGCGGGCGGCGGTGGTGGCCCGTTGGGGAGGTCATGAGGGCGAGGTGGGGAAGGGGTTCACGGCGTCCGGGCGGTGCTCCAGGTGCGAGGAATTGGCCCGGTATGCGGCGGCGCACCGAGGAGACCCGGCGCCGGAGTTGGAGAAGATGCGGCTTGCCGGCGGCCTACAGAGAAGAGAAAACCGATTAGGCGGAGGAGGAGAAAGAGGGGAAAGGGACGAGTCCGGGGAGAGGCCCAATGGGTCCTGGTGTTGACCGGTGGCGCTTGGCGGCGGGGACTGCCGGCGGTGCGCCCTCGGCAGAGGAGGCGCGGTGAGGAGGAAGTGCTGGCAAGGTGGCGGTGGGGGTGCGGTGAGGCAATGACGCCCATTTATAGAAGCCGGGAGAAGGGAGGAGACGCCGGGGGGCATGGAGGTGTGGCGCCGTGCGCTGGTGGCGCCATCGCCCACGGCCTGATGAGCTTGAGGAGGCGGCGGGTCCGGCGGTGAATGCGGGGGGTTGACTGCCGAGGCCTTGAGGCGGGAGGTGTCGGGACGCGCACGAGGGGGTGCAGAGGTGGTACCACTGGCCAGCAGGTGGGGCGTGGGCGCCTGGTACCGGGCCAAGGCTAGGCGGCGGCGTCCGAGGTCAAGGCCAAGGCGAGGGCAGGGCAGCAAGTCCGAGGTTGTCGGCGACTGCCTCCGGCGGCGCCAGTCAGAAGGCGACGGCGGCAAGCAAGACGGGACGGCGAGCGGAAGAAGACAGAGGAGGGAGGAGACGGCGCCACCGAGAAGAAGAGGAGAGAGGGGAAAGGGGCGACGTGGCCGGGAAAGATGGGTGGCCCAGATCGGCTGGGAAGAAAAATGGACGGCCAGGGTTTTTCCGGTTTAGATTTTCTTGTTCCTATTTCGTTTTTAAAACCCGATTTCGGTTTATATTTTATAAATACATATATATGCTTTATTTCTTTCATTTGAGGTATATATATATACATTTATATATATTTATATATAAACATATATATCATTTATTTCTTTCTCTTTGCATAGTTATTCATATATACATATAGGTATATTTTTTTTTTATAATCCAGAAATTATTATTTTTCTTTGAAGATCAATTTGATTTTTATGTTGTCAAATTTCATTTGATTTACTCCTTTGAAGATAAAACCTCCTTTCAATTTAGTTTCTTTTGAAATTCTTAAATTTTCTTCTCAAAAGAAAATGATTAGGAAAAATAAAATCTTTGGTTTTATTAATATAAGCTTAAAAATACACATTAGCACAACATTCGAAAATGGGATGTTACAAATCCCTCCCTCCTTAAAATGAATCTCGACCCCGAGATTCTGCTATTCTGAGAAAAGAAAGGGAAAGTCGGCTCTGAGTTGATCCTCTCGCTCCCAGGTTGCCTCTTGCTTGGAATGGTTGCTCCATTGAACTTTGCAGAGTCGAACAGACTGGCGTCTGGTTTTCTTTTCCATAGTGTCAAGAATCTTGATCGGGCGCTCGGGGTAGGATAAATCTCCCTGCAGCTCGATGGTTTCTACGGAGGTCTGTTCTTCAGGAACTCTGAGACACTTCTTAAGTTGAGAAACGTGGAACACGTTGTGCACTTCAGATAAACTCTTCGGTAGTTCTAACGGTAAGATGCAACTTCTCCACACTTGGCAATAATGGGAACGGCCCTATATATCTCGGAGCGAGCTTGCCTTTCACTTTGAATCGGCGGATTCCTCGGAGGGTGACACCTTAAGGTACACATGATCTCCAACTTGAATGTCAATTCTCTTGACGGTTATCGGCATAACTCTTCCGTCTGCGGATTGGGCGGCTTGTAAACGATCCCGATCGGTGCACCTTTTCTTCGCACGCCTCAGTATCGGGTCCAAAGATGTATCCTTCTCCTGTTTCGGACCAGTGTAGAGGAGTCCTACATTTGCGTCCATAAAGAGCTTCAAAAGGTGACATCTTGAGGCTCGATTGATAGCTATTGTTGTAGGCAAATTCCGCATAGGGTAAACATTTCTCGATCGATGTGAACTCCGAGCACATGCTCATGACATGTCTTCCAAGATTTGGTTTATTCTTTCAGTTTGCCCATCCGTTTGGGGATGATAGGCTGTACTGAATGCGAGATGGGTCCCTAAAGCATCGTGTAAGCTGGACCAAAAATGCGAGGTGAATTGAGAACCTCGATCCGAGACTATCCTTTTAGGTATACCATGTAGACACGATGCGGGCCATGTATAACTCGGCCAATTTGTCTCCCTTGTAGGTGATCTTTACAGGAATAAAGTGGGCAACTTTAGTCAACCTATCGACTATTACCCATATGGAATCATATCCTGATTTTGTGCGAGGCAAACCAGTTATGAAATCCATTCCCACTTCTTCCCATTTCCATTGAGGAATCTGTAGGGGTTGAAGGAGTCCGGCAGGTTTTTGATGTTCGGCCTTGACCTTCTGGCATACGTCACAGCAGGCTACATACTCTGCAATATCCCTCTTCATACGTGGCCACCAATACAAGGTTTTCATTTCTTGATACATTTTTGTGCTGCCCGGGTGTAGAGTATAAGCAGAACTATGGGCTTCCTTGAGTATCAGGTCTTTGAGACCCTCCTGGTGGGGAACAAAAAGACGTTTCCCATACCATAGCACTCCTTGTTTATCTTCCATCATCTTAGCGGCTTTTCCTTGGGCCATGAGACGTTTAAACTTCTGAACTCCAGGGTGTCCATTTTGGGCTGCCTTGATTTGGTCTTCGAGAGTTGGTTGTACCTCCATGGTTGCTAGAGTACCATGTTCTACTATTCCCAGATTAAGGGCTTCAAACTCTCTGCAGAGCTCAGGTCGCAATTCTTCCACCATGAGGTTGTTGCAGTGGGGTTTGCGACTTAGGGCATCGGCCACTACATTAGCTTTTCCGGGGTGGTAGTGGACGTCCAAATCATAGTCCTTAATTAATTCTAACCACCTTCTTTGCCTTAGGTTGAGGTCGGCTTGGGTGAAGATACACTTGAGGCTCTTATGGTCCGTATAAATGTTGCAGTGGTTTCCAATTAGATAATGTCGCCAAATCTTTAAAGCATGGACTACTGAAGCTAGCTCCAAATCATGGGTGGGGTAATTGTCCTCATGGGGACTGAGTCGTCTGGAAGCATAAGCTACGACCTTTCCTCCTTGCATAAGTACACAGCCTAAGCCTTGGCGCGATGCATCACAATAGACATCAAAATCTTTGTGTATGTCCCAAGGTTAGCACCGGGCTGTGGTCAATCTTTCTTTAATTCACGAAAACTCTTTTCACAGGCTTCTGTCCACTCATACTTCTTTTCTTTCTTGAGTAGGCTCGTCATTGGTCTGGATACCTTGGAAAACCTTCTATGAAGCGTCAGAGTATCCTCGCTAGTCTCGTAAAGCTGCGACTTCAAAGGATCGAGGTGGGTCGCTTCCATTCTAGAACCGCCTCTACCTTGGAGGGATCATTGCTACTCCACCAGCAGATCTGATATGTCCAAGGAAACTAATCTGGTAACCAGAATTCACACTTCTTATTACAGACTGGTGGTGCCCTGAAGGGTCTCAAGGACTACCCGTAGGTGTTCTTCATGCTCTTGGTAGTCTTAGAGTAGATCGAATGTCGCCTATGAATACGACCACAAATTTGTCCAAGCATTCCATAAACACTTTATTCATCGATTCATGAAATAGGTGGGGCATTGGTCAATCCAAATGACATGATGTAGAACTCAAATAGGCCATACCGCGTGGTAAAAGCAGTCTTAGGAATATCTTACATACGATCTTGAGTTGATGGTACCCTGACCTTAAATCTATTTTAGAGAAGACAGTAGCCCCAGATAGCTGATCGAACAAGTCATCTATTCGAGGCAAGGGGTACTTGTTCTTGATGGTTACTTCATTGAGGGCTCTGTAATCTACGCACAATCTGGCGGTCCCATCCTTCTTTCTGACAAACAATACGGGGGAACCCCATGGGGATGAGCTGGGTCTGATAAATCCTTTGGTTTGCAGATCCTCAATTTGACTTTTAATTCCTCCAGTTCATCGCCATTCGGTAGGGTCTCTTAGCAATTGGGGCTGTCCGAGCTTGAGGTTGATCACAATTCTATCTCCCTATCGGTGGCATACCCAGTTCTTAGGAAAGACTTACAGGTAATTCAACTATCGGTGTATCCTCTAATGTCTTTACCTCAATATTATGAATTTCGCGTCCCGAAGAGGGACGGTCCACCTTAACTTTTATCTTTCTTCCGGAGGCGCCTACAAGTACCACCTCCCGATTCGCACAGTCTATCAATCCTCGATTCTTGGTTAGCCAGTCCATCCCTAGGATAACATCCAATGTTTGGGATGGTAAGACCAACAGGTCTACGGGGAAAATAAAACCTTCCATTGTGACTTCTACCTTTGGGCTAACTAGTGTAGCAATTAAGCGCCCTCCTGGGGAACTGAGTACTACAGGTCTCTTAAGTCCAAAGGTTGGCAGCTTAACTTTTTCAATAAATCCCCCGGAAACAAATGAATGCGATGCACCGTAGTCAAGCAGTAACACGTGACCGGAGTTGATTTAACAGAGCGTACCCACAAGTACTCCCGTGGCCTCTCGGCGTCTTCGCCGTGGACGTGGTTGACACGACCATGATGTGGAGTCGATGGACGTCCGTGATGCCCGAGGTGCCTGATGGGCCTTGTTTGGTGCGGACAACTGCAGTCGGGATGAGGAAGCTCCTGGGTTAAACTTCCACGGGTGGCTTGGCGATCGGGCATTTGTTGGCGAAGGCGTTTTAGCTCCACAAACAAGCGGTGGAGGTTTGCAGATGGATTGGGTGCGGGAGCTTGGCCTATGGGACGAGACACACAATTCCACTGCTGCTCGGCGTGGTGCACGGAATGAGGTTCTAGGCGCCGGTGTTACACCGCGGAATGATGAGCCGCTTGATATGCGTGTTTGCTCGAAACCGCCCTGAGGTCGGGAGGCTGTCCATTTCCTTTTCCTACTGACTTCTAGGATCTTCCTCTCATTTTCTAGAACAAGGGCTTTATTTACCAAGTGGTGGAAGCTGGAATAATCGTGCAAAATTAGTTGAGCTCTCATTTCTTCATGCATCCCTTCCAAAAATCGATCAATCTTCTCCTCTTGTTTGGCTACGTCTCTCATGGCGTAGCGAGCTAACTGGTTGAACCGTGTGAGGTATTCGGAGACGGACATATTGCCCTGCTTTAGGTTTCTGAACTCATTCTTTTTCAGCCTCATGATACCCGCTGGGACGAAGTTCTGCCGAAAGGCGGTCTTGAACTCAGCCCAGGTTGCAGTGGGCTCGATGGTCATGGACTCAGCTTCCTCTTCATTGTGACCTTCATTGCTTTCATGCCTCCCTTGCAGAGAGTCTGATAGGTCTTCACCTTCTATTTCTTCCTCTCACGCTTCTTCTTGACCCTTCTTCATCCGAAGCTGCTGCCTAAGGGTTTTCCTTCCACGACAAAGCAGGTAGTTCTCCCACCATGCCGCCGCGGCACCTTTCAGTTGATGTGTGGCAAAGTGACTTTGTCCTCATTGTTGCAACGGGCTAGTTTAAGCTTCTTCTCAGTGTCACGTAACCAATCTTCGGCTTCTAAGGGTTCATTTGCCGCGGAGAAGGTCATGGGGCGGGTCCTCAGAAAATCAGACAACTTGGAGTTGCGACTAGTTGCATTGGTCTGCTGGCCAGAAAGCATTGCCTGGAGTATCTGAGTTTGTTGTGCCAATACTTGTTCCATGGTTGGTGGCGATAGTGGGGGTGGGGGTAGATTCAGTCCACGGCCTCTGCCTTTTCCACGAGCTGCGGCCCTTGGAGCTCGACCCCTACCATGGTTAGCAGTCCTCTTGGGAGCCATCTGGAACAAACTCAAACCTTTTTAGAGTTGGCAGAAAGGGAAGAAAACATATATGAGGGTGGGTTAGCCCTCTAAGCTAGCACAACAAAACACCATAAAAGATGAGCGACAAAGCATAGGGCAAGCATTAAAACACGAGGCGTTATGCCTACATTAGTTCATTGCATTAGAGGGGTTTAGGTGTTTCGTGACAGCCGAGCATAGTGCGTAGGCTTACAACACGTCACGACACCGCATACACAACGTCTACTAACAGGGTACATAAGGGGGTTAAGTGTTTCGTGACAGCCGAGCATAGTGCGTAGGCTTACAACACGTCACGACACCGCATACACATGTCTACTAACTGGGTACATAAAGGGGGGTACATCTGGGGAGAAAGACTCACGCACACCAACAGAGTCTGCTAGATATCCGCCGCCCGACCTACAACAGTCTACACCTCTGGGGTGGGGGAGTGGTGCTCGCCACAGAAGACGCACTCTCCTGGAAAGCGAGAGCAGGAGATGACGCTGGGTGATCGGGAGCGGGAACGCGACCGAGAAGGGCTCGATCCGTCCTGGTCGTTGGAGGAATGGAGGTGAAACGGGCGACGTCTCTCGCTGGGCCTCGCGAGGGTGCCATTGGGCGGTGGACGACTCTTATGCGTCCGTCCGTCGGGGCGAGGTCCTCGCTTTGAACCGCTGCTGGTGCCGAATCTGTAGCTGGTGTCGGGCGGCACCGTGCCGACATTGGCGCGGAGTCAAGCCGCACTGTAGTCGAGCTGGAACCGCACCGTGCCGAGCTGGAACCACCACTGGCGTTGGAGCTGGGGCTGTCGCTGGTGGCGTAGGCAGAGGGTAGGCTGTCCTGGCGTGTAGACGCTCAAGTCCAGCCTCGGCAGCGACCCTCTCGCGCTCTGCTGCCTGGAAGGCGATCAGATAGCGATTGAGCTGGGCGCTGAGGACGTCCGATTGCTGCAGGCTTGCGGTGAGGAGAACGCGCAGATGCCCAATCTCCTGCATGGCGAAGCATAGAGACCGACATCGCTGTGTCACCGGATCCGTGGGATAGCCGGGGTTGTCCACCCCGTGGTCGAGGTGATCTGGAAGAATTCGCCTTGGCGGATGCGAGGTGAGTAGGCGGCGGGCGATCGCCGCAGCCTCTCCCCTGCACTTGGCATAGGTGAGCCACTGAAGCAAGGCGTCTTTGCGCCCCGGACGGCGTCGACGAGGTACATCCGTGGAGGCTCGGCCTTGATAGTGTGGGAGTGGAGCTCCCTGGCACCATCTCGTGCGTAGATGAAGACCTCCATGGTCCACATGTCCATGCTGTGAAGGTGGACTCTCTTGCCTCTGAACACAGGCGGGCGGTCAGAGCCGAGACACCGCAAAGAATCGCCGCAGGCCTCAACAAATCCTCCTTGTTGTCTCCATGGGAGAGTGATCCCACGGACCAACCGGTGTAGCTCAGGCCATCTAGAATTTTGAACATCAATAGATTAGAACAGATGAAAATACAAAAGAAATTTTTGGGTGAGCATAGAAACTAAGAGAGTTAAGTAAAGCAGTATTATGCTACATTTTGTAAGAGTTTTTCATAATATTATTTTTTTTTTGTAAAATGGACTTTGGGTGACCAGTTTAGCTAAGGTTTCTACAGTCGTATGCTCTGATACCAGCTCTGTCGGACCCCAAGTTTATAACCTGGAATCTCCTGTGATAGTACTGCATTATTCCCTGGATCAGTAGATAATGCTCACAGATACAATGCTGCATCATTTCATACATGGCGAAATTACAATACCAGAGTTTAAATAGACCGCGTCGGTCGAGGTTACAATAGGGCCGTCGGCCAAATGTCTTACAATACATAAAGAGCGGAAGCAGGCGTACATAGCGTGAGGGCACAACTCGCCACAGCAAGCGATGGGACAACTCGAGTACCTTCGCTATTAGCCAAGGGCCAGACTAATAACGGAGGCACCCGCCAAACTAGCCGAGTCAACTAGGCGAGGCAAGGAGTAACATTTTCGGGGCTAAGCTAATATCCACCGCCTTCGTTGCCTTCTGTGTATCCTGTTCCTCATGGTAGGCGTAGTGCTCTTGATTTATTAGTTCTGTATGGGGGATTTTATAGCGAGTGTGAGCACACTAACCACCGTGCTCCGCGAGCCAACACACAGAATGCATATAAATATAGATGCAAGGCTAACAAGGGTGGTTCGGGTTCTTTATTTGCTTAAAGCCGATTTGGAATAATCGTAATATAAAATTTCTAGGACCTAGTAGTTTTCAAGAACGCAAGATCTGATAAATTTAAGTGTGTGCAAATAATTGACATCAAGGTAGGTTCTATCCACCAATACCTACTTGTACTAAGAAGGTTACATCCACTTTATTTTTAACACAGGAGTACATCCCTCCGGACAAAAATTTACCAAAGTCAGGTTAGCTCCACCCGACAGATTTTTATTCCCACCTTCCTTTTATATTTTTGAAATAGAACTAACTCGAGGATGATTTCCGTGTTTACCCTTGACCGTGGGCACGGCTATTCGAATAGTTTTAACTCTGCAGAGACTGTACATCTTTACCCACAAGAGATAAACATCCCGACAGTTCTACATGATGCCTTAGACATGTAGATCGAGAAAATATCACGAGGCCTTTACAATACCTCGCACTCTAGCACGTCACTCCTATGGGGTTCGTCCATAGGTTGTTGGGATGTCCACCATAGGATAGCGCAATCGGACTCCTCTCTCCACATACGCTAACCTAGGCAACGTCACCTACATCCGGTGTCCCATTCCAAGTAGGGCTTCCACGCCCCACCTACACACGTTCTCCGTGAAATAGCTAGAGTGTTCGAAGAATTATTTAGCCAAGCCTACACTTTGCCGACTTGTGGTTGTCTTTGTTGTACACGGGGTCAACACAAGATTAAGTCCTTAAATCGTCCAGGCGGTTCATTCCACAACCCCTGTGTTACATCCACACCCACCGTTCTTTCCATCCGCCCAAATCGTATAGCGATTTTTAGGGTTTGAGAAGCATAACACAATTTCACATACATAATCGCCACATACATCCTGTGACCGTCCCAAAACTAGTTTTCCATGATTAACATAAGATTGAGGGCTACTAAAGCCCTGGGTTGACCAGACTTAGCATGGCAATAATACGACTTATAACTACTTTAGTTATTTTTACTCCTAGGGTGACAACGGACATGGGATATCAAATGTTACTGGTGTGGTATGATATTATGAAGTAAATACAGGGTCATTAGCTACCTTAGGAGTGACATACGTTTGCGTATAAAGTAAGGCATGCAGATTTCGTAATTCAAACGAACATAGTTTCACATAAAATATAGGCGCAAAATGATCAAAGCATTGACTCTTTGGATCAAAAGTCGGGGTTACGTGTGCTGCGTCAAGCGGAGCCTCGTTCACGTCTTCGTACTCTACTCGGGTGATCGCACCGGAAAATACCACATAAAATAACGAGAGCAAATAAGTACATATACAAGGAACCTTGACTCAAACTAGCTCAAAACTGAACCAAACCAGAACCATTAGATAGATCTTGATTTTAGAAGAATTTAGGATTTTGTTTCATTAAATTTGGACTTATGGTTAAAAAGTTATGGTTGTTCCAAGTTTTAATTTTCTGAAAAATCCGAAAATGAAGAAAATGCATTGCGGACAGGGGGTCTTAATCAGCACTGATTTAATACCCCTTTAATCACTGGCTTAGGACACCATAAATCACTGGTTAGGGCAGGAATTAATAACGTCATTAGTATGCTCCCCGCTCGGCTCATCCCGGCCGTTGGGAGGCGGAGCCGGCCGGCGGCGGAGGGGCCGGGGTCTGACAGCGCCGGCCAAAATGGGTCGGCCACCTGGCGCTCCTCGGGAGAAGTGAATCGGCATGGCCGGTCGGGCGGGCGGCGGCCATGCGGCGGCAATGGCCGAGGCAGGGGAACAGGGCGGCGGCTCGGCCGATGAGGTTCCAATTGCTCGTCGTGGTAGCATCTAGGGCGCCCTGAGCTCACCGAGGTGTCGTGGGGCCGGGTGGAGCAGGCGGGCGGGCGGCGAGAAGGTGCTTGGCGGCGAGGGGCGACGGTGGTGGCCCGTTGGGGAGGTCGGAGGTCGGCGAGGTGGGGAAGGGTTCACGGCGTCCGGCGGTGCTCAGTGCGAGGAATTGGCCCGGTGGCGGCGGCAAGACCGAGGAGACCCACACGGAGTTGGAGAAGATGCGCTTGCCGGCGGCCTACAGAGAAGAGAAAACCGATTAGGCGGAGGAGGAGAAAGAGGGGAAAGGGACGAGTCCGGGGAGAGGCCCAATGGGTCCTGGTGTTGACCGGTGGCGCTTGGCGGCGGGGCTGCCGTGATGCGCCCTCGGCGGAGGCGGTGAGGAGGAAGTCTTGGCAAGGTGGCGGTGGGGTGCGGTGAGGCAATGACGCCCATTTATAAGCCGGGAGAAGGGAGGAGACGCAGGGGCATGGAGGTGTGGCGCCCGCGCGCTGGTGGCGCCATCGCCCCGGCCCAGTGAGCTTGAGGAGACGGCGCGGGTCGGCGGTGAATGCGGGGGTTGACTGCCGAGGCCGCGAGGCGGGGAGGTGTCGGGGCCGCGCGCGGGGTGCAGAGGTGGTACCACGGCGCCGCAGGGTGAGGCGGGCGCGGCAGGCGTTGAAGGCGAGGCGGCGTCCGAGGCAAGGCCAAAGGGCGGCGGCAAGTCCGAGGTTGTCGGCGCAGACTGTCCCCGGCAGCATCGGCGACGAGCGGCAAGACGGACAGCGGGGAGCGGCGGAAGAAGACAGAGAGGGAGGAGAGGCGCCACCGAGAAGAAGAGAGAGAGGGGAAAGGGCGGCGTGGCGGGAAAGATGGGTGGCCCAGATCGGTGGGAAGAAAAATGGACGACTGAGGTTTTCCTGTTTAGATTTTCTTGTTCCTATTTCGTTTTTAAAACCCGATTTCGGTTTATATTTTATAAATACATATATATGCTTTATTTCTTTCATTTGAGGTATATATATATACATTTATATATATTTATATATAAACATATATATCATTTATTTCTTTCTCTTTGCATAGTTATTCATATATACATATAGGTATATTTTTTTTTTATAATCCAGGAAATTATTATTTTTCTTTTGAAGATCAATTTGATTTTTATGTTGTCAAATTTCATTTGATTTACTCCTTTGAAGATAAAACCTCCTTTCAATTTAGTTTCTTTTGAAATTCTTAAATTTTCTTCTCAAAAGAAAATGATTAGGAAAAATAAAATCTTTGGTTTTATTAATATAAGCTTAAAATACACATTAGCACAACATACGAAAATGGGATGTTACAAATCCTCCCTCCTTAAAATGAATCTACCCCGAGATTACGCTATTCGAGAAAAGAAAGGGAAAGTCGGCTCGAGTTGATCCTCTCGCTCCCGTGTTGCCTCTTGCTTGGAATGGTTGCTCCATTGAACTTTGCAGAGTCGAACAGACTGGCGTCTGGTTTTCTTTTCCATAGTGTCAAGAATCTTGATCGGGCGCTCGGGGTAGGATAAATCTCCTGCTGACTCGATGGTTTCTCTGAGGTCTCATTCTTGAGAACTCGAGACACTTCTTAAGTTGAGAAGCGTGGAACACGTTGTGCACTTCAGATAAACTTCTTGGTAGTTCTAAGGTGATGCAACTTCTCCACACTTGGCAATAATGGGAACGACCCTATATATCTCGAGCGAGCTTGCCTTTCACTTTGAATCGACGGATTCCTCGGAGGGGTGACACCTTAAGGTACACATGATCTCCAACTTGGAATGTCAATTCTCTTCGACGGTTATCGGCATAACTCTTCTGTCTGGATTGGGCGGCTTGTAAACGATCCCTGATCAGGCGCACCTTTTCTTCTGCCTGCCTCAGAGTATCGGGTCCAAAGATGTATCCTTCTCCTGTTTCGGACCAGTGTAGAGGAGTCCTACATTTGCGTCCATAAAGAGCTTCAAAAGGTGACATCTTGAGGCTCGATTGATAGCTATTGTTGTAGGCAAATTCCGCATAGGGTAAACATTTCTCGATCGATGTGAACTCCGAGCACATGCTCATGACATGTCTTCAAGATTTGGTTTATTCTTTCAGTTTGCCCATCCGTTTGGGGATGATAGGCTGTACTGAATGCGAGATGGGTCCCTAAAGCATCGTGTAAGCTGGACCAAAAACGCGAGGTGAATTGAGAACCTCGATCCGAGACTATCCTTTTAGGTATACCATGTAGACACACGATGCGGGCCATGTATAACTCGGCCAATTTGTCTCCCTTGTAGGTGATCTTCTACAGAATAAAGTGGGCAACTTTAGTCAACCTATCGACTATTACCCATATGGAATCATATCCCGATTTTGTGCGAGGCAAACCGGTTATGAAATCCATTCCACTTCTTCCCATTTCCATTGAGGAATCAGAGGGGTTGAAGGAGTCCCAGGGTTTTGATGTTCGGCCTGACCTTCCGGCATACGCCACGGCGGGCTACATACTGCAATATCCCTCTTCATACGTGGCCACCAATACAAGGTTTTCATTTCTTGATACATTTTGTCTTTGCCGGGTGTAGAGTATAAGCAGAACTATGGGCTTCCTTGAGTATCGGTCTTTGAGACCCTCACGGTGGGGAACAAAAGACGCTTCCCATACCATAGCACTCCTTGTTTATCTTCCATCATCTTAGCGGCTTTTCCTTGGGCCATGAGGCGTTTAAACTTGAACCTGTGGTGTCCATTTTGGGCTGCCTTGATTTGGTCTTCGAGAGTTGGTTGTACCTCCATGGTTGCTAGAGTACCATGTTCTACTATTCCCAGTTAAGGGCTTCAAACTCTGCAGAGCTCGGTGCAATTCTTCCACCATGAGGTTGTTGCGGTGGGGTTTGCGACTTAGGGCATCGGCCACTACATTAGCTTTTCCGGTGGTAGTGGACGTCCAAATCATAGTCCTTAATTAATTCTAACCACCTTCTTTGCCTTAGGTTGAGGTCGGCTTGGGTGAAGATATACTTGAGGCTCTTATGGTCCGTATAAATGTTGCGATGGTTTCCAATTAGATAATGTCGCCAAATCTTTAAAGCATGGACTCATGAAGCTAGCTCCAAATCATGGGTGGGGTAATTGTCCTCATGGGGACGGAGTCGTCGGAAGCATAAGCTCGACCTTTCCTCCTTGCATAAGTACCTGGCCTAAGCCTGGCGCGATGCATCACAATAGACATCAAAATCTTTGTGTATGTCAAGCAAGGTTAGCACCGGCTGTGGTCAATCTTTTCTTTAATTCACGAAAACTCTTTTCACGTGCTTCATCCACTCATACTTCTTTTCTTTCTTGAGTAGGCTCGTCATTGGTGCGGATACCTTGGAAAACCTTCTATGAAGCGTGCAGAGTATCCTGCTAGTCTCGTAAAAGCTGCGTACTTGGTGGATCGAGGTGGGTCGCTTCCATTCTAGGCGCCTCTACCTTGGAGGATCGTCGCTACTCCACCAGCAGATACGATATGTCCAAGGAAACTAATCTCGGTAACGAATTCACACTTGTCAGATGCCAGACGTCTGGTGGTGCCCTCAAGGGTCTCAAGGACTACCCGTAGGTGTTCTTCATGCTCTTGATAGTCTTAGAGTAGATCGTAATGTCGTCTATGAATACGACCACAAATTTGTCCAAGCATTCCATAAACACTTTATTCATCAGATTCATGAAATAGGCTGGGGCATTGGTCAATCAAATGACATGATCAGTAAACTCAAATAGGCCATACCGCGTGGTAAAAGTCATCTTAGGAATATCTTACGCCTCGATCTTGAGTTGATGGTACCGACCTTAAATCTATTTTAGAGAAGACAAGAGTCTCAGATAGTGATCGAACAAGTCATCTATTCGAGGCAAGGGGTACTTGTTCTTGATGGTTACTTCATTGAGGGCTCTGTAATCTACGCACAATCTGGCGGTCCCATCCTTCTTTCTGACAAACAATACGGGGGAACCCCATGGGGATGAGCTGGGTCTGATAAATCCTTTGGTTTGCAGATCCTCAATTTGACTTTTTAATTCCTCCAGTTCATCTACCGCCATTCGGTAGGGTCTCTTAGCAATTGGGGCTGTCCCAGGCTTGAGGTTGATCACAATTCTATCTCCCTATCGGTGGCATACCGGCGGTTCTTAGGAAAGACTTGGTAATGCGAACTATCGGTGTATCCTCTAATGTCTTTACCTCAATATTATGAATTTGGCGTCCCAAGAGGGACGGTCCACCTTAACTTTATCTTTCTTCCTGAGGCGCCTACAAGTACCACCTCCCGATTCGCATGATCTATCAATCCTCGATTCTTGGTTGTGATCCATCCCTAGGATAACATCAATGTTTGGGATGGTAAGACCAACAGTCTCTGGGAAAATAAAACCTTCCATTGTGACTTCTACCTTTGGGCTAACTAGTGTAGCAATTAAGCGCCTCCTGGGAACCGAGTACTACTGGTCTCTTAAGTCCAAGGTTGGCGACAACTTTTCAATAAATCCCAGGAAACAAATGAATGCGATGCACCGTAGTCAAGCAGTAACCTGACTGGAGTTGATTTAACAGAGAACGCACCCACAAGTACTCCGTGGCCTCTGGCGTCTTCTGCGTGGCGTGGTTGACACGACCATGATGTGGAGTCGATGGCGTCCGTGATGCCCGAGGTGCTGATGGGCCTTGTTTGGTGCGGACAAGCTGTAGTAGTGCATATTAACAAGGTCTTTCAAGCAAGTTCTGTATTTAAAAGGTACATTGAACAAGTAGCATCTCTATTTCAACATTACGTATCTAATTAATCTGGCATAGTGATTTGACAGAGTGCTATCATGATGATCGAGCGTTTACTTACGGTATCAACTATGTTTACAAGGATTAATCACCACAGTATAATCGACAGAGTCCTTTCATATTGCAAAAGTCCATCAGTCCTGAGACGGACATTTCACATCGATACATTGACATCCAGTCCTATCACTCCATTCGCCACTAATGACACTCGAGTCGGCATGAGCCTACCACGACCTCTAAATAGTAATCGGTCAAGCATTGCTTAGAGAGTATACACGCTACTAGCTTAGCTCCTACATGTCAGATTTCGAGTCCACATGTATACTAGGCCTCTCATCCCAATACACGCACTAGGGTTTCAGACCCAATCAGTATAGCCACCTGCATAGGCTTCACGTTCCTACATACAACATGTACCTACTAAGCTGTTCATTAGTTAATTTACACTAGGTACTACATTTGCATCTCAATTTATCTGTAACATGGTCAAACGATCATCAATGTTGTTTGTTTAATAACCCAACTACTTATCTCACTTATCAGAACATTCATTCAGTTCAAATTCCAACACGATCTTAGGTAACACTTAAACATTTCACTCAAATGTCAATACAGCAAACCGTTGACCAATCAACTTGGCAGTTTACTATACTAGATTGATGCTACAACACTAGTGACACAATCGAACACTAATAATTATAATTATCTATATGACGTAAACGACATTGGAACTAGAGTGTGATTAGTTTGTTACATAAGGATTGATTATGTTAAATTAGTCGTCATTAATTGTTGCACATGATAAATATCAATGGATAGAAGTTCAGTCATTATCTACGTAGGAATAATCACTGTGCGATTCAGTACGGATCACTGTGTCGCTCTACTCGAGCATACGAGCCGTCATGTACCAACTGGACGGACAACGCTGATATCACAGACATAATAGACAATTGAAGACTAGTCTAGATGGCAGACTTTGCAATGCTACGGCGCTATATCAATCTCGAGTTGTTTAGAGATTGTAGGAATGTATGTAAATGTGATGGGTACAATGCGTTAATTTGAAACTGTTCAAAGCTGAGGTCATTGGACATAGCGAGCGGTATAACACGCACGGATTGAAGAAGCATTTCGAGTACTGGACCAAGCTGAAGAGATACGCTCCCGGGATGCCCAGAGGCCGTAGGCTGGAGCCCAAGGGGGCGGCTGGGCAAGGCCAAGGTCGAGGCGTCCCGGGGCGCTGACGGCAGTATGGCGGGAGGGAGACCGGCAGGATAGCCTGGGAGAATCGTGCATGGCAATCCAATGCTGAGGTGAGCGTCAGGGATGGCTTGCGCTCGTGCCCCGGTCGGGGGAGGACAGGGAGACGGCCGTGAGGTCGGCAGTCGTGGCGATGGGTAGGCGCAGGTGCGAGGTGAGTGGCGCCGAGGCAGACGGGATCGCGTGGTGGCGTGCAGTGCCCAGACGCTTAGACGTCGCTGCCAGGAAGCGCAATGCAAGCGGAGCCAGCGAGTGGAAGAGGAGAGCGTCCGGAGCAAGCCAGGAGGGAAACCGATAGGCACCATGAGGAAGAGTAGGGGAGGGACGAGAGGAAGGCATGAAGGGCCTGTTCGATGCTGGACGCTGCGCTGGGGGCGAATAGGCAGGGGCTTCTGTGAGGAGCTTTCATAAGCGTAGAACGATTTGGGGTATTTAATGGCATATATAGCGCTGGCTTCTTGGAGATCAGCCCATCGGCGATAAGGAGTTTGCGTTGCATGGAACTGCATTCTGCGGCTGATCTTGGGTGCATTGATCGTTGTATTCTGAGAGGTTGATTTGCTTAGTTGCTGAGGTGGTTCATGCGTGACTAGGCGTGATACGGGAATAAGGTCAGTTGGCTAGGCAGGGCTAAGTAATCCACTGAAGTGGAGTGACTCAGGCTCAGATGCACAGATCGGGCAGTGGCATGAGAAGAAAGGGAACAGGCCTCGAGTGACCGAGGTGGGAAGCCGCTTGGAAGTTGCGGCAATGAGGTGGCAATGTAGCGATGCGGCAGTATTTCTGGTTCTAGAAGATGATCAAGCTGGTAGCAAATTTCGGTCTGATTTTTACTATGCTTGCTTATGGTATCTGTTATGAACTAACTTATAATTACGTATATTACTATATAAACATTATATCAACTATTCTTTGCAATTTATAGTTCATACATATAAGGTTATATTCTTTGAATCAATTTATTCTTCATTTGAAATCCAATTGAATTTTGTCGATTGTTTTATTACTCCGGATACCTTTCGTAGATCCTTTATTTTCTTGTCATCGCAAATGACTTCTGCTCTTGAAAGATAGTAATTCCCAAAGATCAAGGTGCATCTGAGGTCGTTGATACTCTTCTTAAAGTAGCAATTGAGGAAACATTCGAGGAAGTGAAAACGTCCAAATGCTTCAGATTATCTTCCGTTGCCGCATTGGAGGATGTCATCCGTCTGGTAATGCAGATGCCAGCCGTCTCTAGTCGGAAAAACGGGAGCGGCCGATCGAGACTACCTCGTAGGCTTGTGAGGTCCTTGTCTCCAGTTAATTCGCATGCTCGTGTAGGCAAGAATCAGGACGGGCACTTTAGGTCAACTCGGACTATAACCCTAGGAATCTTCTGCACTCATTGGAATGGAGCCTTCTAGAATTAGAGGTGACCATTCTTGTGGCACGATTCATTGCACTTCGAAGGGTTCAGTATCACTAGATCAATCTGCTTCACTTGGCATACAACGTCTATCTGCAATAGTGACTTTATATGGCCGACTAGTATCACTTGAATCTTTCTGCCTAAGGTATCTTCTGCAATGAGCATTCTACTTGCTAATCGATTCTTCATGGATTGCCTTGCTTGCAATCGTCACATCTTACGCGTCTTTCGGCCATGATCCGATCACTATTTTGCTGCTAGGGTCTTAATTTGCCTTGAGCTTCAGGTTGCATTTGGTCGATTGATATGTTGTAGATCCAAGTTTCTACGAGTGAAAATCTCAGAGATCTGCATAAATGTCTTCCAAATTGATTGCTTGCAGGTTATGAAGACTACATCTTGGGTTTTAAGTACACTTGATCGCACCATAGCTATCTTACATTACCATAAAGTCCGGAGTACACTTGTAGCCTGTCCATGATGTTATGCAATTGTAGTCATCCATGTGAGATGACCATTATGAAATGCAATAATGTCGCCCATGTGATATTGCGAATCAGTTCAATAGTGCTTTCCTATGGTACAGCTTGAACTGTCATCTTCCACGTTAATTATGGTCAGTCATCGATCAGGTCACTCTATTTCATTTTCCCTGAGATTGCATCGGTTAACTCTGATCCTGTTTCATAGTGCACTCACTTCTGATAGCGCTCGTACATAGCTCTTCTGAGTCATCTGATACTCCTTGAGAGTTACAACGTTCGACACTGAAGTCACTTGATACTTGCAATGTAGGGTGTCCTTGACGGCCATGTATTCGATCTGGCTGTCGAACCTTGCAGACTACACTTGCATTGTTGACCCATGTGCAGGTACTTCAAGTTCTATCTATGGCATCTAAGCTTACTTGCAGGTCTGGTGTCCTGTATGCTCCAAGTTGAGTTCACCTGTTCAATACGATCATGAATCACTTTCAGCTCAGCTACAGCTCATAGCTTCGATGTAATGCCCTGATTGGCGTCCATGAGTTATCTGACTATGGCTGCCATATGCTTGAGTGACAAGTAGCTCTTGATAGCGTATTCTTCACTATCTCCATATGGGTTGGGTACTTAGCTACTTATGGTGACTAAGTGCGAGTCATGATATGCCACAATCTGGTATCTGCTTGCCCATTGGGGACTCAATAGCTCGAACTGAGGGCCAACGCTTGTCTGCTAATCACCAATAAGCTAGGCCTGATCCATTCGACCAAACTCTCTAGAACATCCATTTGGTGTACAAGCATCCGTGTGGTAACTTCTATCCGAATCTCGTATCCTCATCCATCTTCATCGACTTGCTTCTTGAATACTTACAATTAGTCGAGCCGATCCGCTAAATATCTTTATGTCCAGCGTAAAGCATCCGTTGCATTAATCCGACTACACGTCGATTGTGAGCTACCATTCCCTAGGATGACTCCAATTGGGCATACGGGATACGATTGTCTACTAAGGGACAACTGACTCCTTGACTGCTTACTCGTTGCCGAAGCTAGTACCTACGCTAGGGTCCAGCTCTTAGGTCTAGTCAAAGTTGTCTTTAGATACAATGCAGTCTAGACATAGCACGTAAAATTGGTTCCATTGCATTGTTCGATAACATTTAAACCTCGGTCTGAAGCGATCAAAGTACTTGTATCATACTTTTAGGAACTTCAATTAGGCTCGAACTAGAATCCCCGCTTTTTGAGTACATATATATGCTTTATTTCTTTCATTTGAGGTATATATATATATACATTTATATATATTTATATATAAACATATATATCATTTATTTCTTTCTCTTTGCATAGTTATTCATATATACATATAGGTATATTTTTTTTTATAATCCAGGAAATTATTATTTTTCTTTTGAAGATCAATTTGATTTTTATGTTGTCAAATTTCATTTGATTTACTCCTTTGAAGATAAAACCTCCTTTCAATTTAGTTTCTTTTGAAATTCTTAAATTTTCTTCTCAAAAGAAAATGATTAGGAAAAATAAAATCTTTGGTTTTATTAATATAAGCTTAAAAATACACATTAGCACAACATACGAAAATGGGATGTTACATTACATTCTTCTGATCTCAAATCAAGTGCCTTTACTTCGATGGATTACATTCTTCTGATCTCAAATGGATCCTTCGTATAGTTCGCAAGCTAGGCAAGATCTTCAGTCACAGCTGACTCATCAAACCACAACAAAGGTTTACTGAACTTTCTTTGATCTTGGAACAGAAGAGGAGCCCGATTCTTTACTGGATGATCTGATGATGAAAAGAACTGTTTCCACCAGCATGCCACCCACTAATCCTAAGATGCCTCCAGCAGCATTCTGAAAAATCATAAACAAGGTGGTTACCTCACAAGGTTTAGACAAAAGTGCTATATTAATGGTTTGGATAAACATAATAGCTTTCAGCATTCACAACTACAGAGGAAGGAAAAATTATGCTGCTTTTCTGTCTAATGTTTATCAGACTCCCCACTGCTATATATAATGCAACCTTCCTAATCTGCTTTGTCACAATGTTTTTGTAGGGTGGGTCCATGCACTATGATAGGAGTAGTGATGTTGAACCAAATCATTAAGCGAAAAAAATTCCACAACTTAAAATTACATGACGGAAGCATATGCTATTCTCATGGACTTAAACCATTACAGGTGTTGATGAACAAAACTCTGAAAGCAGCAAATCCGACCAAATAACCCATGAACATTATAAGGACAACATGCAGACCTGAAAGAAGAGGAAACATCCAATTGATCAGTGAACACCGTACAACCAACTGCTCGCAGCTTAGACTCAAAAGTAAACATAATGTGCTAGTGTACTAAGAGGATATGCACACTTCTAACAACTAAAAAGGATGCTGCATTTGCCCATTCAAGAATTTCAATTTGGATAAAATTCCAGGCATATAGATGTCATCATTAACACACTGCCCTTGCCCAAATTACAACAGGAAGAAAACAAGTTAAATTTCATTGTGCTTGAAAAGATATGCAGAGTAATAGATAGTAAAAACTAAAAGTGTTCCTTTTAATGAAACAAATTAAATTTCATTGTGCTCATGGATCCATCAAGCGTAATCCTAAAAATGCAGACTGCGGACGTATGTATGCGGCCTATGGGTAGTTCGAAGTGAGAATGTATGCAATTAGCAATACGTGATTCGTTTATTGGTCTAAGAAATCAGTACGTATATATACTCAAGCCTGCCTTATCTCATCACCGGTTTATGGAAACAGTACCCGAGAGATTAGGAAGGCTAGAGACAATCACGGAAGGACAGTCCGAGAAGGACGGCAAGCCACAACGCATGTGCTGGACGTGCTATAGTCGCATGTATGGAAGGAGCACGAAGCGTGCGCTAACACCTCCCCGCAGACGGAGCTGCGGCTGGCCGCATGTTCAAGCTGGAACGAAAGTCGGTGAAGACGGACGCGGGCAGTCCCTTAGTGAAGATATCAGCGTACTGAGAGGTGGTAGGCACGTTCAGGACGCGGACCTCACCAAGGCCGACGCGCTCGCGAGCGAAGTGCAGATCGATCTCGATGTGCTTGGTCCGTTGGTGCTGCACCGGGTTGGTGGAGAGGTAGACGGAGCTGATGTTGTCGTAGTAGACGACGGTGGCCTGACGAGGGGGTAGATGTAACTCAAGGAGTTGTCGTAGCCAGCAAGCTTCTGCAACAGCATTGGCAATGGCACGGTACTCTGCCTCAACGTTGGATCGGGAGATGGTGAGCTGACGTTTAGATGATCATGACACGAGATTATCGCCGAGGAAGACAACATAGCCTGAGGTAGACCTACGCGTATCAGGGCAGTCGGCCCAATGCGTGTCAGAGTAGACAACCAGATCCGTAGAGGAGGATCGATGAAGCAGTAAGCCATGATCTAGGGTCCCAGAGATGTAGCGTAGAATCCTCTTCATGGCCGCCAGATGTGGAGTGCGTGGATCATGCGTAAACAAGAAAATCTGCTGAACGACGTAGGTGATGTCTAGCCGAGTGAATGTGAGATACTGCAGAGCACCAACAATGCTGCGATAATCAGTGGGGTCATCAACCGGATCGCCATCGGTAGAGAGCTTCCCTTGAGTGTCGACCGGAGTGCTGCACGACTTGCAATGAGTCATACTAGCACGGTCCAAATGTCAAGGCAATACTGGCGCTGGGAGAGAAAAAGGCCCTCGGGATGGTGCGAGACAGAAACACCCAAAAAAATTGTGCAGCTCACCGAGATCCTTCATAGAGAACTCTGACTGAAGGGCGGATATGACCCATTGGAGAAGAACCGGGGTGGACGCTGTGACAACAATGTCGTCCGGCACATGCGTTGTGGCTTGCCGTCCTTCTCGGACTATCCTTCCGTGATTGTCTCTAGCCTTCCTAATCTCCCGGGTGCTGTTTCCATAAACCGGTGATGAGATAAGGCGGGCTTGAGTATATATATGTATTAATTTCTTAGATCAATAAACGAATCATGTATTGCTAATTGCATACGTTCTCATGGTATCAGAGCAAAATTTGCAGTGGCTCGAGAGCTAGAAGAAGAAAAAGGCAATCTAACATGGCAGCCGAGTTGACAAGCATGAGAAATGGACTCGATCTCGCCTTTTTTAAAAGGTATACCATAATAGCTAGAGAGATGTGAAAGGGTCTCACGGCCGGGATGGCCGAGGCGGCGGTGCCATAGGGTGTTGCTGGAGGTGTGGGCGACAAGGGCTTCGGGCGCACGTGGGCGGAGGCAAAAGGGGTAGAGATGTCCGAAGCTATTGCACCTGGTGATCACGTTCTTGGATTGAAGATCCTTAACAGAGAAGCCAAAGGGGTCAAACTCGATGGAACAAGAGTTATCAATAGTAAATTGCCGAACGGAGATAAGATTTTTAATAAGCTGGGGAGTAACTAGGACATTGTGAAGCTGAAAGTTAGAAGTAGGAGTAATAAAGCTCGCTGCACCAGTGTGTGTAATAGGGAGTAAATGGCCATTGCCGACAACGATAGAGGAGGGAGTATGGTGGCTAAGAGGGTGGGCAACGGAGAGAATACCAGCATCCGAAGTCATATGAGAAGTGGCACTCGTATCCATATACCATTCACTCGACGGCGGTGAATGTAGCATTGTTGTGGTGAAGGCATTGACCAAAGCCTGCTGGTCCCAGTGCGTTGTGCCGCCAAGAGGTGTCCAACTCGGTGTAGCAGGTGCGCTAACGGCAGGAGGCGCTGGCGGCAGCAAAGGAGCCAGCGCTGGCGGAAGGTGGCCCACCGCGCGTCAAGGGAGCCCCGGACAGGGCCCAAGCACCGAAGCGGCGGGCACGCGGGCGAGCCACATCCGAATCGCCCCGGCCCGTGGATTGTAGGGGAAGGCCATGGTCTTTGAGGGTGTGTTGTTGGAGAAGCCTTGGCCGCCATTGTCGCTGGAGGAATTCTTTGCCCCCCCTGCTCGCCACCGCGACGCCAACTGTAATGATTGTTGTTGCCAGAAGAGTTGCCTCCACTTGTCGATCCACCGAGTCGCCTCGCCCGTAACCCTTCTTGGCACCACCACCGTGGTCGGCCGAGGCGGCCATGAGACGAACGCAGTTGGCAGCAGCTGTTGCTTCTCGGTAGGGCGCTTGGAGCGGTTGATTTCTTCGAGCAAAAGTTGGGCTCGTGCTTTGACGAAGGTGGGAAAGGGGCGCTGCATGGAGAGGAAGGTGGCCATATGAGAGTACTGTTCGTTGAGGCCACGAAGGGTGTGAGAACCAACGTCCTGTCACTGACGGTCTCGCCGAGATCGACAAGAGCATCAACCATCCCTTTGAGGCAGCGGCAGTAATCAGAGATGGAGTGGGCGCCTTGACTGAATGTGCAAAACTCGGCTTCCAAGTGTAGCGTGCGGCTCTCCATGTTGCCGAGGAATTGGTGCTCGAGCCCCCGCCATACAATGCGCGCGGTGACCGCAGCGCCCATGATGAGTTCGAGAAGCTCCACGGAAATAGTGCCGTAGAGCCAGGAGAGGACAACGCAGTCCATGCATGCCCAGTCCAGATGGCCGGGCTTCGGAGCATCACGAGGATGTGATCAGTGAGGGCATATTTGCCGAGTACCACGAGCATTAGGCCGTGCCACTTGGAGTAGTTGAAGGCCGCCAGGTCGAGGGTGATGGGGACGAGCACCTTGACGTTGAGGATGGCCACCGTCTGGGCGTGTAGGGTGGTAATCGCGTCGGAGTCAAGGAAGACGGTCCAAGTTGGGCAACAATGGCAGTAGTGGCCGGAGGCGCGACAGGCGTCGTCGTAGCAGCACCGGTCGTGGCCAAAGAAGAAGCGCCGGAGAGGGCCGAACGCACGGCAATAGCTGCGACCGAGGCGACGGCATCGAGGGCGGCGACATCGAGAGTGGGGGTTGTGGCGTCGGTGCCGTTAGGCGCGAGCGCAAGAGAGGCACGGACCGCGGTGGCCGCAGCCTCAGCAGCGATGTCGACAGGCGAGGCCATTGAAGAGGACGGCGACTAGATTCTCCAGGGATGGGAAAGGCGAAAGCGTGCAGGAGATCCTGCATCTGATACGTGCTACAGTCACATGTACGGAAGGAGCACGAAGCGTGCGCTAACACGAAGTGACTAACTACTCCCATACTTGATTGTATGCCATTGGTTTTTGTAGTACATTCTACTTAGTTGAACAAATTTGTAAGCTTTAACCACTGTAGTACTGTGCATTTTTGTTCAGTCTTAAAAGCATGCTTTTGTGTAACACTAATTCAAGTTTTATTCTCACACGGAAACTTGATTACAGCTGCATTTGTTGAAATTTACGTTTTGCTAGTTCTGAAAAGTTCAATTCTTGTATTAGCAGTCATGATTATGAGTGCCTTGGGTTGTTTGTAAAACCACAAAACGCATTGTGAGGACCCGAATATGTAAATCCGGACCCTTTGTGTATATTGCACAAGTCTAGAATCACGCTAGTGCACATAGTGGTAATATTGATGTAATATCATCCACACACGGATAACTAAGAAAATAATTAATATTACTTAATTACCTAGGTACGATCTTATGATCAGAGTTTACATGCCTTGCAGGGCTTAGCACAAAGAAATAAACTTGCAACGGAAAAACCAAAAGCTAACTCCAGCGGAAAAATAATCCATCTCAAGCTACAGTTAATCGATTGGGGTGCTCGACCTAGCGTTTAGCCTCCTTCGTAATATTCCTCCTTGACGAGCGGTGAAGATTCTTTTCCTTCAACAACTGAGTTGTGTTAATAGCAAGTGTGAGCATATAGAGTACTCAATAAGTTGTGCATGCAAAATGCAATATATAGATGCAAAGCTTATACAGAGGAAATGGCTAACTTGGCTTGTTTTATAGAAAACTACATTCAACATATAAATACAATACATAGATTGAAAGCATAGTTTGAATAAAACATGTAACAAGGTAACAATATCTCACATAGCTCATTCATCAATTTCACCAAGCTTTCCAGCCCAACCTTTTTGTTATGAAAATTTATGTTAATGGTATTAGTGATATTTTTATTGTACTATGGTTTAGTCTTGTGTCCCCTTTGTACCCTATATATATTTGCCTATTGGACCTTTTGAATACACACACAGTATTCATAACATAACATGATAAATATTCATAACATACCATGTTATCAGAGCAAAGGTTAGGGTTTCCTGTAGCTTCTGCTCTTTTGCATTTCCTGCCCCTAGGAGGAGCCAACTGCGCTCTCGGGGGTGGCCATCGGCGCTCGTGCCATCGCCCGTGCATCTCCACGGCCACCTCTACTGGATCTGGCTGCCTCCGGCCTCCTCCGCGCTCCTAGTTGCCGGCCCACGTCCGCGTCTCGAGGCTTTCCACCGCTGCGTTGCGTCCGCCTACGACTGTCGTCCTTGCCATCGCGGACATGCCACGCCGCCGGTCTTCCACAGCAGGAGCCACTACCGCCGTCTCGGGGGACCTCTTCGCGGACCTCGACATCAACGCCCTTCTCTCCTCCTCCGGCGAATTGCCCAAGCCAGCTGTAACGCGTTCATCTCCGCTGCCTTACGGGCGGAAGTGCCGCCGCGGCCGACCACTTGCCTTCCACGGAATCAAACAGTTGCGATTTGGCCTCGGCGTCTGCCCATCCCGGTTGCTACGCCCCAGATCTGGCCTCCTCCACGCCAGATCCGGCTCGCCGTCGCGAGGCTCCCACCGAGCCGCCGCCCGGTCATCTCGACCATTGCTGCCGCCCGCTCGTCGCCCTATCTCCCGAGTCCGTGCTCTCCTCACTGGCGCTAGCCTCGAGTCGTTTTTGTTGGTGGAGATTTTTGGGGTGGCGGCTCGCTGTGGTAAGGAGAATCGGCCGTGGCGTGATGCCATGAAGGAAAAGGCAGAGAAAAGGGGGAGAGAGAGAGGAGGAGGAGAAGGAAGTGGATGGCGGGAGTGGTGCGTGTGTTGCATGCTGTGCAGCAAAGTAGGAAATCTTTTGTGCTAGTTTTTATTGCTAACTATTGCTATTTGCATTCGTATGTGTGTTAGTTTTTATTATTGTTGCTACTTGCTGTTAGCCCGAGGATGGATGAGGAGTTAGCCACTCTAGTATTAAGTTTTTGCTGCTAGTTTTCTTTTGAATCTTTCATTGCATTCATCTAAATTTGTAGCCTCTATCTTTTAGTTCGTCCAAGCCGTGCGAGTCCACAAATTTATTGTTCGTCATAGAAGCGTAGGAATTTCCTTTTTGTACGGCAGTAGCCGCCGCTTTTCTCTCTGAGCCATGTGCAGATCGTAAAACTCGTTATGATGCCGCCGCTTTCTTTGAGCCGCCGCCCTGAGTTTCTGAGGCTGTCATGTTCTTCTGCACCGCACTTTTGTTGCGCTTCTTGTGCACCGTGCCGCCGCCGTCTTAGGTTTCGATCTGCGCCGTCATGCTTCTATCCATTCCTCTTCGACTCGACATATTTTCCAAGAGCTGCACGCTACGTCAACATTATCAAGATTTGGACTTCAGATTTTTTCTATTTTAGTGTCAACAAATATGTAACATCCCAAAATTTTCTTCTTTTTATTTATTTATTTAAAGCTTTTTAAATGGTAAAAGAGAAGCTTAAGGAATTAAAACTTTATTTATCTTGTGGAGAAATGGTCGAAAATATTTTATTTAAGGCCAAATTATATCCAGGGACTTCTGTGAATTTTTCTGGAATTTTTGGAAGTGATTTCATATTTTTCAGAGCTTTACTTAATTTTCTAGGCTTTTCTAAAAATCCAAAAAAATCAAAAAGAAAAGTAAAAACCCCAACCCTCTCCCTCTGGCCGACGCGTGGACGGCCCAGATCCGCCCACGTCGCCGCCCAGATCCGCCTTCCCCTTTCCTCAGGCCGACGTGTGTCGCCCCCTGGTTCAATCCGTTTTTCGCCCATCTAATCGTAGCCGTTCTCAGCCACTTACCCTTCGCTGGATCGACGGCCGGATCTAATCCATCTCGCGGATCTAATCCAAACCACCTGATGCCACTTACCCCTTCGCCAACGGTGTGGATCCAACCCTCATTGTTAGATCTAATCTCGGTAGTCGATGCGCATCCGTGGACGCCGAGTCCTCTCTCTCTGCCTCACTGACGGATGGGTCCCTTTGTCGGACCTGCTGCCTCCTCGTCGCCGCCTTCCTTCTTTCTTCTCCCCCATTCCTTCTTCGCGCCGGCGACAAGATCCCGCCATTCCTTCCCTTCCTTTTCCGATCCTCGCGGCTTTGAAAGCGCAGAGCACACGGATCCGACACGCTCAATTTACTTCCCTGGCTGCCTCTTTCCTTTCTTCCCTCCGCCGCATCCGAGTCGACCGAATTCTCCGGTGTGCAATCCTCGCCGATTGCCCCCTCCTCGACCCTATATAAAGGCCCCTCGAGCACCCCTGTTCCTCACACCACCTCCTGCCACCCTCAGTTTGCCCTCACCGACACTCGAGCTCACCCGCAGCGTGCTTCCCCTCTCGGAGCGCCGCCTCCAACTCCGGCGAGCGATCACCGGCGAAGGAAGCACTCCCGAGCCTCGCCGTCGCCTTCTTGCCTTCCCCGAGCCTCGTCAAGCTCTTCGACCCTTCGGCCGCTCGTCATCACCGGAGCGCCACGCACTGCAGACCCGAGCTTGCACCGCCACCCCTCTCGCCACCGACCATCTTCCGGCCGTCTCCGGTAAGATCCGAGACCACCATCGTAGTCCCCGTGATTTCCTGATCGTTTTATACCCCTCTTCGACCACCGCCGCTCGCCGGAGCGCCGGTGACCATCAGGCCCCGAGCGTGGTCACCGGCCGTTGGGCCACGTTAGCACGCCCGGGGTGGCGTGGCTGCCATCTGGCACCCAGTGGCATGCCACCTCGGCCAGTCAGCACCACGCCCGCACCCCGCCGCTCGGACAGCAACCACATTAGCCGCCCGCCCACGTGGCATAGACGTGAACGACACCTCAGCAGATCTGGCCCAGTCACCTGCCACCTGGAAGCCACCTCACACCTCCACCACCTCAGCCCTCCCTCTGGTCCATGGACCCGACCCATAGACCGGGGTCCCTCCTGTTAGTCTCTCTGATACAAGGCTGACGTCATAAACCCGGATTTTCTTTAGAAAAATAATTCAGTCGAAAAGAAAATCTCAGGGCTGACGCAATAATTCGATTTTTTCTTTAGAAAAATAATTTCAAAAATCCAATTTATTCAATTTCTCTGATTTCAAACTTCCCGTGGCCATAACTTTCTCATTTTAACTCCGATTGAGCCCATTCAAATTTCTAAATTCATCAAAAAATTTCCCTCTATCCATTTCTGGCATCTTTTCATATTTCTGGAGTTAATTTGAATTTATTTGAGATTTTATTTGAGTTTGGTGGGTTATTTTTACATATAGATTGCGACAATTCGAGAGAATTCTACGACGACGAATCACACCCACTTGAAGAGCAAGGCAAGTCACACTCCTTGATCATGTTGATCCCAGTTTGCAAATAAAATCATGTTGATTTAAATTATTCTGCATGCATAGTTTTATTCAATGTATTTCAATTCAGCTTTAAATTTAGTTATTGCCTACTTGTTAATTCTTCCATTGACATTGAATTCCTCGACACCTTGTCACCCTAGATTAAAACTCTAGTTAGTACACTAGTATTGGCTAGAGAAATTCTGTATCAAACACTTAGACCTGCTTAGACATAATATTTGTTTTGGGATACTTTTTCACATAAAATGATAAACTTTTGGAATGTATTCTTGACTTCGGTGAGTCAAGAAAGACTATGAATGCTTTTTGAAATAAAATATAAAATCTGGTTTAGACTTAGGCTAATGGTTAGGTGGTGGGTGCATGCATGCACTGTTGTTCGGAGACACAGTGTTGATTGTCGGGCACATGGGTATGTGGTTGAGCCTAAGTCAATTAAGGACCGGTCTGTGAGCTACTATTGCAAAGTCCTATCGTACTACCACAAGACTGGTATGGAACTGTCCTGGCTAACTAATTTGTGAGTCCCAACCTGAGCCTTGTCGTAGGATGAAAGTGAGCGTGGCGTAGGTCATGAGAAGTCTCACTTGGGTCAAGAGGGGGCTCCAACTTGTGGATTCAAGTTGTGGTGAAACCTCAGTGTTGGCTTGGCCAGGTTGAAGGCTTAAAGGCCTTGTCATGATCTCCTCGCCGCACACCAAAGGAAGTGTGCTTACCGCGTGGCAATATGGGATGATCATGTCTTGTGGGTAAAGCTGTACAACATCTACAGAGTGTATAATCTATCCTGGATAGCCGTCCCGCGGTCGTGGGCATGCTGAGTAAAGTTTTTCATGGATTAGACTTTGATTCTTGAAACAATTTGCAAAACCATGTGGTCGGAGCCACACGAGAACTTTTTGGAAAAGATGGTCCGGGTGGGATGCCCGTGGATAGGTTGGTGTTTGGTCGGAGCCTGCACTAACGGTAATACTTTTAAATTACAGTTACCGTTTTTACATATTGTATTAAATTCAGCAATTTCAATCTATTTACTATATTTCTTTCATTACTGTTTTATGCAAACTAACCCTATCAGCCTTCCTTTGTGGCCTTTATCATTATATTGTATTTCTCCGTGTGACTTGTGGAGTACAAGTTTGTACTTATTCTTGCTATCTCATCACAGAGGAGGACTTTGAAGAATTCGGTGAGGATCAGGGCGAGTAGGCCACGTCTTGCAGTCGTTTACCTGTGGGCAAGCTTGGGCTTCTCTTACCTTTTTATTTGCTTCCGCAATTATTAATTTTTGCCAATGTGCGATGATGTAAACGCTGGCCATAAGGTCGTACTCTTTAAATATAATAATTTGTCATGGCACATGATTTTTTTCTTTGTTGATGACTGTGTGCACTAGCTGATCCTGGACTAGTGTGATTTACACAGAGGGTCCAAGAGTCATTGCTCCGGGTCCCGACAAAGATGGTATCAGAGCCAGGTTGACCCCAAGACGTGACCGTAGATAGAATAGGACCGAATCACCCTAAGGAACTATTCTTCCTAAAAAATCAAATTTTTGAAAATTCTCGTAACCACTGGACCTACTTCTGTTTGTGTTTTCTCACACTTACCATTTTTCAAAACTGTAGATGGCCGAGGTCCCTACCCACACCACTTTGGCTCCCAGGCAGGATACTTGGTCAACTGCCTTTGGGACCTCCTGCAGAAGCTAGGCTTCAAGGCACGCCCAATCTACCAGGGTTACTTATGCACCATCGGGACCCAAGAATATTGGAGAGTAGAAGTCTTGATCTACGCCAAGATCGGAGATACAGCTACCACCCACATCTTCGACGCCCCACAAAGAAGGGATACCTTTTTCACTGGTATCCAGGACGCCGCCCGGGAAGCTATTCGTCAACTAAGGGATATCTACGCCATAGAGCTTCGAAATACCGAGTTCTGGTATTATCCTTGGAGATACCCTGCAAGCTACACCAGCATCTTTGCATCCACGGAAGCGGAAGACAACCCTCGGCTCAAGCAGCAGGTGGAGTTTATGCAATCATTGGACTACGCTTATCAAGCCACTTTAGATGAGCTTAGCTACACCACCTACAAACTTCAGCGGGCCGAAGCAGAACTAGCTACTTTGCAAGCTAGTGATGAGAGTTCCTCTACCACGGCATCCAACTTCGAGACTCCACCTAAAAAGCGTCGCACTGGAAACAAGAAGGAATATTTAGCCAAGTTTAAACCAGCACCCTAGGATATCCTGAGTTTGGATTAATGTAATAAGATAGTGAACCACGAATTTTCAAGTGCGAATCTATTAATAAATATTTGCAGTTGTTTTGTTTTATCGTTGTCTTTGTGGTGTTCTTTTGGTTGTTTTGGGATATGCTTGCAAACCCTCCTTAGAAAAATCTACCCCTAATCCTTCTGAAGCCTCAAGCAGATGGTTAACACCCGGAACAATGGCAATGACGCCCGCAGCAATGAGATTCCTCCACCCCCTCCGGTTAATGGACCCGACTGGGCCCAAATGATAGATAATCAGAACCAACTTATTCAGTTGCTAGTCCAAACCATGAACAATCCTGCCCCACCAGCTCCGGCCATTCCTGCTCAAGCCCCAGCACTTCATCTCTCGGAGTTCATGAGGATGTGTCCCCCAACTTTCAGCAGTAGTGCCGATCCAATGGAGGCAGACGGTTGGCCGCGAGCCATCAGCAAGAAATTCGATGTACTCCAATGCAATGATAGGGAGCGAGTCTTGTTCGCTTCTCACCAGTTGAGTGGGCATGCTGCAGAATGGTGGGATACGTTCACCACCACCCATGGCAACGCTCAGGCTATCACTTGGGAGGAGTTTATGCGCAACTTTCGCAAGGCCCATATTCCTGCCGGCACCATCACCCTTAAGAAGGAGTTTAGAGCACTCCGCCAAGGTGGCCGTACTGTAAATGAATATTTACAAAAATTTAACCAGCTGGCCAGGTATGCTCCCGAGGATGTAGCCACAGACGAGGCCAAGCAGAAGCGCTTTCTTGAAGGACTCAACGATAACATAGCAGTGCAGTTAATCTCCAACGACTATGTGGATTTCCACCAGCTTGTGAGCAAAGCCATCCGTCAGGAAGGCAAGCTAGTGGAGATGGAGAACAGGAAAAGGAAGATGGTTGCCCAAAAGTTAATCTTGGCAGTTTTCCCCGGGCCCGCAGTGTTCCTCCACAATCACACACCTTCCGGCCGACAATGAATCGTACACCACATCGGGGCAGTCGTCCCACTCCACCACCCACTCGTGGCACCCCTACCAGAGGACAAGTGACGAAGAACCCCGCACCAGCAGAGGGAGTGACCTGCTTCTACTGCAAAGAAGCAGGACATTTTGCCAAGGCATGCCCCAAGAAAATGCAGGCCATGGCTAATACGGGAGGACAGAACTCAGGGCAAGCCTTCAAGGCACCTCAAGCTTTCGTGAAAGGACGAATCAATCACGTCATGGCAGAAGAAGCCTCCAATGCACCAGACGTCGTTTTCGGTACGTTTCTGGTTAATTCAGTACCAGCCTCAGTTTTGTTTGATTCCGAAGAATCGCATTCCTTTATTTCCAAAGCTTTTGTGGATAAAAAGGGGATGGGTTCAGTTTCTCTTAGTTTTCCCATGATAGTACAGTCCCCTAAAGCAGAAATGAGAGCTGAGACCCTATGCCCGAAAGTGAACCTACTCATAAAGGGAGTACCGTTCATAGCCAACCTGATAATCTTGGAATCCCAGGGTTTAGATGTCATTCTAGGAATGAACTGGTTTTCCAAGAATCAAGGGCGTATTGATTGTGCGAACATGTCCATCACTTTGACCAATGGACAAGGAATAGAAGTGACATTTACCCCAGATATTCCAAAAAGCATGGAATGTATCCTTAACCAGCTTCAAGGAGCAGAAGAAGTCCCCGTAGTTAGAGAATACCCCGACGTATTTCCAGAAGATCTTCCGGGGATGCCACCCAATAGAGACATTGAGTTTGTAATTGACTTAGTCCCTGGAACCGCTCCTATTTCTAAGAGACCATATCGGATGCCCGCCAATGAGCTAGCCGAACTGAAGAAACAAATACAAGAGCTTGAGGACAAAGGGTATGTTCGCCCAAGTTCATCTCCTTGGGGAGCACCTGTTCTGTTCGTCAAGAAAAAGGATGGAAGCATGAGGATGTGTGTCGACTACCAGGCGCTCAATGAGGCCACGGTCAAAAACAAATACCCTTTGCCCAGGATCGACGACCTGTTTGATCAACTGAAAGGAGCCAGTGTGTTCTCTAAAATAGACCTCAGATCAGGCTATCATCAATTGAAAATTAGAGAGGAGGACATACCCAAGACCGCATTCACCACCCGCTACGGCCAGTATGAGTTCACGGTAATGTCCTTTGGATTAACAAATGCCCCCGCCTACTTCATGAGTCTCATGAACAAGGTATTCATGGAGTACTTGGATAAATTTGTAGTGGTCTTCATTGATGACATTCTCATTTACTCAAAGAGTGACGAGGAGCATGAAAACCATCTTCGGATGATCCTAGAGAAGTTAATAAAACATCAGCTCTACGCCAAGTACAGCAAGTGCAAATTTTGGTTGAGCAAAGTAGCCTTTCTAGGACATGTGATATCTGCCGAAGGAGTTGCAGTGGACCCCTCAAAAATTGAGGCAGTACTGGATTGGAAACGACCAAGCTCGGTGACAGAAGTAAGAAGTTTTCTTAGACTTGCCGGGTACTACCGCCGTTTCATAGCAGGATTCAGCGAAGTAGCCAAACCAATGACTCAACTTCTGAAAAAGGATAAGAAGTTTGAATGGACAAAAGCCTGCGAGCAAAGTTTTCAGACTCTCAAGGGTAAATTGGTGTCTACCCCGGTGCTTGTCCTACCAGACATTCGCAAAGATTTTGAGGTATTCTGTGACACCTCTCGCCAAGGCCTAGGATGTGTCTTGATGCAAGAAGGCCACGTGGTCGCCTATGCATCTCGCCAGCTTAGACCACACGAATGCAACTACCCTACCCATGATTTGGAGTTGGCAGCAGTGGTACATGCATTAAAGGTTTGGCGACATTACTTTCTAGGCAACCGTTGTGAGATCTATACGGACCATAAGAGTCTAAAGTATATCTTCACCCAGGCAGAACTTAATCTAAGACAGCGCCGATGGATGGAATTAATCAAGGATTATAATATTGGAATACATTACCACCCAGGGAAGGCCAATGTTGTCGCAGATGCACTAAGCAGAAAAACATACCCAAACCAAGCCTGACCAGAAGCAGTCCAAAATCAACTTCAAGAAGAAGTCGCACGCCTGAAGCTAAACCCAGCCTCCAGAAGCATACTTTCTGTACTAGAAGTCCAACCAACCTTGGCAGATCAAATCCACGAAGCTCAAAAGGTAGATGAGGATATTCAAGAAATTAGGAAAAACATGAGACGGGGTAAAGCTATTGGATTCAGTGAGGACGAACATGGAACCGTCTGGAATGAAAACCGAATATGTGTACCCAACAACCAGCAAATTAAAGAGATAATCTTATGGGAAGCCCATGAAACCCCCTACTCCATTCATCCCGAACGTACCAAAATGTACCAAGATCTTAGAGAAAGATATTGGTAGGTTAGTATGAAAAGGGAGATTGCCGAGTTTGTAGCAGCCTGTGACACCTGTCAGAAAGTCAAGACAGACCCCCAGAAATCCGCAGGACTTTTGCAACCCTTACTAATCCCGGATTGGAAGTGGGAAGAGATAGGTATGGACTTTATCACCGGATTACCCAGAACTCAATCCGGTTATGACTCTATCTGGGTAATAATTGACCGATTAACCAAAGTGGCCCATTTTATACCAGTCAACACTACCTACTCAGGAAGCAAGTTAGCCGAAATCTATATGGCCAGACTTGTATGCCTACACGGAGTCCCAAAGAAGATTGTGTCCGATCGAGGAAGTCAATTCACCTCTAGGTTCTGGCAAAAACTACATGAGGAATTAGGCAGCCGCCTTAACTTCAGCACAGCTTATCACCCTCAAACCGACGGTCAAACAGAGAGAGTTAATCAAATACTAGAGGATATGTTGAGGGCATGCGCATTGGACTTTGGCACCAGTTGGGATCAAACTCTACCGTACACCAAATTCTCCTACAATAATAGCTATCAGTCCAGTCTGCAGATGGCACCATTCGAGGCACTGTATGGGAGAAAGTGTCGAACACCTCTGTTGCGGGAACAAGCCGAAGAAAACCAGGACCCGACACCGAGTCTACTCCAGGACTCGGAGGAGAAAGTAAGAAAAATTAAGGAACGACTCCGAAAAGCTCAAACGCATCAGAAAAGTTATGCCGACAACCGACGGCGTGATCTAGCTTTTGAGGTAGGTGACCTAGTTTACCTAAGAGTATCCCCGCTCCGCGGAGTAAAAAGATTTCAAACAAAAGGGAAGCTCGCACCACGGTACGTGGGACCATTCGAGATCTTGGAGCGTAGAGGAGAAGTCGCTTACCAGTTGGAATTACCCTCAATCTTGTCAGGGTACATAATGTCTTTCATGTATCTCAACTCAAAAAGTGCCTTCGAGTACCCACGGAACAGGCAGCGCTGGAAACTCTGGACCTGCAGGAAGATCTCACTTATCGAGAGCAACCCATCAAGATCCTTGAGACTTCTGAGCGCCAGACAAGGAGGAAGTCAATTCGTTTCTGTCGAGTGCAATGGAGCAACCACACCGAGGACGAAGCCACCTGGGAAAGAGAAGAGGATCTAAAAGCCAATCATCCCCACCTCTTTTGCTAGCCCGTTCGAATCTCGGGTCGAGATTCTTTTAAGGGGAGTATGTTTATAACATCCCAAAATTTTCTTCTTTTTATTTATTTATTTAAAGCTTTTTAAATGGTAAAAGAGAAGCTTAAGGAATTAAAACTTTATTTATCTTGTGGAGAAATGGTCGAAAATATTTTATTTAAGGCCAAATTATATCCAGGGACTTCTGTGAATTTTTCTGGAATTATTGGAAGTGATTTCATATTTTTCAGAGCTTTACTTAATTTTCTAGGCTTTTCTAAAAATCCAAAAAAATCAAAAAGAAAAGTAAAAACCCCAACCCTCTCCCTCCGGCCGACGCGTGGACGGCCCAGATCCGCTCACGTCGCCGCCCGGATCCGCCTTCCCCTTTCCTCAGGCCGACGCGTGTCGCCCCCTGGTTCAATCCGTTTTTCGCCCATCTAATCGCAGCCGTTCTCAGCCACTTACCCCTTCGCCTGTGATCGACGGCCTGGATCTAATCCATCTCCGCCAGATCTAATCCAAACCACCGATGCCACTTACCCCTTCGCCAACGGTGTATCCAACCCTCACTATTAGATCTAATCTCGGCCGTCCAGTCTGCATCTGGTGGACGCCGAGTCCTCTCTATCCGCTTCACTGACGGATGGGTCCCGCCTGTCAGACCCGTCGTCTCCCTCGCATCGCCGCCTTCCTTCTTTCTTCTCCCCCTTTCCTTCTTCGCGCCGGCGACAGGATCCTGCCATTCCTTCCCTTCCTTTTCCGATCCCTTGCGGCTTTGGAAAGCGCAGAGCACACGGGATCCGATTACGCGCTCAATTTACTTCCCTGGCTGCCTCTTTCCTTTCTTCCCTCCGCCGCATCCGAGTCGACCGAATTCTCCGGCGTGCAATCCTCGCCGATTGCCCCCTCCTCGACCCTATATAAAGGCCCCCCGAGCAACCCTGTTCCTCACACCACCTCCTGCCACCCTCGGTTTGCCCTCACCGGCACTCGAGCTCACCCGCAGCGTGCTTCCCCTCTCGGAGCGCCACCTCCAACTCCGACGAGCGATCACCGGCGAAGGAAGCACTCCCGAGCCTCGCCGTCGCCTTCTTCAGCTTCCCCGAGCCTCGGCGAAGCTCTTCGACCCTTCGGCCGCTCGTGATCACCGACGGAGCGCCGCCGCACCGGAGACCCGAGCTTGCACCGCCACCCCTCTCGCCGCCGACCATCTTCTGGCCGTCTCCGGTAAGATCCGAGACCACCATCGTACTCTCGTGACTTCACGATCGCTTTATACCCTCTCCGACCACCGCCGCCACGGAGCGCCGGCGACCATCGGCCCCGAGCGGTCACGGCCGTCGGGCCATGTCAAGACGCCCTTGGGGTGGCGTGGCGCCATCCGGCACCCGGTGGGATGCCATCTCGGCCGGTCAGCGCCACGCCCGCACCCCGCCGCTCGGACAGCAGCCACATCAGCCGCCCGCCCACGTGACATAGACGTGGACGACACCTCAGCAGATCCGGCCCAGTCACCTGCCACCTGGAAGCCACCTCACACCTCCACCACCTCAGCCCTCCCTCTGGTCCATGGACCCGGCCCATAGACCGGGGTCCCACCTGTTAGTCTCTCTAATACAAGGCTGACGTCATAAACCCGGATTTCCTTTAGAAAAATAATTCAGTCGAAAAGAAAATCCCAGGGCTGACACAATAATTCGATTTTTTCTTTAGAAAAATAATTCCAAAAATCCAGTTTATTCAATTTCTCTGATTTCAAACTTCCCGAGGCCATAACTTTCTCATTTTAACTCCGATTGAGCCCATTCAAATTTCTAAATTCATCAAAAATTCCCCTCTATCCATTTCTGGCATGGAGTTAATTGAATTTATTTGGGATTTTATTTGAGTTTGGTGGGTTATTTTCAAGTATAGATTGCGACAATTCGGGATAATTCTACGACGACGAATCACACCCACTTGAAGAGCAAGGCAAGTCACACTCCTTGATCATGTTGATCCCATTTTGCAAATAAAATTATGTTGATTTAAATTATTCTGCATTCATAGTTTTATTCAATGTATTTCAATTCAGCTTTAAATTTAGTTATTGACTACTTGTTAATTCTTCCATTGACATTGAATTCCTCGACACCTTGTCACCCTAGATTAAAACTCTAGTTAGTACACTAGTATTGGCTAGAGAAATTCTGTATCAAACGCTTAGACCTGCTTAGACATAATATTTATTTTGGGATACTTTTTCACATAAAATGATAAACTTTTGGAATGTATTCTTGACTTCGGTGAGTCAAGAAAGACTATGAATGATTTTTGAAATAAAATATAAAATCTGGTTTAGACTTAGGCTAATGGTTAGGTGGTGGGTGCAGGCATGCACTGTTGTTCGGAGACACAGTGTTGATTGTCGGGCACATGGGTATGTGGTTGAGCCTAAGTCAATTAAGGACCGGTCTGTGAGCTACTATTGCAAAGTCCTATCTTACTACCACAAGACTGGTATGGGACTGTCCTGGCTAACTAATTTGTGAGTCCCAACCTGAGCCTTGTCGTATGATGAAAGTGAGTGTGGCGTAGGCCATGAGAAGTCTCACTTGGGTCAAGAGGGGGCTCCAACTTGTGGATTCAAGTTGTGGTGAAACCTCAGTGTTGGCTTGGCCAGGTTGAAGGCTTTGCATTGTAAAGGCCTTGTCATGATTTCCTTGCCGCACACCAAAGGAAGTGTGCTTACCGCGTGGCAATATGGGATGATCATGTCCTGTGTGTAAAGCTGTATAACCTCTGCAGAGTGTATAATCTTTCCTGGATAGCCGTCCCACGGTCATGGGCATGCTGAGCAAAGTTTTTCATGGATTAGACTTTGATTCTTGAAACAATTTACAAAACCATGTGGTCGGAGCCACACGAGAACTTTTTTGGAAAAGATGGTCCGAGTGGGATGCCCGTGGATAGGTTGGTGTTTGATCGGAGCCTGCACTATCAGTAATACTTTTAAATTACAGTTACCATTTTTACATATTGTATTAAATTCAGCAATTTCAATCTATTTACTATATTTCTTTAATTACTGTTTTATGCAAACTAACCCTATCAACTTCCTTTGTGGCCTTTATCATTATATTGCATTTCTCCGTGTGACTTGCGGAGTACAAGTTTGTACTCATTCTTGCTATCTCATCACAGAGGAGGACTTCGAAGAATTCGGTAAGGATCAGGGCGAGTAGGCCACGTCTTGCAGTCGTTTGCCTGTGGGCAAGCTTGGGCTTCGCTTACCTTTTTATTTGCTTCCGCAGTTATTAATTTTTGCCAATGTGCGATGATGTAAACGCTGGCCATAAGGCCGTACTCTTTAAATATAATAATTTGTCATGGCAGATGATTTTTATCTTTGTTGATGACTGTGTGCACTAGCTGATCCTGGACTAGTGTGATTTACACAGAGGGTCCAGGAGTCGTTGCTCCGGGTCCCGACAAAATACATTGTTATTGCATACGCCTTACATTTAAGGGGGTGTTAAGGGTATTAGTGATATTTCCTATTGTACTAGGGTTTAGTATTATGTCCCCTTTGTACCCTATATATATTGCCCATTAGCCTTTTGAATACATAAACAATATTCATAACAATTTAACCCTTATGTGAAATTCCCAAGGACGTCCATGATCACGGACATGGCTATTCGAATAGTTCGATTTACACTCTGCTGAGGTTATACAACTTTTCTCACATGATATGATCAGCTCATCCTGTCGGACAATTACACACTTCCTTAGGTGTGTGACTAAGATAGTCGTAACAAAACCTTTCAGAAACTTCATCTCAATACTGACTCCTCTTGATCCTGATCCTCTCCACCTACACCCCTTTACCCAGCATTGATTGGATGGAGAGGGGACTTACCGTTAGATTTATAAATGGTACACCTCGTCCATATGATGCAACTCTACTACAGCGGATCACACCATCCACCCTTCACCAAGCCTATCCTACAACATGTGGAGTAAATACCGAAACTCGGTAACTTGTTGAGCTAGGCCCGTCCCATTCCAAGCATGTGGTTGTATGATTGTGGCTTAGTTCAATGGCACATAAAGTTAAGTCCTTAACTGACTAGGGCGATGCTACACAAATCCTCTAACTATTCCACAATTTACCAACTTTCCACAAACCACAAGCATACAATTCTTTCAATCGACCCAGTCTAAACCATTTATCAACGCTTGATATTAAAGCGCAACATATACCATCAAAGATAATACATAGTGCACAAAGTTATTCACAAAGCCATTCTATATATCATTAATCAAATTTAATTTGAATCCAAAACAATGTTCCATAACTTCTAGTATGGTTAAGCAATTCAACCAACTCATGTTGGTGATAAATTAATGACCAACTGATAATAACCATCTTAGGGTGACAAAGGATCATAGTATACAAATGACAAGGTGGATAAATAGCAATTGAGATAATAATACCTCCGAGGGTATTTTTTAATAAAAAGCTATGCATGATAATTTAAATGCAAAATAATTTTATGAAACTGGATTCAACATGATCCATGTTGCACAACCCTTTAACGAAGTCTTGATCTTGAACTACTTCTAACGATTCTGATGCGTCGAAGTCTACTCGCATGAGAGAGAAAATCTAAATAAAAACAAAACACAGAGAACAAAAAAACTCCAAAAATTAAATAAAATTCACCATAAAATAGGGCTTGAGTTTAAATGAATCTAGAGACTTGAATGTACTCAATTGGAGTTCGCAGGAGAGAGAATGAGCTCTTGGAATTCAAATTGGTTGAGAAATTTAGGAAATAGAAAGAAGAGAGAGATCAGAGACTGACAGGTGGGACCTAGGAATATTCAAAAATCTTTTCTTCTTATAGAAATTTTCAAAATTAAACCGAGACTAACAAGTGGGATCCACATGTCATAGACACGATCCATGGTGAACTCGGCCCACCAAATCGATCAAGGCTAGGGCCGATGCATGCAGACACGTGCACAAAGCTTGCTGAGGTAGTGCTAACATGGCATCCTACGTGGCATGCTAATGTGGCTCACACATGAGTGTCAGATCATATGCGTGCACTGACGGGGCGGCTATATGGGACGCTGAGGTGGACCAAATCGACGGCGGCGGCGTCTCATCTCTGGCGACAGCGAGCTAGGGGTTAGCGAGAGAAGCTCTAGCATCCTCAAGCTATGGTGAACTCATCTACCAGCTTAGATCTAGCAGCAGAGGTCGGCACGATGGTCGGCGGTGAAGCTAGCTCGGGTGACGATGAACCCTAGCGAAACATCATCGGCAAGGCTCGGTGTGATGCGCACTGGGTTCCTAGGATCCATGAGGTGTGGTTTGGGTTGGCGTGGGAACCAATGGTCATCAGGGCAGAGCGGATTAGGTCCATGACAACAATGTCTATTGGTAGTTCTTCGGCGAAGACGATGGCTCCAAGGCGAAGACCTTGACTCGGCGAGGCTTTTGGCGCAATCGGCTTCAACGGGGACTCCTTGGCGTAGCGGCGATTGCTCGTCAGAGTAGTATGGCGGCGACGACTAAATCTTGAAATCTCGGCGATCTAGGGTTTTGCAAGGAGAGAGGCGGCTCAGGGTGCGGAAGTCACGGGCCTAGGCTCCTATTTATGCACACGAGCGACAGTGTGGTGAAGTGGAGTCCAAGAACAGCACGGCGGGGCTACAGGAGTCAGGCTCAGGCACGGAGATGGAAATAGAATCGAACACGACGACCCAGACAGGTGGGGTCCACATGTCAGCGATAGCGGCAAGCGTGCGGCGTGATGCTGACGCATGGTGGAAGCGGTGCGAGGATGAGTTGGGCTGGAGAAAAGAATTTGGCCCACACAAAAATCCGGATTTTAAATTGATTTCTCAATTAAGAAAAACCCAGGAAACTCAAACAAATCAAGAAAAAAGGAAATAACTCTAGAAAATTTCAAAAAAGATTCAGAGACACCAGGAACTCAAATAAATATTTTTAGCAACATTTGATATTTTGTTTTCCCAGATTAATTCATTGGTACTTTCGAAGCAATTGTTGAAGCTTTAATTTCTTAAAAAGAAAATCCTAGAGAAATTAATTAAAGAAAATTTAAATTTGAAATTTTTTGGAAACTCTGAAAATTGAGAAGTTACACGCATCCAGTTGAGCATATATATGAAGAAAGGTCTTATTTTCTGACGGAACAAACAAGACTTCATGATCCTAATACAAAAATCTGATGATTGCAGGTGATGAATGTGTAGAGAGAGTATCAATACAATAGTTGATACCGAATCCGATCTGATCCTTGTAGCAGGCTCGGCGTTGTACATCCTAATACAAGGGCTCGGCGTTGTACATCCTACCTCCTCGGCGCGACGTCCCTGAAGAGCTCGGCGTACTACCTCCTCTCCTGCATCTCCCAAGCTTGAGCTCATCGCTCTACGCGCGCGCAGCCAAATCAGAATAAAAACCCTTTGCCTACAGCACAGCAACTCAGACCACTAGCGTGGCTATTGCTTCCCTACTCTGGAGGAGGCGGGCGCGGAGAGGAAGGAGCGGATGTGATGCGCACTAGCCCGTGAGAGCCAATGCACCGACTTGCCCGATCTCACGGCGTAGGATCAAGAACGACACTTTGAGGAAAATTTGTAACCCAACGACAAGGAAGCCAATCGTAACCTGCTATCCGAGACAATCGTTAGTCCACAAACCTGAATACTAACTCACATAGCTACGCTCGATGGCGTAGAAGCACAAGCTAGGTGCAATTCACAGGAATCACAAGAACTCGGGAAGCAAGAACACTCTTATTTTTCTTAATAGATCAATATCCAAAAGTAAGTTGTCCCTATGGATAGGAGTAGAGGGGTATATATACTAGGAACAACCCTCCTAACTGGGTATGAACATAAGTCATAACGTTGGAAGGTGGAAGGCCAACTGGTTGGAGCATTCAAGGAATCTTCTTAAATTCTCACGTGTCTGTTCAACTTCTGCGCAGTCTTTAGTAAAACAGCAATAACTCTCTGCTCGGAAGTCCAAAAACGAACCGTTTGTTGGAGGTGAAAATAGACTTGATTATCTTTTCATCCATATAGGATATGTATAGTAAAACGTGACAGATGGTGCGCAAGCCTTCAAAAAGTCTTCAGTTTTCGCGCAGCATTTATCAGTATGTGCAACTGTTACTAAAATGACCATATCTTTCTTTTCACAACTCCAAATGATGCACGGTTTGAAACGTAGGAAAATAGACTGAACAAGCCATCCATTGGTCTGGTGTATGCTATGGAAACATTATAATTTATGCGGATAATGATTGCAAAACTTGTTGGTTTTCTGGACCTCCCTGTTCCTCTCCAATGCACCTGAGTTCAATCAAAGAAGAAGAGGTGTGAGGCACGATCAAGTCACAAGAATCTGAAATATAACTTAGGTTAGCATTCACCTGATCATGTATTTGTTTAGCACGTCTTCTCGTGATTGGTCTTTGATATTGTTGGTCCTTGTTATGATCATCTTCAGTGTGTTTATTAACGATTGGGATGTCCTCATCAGGATGGGATCGGTGGCGGCGACGATGAGGGCCGACGTGGTGGGGAGGGGCCGGCCATGGCTGCTTCTGCATTGGGCAGGGAACCTCTCCAAGTGGACCAGCCCAGGTAGACTTCAGTTTGAGAGGCCCACGACGAGACGTTGGGCTGGATGGTTAGGCGGTTTGCATGTGAAAATATCTATACATGTACAGTATGTAGGAAAAATACTGCACTGTAGCAAGTAGTTTCATCCATGAAGCCAGCCAGCCTGCCTGCCTGCATTATATTGTCCGGTATTGCAGCCGTATTATTCAGCGTTGCGTTTCATACGCCCTGTTCCTACAAGCGTAGGCCTCGATGATCGATCAGTATTATTTTCATATGCTCCAAGCAAGCAGAAGCAGAAGCAGGCCTCCTGAACTGATGAGAGCGGTTTAGGGTCTGTTCTTTTTGGCTGCAGCTTATAGCTTTTGGCTGAAATTTTTGAATTTTGGCTGTTTACGGTACAGATTCCGAAGAGTTCGATACTCATTTGCGATTTTGGCTGGTACAAATGTTAAGCTTTTAACGTGTACTACGTTTAACTTGTAGACCCCATCTTGAGAAAATACTTCGTTTAAAAGTTATGTACTGTAGCGGCTGCCAATTTGTGCCTGTTCTTTTTGGCTGCAGATTGTGGCTTTTGGCTGCGGCTTGTGGTTTTTAGGCTATTTATATGAAAGATTACAGAGTAACAGAAATTTACATGCGGGTTTTGCCAATATAAATAAAGTCAATAAAGTATATAATATAATTAACTAGTAGACCATATCTTAAAAAAATACCTCGTTTAAAAATTAGTTACTGTAGAAAAGTCAAAAAGCAGCTTTTAGAATTTGAAAAGAACAGGGTCAAAAACCGACCGATTTGTGGCATGAAGAACAGGCCCTTAGTAGTTGTAGCTCGCCGCATGTGTTTGATGAGAACAAACAGCTGCCATCAAGGTGCTGCATGTACATGATGTTTTTTGTATTCTGAAGATACTAATCATGCATGTACATGATGTAGGTGGGCGGTAGCCAGACAGCAGCAAGAAGCAGGCAGATACGCATTTAAAGGGCGTCGACGCGAGCTTGATAGCAAGTAGCAATTTGCGGCCAGTACTACGCGCGTGGGCCTGCTGAATCATGAGTTCTGACCTAGCTTAGGGTATGTTCTTTACGGATTCTAAACATGATTTTTGATTTTTATTATAGTATGTAACTTTTAAATAAAATATTTTTTTAAGATAAGATCTATAAGTTAATTATAGTACATGTTAAAAGACCAACATCTGTATCAACTAAAATCGTAAGCGAGTATCTCTCTCCGTAATATCTGTCACAAACAGCCAAAATTCAAAAATTTTAATCAAAAATCATAAGCAGGAGCCAAAACAAAAAAAAAAGACAGGCCCTTCGCTAGCTGATGGACAAACCATCAAGTCTCAATCAATCAGTAGGTGCGCAAGTGCTTTCAGATGCGTGCACTGCACCATCGGCCACCATGTTACCTGCGTATCTCCCGTTCAGGGTGGCTCCTGACTGGGCACAGGCCGCTGCTGGTCAAGAAAGAGCGGCGACCATATCGGCAGCTGATTGCTTTCTTGCTTGCTTTCATTACTGCATGCATGATGCTAGCCAGTCCTCGTATACGGTATACAGCAGCTTATTTTTTTTGAAACAAAGGACATGGATTCCCAAACATAGAACATCTACCAAACAACCAGCTAACACTCCTACCAAAACACCAACTACACTCGTAAGGGAAGCATCTTATGAAGCAACGACAGAAACATCTCACCCTATAAATAAATGAGCGTTGAATAGGCGGTTTTAAACTTCTTTTAGCCAAAATCGAGAGTTATATGCGGAAGCATAAATCAAAATAGTTTTTCTCAATTAGGGCCTAAATCAACTAATCCCATTAAGTGCACCAATAACCTAAGTTTATGTCAAAAACTTGTAATCTTAGGGTGACAAACAATCAATTTAATTATATGAATATAAATTGCTTGAATTTAGATTGAGCACAAGAGAACAAAACATAATAACAAATTTTTTTACTGTGGTATTCAGAGACGTGCCAATCTCTCATAGTCCACATTGAGGTAATCTCAAACAAATTGGACCGGCTTCATGAATTAAGTCAAACACCTCAATTCCACTAGTGATATCTCTTTACCGCTCCAAATAGGTGAGCTCCAACCTTCAAAACACGTTGGACCTTTTCACAAGCTTCTTTGAGAAGATCACCGAGCACGACGCCTACAATGTCGTCTAGGAGTTGGCATTCTCTAAGAGTAATAAGTCAAGCCGCTTGCTTGACTCTCACCACGTGTAATGAATGTATAAGGTCAAGTGGATACAAAATTTACCTCTAAATGCAACACATGCAACAAGAGACCTCCCTCCTTGCTCGCAACTGAGAGGATAATCTTACACTAGCTTACAAAAATAAAATGGAGTGCCAAAGGATAGTTTCACAACCGCCAAAGGGGGCATTTATAGCTTTCACCACAAAAACTAGCCGTTGGAGATGAAGATTAGGAAAATCAGTATTTGCGGTACTACCGCCATGAGATGGCCAATACTACCGCACATACTATTCAACGTTTATTTGGGGTTCCAAAAACTAGCCGCTGGAGTTTAGTGGTGTACTACTGCACTCACAAGGCTGGTACTACTGCTCGGTGGTAGTACCACTCAGAAAAGGCGGTACTATCGTTTTCAGATTTCAGCACAGACGACACTCGAAAAAGGTTATAATTGTTGACTCTGGTGTCGGAATTGAGCGATCTTGGATTCTATGAAAAACTTATTCAGAGGGCTACACAATCTACCTATTTGTATGATCTCAAACATATTAAATCAATGCATAAATCATAAGAAATATAAATAATCACTACCATGGTCTAAGTCCAAAGAAATAGCAACAAATAATCTTAGACCATGACAACGGACAATGCATGACCTCTAACAGTTCACAAAACATATTTGCAAACTTAAATCGTGCCACAAGGAGTAGGTATATGAACTTCAACCATTTGTAAAGTATAGTCACATGTTACAAGGATTAGATACATGAGAATCAACTGTTTGCAAAACACATTTATAAACAATAGCATCATGCAATGGAGAGCTAGTGTACGCGACATTGAGCTATCAACACATAATGAGACTCAAGCTACCAGACAAGGCCCCTTTTAATTGTACGGCAAACCTATACTAGCAATCCGGTCTTCCAACCAAACACCAAGACCGGTAAAAGACTAGCAACACGACCTTAGCCCTAACTAGTTATATCTTTGCCTTGAACATCCTCTTGAAGTTTGATGATGCACATCCCCACTTCAAATTCGAGTCATTGTCTTGATATACATCAACCCATGATGCATCCTTCAAATGCCCCATGAACACATGACGAGTCTTCTCTTTACTTGATGATCAACTCATGATCATCTCCTTTTCGAGATCTTTATGTGCATCAACACATGATGTATATCCTCTTTGACATGCATCAACACATTATACATCCTCTTCTTAATGACCTTCAACTCATAAAGCTATCTTCCATCTCGCATCTTGACTTGATGATCGTCAACACATGAAGTCATCAAAAGTCTTTATTATCATGGAACATAACCTATTTATCCAACTCATGAAAAATACTATTGTCACAATGTGATTGTCATTAATTACTAAAAAATATCATTAACTCATAATGGCGGATCTATATTTTTCAATATTCTCCTTTTTGGTAATTGATAACTACTATAATTGCAAATAATTTAATATAAAGCAATATGAGTATATATGAACTATATAAATTGCATATACTCAAATAATATATTTAAAAGTATAGATCCCTAATATATGTGAAAAAAGAAACATGGATCAGGCAACTCCGAAAAGGCAGGGAGGATGAGGGAGGGGAGGCCCTTGACATTGGCACGCCTCACCACCAGCACCAGCCAGCGGTGACATCCTGAGGGGAAGGCACTAGGCTAACATCTTGAGAGGAAGGCACTAGGCTAAAAAACTCTAGATCTAGAGAGGGAAGCAAGCTAGTTGGGAGACGAGAGAAGAGAGATCAAGAGGTGAGGGACAGGGGGCTGCTACAAAGGGGCCTGCCACCACCACCGCATCAGCGACAACCATGGCGAGGGGAGGTGCTCGCTTAGGGGGTCTCTCGGCGGTGGAGGACACACCTCCTTGCAAGGTCAAGGAGGCCGACTAGATGGGGTGAATAGGCGGTTTCAAAAAAGTATTTGGTCAAAATCGAGTTTTATGCGGAATTGTAAAATCAAATCGGTTTGTACCATTATGCCTTCAAACAACTAGCGTAAACTAAGTGCACTATCTAGGAAAATTTAATCATTTGCCACTCTTATGAGTAGAGTGGCAACATATTTACCACCCTGGCCCACTTTCAGTGACTCAGGCGGACCCACATGTAAGTGACAGAGTTAATTAGCCAATCTTAAAAGTGGCAAAAAGTTGAAATCCCCCACTATCTAAGTCTATATCAAGGTTTGTAATTTTAGGGTGACAAGCAAATAATTTAATTCTAGAAATATAAATTACGTAAAGTAAATAAGCAAAAGAGAGTAAATCACAATGATATAATGATATTTTTCCATAATATTTTGGAGACTTGCCAGTCTCCTATAATCCACATTGAGGTAGCCCAACACATCGAATTCTACTAGTCGTAGCTCTTTTCCCCTTTGGGTAGGTGAGCTCTAATCTTCACAATACACCGAACCTTCTCCTAAGCTTCTTGAGAAGATCACTGCACCACGATGCATCCACGCCATCTAGGTGTTGACAAATACCAAGAGTAACAAGCCAAGCCCATACTTGATTCTCACCGAGTGCTACATAAGCACAAGTGGATACACAATTCATCTCTAGTTGCAACGCATGCTACTAGATCCTCTTTCCCTTCAAGAGGTGCAACACACGCACAAGTGAGTATTTATAGCCCCCAGCACAAAAACCAGACGTTAGAGATGAAATCAGCCAAGGGGATATTTATAGCCCCCAGCACAAAAACCAGACGTTAGAGATGAAATCAACAATTTTCAGAATGTACGGTCATAACACACTTCACATGGTGGTCGTACTGCGCTATAGTGCCAACATCTATAAACTTTAGTATTAAACACTAAAAAACTAGCAGTTAAAAAAGGGTGTGGTCATACTGGTCTACTAAGAATAAGGGGCTCAAAAACATACTCTCTGAAAAATTGGCTGCTATATAAAACCCAATCATGCCGGTGACCTTGGTCAACCGGCTAGTCATATCGCCAACTAGCGACAACTGATCGGACTAACCATGACAGTCACACCGGTCTTACAATGACGGTTGGACAGGCCCTTAGCACGTATCCTTGTTCTTTTGGGCTGCGACTTATGGATTTTGGCTACAGTTTATGCTTTTATCTATACTTTTCGAGATGGTAGCAGATAGCGGAGACGTCGATGCGAATAACACACACGGTATTGGGCTTAGGAAGCCGTTTGGAGAATCCATTTTAAGAAGCCGCCATATTTATTTTGATTTTCAGAGAAACCAAAAGACAAAAAAAACCATATAATGTGCCCCTTCTTTTCAGCTTATGGCCATCTTCTTTTGGCCTGCAGTTGGTGGCTTTTGGTCCTAATACGAGTGCTTATATGAGCGAACCGTACATTGATAAGCCGGTCAGCCACTTTGAAAAGGTTGTTCCAATAAGCTGCTTTGAAAAGACAGTGAAGAAACTATCTTATCTATTTATTTATTCATTCAAGAGAAGACATAAATTATAAACTAAAAAGAAAAAGAAGATATAATCTATAACTTTTTTGAATAAACAAAGGTGATGTTTTTTTTATCCGTTTTTTTCATTGACTTTCCTTTTGAAAACTTATCGGGTTAGGTGTAGACCATTCGCTCGTGGGTAGCTGGTTAGACATCGTCATCTCCACTTTCTAGCCGATCGATAGAGCTAGGTGACAGCCTTACAATATTCTAGTACGATCGAGGACACATGTATGGAAACTACGCAATCATGCATGCGTGCATGCAACATTTGTCATCCATGACCCATGCACTTTGATTATAGCCTCGTCTCATCTATTTGTCCAAGTTCATCTATGCTTCTTCCGATGATCCATAAGTCTTGACGTGAGCAGGTCCACTTAATTTACTAATAGCTAGCAACCTCTTCTTTGGCATCATTGTGCTCGTCATGGTCGACAAATCATATCATATCATGCAGCAGCGGCATTATGTTTTGATCAGGCTGCTAAGTATATTTGGGTACCGTTCAATATGGCTTGAGCTTCTAGCTTATTTTTGTACTATTTATAATTTCGTTTTTTTCTGAATTTTTGATTTTTTTGAGCTTTTTTGCTGGTTCTTTTTTTCCCGTGTTCGTTTGTGTTGTCTGTGATGGGCTAACAATTTTTTTTATATTTTTTAATTTTTTTAAATTTAATTATGTTAAATAAGCATATGTCATTCTGAGTGTTTTTTTTTGACTACAAGTGTTTTCAGCCATAAGCCACTAAAAATAAGCCGAACTGAACACCACCGAGACTAAAAATAAGTCGAACTGAACACCACCGAGACAGTATATTGAATTTGATATAATATCTAATAAAATCGATATATAGACAATATCTTAAAAAGACATATCATCTAAGAACTAGTTACTGTAACAAAGTGATAAACTAAAAGAGCCGAACCGAGACAAAGCAGTCCGAATTCCTCCTCCGAAAAGTCCTTCACTCTAGAGCCTAGCTAGCTTAATTGCTAAGATCAAAATCAACACCTATATAACAATAATAAGCGCGCGATCAGTGAGAGGAACGTATAGCTACTCCATGTAGCAATTAACAGAAGAAGAATAGTTTGTAATATCATGTTAAATAGTAATATATTCGATAATTTTTAGCATCAATATTTCAACATAACTGATGACAGTGTATGACGATAAAGAAGTAGTGATCAAAATTCTTACAAAAATAAAAAGAGCGATAATAACATTGGTTAGTTGTAGCAAACTGAAGGAACTAAGGATGAAGCCACAGGAAAAAGTTGATCGACATTAGTAAAATACATCATCCGACCTCAATGGCCTATTAAAAAGTAACAAAATTATTTGAAGTTTTCAAGTAAAAAATAATAGAATGATCAAATGTAAGTTAATGTATTATCTTTTACTATTTACGTTCTTTCAAGTTCATAAAGCGATGAACCACAACTTTATTGATAATTTTGATCAATTTTTGTCTCTCTACATAGAGAATAAGTATATCATTCATGCAATCATCACCAATTAATTGAAAAGGTCAATTAGATATTTGTATGTTTAGCAGTTCAAGAATAATATTATAGAAAAATACGTTCTGTGGCTTGCTTATTTAATATTGGGTTCAAATACTACAATTTTGCCTTTGATTTGCAACTAGTTAGGCTGGTATTCCAAAAATCAAAATTATAACCCTATGATTTTATAACCCTAAAAATTATAACCCTATAATTCAACAAAAATTAATCAATAATCATCATATTGAAACTTTAACTCACAAAATTAGTCCATGTTCTTGAAACCAATTGGAAGAATTGAGAGAAATTTTGAGCAAAGTACATACTTATCAGGTGGACCTAAGCTGTAATAGGGATCGGACCAAGCAACACCACGGCGTGAGGGGAAGAGAGGGCGGCCAGTGACGCTAGTTTCTCCTGTTCTCCAGCGACTGGTCGCTACATGGCTAGGTGCGGCTATACGGCAGATATGGTGCACATCTCCAAGCCGACCATACGAGACGAATAGATGTCAAGGGTTGTTGCAATGTGACACGCTTTGAGACCGATCAAATGGATGCCATGGCCTTTTGCAGTTCTTCCTCTTAGGTTGGTTCAAGGGCTAGCTCTGCATGCAGCGAAAGATTTTGGATATCTAGTGCTTCTTTCGTTGGGCTTTAAGGAAAGAACCGGGTGCATTGAGTTTAGAATGGGGGTTCACACATAGGCTAAAAGTACTGATCCCTGCTAAACAATTTTTTGGACCTGGTGTCCTATGTGACACCGGACCCATAGCTTTGTTCCACCCCTAGGCGGTAGTACCGGTCTGGTGTCGGCGGTAGTATTAGCATGGTAGCCACGGTGATACCGCAAGAGCAGTGCTACCAGATAATTGTTGGCGGTAGTTATTTTTCAGAGAGGGTCGTTTTAGTTGTGTCTAGGTCCAATAGTACTTGATGGGATTCGCGGTACTACCAGAAAGAGCGGTATGACCGGCCTTTGAACGGTGGTACTACTGTGGTGGTAGTACTAGCATGGTACGAGCGGTCAAACAGACTCCCATGTTACCTGTGTTTCGACTAACGTGAGGTCAAGTTATGAAATTCTCGTGGATAGAAATAAATTTTTGGTCTTTGATGTGCAGAGTGATTGGAGGTAACTATAGTCAATGGTGTGAGTCGGAACTAGGTTTAGAATACGGTCAAGGATGCTAGACGGAATAGTTAGACTCAAACGAGTCACAAGAGAAGATAAAGAATATTGAAGAAAAGTTTCGAGCCAGCGTGACGGTGCTGGTGCACAAGTCAAGGGAAGACGGGGAAGACACAGGAGGAAGGGGGGAGAAATCTTTCCAAGGGGTTGGTTGGCAGTTGCGGACTCGCTTGAGGAGCGAGCGGGCCGTCAGCTGTGACGCAGGAGGTAGATGGTCGATCGATCCATCGACGGGTCCGGGTCTCTCTCCATCGAGTAGTTAGTTGGCACGGGCGGTGTAGATGGATTTGCCGATCTGCAGCACAAGCTTCCCAAGCTTCCGAGGAGGAGGTCTTCGAATCGGACTGGGACTCCAACCTTCCCAGATCACTTGCATATTATAAGTAGTTGCCTCGTCTCTTCGCCTGCGAGCTTGCCTTGCTACTTAGTATTCACTTCCGAATAGGCCAAGAGAGGAAGAATTTCCCAAGCATGTGTCCGGGGTCAGGTAAGAGCGTGTGCGTCATGGACGCCTCCGGCCCGCTGGCCCGCGCCCTCGTCGACCGCCTCCTCCGCCGCGGCTACACCGTCCACGCCGCCACATACACCCACCGCTCGGACCAAGACTCCGAGTCGCTGCTGAGGGAGCCGTCCTCGTCGTGCAGCGCCGACAAGCAGCAGCGGCTCAGGGTGTTCCCGGCCGACCCCTTCGACTACCACGCCATCGCCGACGCCGTCCGCGGCTGCTCCGGCCTCTTCTGCATGTTCAACACCCCCCACGACCAGGCCACCTGCGACGTGAGCTTCCTCCTAATTTCCGCGGTTGCTCCGGCCTCTTCTTTTGTTTGTTTTTTTTAGAAAATATTGCCTCTTAGTTCCTGAACAGATAGAATTTTCAAGTATCTGGTCCTTCTCTTCTTCCTCGCCCAAATTAAACACGGCCAACTCCCAACCTTAATTAATCTGCTACGCTGAGCTAACCACGGGGGAGCCACTGGACGTGCAGGAGGTGACGGTTGAGATGGAGGTGCGTGCGGCGCACAACGTGCTGGAGGCGTGCGCGCAGACGGAGACGATGGAGAGGGTCGTCTTCACCTCCTCCGTCACCGCTGTCGTCTGGAGGGAGAACCACAAGCTCGTGGACGCCTTCGACGAGACCAACTGGAGCGAGCTCAGCTTCTGCAGGAAATTCAAGGTATGATGGCTGCTCCCATCAATCCATGAACGAACCTATTGATTCTGGGCTTTCCGCCATCGTGCACCGTACAAGCAACCCGTCAAATCACGGCGGCGGTGGCGTTAGACGCCGCACCCACCGAGTTAATGCGGAACCAGAGCATCAAAAAAAGAAGATGCGTGATCGAACAGAGCAGGGGCCGATAGAAAATATTGCTCGTTCTCATCCAGAGGAACTAAAAGTCAGGCCGCATTAATTTTGGGAGGATTAGGCGATTAGCTGCAACTAATTAACCTGCCAATGGCCGGCCGATATCTGTCGCAATCAATCCACACATCTACTCCACTCCTCAATGATCCACCCGTCGCAGTTCTTCACTGGTCGCTCTTTGTGGATGGCGTCCCGTCCAATCCATGGAAAAGCTCGTTCTGCTGACCTCTACGAGCTTGCGTTTTCTGACTGATCTGCGTGCAAACAAATCTTTCTTGCTTCCCCTGAGACGAAAAGCCCGATCCAAGGAAAGTCCAAACCTGCGCGTATCAAAGGAAGATGTAGAATGAGTTGATGTGACTAGTAAAGTTGACTTCTCGATTATATTGTTGTCGGCACAGCGACGCTTGCAGTGGATTCACATCTTCTGCTTTACTGTGTTGGCTGCAGTTGTGGCATGCTCTGGCCAAGACGCTGTCGGAGAAGACGGCCTGGGCGTTGGCCATGGACAGAGGGGTGGACATGGTGGCCATCAACGCCGGCCTGCTCACCGGGCCGGGGCTCACCGTCGCCCACCCCTACCTCAAGGGAGCCCCCGACATGTACGAGGACGGCGTCCTCGTCACTGTCGACGTCGACTTCCTCGCCGACGCCCACGTGGCCGTCTACGAGTTCCCCACGGCGTACGGCCGCTACCTCTGCTTCAACAATGCCGTGTGCCGGCCTGAGGATGCAGTGAGGCTGGCCCAGACGCTCTCCCCGTCCGCTCCACGCTCCCCACCAAGGTAGCACTCTACCCTCCTACCTTGCATTGCATCATCTTCATCTTCTGCTCCCATTGCATTGCATCAACCAAAATAGTATGGAGTATATGTGTACATATATATATCCTTGTATTTTTGCTGACCTGTGGTGGTGAACCTGTTGATCCTTGATTGCAGTGATGAGCTGAAGGTGATCCCACAGAAGATTCAGAACAAGAAGCTGAACAAGCTCATGGTGGAGTTTGCCAGTGGCATACATGGAGATCTGGATTAGGAATGGTTTACTTTATTTATTATCTCACAAGTGAAACTAGAGTTGTATTCTCTCTCTCTCTCTCTCTCTCTCTCTGTATTTAGTATCTGTATTCTTTTTCCTGAAAAGGAATTTGGTTGGCCAAATGTACATATGCTGTACATGGCCAAGCAAGCCACATGTACTCCACGCTGACCGAGGGCAAGAGCATGTGACGGATTGGTTACCAAGAAAAGCCCTAGGTCGAACAGAAGGAAAAATAATTTTGCAGTTCTGTAACTGTCTGTGTACAGCAAATACGATGGAGGCTATGTTCTTTTCAGCTTTTAAAAGCTGTTTTTCGGTTTTTCTACAGTAACTAGCTTCTAAATAGAGTATTTTTTTCAAGATAGGGTCTACTAGTTAATTGTAGTACATACTTTACTGACTTCATTTATATCAGCAAAAACCGCACATGAATTTCTATTACTCTGTAATCTCTTATGCAAACAGCACAAAAGTTATAAACCACAGTTAAAAATCACAAACCGCAGCCAAAAAGAACAGGCCGAAGAAATGTTGAGGCTTCAAGGTATGAGATAGAAAAGAATTCTAGAAGGCATACATCCATTGCATGAAACCGAAGCTTTGACAAACTTATACGCCCTCTACAGTAGAGCTGAACTTGGATTGACAACTGATCAAAATCAGCGACACCAGCGAATTATTTTTCTGACGAGAACCATGCTAAATCGCACACAGTAAAGTCCAAAACCATGTACTGGAGACAGGACACTCGGTTTGATAAAGCTCGTCGCTAACTTTCATGTCTACTGTCTGAAGAAGACCCTTGTCAGCTTTCAGTCCGTTGACAGCTCCACCATCACTGGTGGACCGTATAATAGTAGCCTTATCACCACCGTTGGGTGAAACATACAGGCAGAAAACTCTTAATGCAGAGCATCATTGCAAACAGCATAGTCATGCAAAGAAAAGTGTTACCACACCACCGTCGAACACTAGTACACTATAATAATAAATAATAAACTATTTTAAGAGTGGGAGGATCGGAGTGCTCCCAGCTAAGGGTGAAAATGGATCGGATAGTTTCTGATCGATTCGGATGAAAACAAATACGGATTGTGTCGGATCGGATTTTTTTTGAATAATTCTCGGATCGGAAATAAATACGGTTTTTTTTTGTCGGAAACGGATACGAATGCAGTAGGCCGATATCCGACGAATACGAATTATCCGGATAATACAGAATCAGATATCCAGAATTTCAGTCTAATATTGCCTAGCCCAAGCCAGCCTCTCTCATCTCTCCTGCCACCAGCCCACTAGCCTAACCAAGCCATAAGCCTCCATTACCATTAGACATTAGGTTCCATAGTCATATTAAATTTCAAACACCAATAGCAAATATTTATGTTTATTAAAAATAAATTTAGTATTGTCGGTAGATTAAAATTTGTACTGATTAAATTGATGTACTGCCATTTTAAATCATTCTGATGTAAATTTAAATTCTTAATTAATTTATTAGTCGCATGTAAATGGTAGAAATCCATTAAGAATTATTTAGGACTTTAGAAAAAATTAATTGCTATTTGAAGATTTAAAATATGTACAATGGTATGACTATTGTGGATAAAAAACTTATGTTTGTTTAGATTTCATTAATGTTTTGACAAGACAAACTATTTCTGTGTTTTCATTGATTTTGGATGTATAGTTGAAGGGGTTTTTATGTTCCGATTAATATTCGTGACCGTATTCATTTCGATTCGTATTCGCTCGATATCTGTATTCGATATTATTCGTATTTGTATTCGTATCTGAGGTATCCATATTCATATCCGCATCCAAGAAAAAATACGAAAACAAATATGATAGAAATATTATCCGTCTGTATTTGATCCGTTTGCATCGCTGCCCTGAGGTCATCCATGTCGTATGTTTTGCAGAAAACACCTTTGGGTTTCTCAAAATCGCAAAGATGCCCTTAGCAAAATTAATCATTTACATCGGATTAGAATCAGACGGCCGAGATCACACCGACATCCTCCCCTAAGCCCCTCTCTTCTTCTCCACTCCCTCGTGCCGTAGGACCTCACCCCCACCCCTCGACACGCTCGTCGCCAATCCTCGCTAGTGGTGCCCTCCTCTCTCCTGCTCGTTCCCACCCGGGCGCTGCCGTCCTTGTCCTGCTCAAGGCGCCACCGCCACTGCCCCTCTTCCCGTCAGCCTTGCCTTTCCCTTCTTCCCACGCCCCTACCGATCACTCCCTTGCTCGCTCTCCGGTATCCCCTTCTCCACCACCGCCGCATTACGAGCGGCGAAGCGAACCTCTAAGGCTAGGGTTTCTCTGCAGATACGTCGCCTACTCGCCCTTGCTGCAACCACGGCCCTCTCCTCCCCCATTTCCCGAGTGATGTTTGACCCTTAGGTAAAGGTTGTGTTTGTCAGATTCGGACCCTAGTCGTATGCCTAGGTCCAATCAGGTTTACCTCCTAGGTCACAAGTCCAAATAGGCTGAGCACCTAAACCTACGGGCTGCTCTTATGCAAGCTTTACAACAACAACCTTATATGTGGTATTAGGCTTCTCCCCCTAAAAGATAGTCCAATGGGTGGGTCTTCCTCACACTTATAAGTTGTGTTTTTTTCTTTCTCACAACCAATATAGGACTATTTCCAACAATCTCTCCCTCACACATTGGTTGCCTGCAACCGGGGAGATGTTAGACACCTGAGCTCTGCTACCAAATGTCAAATCCGGATCTTGATCATATGTCTAGGTCCAACTGGGTTTACTCTCTGGCCCACAGGTCTAAATGGATTGAGCACCTAAGCCTACGGGCTGCCCTTATGTAAGTCCTAAAGCAACAAACTTATAAATGATATTAGATCTTTTCGTCCAAAAGACTAGTTCAATAGGAGATGGCACCCTCACATTTATAAATTATGATTTTTAGGCTGATTTCTTCCACCGGTCTCCTGTCTCCCGCCGGTCCCCTGTCTATCACAGGTGATGTTTTCATTTGTCCTTAAGTTGAGTGATCTTGCACATAGAGTAGAAAGTTGTTAGGGTCCAAGATACAGGCGACTACTAATTTTGTTTTGTACACATCAAACAGCTGAATCAGAATACTATCTTTTTACACTTTTCCACAATGGTTGGTTGAACAAGCTTTCCCTCTGATTCAGTAGCAGATGCTCCAAAAAGGATTTTTCCCCCCTGAATAAATTTGGATGGAAGCCAAATTAGATTATTAGAACTTCAGTGCTTACATAAAGTTATCAACCGATTCAAGGCCACATGTGGGTGCTAAATGATGATCTTCTGTATGGATTTTTATTCTTGCATCCCTTGGGATCTTGATGATTCAGTATTGCAAAATTAACTGTCCCAAGGGGTGCTCTTCTGTATGTGTTGTGTTATGTTATTACTCAGCTGTCTTATTAATGGAATATTTTCTTTAGCTCGTGCTGGTAGAATCCTGTTTCTGGCCATTTCTTAGCTTGTATACTGTTGCCTGTAGGTTTACTGGCTGATTTGTGCTGCAAGGTGGTTCTGGACCTCAGTGGCTATGTGGTACTCTACTGACTCATGTGGTTCTCTCTGTTATCAGTTGCAGTGTATTTTGCAATTGTAATGATTTTGTTATTCTCATAAAGCCTATGAGTGAATTTCTTGGTTGAAACAGGACGGCATATAACTTACTGTTTATCGGCAATTCTGTTGATAAGACTACCTGGTTCATGTAAAGGTTACGAAACATATCTCCGGGGTGGTGCATTGTTAAATGTTTCCCTTGTACAACTCTTAAAAGACTTGCTGAAAATTTGGATGCTCTGGAATCATGGTCAGTCGATTACTGAAGGATGAGGATGGTTGTTGAAAAAACGCTGTCTGCGTTCCAGTCAATGACTTTTTTAGAAGGTACATGCTTGAATTTGAGTCTCTTGTATTTGTCTACCTTGATTCGAACTAAGTATGCACATAGTGAAACAAAACCGAAATTTGCAAAAATCAAAATTGAATTGAGTTTGAGTTGGAATTTGATTCCTTTAGCCTCCCAAAGCTATTCCACACTAATCTCAAAGCAAACCCATCCCTTAATCCTTGTCATCACAGCTGAACGGACGATTTTCGCGCGGTCACTGTTCATGCCGAAAAATCTCACCGCCGCTGCCGATATTTGCTGCCGCCCTGGCATTTCTTCGCCGCTAAGCCGTCCCGGCCTCTCTCGCGCCTTCCGGTCCACGCCACTGCCCTACTGTCCTGCGCCTGCATCGCCTACGACACCGCCCCGCCTCGGTAGGAGAGGCGTGGCGGGGCCGTCCGCCCATGCACCCGCCTCTGCCATTTCCCGCGCCTTCCTCTCACAGCCGACCTGCAGCTTACTCTGACATCTTTGACCGCCGCAGCTCCACGCCCAAGAAGCCCCCGTGTCCGCCTTGCCAACCATGACCCGAAACCGCCGCCGCCGTGGTTATCTCCTCCCCTCTCCGGTGCAAACCGCCTTACCCCGCCTATTTAAACCCTCCAAGCCCTCCATGAGAACCCACCCACCTCCCTGAAGCTCACCGAACACCCCGAAGCTCCCCTCTCCTCCCCATCGCGGTGAATTGCAAAACTCCCAAACCCGAGCCCTAGACCAATGTCGGTTCTCCGCCACCCATTTTCCAATTGCCTCCGCCTATAGCCTCCCGAGCTCCCAAACCCATCCCAACCGCCACCTTAGCTCCTCGGCCCCTCCTCTTCCCCGGCACCGAGAGCCGCCCAACGGCCGAACTGCCTCACCGTGGCCGGCCCAACCCCGACCTCCCTAGCTCAAGCCAACACTCCCATGAGCTTACCCTAACCCCACTGATGCTCAAAAGCCATCCCCATTGCCCTAAGAAGCTTCCACTCTCCCGCGGTTTTAAAAATGGCCGCAAAAGAGAAGTACTCACCGCCGGCAAAAGCCGCCGCCGCCGGGCCTGCCGCCACCCAAAATGGAACCCCCTCACTCCCACGAACCCGTCCATGTCCTCAAAAGCCGCTTGAATCCTCCTAGCCCCGCAAGCCGCCGCCTCTCTCCCCTGTTTCCCTTGGCGGGCGGCCGAGTGAGGAAGATGATGAGCAGTCTTGGCGTCTTGTTCATCCGACCGACCCGCCCGAGTCGGCCTCGACCGAGCCGCTTAGCCGCGTCGGGTTCGAGCCCGAGGAACAGTGCCGACCGAGCCCAATGAATAGTGTTTGACCCAAAGTCCAAAAATACATATTTATACCCATTTTGTCCGTTTTGAGCCCGCCAACCCATTTCTCAGGCCCATATCCTCATATAGGACCTCCAAAGAGCCCAAACCCAATTTATTTGTATTTTATTGAATTTTCTTTCTTTATTTTATCTCTTTATTTCCTAGCTCAATTCTTCGGGTACGGAAATTTACTTGTTTTAATTGCTTTGCGTTAGCTACTGAAGTTGAAGAACGCCCGGAGCAAGGAGAAGAAGTCCAAGTGCAAGCCCAGCCCGCGGAAGGATACGAGTTAGTTGAAATCTTAGACCCGCAAGGCAAGTCGCACATATTTTGAACATGTTGATCCTACATTCTTTACATTATTTATTTACATGTATTTTCATTATGTTATTTTGCACTGTTATTTTATGTACAATAAATACTTAGAATGACTTGTTATTAGCTATGTCCTACCACCTGAAAAGCCCAGTTTAACTTGATGACCACATTCACCTTGACAAGACTTAGTAACATAAAATATAAGATTAATATTATCATGACAGTTAGGTCACATCAGATCTTTCTACTGTTAAGGTTTTGGTTTAGAGTTTTGGAAAAGTGGAGACTAAAATAAGTGACGATCGCAGAGGTGGGTCCGAAGATCTTATTTTAGGGTGGAGGCTGGTTGTGGATTGGTGGCGTGACAGGTGTATCAATTTGGGTTTGTGAGTGGATGATGCCTCGGATAAAATACAAGGACTAGACCCTTATCTTTGAGTAAAGGACATAGTAACCGCCCAACCACAAGCGTTGACTTTGTCAAACCTTGACTTAGTCAAACCTGGCTTAGTAACTGCTCAACTTCAATTGAACCTCTGCAACTGAAAAGGGGGAGTCAAAGGGTGAGTTCGTATGGGAGGTGGTTAACCATACAACTGTAGGACTGTGACAAGTCGGACGAGATCCGTGGGGTCATCCGAGCTTGTTAAGATTAAACACCTACTGGGCGGAGTCTACACAAAGAATTGAGCAGTGAACATCCTTGTTTTCTTAGCTCTTAGCGAGAGTTAGGAGATCTTGTGGGTAAAGCAGGCAGCTTTGCAAAGTCATGACAAATGGTATTCGAATCGCCGTGCTTGGGTAAATGAAGCTATGTTTAATGGGTGAATCCAATAGTGAGGCATAAGTAGTTTTGGGAATAATTTTGGTAATATTGAAGGTCAATAATAAAGCTTGAAAACCCCTTTACATTATTGAAGTACCTTTTTAAAGTCTTTATTTGATTCTCACCAAACCGCATCCACATAAAATAATAAGCTGCTTCCACTCCACTTGTTACCACATGCATGTAGTTAATGCTAAGCTCCGTGTGACTTGTTGAGTACGGTAGTTGTACTCATACTTGCTAAAACATAAGCGTAAACGTCAAACTTTGAGGAGGCGGTGAAGACGAAGAGGTGATGCTCTTGAGGTCGGCGAAGCTTGGAATTAGGGTCGTTCTCCGCTCAGCGTGCTCGTGGCATCTTTTGTCAGTAATGTATCTAAAGGCCTTTGGCCCTACCGTGAACCTTGGCGTTATTGCCCTTATATTGTAATAAAGTTCGCTTTTGCTCTTAAGCTTGTGTTGGCAATGTTATGCACTCAATGGATGTACTCGCAATTTGAGCAGGTCTCCGGCGATTGCGAGGTTTCATAATACTCCCAGAAATGGGGGTGTTACAGAGTGGTATCAGAGCCCGCTTGCTTGACCGTAGGAAGACCCTAAGTACATTAAGTGTATTTGTTAAAACTATTTTACTTAAAAAAATGAGTTATATAAAATATTAATAGTATTCCTGTATAACTTCTCTCTTGTCTACCTTATCTATCAGTCTTATTTTAAAGTTGAGTTTTATTTCTTAATATTATTTATATACTCTTGTCTAAAACTCAAATTTTGGCGATGTGAACAGATGGAGCGCCGTGTTTTCTCCAATCCAGAAGCTTTGCAAGGTTGGGCAGCTCGGTTATGGAGGATGCAAAAGTACCTATATGCGACTGAGCAGCATCGTCCGGTGTTCTATGCAAGGGGATTAATGGTCAATGGGCGACCGTATCAGTGGAAGGCATGGGTATACTTGGAGCCACTACCTTTGAGGCCAGATGTTCCACGGAAGTTTTCAGCATATCGCCTCAAAGAAGCTGATGCAATACAAGATGTGGCGAGGAAAGCGGTGGTGTACCTCCGCCGCTATTATGATGATGAATTCGACGAGTCGCCATTCCACCTTGTCCCACAGGAGGATGAAGGAGGATCCAGCTTTTCAGTGCCACACCCAGATAGAGAAGACGATCCCAGAATGAAGGAAGCAGCATTACTTATCGTCCACCAGGGGACCCATTACTCCCGGATGTACGATGAATATCAGAAGATGCAATTCCAACTCTACACCGCCCAACAGGAGGTCTGGGTGTTGAAAAGGAATTTGCAGCATTATCGAGAGTTGGAGCAAGGCGAAGCATCAGGATGTGGCGAATCTCCTGATGACTCCGCCCAAGTCTCCAAGAAGCCTCGAAGAATGACAGCGCCTCAATACCGTGCATTCTTCAAGGAATCTACGTCGCGTGCCCCAGACAAGCCCAAAGCAGTCAACGAGGAATCTAAAGGCAAAGAGCCTATGATAGATGAGGAAGAGGAAGACCCAGAGGAAGAAGAGTGGTGTCCCTCTGGCAATCCCTCTCCAGATCATAGAGATTAGAGGCTTGGTGTCGAGTGGGTCGCGTTAGCGTAGTTGGAACCTTTTGTAGTAGGAAATTTTGGTATTGTAAAACAAGTTGCGGTGTGGACTTTGTATCAATAGTATGTACCCAACTTGTGTAATGAATGAATAAAAACTACTTTGCCTAGCGATAATTTGTTTGCTAGTAGTATCTCTAATCGCTCCTTCAACTCTTAATCTCCCATTTCATTTCGAAATCTTATCTATGTCATTCTAATCTTACCTTAAATCTGAATCCTTACTTATCTGTTATTCTAAAAACTCGCTGCAGATCTAAACTCTCAATCCCATCAAGGAATTCAAGATGGCAGAAACTGGAGAAGGATCTCAGGAGCAAGGCAGCCCTCGCCAAAGGGAAGTGCCACAACCCAGTTTAGCTGATATTTTAGCCAAGATGGAAGAAAATAGATATCAAGCAGAACTGAACCAATCTCGTATGATGGAACAGCATGCAAAGCTGTTAGAACAAATTGCTATGAGGAATGGAGGAAGCATCAATCGGTACCGCCAGATCAAAATGGGCAGATTTTCAGAAGACTCGACCCCCGATTTTCTCATCATCACCTGATCCGATGGTGGCAGAAGATTGGTTCAGGGACGTAGAGAGAAAGTTAAACACTGTCCAATGTAACGACAAGGAAAAGGTATTATATGCTTCCCACCAGCTTCAGGGCCCAGCAGCAGCCTGGTGGATGAATTATCAGACCATGCTTGAAGGTCGAGAAATTTCCTGGAAAGAATTTGAGGATTCTTTCCGCCAAACACATGTACCCGCTGGAGTGGTTGAGGCAAAGCGTCGAGAATTCCTCGCATTGAAGCAAGGAGGACGTACGGTCACAGAGTACCTTCATCAGTTCAACACATTGGCACGTTATGCTCCTGATGACGTGAAGACCGAGGAGAAAAAGATGGAACGATATAAAGAAGGATTGCAGATATCTTTGAAGCATCATATCTCGGCTATGGACTTCAAAGACTTACCTTCAATGGTAAATAAACTCATCATGTCAGAAGAAACCCAGAGGGAGTTAGAAGAAACACAGAAGAGGAAAATAGTACAGGTAACACCGTCCTCAGAAATGCCCCGTAAGCGGATGTTTCTAGCACCGCAGTCCAGGGGACAACGCGGGAAGAAGTTTATCTTTAAGCCAAGACCACAGTTTAAAATTGGTCAAGGTTCGACGACATCTCAGCAGAATGTGCCGCAAAACACTAACATAAAGTGTTTTAAGCGTGGAGGAAATCACCTACGAGGCAATGCCCGCAATTGTACACTGTCTGTTATCATTGCGGCCAAGCTGGCCATTACAAGAATCAGTGTCCAAAAGGAGGACTACCTTCTGAAGTGGCAAAAGCTCAAGTCAGAGCCCAGACATCTTCGCCACGACAGTTTATAGCCGTACCAAAACAGGAAGAAGGAGGTAAACCTCGACAGTTTGCAGTCAGGCCAACAGGAACTCAGATGACGACAACGACGCCGGCAGCTGACAAAGGAAAAGGGATATTGAGACCCGTACAAGGAAGAATAAACCACATCTCCGCAGAAGAAGCAGCTGGGGCCAACGACGTCATCGTTGGTACGTTCCTTGTCCACTCAAAACCCTCTTTAGTTACATTTGATCCGGAGCAACGATTCGTTTCTTTCTTTGGCTTTTGTTGTGAAGAACCAATTGCCATTCTCTACTTTGCAAAAATCCTATTCCTTTCAAACACCTGGGAGTAGGATGGAATCTCGCTTTGGATGTAAGGACTTGGATCTGGAAATTCAAGGAATCAAATTTAAGGCAGACTTGCTATTGTTGGAAATGAAAGGACTGGATGTCATTTTGGGAATGAATTGGTTAACCAGATATAAAACCAAGGTGGATTGTGAGAGTAAGCTAATAACTCTGGTATGTCCAGAAGGGCAAACGATAACAGTGAGGACAGATCCAGCATTAGTGGAGAAAATGAAGGCAAGTGTTCAGAGTATAATGGTGGAAGAAGGAGTTGCTCAAGTACCAATAATTCAGGAATATCCGGATGTCTTTCCGAAAGAGCTACCTGGAAAGCCGCCAGATAGACCCATTGAGCTCGCTATTGAGTTGGTACCAGGAACTAAACCTGTTACAAAGCGTCAGTATCGGATGTCAGCCCAAGAACTGAAGGAACTTAAGAAGCAGATGGATGAGTTAATAGAAAAAGAATTCATACAACCTAGCATATCCCCTTGGTCAGCCCCAGTGCTGTTCGCCAAGAAGAAAGATGGAAGTCAGAGAATGTGTGTGGATTATCGAGGATTGAATGCCGTAACCATCAAAAATAAATATCCTTTGCCAAGGATAGATGATTTATTTGATCAGCTCAAAGGAGCCAAGGTGTTCTCAAAAATTGATTTAAGATCTGGATATCATCAGCTTAAGATCCGAGAACAGGATCGTGAGAAAACTGCATTCACCACAAGATATGGGTTATTCGAGTTTACAGTGGTGCCATTTGGTTTGACAAATGCACCGGCATATTTCATGAACCTGATGAATATGGTATATATGGAGCAGCTAGACCATTTTGTGATAGTCTTCATCGACGACATACTAATATACTCTAAGACAGAAGAAGAACACCGCCAACATCTGCATATTGCCTTAAGTAAGCTGAGAGAACATCAGTTATATGCTAAGTTCTCTAAATATGAATTTTGGATGAAAGAAGTAGCCTTTCTTGGTCATATTATCACAGAAGAAGGAGTGAAAGTGGATCCTGAAAAGGTGAAAGCGGTAATGGAATGGAAACAACCAACTACTGTAACAGAAGTTCGAAGTTTTCTTGGTTTGGCTGGATATTACCGCCGATTTATAGAAGGATTCTCAAAAATATCAAGACCCCTCACTCAACTTCTTAAGAAAGACAATCCGTATAAGTGGACGGACAAATGTGAGGAAGGTTTTCAGAAATTGAAAACAAGATTGACCTCGACACCAAGGCTTACGCTTCCTAACCCGAAAAGATTTTCGACGTTCTTGTGATGCCTCAAAGCAAGGACTAGGTTGTGTGTTAATGCAAGAAGGAAAAGTGGTAGCATATGCTTCAAGACAGTTGCGACCTCATGAAGCAAATTATCCAACACATGACTTGAATTAGCGGTTTGTCGTGCATGCACTAAAGATTTGGAGACACTATCGTTGGGAAACCGTTAGAAGTCTTTTCCGACCACAAGAGTCTGAAGTACATATTCACTCAGCCAGATTTAAATCTACGACAACGAAGATGGTTGGAGTTAATCAAAGATTATGATCTAGATCTCCAGTACCATCCTAGGAAAGCAAATGTTGTCGCGGATGCGCTAAGCCGGAAAAAGTACCACAACATAGCTTCTATCATGGAGTACTCTACTCCGTTGCATGAGGAAATGCGACGATTGAATTTGAATGTTGTTGAGCAAGGTCAAATTACAGCATTAGAAATTCAGCCAACTCTAACTGATCAGATTAAAGTAGCACAAGAGAAAGATGAAGAGATGCAGCAGCTCATTAGGAAGAGTCAAGAAGAAGATTCAGCGGAGTTCACTATAGATGATCAAGGAATTTTGAGATTTAGGGATCGCTATTGTGTGCCCGATGATAAAGAGTCAAGAACTTGATATCATGAGAAGCTCACTCATCCCAACTCTCTATTCATCCAGGAGGCACAAAAATGTTCCAAGATTTGAAAAAGAGATACTGGTGGAGTAAGATGAAGAGAGATAGCGTAATATATCGCACGATGCGATACGTGTCGAAAATGAAGATAGATCATCGAAACCCTCGTGATTATTAAACCCTTTGCCAATTCCAGAGTGGAAATGGGACGATATCGGTATGGATTTTATTACAGGATTTCCAAAAAGTCGAGACGGTTACGATGCTATTTGGGTGATCGTAGACCGGCTAACAAAGGTAGCACATTTCATACCAATTAAACTGACCTATGGCAAGAATAAACCGCGAATCAGACTTGACAAAAATAGTGGTGTTGCATGGAGTACCAAAAAGAATAGTATCTGATAGAGGAGCACAGTTCACGTCTGAATTTTGGGGGAAATTGCACGAAGCCATGGGGACAGATTTAGCCTTTAGTACAGCATACCATCCACAAACCGGAGGACAAACAGAACGGGTGAACCAGATTTTGGAAGACATGTTGCGCGCATGTGCATTAGTTTATGGAGCAGCATGGGACATGTGCTTGCCGTTTGCGTAGTTTTCTTATAATAACATTATCGCTAGTATCAAAATGGCACCGTTTGAAGCATTATATGGAAGAGAATGCGAACCCCATCGAATTGGATTGAAACCGAGAACGGCGGTTTTAGGACCACAAATTGTACAAGATGCAGAAGCCCATGTCAGAATCGTTCGAGATAAAATGAGAATAGCCCAGAATCGACAAAAAAGTTATGCTGACATTCGTCGAAAGGACTTAAGTTTTGAAATTGGAGATATGGTGTATCTCAAGGTTACACCGTTCAAGTCAGTAAAGAGATTTCAAATTAAAGGTAAACTAGCCCCAAGGTATATCGGTCCGTTTGAGATTCTCGAGAGAATAGGAGAAGTAGCGTACAAGTTACAGTTGACTCCCAATCTGGCGAGAATCCACAACGTATTTCATGTGTCTCAGTTACGGAAATGTCTTCGTCATTCAACAGAGCAAGTGCCAGCAGATGATATAGATTTGAGAGATGATCTATCATATGAAGAAGAACCATTTCAGATACTAGAAACAACAGAGAGACAGTTGAGAAACAAGAACATCAGACTGCATAAGATACAGTGGCGAAATCATACAGCAGATGAAGCAACATGGGAAAAGGAGTCAGATTTACAGCGAGAATTTCCCAACCTACTCCTTGGCCCGAGTTGATCTCGAGGACGAGATCCTTTTTAAGGAGGATAGGTTGAAACAAAACCGAAATTTGCAAAAATCAAAATTGAATTGAGTTTGAGTTGGAATTTGATTCCTTTAGCCTCCCAAAGCTATTCCACACTAATCTCAAAGCAAACCCATCCCTTAATCCTTGTCATCACAATGAAGCAGACGATTTTCATGGCAGTCACTGTTCATGCCGAAAAATCTCACCGCCGCTGATATTTTTGCCATACGGCATTTCTTCGCCGCTAAGCTGTCCGGCCTCTCCGCGCCTTCCGTCCCTCGCCACCGCCCTACTGTCCTTGCGCCTGCATCTGCCCGCCTCGACACCGCCCAGCTCGGTAGAGGCGTGGCGGCCGCCGTCGCCCATGCGCCCGCCTCGCCATTTCCGCGCCTTCCTCTCACAGTAGACCTGCACTTACTCGACATCTTTGACCACCGCAGCCCACGCCCAAGAAGCCCCGTGTCCGCCTTGCCAACCATGACCAAACCGCCGTGTGGTTATCTCCTCCTCTCTGCAAACCGCCTTACCCCGCCTATTTAAACCCTCCAAGCCCTCCATGAGAACCCACCCACCTCCCTGAAGCTCACCGAACACCCCGAAGCTCCCCTCTCCTCCCCCATCGCCGGTAATTGCAAAACTCCCCAAACCCGAGCCCTAGACCAATGTCGGTTCTCCGGCCACCCATTTTCCAATTGCCTCCGCCTATAGCCTCCCTGAGCTCCCCAAAACCCATCCCAACCGCCACCTTAGCTCCTCGGCCCCTCCTCTTCCCCGGCACCGAGAGCCGCCCAACGGCCGAACTGCCTCACCGTGGCCGGCCCAACCCCGACCTCCCTAGCTCAAGCCAACACTCCCATGAGCTTACCCTAACCCCACTGATGCTCAAAAGCCATCCCCATTGCCCTAAGAAGCTTCCACTCTCCGCGGTTTTAAAATGGCCGCAAAGAGAAGTACTCACCGCCGGCAAAAGCCGCCCGCCCGCCCGCCCCAAATGGAACCCCTCACTCCCACGAACCCGTCCATGTCCTCAAAAGCCATCGAAATCCTCCTAGCCCGCCGCAAGCCGCCCTCTCCCTGTTTCTTTCGGCGGCGGCCGAGCGAGGAAGATGATGAGCAGTCTTTGTCTTGCTCATCCGACCGACCCGCCCGAGTCGGTCTCGACCGAGCCGCTTAGCCGCGTCGGGTTCGAGCCCGAGGAACAAGGTCTTGATCGAGCCCAATGAATAGTGTTTGACCCAAAGTCCAAAAATACATATTTATACCCATTTTGTCCGTTTTGAGCCCGCCAACCCATTTCTCAGGCCCATATCCTCATATAGGACCTCCAAAGAGCCCAAACCCAATTTATTTGTATTTTATTGAATTTTCTTTCTTTATTTTATCTCTTTATTTCCTAGCTCAATTCTTCTGCACGGAAATTTACTTGTTTTAATTGCTTTGCGTTAGCTACTGAAGTTGAAGAACGCCCGGAGCAAGGAGAAGAAGTCCAAGTGCAAGCCCAGCCCGCGGAAGGATACGAGTTAGTTGAAATCTTAGACCCGCAAGGCAAGTCGCACATATTTTGAACATGTTGATCCTACATTCTTTACATTATTTATTTACATGTATTTTCATTATGTTATTTCGCACTGTTATTTTATGTACAATAAATACTTAGAATGACTTGTTATTAGCTATGTCCTACCACCTGAAAAGCCCAGTTTAACTTGATGACCACATTCACCTTGACAAGACTTAGTAACATAAAATATAAGATTAATATTATCATGATGTTAGGTCACATCGGATCTTTCTCGTTAAGGTTTTGGTTTAGAGTTTTGGAAAAGTGGAGACTAAAATAAGTGACGATCGCAGAGGTGGGTCCGAAGATCTTATTTTAGGGTGGAGGCTGGTTGTGGATTGGTGGCAGTACAGTGTACTGAATTTGGGTTTGTGAGTGGATGATGCCTCGGATAAAATACAAGGACTAGACCCTTATGCTGAGTAAAGGACATAGTAACCGCCCAACCACAAGCGTTGACTTTGTCAAACCTTGACTTAGTCAAACCTGGCTTAGTAACTGCTCAACTTCAATTGAACCTCTCAGAATCGAAAAGGGGAGTCAAAGGGTGAGTTCGTATGGGAGGTAGTTAACCATACAACTGTAGGACTGTGACAAGTCGGACGAGATCCGTGGGGTCATCCGAGCTTGTTAAGATTAAACACCTACTGGGCGGAGTCTACACAAAGAATTGAGCAGTGAACATCCTTGTTTTCTTAGCTCTTAGCGCGAGAGTTAGGAGATCTTGTGGGTAAAGCAGGGCAGCTTTGCAAAGTCATGACAAATGGTATTCGAATACGCCGTGCTTCCGGTAAATGAAGCTATGTTTAATGGGTGAATCCAATAGTGAGGCATAAGTAGTTTTGGGAATAATTTTGGTAATATTGAAGGTCAATAATAAAGCTTGAAAACCCCTTTACATTATTGAAGTACATTTTTAAAGTCTTTATTTGATTCTCAGCTGAAACTGCATCCACATAAAATAATAAGCCTGTTTCCACTCCACTTGTTACCACATGCATGTAGTTAATGCTAAGCTCCGTGTGACTTGTTGAGTACGGTAGTTGTACTCATACTTGCTAAAAACATAAACAGAAACGTCAAACTTTGAGGAGGCAGGTGAAGACGAAGAGGTGATGCTCTTCGAGGTCGACGAAGCTTGGAATTAGGGTCGTTCTCCGCTCAGGCGTGCCTGTGGCATCTTTTGCTGTAATGTATCTAAAGGCCTTTGGCCCTACCGTGAACCTTGGCGTTATTGCCCTTATATTGTAATAAAGTTCGCTTTTGCTCTTAAGCTTGTGTTGGCAATGTTATGCACTCAATGGATGTACTCGCAATGAGCAGGTCCGGCGATTATGAGGGTTTCATAATACTCCGTAAATGGGGTGTTACAGAGTGGTATCAGAGCCCGCTTGCTTGACCGTAGGAAGACCCTAAGTACATTAAGTGTATTTGTTAAAACTATTTTACTTAAAAAAAATGAGTTATATAAAATATTAATAGTATTCCTGTATAACTTCTCTCTTGTCTACCTTATCTATCAGTCTTATTTTAAAGTTGAGTTTTATTTCTTAATATTGACGACATCGATCCCGCTGATGAAGAAGTGGAGTACGGCGACCTCTGTCTCCTTAGTGCTGACGAGCCCGCGAGCGTACATGAGATGCTCTCAAAGTGTAGATGAAGCATTAAGTGATAAAAATTGGAAAGAAGCAATGGATGCAGAATATACGGCCTTGATGAAGAATAAAACCTGGCATTTGGTTCCACCTCAACAAGGAAGAAATGTTGTTGACTGTAAATGGGTCTATAAGATCAAAAGAAAGGCAGATGGAACCTTAGACAGGTACAAGGCATGACTCGTGGCAAAAGGATTCAAGCAAAGGTATGTCATAGACTATGATGATACTTTTAGCCATGTTGTTAAAGCTGTTACTATCAGAATGGTTTTATCTATTGCTGTGTCTAGAGGATGGAGTCTGCGACAACTGGATGTGCAAAATGCATTTCTTCATGGAGTATTGGAGGAAGAGGTATACATGAGGCAACCTCCAGGGTATGAGAAACCTTCTTTACTTGACTATGTTTGTAAGTTAGATAAGGCACTTTACGGGTTAAAACAGGCTCCTAGAGCGTGGTACTCGAGACTGAGCAATAAGTTACAAGAACTGGGTTTTAAGGCTTCAAAGGCGGACACATCTCTATTTTTCTATAGTAAAGGAGGTGTCATTATCTTTGTGCTGATATATGTTGATGATATCATTATAGCTAGTTATGTGCCTAGTGCAACCTCAGCTTTACTGCAGGACCTTGGAAAAGAATTTGCCCTGAAGGATCTTGGTGACCTGCACTATTTTCTTGGCATTGAGGTAAGCAAAGCACCCAATGGAATACTGTTAAGTCAGGAAAAATATACTTAAGATGTATTGAAGAGAGTAGGAATGAGTGACTGTAAGCCAGTTACTACTCCTTTGTCTACATCTGAAAAATTGTCTGTAAATGAGGGAGATTTACTTGGACCAAATGATGCTACACTGTATAGAAGTGTTGTTGGAGCATTACAGTACTTGACCTTGATAAGACCAGATATTTCTTTTCCAGTAAATAAGGTATGCCAGTTTCTACATGCTCCAACCACGGTACACTGGGCAGCAGTTAAGAGAATTTTAAGATATCTCAAACATACTGTTAAGCTAGGGCTTAAAATCTGTAAGTCCTCATCCTTGCTTGTAAGTGGTTTTTCAGATGCAGATTGGGCAGGTAACCTTGATGATCGTCGGTCCACAGGAGGATTTGCTGTATTTCTAGGTCCTAACCTTATATCATGGAGTGCAAAGAAACAAGCAATTGTGTCACGCTCAAGTACAGAAGTTGAATATAAAGCACTAGCAAATGCAACAGCAGAGATCATGTGGATTCAGACATTGCTACAAGAACTTGGAATTCAAGCACCTCAAGCTGCAAAAATCTGGTGCGATAATATTAGAGCTAAGTATATGTCAGCTAATCCAGTGTTTCATGCACGTACCAAACACATAGAAGTTGATTATCACTTTGTGCGAGAACGGGCAGCAAGAAAACTTCTTGAGGTTGAATATATTTCTACCAAGGATCAAGATGCTGATGGTTTCACCAAACCTCTTGCTGTACGACCTTTTGAGATGTTCAAAAACAATCTAAATCTTGTAAGATCAGATTGAGGGGGAGCGTTAGATGTCTAGATGTTTCCTTGTATCAGAAATAGATAAGTATAGCCGGTTATAGATAGGATGTTTGAGTCCGTTTCCTAGTCCATAAGGGTAACCGGCCATGCAATCTCTATCTATATATTCTCCCTTGTATCATTGCCTGTATCAAGCTGAGATAATAAACACGAAGCCGCCTCACCGTAGTCCGTAGGCGTTCCCATCTAGCTTCTGTCCTCTGTCTTCACACTGCTGTCCAACAAGGAGAAGGAGGTGCTTGCTCCGAATCATGAAGTCACTGACCTGCGGCTTAGAAAGAATCATGAAGCCAACGAGCTCTCAAAGTTGCTTGCAGAGGCGAGAGAGGAAGTTGCAGCAAAAGGCACCGAGAAGTCCAAGGCCCTGCTCATCAAGCTGGAAATGGACAAGGTGCTAGAATCATTGGAAGCCGCCGAGCTGCAGACCAAGCTGAGGCTACTCGAGTCCAAGATCACCGAGGCCAATCTGACTGAAGAAGAAGAAGAAGAAGAAAATATCACCAGCCTACGGTTGAAGGAGATGCTGGCTGGCTATTAGCTTCGTACAAATTAACTTCATTCTTTTCCTAATGAACACTTGATTCGGGTCTTGGGTTTTTGGACGATGGTCAATTATTACGGTGGTAGCAAGTGCAGGTGTGAACCATACAAGGAGACGTGACCAGCTGTGTGTGTCCCCACCATCCAGAGATACAGAGAAGCTATCTGCATCCCTGTCATTTAGTTATTTATGTACCTTGACAGCACATTCAGCAATCATTCCTTTGTTGTTAATTGTCAAACTCAATCCTTTTCAGAGCTTCCTGAGTCATGCTCTGGACTGCTATGAGAGTATATAGCAGGAGCAAGGGGGCAGCATGTGTCATTAACGAGCAGGATTGCCAACCAAATGAAATGTTCAGACATAGGATAGGATGCATGCTGATCCAAGAAAACTTTGAGCAAGTTTGAAGTAGAAGAATGTATATGGCGAGAAAACTGCTCCAGCCTCCAGCGCACGCAGGTCAAAGATTTCTGCATCTTATCCTTGTGCATCGCGATCAGCCAGTCCTTGAAAAGTAATCGCTCATCATCGATCTGGCCCGGCCACTGGGTTGGATGGATGGCACGTCCCCGTCCTCTCCTGCATAAACATTGATTGGACTGAATAGATTAGGATGTGCGTGGACAACAATAATCCTCTTGGATCCATCCAATCAAACAGCAAGCAGGCAGGCAAGCAAGTAGATATCCCTGCTCAAAATGGTCTATTTTGAGTGGCTTTTAACTAAAAATTATTGTAACTGGCTGAAAAAACATCGTAGCTGTCGCTGACCTATTTAGCGTAATTAAATTTAAAAAAAAGAATAAATAGATTACCCTGTCATAGACAGTACAAACGAATATGAAAAAAATAAAACCGACAAAAAAAGCTTAAAAAAACAGAAAAAGACGAAATTATTGAATTGTAAAAGATAAATCAAAAGCTAGAAGGCTAAACCAAAATGAGCGGGGCATATAGGATAGGTGTGTGGACCAACCAGAGCACATCGCTACCATCCCCTCTCGATGCTTTTTGTTATATTCTTCGTTCTCTTTCGGAAGTGCACGCCGAACTCTCCACAAGAACAAAGAAAAAGAGAAGAAAACAAGGTACACTGCATGCATGCATGATGATGATGAGAGCCATGAGAGCCACTTCAGTTAGCGTACTCAGGCAGGGCTGGTGCCAGATCAACAGAATTGCTTCTCCCAGCTTCCGTAACACGCAGTAATTATACCAGCTTGCTGGTTTGTTTCATATTTTGTTGACCAGATCGAGCAGCGAATCTACCGCCCACTGAAAAAGGAACCAGATATGCCGCTCATCTCGAAGTCAACCGTCTGTTCTTTTTGGCTAAGGCTTATAACTTTTGATTGAAAATTTTGAATTTTGGCTGTTTACGGTACGGATTACGAAGAGACCGATACTCACTTACGATTTTGGCTAGTACAGATGTTGGGCTTTTAACGTGTACTACGTTTAACTTGTAGACCCCGTCTTAAGAAAATATTCCGTTTGAAAGTTAGGTACTGTAACAAAAGTCAAAAGCTGTTCGGCTTGTCACCTACCGAACAGGCCCATAAAGGACCGATAAGAAAAATACTACTTTGTTCTTTTTACTTATACATTGACAGGATCTTCAATACATATATTTTAGTATTGCTTTTTCTAATTAAATATTAGTAAAAATTATAAAAAAAAATATAATGATATGAAAGTATTTTTGATAGTGAATTTAGTGATAACATTCTCACGCAACAAACCCAAATACTTTTTGTATATATTAGCCGTCAAAGTACACACTCAAACGATGCCTAAAAAAGAACAAGGGAGTAGTATTTAGATGATCTTGTCAAAGCTAACTGGAATATGCCACATCATTTCCGTTCCTTGCTTTGACTACGGAAATGTCTACGTAGCTGCCGAAATGTATGGTTGACTTGGGAAAGCTAATTGTTCTACACGGGACACGCCACGACGCCAGCGTTAACTTATTAGCTCCACAGGATTTGTTATTTTCTTAGATATAGTCGAGAGGGGTAGATTCTTTTTTTTCCTGTTCTATTCTGAAACTTCACAAGTATAATAATGACATATCCTTATCAGATTATATCACTTCTAGGACAAAACAAACACTGATGAAGTTTTAACTAGTGCAAAAAATAATCTGGAGGAAACATCAGGCCTGTTCTTGACCAAAAAATAATAATTTATGGTTACGACAATGATTGAAAATAATTTGAACACTTCTAAGGTGCCGACCTACATAAGCCTTCAAACTGTGCAAGGATCAAAACTGACAGATTGCTAATTACAGAGTTCGTCTGTCATTCTGTTGCCATAGCAAAATGGAGGAGCAAACACCCTTGCAATCTGCAAAGGCACTCCAGGAAAGTTCTGAAATGGCATTCTTGAACATTCCAACCAGAAACAACACTGAAGTGCACTTGCAACAGCAACTATATGGAAAGTACAGTGTTTATAATCACTTCTTTCAAGACAGCTGAGACATATATATTGCTTTAGTACCAACTAAGCTAACTAAAGATTCAGCTATACACCATACTTTTCCACTCCGGTGGGTAGAACGGTGAAGTGGTGTGACATCAAACATTACATCTTAGGACTGACTTCTGCAACCAGATTACAGTGTGTGTAAACATCCACACAATGATTCGATCAACATAAGTAAACAGATAAGCAATAAGCAATCAAAAGTAAACATATCATGCATGCAGTATCAAATATACAAACTATCAACATGAATCATAAATATAACAGCGGGAAATACTCACTAAACCCTGACCCCAAAAACAACTTGCACGTAAACCATAAACAGATATACAAAAATTCAAATTTTCTGTCTTGATCATAAGTACGCATTTAGTAGCACAATTGTGCAAGGGTTTTGTTTGGAAGCTACTCTAGCGTCAATGACAAGCATGACATAGACATCCAGTCTAGTCAGACATTAATAGATGGGAAAAAAAACTTTGCTCCCTTTTGACCAAAGTATTTTACATTGACCTTCAGATAGAAAGCTAAATAAATTTATGAAAGAACAAATTACAAAATGAACTATGCATTGTGATAAAATTTGACTCTGATTGCTACTATAATCTTAACTTAGAAAGAGATGTGGTGCACAAAGAATACTAGTTGCTGACAGAACAATAATAAGAACCACCCTTTAGTTATTCCCTACTTTAGCATTACATACCCAGGGGTCCAGCAGTTGATGTCATATTAATCCTAAAACAGAGGAACAGCAAACTATAATATGCCACAGAACTCAGAACCTATAAGAGCATTCAGATAGCCAGACTGCCAGAGAGAATTTCCACTTGGAAAAGTACTTGCATTGTTAGGCCTCACGGCAAAGTGTGCATCAGTGACACCATTTAAACAATACCAATTTGTCCATATGATTTTTACACATGTGAAAATTCAATCAGAAGCTATATAAGGAGTAGTGTATCTCCAATCATGATATTGCATAACCTATGGGTCCTTCACTCATTATAGATACGGAAGAAAACAAACTAATAGCACATACAAAAGTGTGTACAGTATACCACTGTGCAAAGAATATAATAGAATTCCTATTCCTATTATAACCCAACATGCGAATGGACCAATATTGCATTATGAAGTGGCACTGGATGCTAATAACTTCAAGGAAAACAAGTACATTCGTGGCATAACCTAGGAGCCAATATTTTTAGGCTATGGAAATGTGACCAAACTTGTCAAGCTGCGCATCTGCTTCAAAAGACTAAGGCATACATATGCTAGTATTATGCAGATCCCAAAGTAATAATGCTGCACTATCCATCACAATGTAAACTGTATATGACACATTTGGAGATCAGGAAACATTCATGCACACTAACAAACTAAGCAAAAGAGCAACCTTTATCTCATATATGAGCATAATGAGAGCAAGATAACATGATGCTCTCAAAAAGAAATAGTCATAGCAATGACGTGCTAAACCTCTACTCTACTATGATAGTTGTTGGTATGAATAAGACGGTTTCTGACTTTGATTTTCAGACCAGCTGATGTCAGGCAAGTTATCTTCTTCCCTCTCAAAAAGAAAAAGGAAATGAAGGGAAAAAAAACATTCCTTTCCCTGAATAGGTAAACCAACAGCAATCATGAGCAAAATAGTTGTCAGAAAGAGCTAATCTTTCCTTAACTAAAGGTTTACAATTACATGTTTCAAGCCTAGTCACTCAAGAATCTAAACTACAACATGCCCGGTTTTTCCTGTCTGGCTTTTGCAGCTAAGAAAAGTGAATGAATCGAAATTTTCCCCAGTTATACAATTACAAATATATAATCAACATCCTTTACCGAAACCTTACGGACTGACTGACTGAAGACTAATCACACGAGCAGTAAGTAACAGCAACAAATAGTGGTGTCGAAAGCTACAACCCACCTGTGTCCACCTCCGGCCGACGACCCAATTCACCTCACCGTAGCTACGTCGTTCCTACCGTCAAATGTTACACGGCCGCCTTCACAGGAGCGACTGCTGGGGAGAGCGACCCGTGCTACATCTCTCTCCACCGTGGGCTCAGGGTCGGTAAGAAGCCGGACGGCGAGAGCAGCCCCGACGGTGACTGCGGGAACCAGAGACCCGGAGATGGCGGCGGCATGGGTCCTGGCCCCAGGATCCCCGTCCCCGGCAGCGGCGACAGCACGGGGAAGTTGGGCGTCAGCGGAGGCAGGTGATGAAACCCCGGCGAGAGTAGCGGGTAGGGCGACCTGGGCGTCGGCGAGAGCAGGTTGAGAAATCCACTCGGCGAGGGGAGTATCCCGGGCGACGGCACCGGCGGCGGAGGTGGGGGATATGGATGCGGCGGAGGCGCCTGTCCTGCTGCTGCAGCCGCCGCCGCCGCCGCAGCAGCAGCCGCGGCGCTCGGCGGTGTGGCGCTGAAGAGGGAGTTCTCGAGGACGCGCATGTAGGCGGAGACGGGGAGTCGGCCCAGTAGGGCCCGGGTATGGGCATGGGCTGCGGTGGCGGGGGCGGTGGAAGACGGGGTTGTGGTTAGGGTTGGGAATCTGGTGGTTGTGGACGGGCGGGGGCGGGCG